>OZ012673.1:17938419-19138419 GCA_963942505.1 Lordithon lunulatus
CACTGGCACTGCGATAACAGAGGGACCGTCCTCTCAGGACACCCTCTCGCAGGTAGCACACACGTCCCCAATGCTGAGGGCTGACGACAACGTCAACCCACAAGCGGCGGATGACTTTGTGCGGCCCAAACGCCACAGAATATGTGGCTCAGAATCCCGTCGACGACGAAGAGTCCGTCGAGCGGAGCAAAAACTAAGGGAGGGTACAGTCAGGACCAGCGCTTCCCCGGTGAAGCCACCTGTCAATAACCCACCCAAAAAACGGATGAGGTCGGATGGATCGGCACCTTCTCCAGGGAGCAATCCCAAGAGAAGGTACGACCAGCCAACCAATTCAAAGATTAGCTACGTAGCGGTGGTGAATAGCCACCTCAGAGTAGCTATAATTGACTCGCTTCACCTTTTGGGGAAAATGACGAGTGAACAAGCCACCAAAGTGGAGGGTTGGCTAACTGAGGAGCTGGATAAAACAATCACCAGCTCATCAATATTCACCCCCACTTTTGAAAAGTGGCAACATGCAGGAGAGATTCTGCGAATCACATGTGGGAATCAGGAGTCTTTGGACTGGCTGACAAACCATATAAAGGCTGCACCTGCCCTATGGGAAGGTGCAAAACTTGCAGTTGTTAGGGCAGACCAACTGCCTAAACTAACTAAAATTTCAGTGTGGGTACCAGGGAAACCAGCCGAGCCCCAGGTCATACTACAACGTCTGGCAGCACAGAACACAACACTGTCTGTCAAACATTGGTGCGAATTCCATAGGGAGACCAAAGAAGATGGCGTTCTGCTCGTCTTCGGTGCACCCTCAAGTGACATCGCAGAAATAAAAAAGAGGGACGGCAAAATCTATTATAGATTTGCCACCCTCAAGGTAAAAACCCATGGCGGAGAGGAAATCTCTGGGCTGGCAGACTCTGTTGAAGCGACAGCTGAGACAGGCAATGCTAACCCGGATACTGATCCATCTCCTCCATTGCCAACAGAATAAAATGGGCCTGGTTTTACAAATCACCCAAATAAATTTGCAGCATTCTAAGGTGGCAACTGCTAATTTAAGTTGCCATCTACAGAATATGCAATATAGCATAGCACTGATCCAAGAACCCTGGATTGTTAAAAACAGGGTATGCGGACTCGGCAACAATAACAGCAACCTGCTTTACAGCGCTGCTGGAAACAAACCTAGGACATGCATCTTAACATCTTCTAAAGTTACAGGTACACTCCTACACCAATTCAGCTCTGCAGACCTCACAGTTGTCAGACTGAAAACAGACGATGACGCAGAGATCTATATAGCCTCTGCGTATCTACCGTACGACGCAGCTCAACCACCTCCCAGCCCAGAACTGGCAAACTTGGTGGAACACTGTGAAAAACTAAAGATTGACCTCATCATCGGATGTGATGCCAATGCTCACCATGTGGTGTGGGGCAGCAGCAACATCAACAGCAGAGGAAAGGCTCTAATTGAGTACTTAACCAGTACAAAAATAGAGATATTAAACAGAGGGTGCGAACCAACGTTCGTAACACAAAAACGAGCCGAGGTGATAGACATCAGTCTGACACTGGGCAATATCTCAAGCAAAATAAAAAACTGGCACGTATCAAGTCAGGTATCCATGTCCGATCACCGACTGATACGCTACGACCTAGATTTCGTACCACGTGAACTACCGTCCTACAGAAATCCACAAAAAACTAATAAACAACTATTTTGCAGATACCTATCGGATAGGATGGAGTATCAAGCAGCAGACAAAATTCCAGAATCAGTGGAAGACTTGGAGGCCTGTGTGAAACACCTCCAAAAATCACTGATTTCATCATATGAGGACTCCTGTCCCATAAGAAAGGCGGGCTTGAGAGCCTCTGCACCTCCTTGGTGGAGCGCAGAGATCAACTGTCTCCGATCTAAGGCCAGGAAAACTTTCAACAAGGCCAATAATAGAAATGATATTGTTCTATGGGAAGCTTTTAGGGAAGCCCGTAGACAATTCAAAAGTGAAGTCAGGAAGCGACAAAGAAATACATGGAGAGCCTACTGCAATGGCATTGAATCCACAGCAGCAGCTGCTCGTCTGAAGAGAGTAATCTCAAAAGACCCTGTACAACAACTTAACTCGATAAAACGGGAAGATGGCACCTTCACGGTAACACCCTCCCAAACTATCGAGGTACTTCTAGACACCCACTTTCCTGGCAACCAACCTAGAGGTCTCAACTTGGCAACTGATCCTCATCTACCTGATGAGGAAGATTGGCTGCAAGCTGACCAAATGATAAGTATAACTAAAATAGAATGGGCAATATCAAGCTTTTCATCTTTTAAGTCCCCAGGACTAGATGGAATATTCCCAGCACTACTACAATGGGGGTTAACCTACATTATAAACACATTGGTGTACATATTTAAAGGTTGCATTGCTTTTAGGTACATACCCAATACATGGAGAGAGGTCAAAGTGACCTTTATACCCAAACCAGGCAAAGTAGATTACACACTTGCCAAGTCATTCAGGCCCATAAGCCTAACCTCATTTCTATTGAAGACGCTGGAAAGGCTCTGTGATCGTGAAATCAGGGACGGGCCGCTGAGAACGTACCCCATACATCCGAAACAGCATGCCTACCAACCAGGACGCTCAACAGAATCAGCCCTACATCTGGTGACCTCAAAGATAGAGGAAACACTAGAGCATAAAGGTTCGTTGCTTGCCACCTTCATTGATATTGAAGGTGCTTTCGACAAAACAACATTTAAGAGTATCGATAATGCTCTAACATCTCACGGGATTCACCCCACTATTAGGGGCTGGATAAAAAATATGCTTGGTCTAAGAACAATCCAAGTAACACTAGATGACGTAACATCAAAAAAAGTTGCAGGAAGAGGCTGTCCTCAAGGTGGAGTCCTCTCACCCCTTTTATGGGACCTTGTAGTTGATAGCCTCCTCCTGGAATTAAACAACTCAGGATACTATGCCGTTGGCTATGCCGACGACATAGTGATCATGATAAATGGCAGTTTTGAAGGTGTACTCTGTAATCTCATGCAGAGTGCCCTACAGATTGTTGAGAACTGGTGCGATAACCATTCGCTAACAGTTAACCCAAAAAAGACAGAGCTGATATTGTTTACGAGGAAGAGGAAACTCGAACTCATGAACATGCCAACTCTTTTTAAGGTCCCTCTGACTCTCACTGATAAAGTAAAATATCTAGGATTAATCATGGATACAAAACTGAACTGGAATGAGCATATAACATCCAAGCTGCAAAAAGCTTGCATCTCATTCTGGCAATGCCGCAGGGCGGTTGGTAAAACATGGGGTCTGTCTCCCAAGATCACCCAATGGATATATACCGCGATCATCAGACCAACTATCGCATATGGTGCAATAGTCTGGTGGTCGAAAACCAAACAAGTTACAACAATCTCAAAGCTATCACACATCCAGCGGATGGCGTGTCTTGCCATCACCGGCGCTATGAGAACAACGCCCACAGCAGCTCTTGAAGCACTGTTATGTCTACAACCACTCGACCTTCTAATAAGGGAGACTGCAGTAAAAACAGCATTAAGGCTATCTTCACTCAACCTGTGGCATGATAAAGGTAGAATCATTGGACACAGGAGCATACTGAGTGAAGCTATCAAACTAGACCCCCTCATAGAAGGTAAGTGCGACAGAATTCTACCCAAATACAGTTTTGTCAAACACTTTCAGACCATCATCACAATGGATGGTACCCCACAAGGCGCCAACATAACCATGTATACTGATGGATCCAAAACTAAGACGAGAGCTGGCTATGGAATTTTCTCACCAGAACTCGATCTCAAGATAAGTGCACCACTTGGAAGACTCACGACAGTCTTCCAAGCGGAATTAACAGGAATACTAAAATGTGTTCAAATTTTAGCTGAACGGAATATTAAGGATAAACATATCCAAATACTCACCGACAGCAAAGCAGCTCTAAATGCACTAAATGCCAACACATTTGTGTCGAAAGAGTTATATTCATGTCTACACAGCCTGGAGGAGCTAGCTAAATATAACAAACTAGAACTCTGCTGGATAAAAGGACATAGTGGCATCAAGGGGAACGAAATAGCAGACGAACTTGCCAGGAAGGGATCCTCACATCCTCTAATAACCCAAGAGGATGAAATACTTTCCGCAGGTACTCTGAAAAAAATAATAGAGCATAGGACACATGCTCTACATAAGGTAAGATGGCGAGAAACGCCGGGCTGCAAACAATCAAAGGTTGCAATCAGGCAGCCTTGTAAAATTGCAGCCACGGCCCGCCTTAACTTATCTAGAACCAGTCTGAAATTATTGACTAACATCCTAACCGGCCACTGCCGGCTAAACAAACACCTACACACGATGGGCCTGGTGAACAGCCCGTTATGTAGAGGGTGTAATGAAGAACTAGAAACAGCAGAGCATGTAATATGCCTCTGCCCAGCTCTAGTAAACACCAGGCATCAAATACTAGGGGAGTGCTGGCCTAGTATGGTCAGCATTGGCAGCTCCTCACCCGCCAGGGTTTTGCGGCTTGCACGCAAAATTGACTGGTGGGACGAGTGAGCAGCCTTTAAAGGGAGGTTTCACAATGGGCCTATCTTGAGGCCTAAGTGTCTGTAGCTATGCTACCCTCCAGCCAACTATCCAGATCCAGAACTAACTCTAGTGGTCTTTTTTGAGCCCGCATGTTGGCTCTAGCCCCATAAAGGGAGCCTCAGCCCCGCTTTTGGCGACTGCGGCGGCGACTTCGTTTCCTGCATGCCTGATGTCCAGGTACCCATTAAAGTGAGTCTGTTCCCTTTCGCTAGTTTCTTCGGGGTTTCTTTGCAAATTCAGATCACTTTGGAGTCATAGCTATAAGTTTTTAGCCTGCCTCCTTAAAGCTGCATAGGTATCTGTAAGAATATAGAGTCGCACTTCCTTGAATCGTCTTTGTAGGCAGAATTGTGCGCATCTCGCAAGCTATGATTTCTACTTGTAGGATAGTAGACGTCCGGCCCATTGCCAGCGATGCTTCATATGCTAGGGTATATATGCCAAGTCTGGTACCTTCTGCAGTCTTTGATGCATCTATGTGCCAGATTATTGATTGTTCATTAAGTTGTGCGATTTTGTCAGTGCTGACGAGTCTGACGGTCAGTGACCACTTCAAAAGCCTCATTGAAACCGAATTCAACTGGCATGGAATCCATGGGATATGCCAGATACTTCTTTCCGACCTGTGACATTCATGTGCCCGTGAAGAGGCAGCTGGCGTCTAAACTCTAGTCTGAGAGCACCGAGTAGAATATTAAGCCTGCTTTCCGTTATCTGGTTGAGGAGGCACTATAGCAGAGGTGATAATACCAACCCTGCGGACATCCTTTCTCCCCGACCAGTGTTCGAGGTGCTCCCCCCAGTCTGGTCTTTTAGCATATCTTCTATCCACTTTATGGTAAAATCGTCAATTCCTTTCCCAGTGGCTGCATTATTAATGGACAAGCGGGTTGTATTATCAAATGCACCTTCTATATCTATAAATAATCCCAGGGAAATTTCCTTATTATCCAGGGATGCTTCAATGATGGTTGTGACCACTGTCGATTTGCCTGGTTGATAAGCATATTGGTGCTTATCGAGTGGGTTTTTTTTTCAGTGGACCATACCGTATGTGAATATTGTCCACAATTTGTTACATTGTATTGAGGAGGAAGAATGTGAGGCTGATGGGGTGATATGACTGAGTTGCCTCCTCGAGGGGCACGCTGATGAAAATTACCTTGGTCTCCTTCCATTCATTTGGTATGTATGCCAGCCGATAGTAAAACATCTAGTCTTTCCTTAGGGTCTTTGGTATACCTGCCTCTAGAGTTCGTTAGCAGTCTTATTTCATTTGAGTGGTCATTCGCAAGTATCTTATGTTGCCTTGCTGTTGGGGATATAACATCAATCCCCTCATAGAAGTCCTTTTTTTTCCCTTGAGATGAGACGTTGCCGCCTTTAGCTCGTCCGTAGTGTTTATGGTGTGGTTGAGACCCTCGGTTTCTGATCTAAGGCATTCCCAGATAGTTTTCTTCGGATTTCTACATTCCACTGTAATGACAAACGTGTCACAAGGTCGAAAACAAACTTTTGGTGATCCGATAGTGAAGGCTCGTCGGATACGCGCCACCGTATTGAATTGTATGAATTGTAACCCCCGTAAATGTATCAGCTAGAGTCAGATCAATAATCTCCCTTCTGATTGTATTTATAAAGGTGGGTTTATTTCCCCTGGTAATAACTTCAACGTCATTAGTACATAGGTAGTCAAGCACCTCCTTATCTCGGTTGTTGTCGTCCGTGCTGCCTCACAACGTATGGTTGGCATCGCAGCGCATAGGATATAGCTTATTATCCTTTTTGAACCACTCAATCAGATGTCTTGTTACCTCTGGCGGAGGGTGGATCTCATCACGTAGTAGTCGAGGCCATGATAAAATGCCACTTGTCCGTCTTCAATCTCCACGGCTGCCACTCCCGTAGTAAAATTGTATGTATTTTCTGAGCATTAGAGCTGCTGTTAGTTTGGGACAGTTATGCCCGTATTCACAAACATCCCATAAATTTTATATGTCCCATAAGCTATTGATAAATTGACAACGTCATTGTAACAGAATATGCCAAAACAAATGTCAAACACCTTGAATAGCGCTTGCGATTGGAGCTTTGATGACACCTTTTGTTTGATTATTCAGTGTTTGAAATAGAGATAATCTAAAGTAAGTATATTCCCTAGATAATGTATTTATTGTTGCTATAACAACGAACACTTATGGGTTCAATAGCTATTGATAGATTTATGCAACGTCGGTGAATACGGGGGTTAGTATCGTAGACTAACGTGGCAACACGCCCCCTCTTCACCAGTGAAGACTCTTTCAGTACCTTCACTGGTTAGGAATTCTTTCTCCAGGAGCCAGAGGAAGATTCGGGCTGTTGAGGTTCTCTCTCAGCATTATCTGCCCTAAACCATAGTTGACCCTTTCGCCGTTTTTGTCAGTCGATCCTGAGTCTACTGTAAAGTTACCTCCGTTGTTGAATTTCATCGGATTTCACCGTACAGCCCTCTACAGGTGTTATCGTCATTCTTATGGTCTATGAGGTTAAGGATCCTTTGAATCGGTCTGAACAGTTAGGAAAGTAACCAATGAAGAGTTCCAGGTGCGGCATCTCGGTTGCCTCCATTACCTTCAGCTCGGTTCCTTCCGAAGGCTTCTGTTGGGCCTCTAGGCCCTTTAGTCAGTTCCCTGTTTCCCTGATCACATAGGTTAATGCAAGTTATCCTGGTCGTTGGTGCGCCTGCAGGAAAACGGGCTTGAATTGCCGACCATGGCATCCAGAATGGTTTGCTGTACAGACTTGGTCTGTTCCTCTGCACTAGGCTCTCTCGATAGCTTTTTAGGGTTATTTCCACCTTTACAGAGGTGGTCAGTTGAATTTATGTCGCCGAGACGTGGCCAGTTCTAGGCCGTGAATATGTTTCAACCTATTTACCTCGCTTCATGTTCTAGATTTTGGGTTCGTGTTGAAGCCCTTTAGCTTTTTTGTTCTGGCTCCTATCAGAAGTGTTATCATCAGACCACTGGCGCTTATTTTGGCTTATTTTGGCTTCATGTTCTAGGTTTTGGGCTCGTGTTGATGCCCTTTAGCTTTTTGTCTTGGCTCCTATCAGAAGTGCTGATATCAGACCTCTGACGCCTATATAGGCTTATTTACTCTTTTAGGGGTTTGGAAGACTGTAATGCCTTTTCCTGGCCTCTTCTACTCATAAGCCTGACATAATAAGATATTTCATCCTCTTTTTAGCAGCGCCGCACATATTTTTCTTTGGGTCGTTGCTGTTTAGACTTTTATGACGATTTCTTCGTCGCTGCTCCTTAGGAGTTCATCCTCCTTTTCTGATACCTGAGGCATATTCATGACTTTCATGATGTAATGATCACTCTCTAAATTGGGCGCATTTTAGGTAGCGTCATCATCTTTCGTTCCCATACTTTGTTCGATGAGTAGCTAGTAAAATATCCCAACCCCGCAGTACTAGGAGAAGGTTAGCGAAACCGAGGTGCGCCATACCCTGAAGTGCGCCATATTATTAACCAGTGCTTTCCCTTGGCCACTCAGCTGCGGGCATAGACTGTTCCATCTTTAGCTTTTTTTCCGTGAGGAGGAATCTTCTAAAGACGCCCAAAACCTCCTCACGTCCCACGGTGGAACGCTGCTTGGGCCTAGGGCTGGCATCCCGAGGTGTTCGCGTTTTTTTACCCACCTCAGTTCTCTTATGTATTCCTTTTTTAGCTCCTAAATTGCGGGGTGTTGCCTCCCTCCGGCATCGTCTCTGGTCTTGTGTCTAGCCTCAACCCTTGCTCTTTTTTTGGGCGGGCTTCAGGGACCCCCTGCTGCATGGCCTTCTGCCTTGCAGATTGCGCAGTAGGCAGTTGGCTACCTGCATTCCCTGGCCTGGTGGTCTTCTTCGGCACATCTCAGGCACAGGTTTCGTCGGTTTTCTCCGCTGCACTCGCCAGTCCGGTCATCCAGCCAGCAACGGCTGCAGCCCTGCGGTAGCTCTTCTTGCCTGGTGGTTCTGCTGTAGACCATGCCAACTTTCATCTTTCGTTTCTACGAGTTCAGTGACACCTCTCTCGGTTGTAACCGTTATGTAGTTTGTCCCATTTCGAGTCGATCTCGGCTCGTCTATCCAGTACTTTCTTCTGTATAGCCGTCTCGACCTCGAATTTCGTTGTCAGGAGGTCCAGACCCCTTATGTGCAAGGGTACGCCGGACCTTCTGACTCTGGCCTCGGTGCCCATTTCCCCTGCCTTGTCTCACAGTTCGTCCACTTTGGCGCCACTGCCCCTCACCCTGATCTTGAGGTTTCTATTGTCTGTTCTTTCTAGCCGGGCGACGTTGTTGCCCTCGCTGTCGATTTCCTGGATACGGCGGACTAGGTTTGCGTAACTCTATTCTTCAGCCGGCTTTATCAGGATTGTCTCTTCCTTGCTTACTTTAGGTTTTGCCTCGGTGGCTGTTCCCTGGGGGCTGCTCGGTGTGGGTGTCCTTCAAGGTCCCAGACGGTCGCTTGTACTCTTGAGCCTACTATAAATTCGGCCATCTTTCTTAAAACATATGCTTGTAGCCTCGGGGTCTCGATTGCCAGCTCCTTTGTTTCATTCGCCTCCGCAATTGTTCTTATTTTATGAATGCCCCGGTAGGTGCTCTCTTTTAGTCTAAGGTTGTTGGTTGTATCACACACAATGTAGTGGGTGAACCTCTCGGTTCTCCCAGCTGAGCCTTCCCTGAGGTGCACTTCTGTGGTGTGGGCTATTGTAGCCACGTCCCCCGCATTTAAATTGAAACTCGCGAGTTCCTCTTTCTTTTTTCTTCCACTTGTCACAGCTCTGCATTGTGCGTCGATGTATTTGACCACCTCTCCGTGGCCATTTTGTGGTCACACTGCCCGTTACTTTCACGTTTAGGAAGGTGTCCTCGGGCCAGTTCTCATCTAATATCGCAATCGCCTCGTTGTAAGTGCGGTGTTGAAGGCGCTCCTTAATCTGGCTGTTGCCTCTTCCGGTGGTTCTTTCTTCTCTAATGTGGGGTCTGGTTGGGTTGCTTGGCTAGTTAATTGGTCCAACCGTGCCTGCATCTTCTTCATTTCTGCTCTCATTTTCTCCATTTTCCTGTTCTATTTTGCTTATTCAGCCCTCAGGTCTTCAAGCTGGCGCATTAGCGCTCTTGGGGAATTCTAGCGGGGTTCCAGCCCGCTCATATATCTCTCGTATCGCCGCGTCCACTTTCGCGTCCTTGGGGATATTTCGCGTGGTTATTGCTGCGTCAGTCAACCTTAGCACGACCTTTCTGATTCCAGCAAACTGTGTGACGGCCTCTTGGTACTTGTCCTCGCCCTCGCTGCTAGTCAGTTGGTGTTTAGGGCAGCTTTCTTCTTGCCCCTGCCTGTTCAGCCTTCCCGTCCCCTCTATCCGGAGGCGAGGAGACTTTCCTCTTGGTGGTTTGAGTTTTGTTTCCTTCCTACGAGTCTGAGCTGTCCAGGTTGCCGGCCCTTATCATTAACCAGTCTGTTAAAGATTCCTTACTGTTCCTTCTCAGCCTCATTTCCGTCTTCTCCGTGCCCTTCTTCTTGCTTGGTGCCGACGGAATCATGAAAATCTCGTCGTTTTCCATGTCAGTGTTGCCGGTCGCTTCTTGTAGGCCCCCCATCCGGCTGACTGGAGGGTCATGGCGGTCGCATCTTTAGTTCGGAGACACTATTTAGTGTATCATTCCACTCTACCCGTGCAGTTAAACCTAAGTTCCCGTACCCGCTGCCTGCGAGATATGTTCACTGACAGTAGTGACTCGGGTTTGACAGCCCATATGTTGGTGAAGGGACAAACTGCTCTGGCGCCATTTGATCCTGTGCAGACTCTTGGCTACAACACAACAGCCGAATTGTTTTGGCATCCACACCCTCTTTCATACTATTTACTCATCTTTCACTCTGCTTGCATACTACTCGGGTACATAGGAGCGTGACTCCCCAAGCATTAGTCAAGACTAGCACCCCCGCGGCTATTTGGTAATGATGTGCTAGATTTTTCAAAAATTTTAAGAGGTATGTTTGTCATAAATAATGAACGAATGGTATATAGGATACTTAATAGGGGCCAACTGAATTATAGTATTGAAAAAATAGGATAATATTGTTTACAACATATCAATAAACGATTGTAGAACAATCTATCATTGCATGTTACTCTTATTAGTAGATAGGCAGCTATAAACCGTTTACGGCTGCGAGAGCCCCCGATTCTATCGACGAAGAGTAGTATAGGGTACGGTACCTAATAGCCGCCAACTGAATTATTGTATTAAAAAAATAGTATAATATTGTTCACAACATATAATATAAAGAGTCTATTGATAAGTTCATATCGGTATAGAATGATAAAGTTAAAACATGTCAAAAAGACAGTTTCTTCTTT
This sequence comes from Lordithon lunulatus, assembly GCA_963942505.1. Classification (NCBI taxonomy): domain Eukaryota; kingdom Metazoa; phylum Arthropoda; class Insecta; order Coleoptera; family Staphylinidae; genus Lordithon; species Lordithon lunulatus. The sequence goes on from OZ012673.1 coordinate 17,949,470, forward strand.
AGAGGGCTGCACAAATAATTTCAACTACTCCTCATAGCAAGAACATACATATAAATAAATTAGTATAATGACATAATTATTTTTAGATTGAATTAACGAATAATCGGTAGTTAATTATGAACCATATAGTATTGATTTTATTTCATGTAACATTTATTTCGGTAGACTTTATTTTTCCGAGCCACATATTATTTTTGAAATAAATGAACGCAATTAGCAGGCACGAGATGCAATAAAACGTGTGCAGTCACTCCTCTCTCCCCCACAATTTTAATTAAAACATGAGCCCGGTGGTTGTACTTGTTTTATAATTACCGCTACATTTCCGTGGTTCAGTTTTAAAGATTTACATGACAATTTGAAGCGTTAAAAATTGCTGGAAGTTTCTCAACATATTTCATAACACGCTTGTTAGTTTAAAGTAATTACCTAGATAATTTCCTGCTATCTAACTTATGGTATATTTTAATTACTTAGCTTTGAAGTTTACATATACTTACTGCAATTTTGTGCTTTAGTTGGTTTATTAATGATGCTTTTTAATAACTAATTGTATATATGTATATACATCCTGCGGCCGAATTAACTCCCGCATTTAAAGGGCGGATTAAAAAGAATGGTATGGCCAGACATTTTTTCTTCTTAAATGTAAATATACGAACGTTTTTACAGTAAGGTTTGAAAATTATACCGTACAAATGGTGGCATTGGCGGTCGATTCATATTTTGAGACGTTTTTTTAAGTTTTTCATTACTTTCACTAACATATCGGGTTGAAACCACAAGTACTCTAGGTTGTGTTCTTCCCTATACACTTTTTTTTTCAATAGATATTGCGATATGATTTTCCGCGCCCAAAAATTGAAGACTATGGGGAAGTACACAACCTAGAGTTCAACAAGATAGAGCTACAGCCTACATACGTCGTTCATGGAATTTTTTTCAAGAGTGCATGTTGTCGGGTCGAGTAATCACTACGCGAGGCAGTTCCTAACCACCGCACTCGTCTGATTTAAGTCCCTGTGACATTTTTCTATGAGGGCCTAAGTTTTCAAACATCGTCCTCGGACCAACTAAGAAAAGGAGGCTATTAAAAAGAAAAAATCAAAGAATTTCATCCGATTGCTAGTGAAAGTAGCGAAAAACGTCTCGAAATATGAATTCTCCGCCAAGGCAACCATTTGGATGGTATAATTTTTAAACCTTAGTGTAAAATAACCTTCTTATATTTACATTCAAGAAGTAAAAAGTTTTTGGTGATACCTCGTACTATTCTTTTTCGATCCGCTTTCTAAATGTGGGAGTTATTTAGTCTGCAAGTGTTTATTTTTATGCCAAATAATGGCACATTTATATAATAACTAATATAAAAACGAGGACAATGTTTTGAAGCCGACCGACCTAATATTTATGAATTTTGTGATGTCAGTTCAAAAATAGAGTCGAATTCTCATCGAAACACTGTTTTTTTATTCTTAATTATTTAATTGAAATGTTTGAAGTGTATGCAATAGTAATGTTTTAAGTAAAGTTTTATTTATTTATAATTAAAAATATAGAAATAGTTGTCACACGGGCTCAGAGGAGTTGGCGAGATCATTATTTCATCATATCCTGTCGAACGACAGGTATATTATCTATTATGTAGAAAATATAACTGATAACTAGAAAATTCACTTAAAAGTTCAATTAGATTCATCAGATTCATACGAATCTAATTGAATTTTAAAATCGTATATACTGCATGCGAATTAAAATTCACGGAATTGCTTTCTGAATTAAAATTGCTATTAAAGCTCGAATGCCCGACGTATTAAATAACTTCCAGATTAGACGCATGCGCCATTAATAAAAACCAACTTTTATAATAAGTAATTTATATTACATTGATTCTCTACATAAAAACTAGTATGTCTTTAACCACTTATTCATATTAGTTTGATTCATATAATTCATTGAAAATGTATTACCACATAGTAGACGCCACAACTATTCAATTTCTGAATAATTTAATGATTCTTAAAATTACATGTGAACTTCCCAACTTACCAACATTTAAAGGTTGAAAACGCACATTATTCTCAAAATAATTTAGAGTAGTCTACCAGTTCATAAAAACATGAATTTGTACCCTCTATATAATGCCGTATTAAATTTTATAAAACGCCGCAACCGGCCGTGACGGTTTCTTAAGAGTATTTAAAAGTGCTCGCATCTCATCATTTTTTATTCACCTCGTGCGAGCCCTTAACTCGAGAGCCCACCCCCCTTAAACTTTAAACAAAGATCAAGGTTAGCTTTTAAAAGGGCGGAAATAGTATTACAGCGTGACATTTAAAATTCTGATATTTCGCTGACACGGTGATATTTGGTATGCGTGCGTCCCGGAGGGTGAAGGCGCCGGGTCACCCGGAAAACAAGTGGAAAATGCGGCACTAATTTACTCTCAGTGTTTTACATTGGCGCTGTGTGTTAATCACGCTTTTTTTCTTGCTTCGGGCGCGTTTAACAAACGACTGCTAAAAATTAATGATTTCGTAAATTTAGGGGTACATTATGAATGTGTTAATTATAATTCGCGCGGCAAAATTAGAGTGCAGCGTGGAGGGTGGGTAACGGATAATTCATTCTGTATGAGGTGGGTGACAGTTTTCCGCACAATAAATAATGGGCCCATTGTGTGCACTCTGTGTATCTCAAATCTGAATCGTGCAATTTTATTCTGTAACTTTTTAAAAATTGATGCGCTGGCGTCCCGGTTCAGTGGATTCCCTTCTCAATTCCAGCCCCGCCTTTTCATATTTCAACAGTCAAGACTGTTAAGATTTGGCCAACCATTACGTTTACGATGCTAAATTTTATATTTCACAATACAATATCCCTATAATATAAAAACAAAAACAATGTTTTAAGGCCGACCGACCTATCATTGATGACTTGTGCTATCAGAGCATGGCGTGACAAATATTCATATTACTGACAGCTTTGTTTGTTAAATGGTGACAAAGATAACGCGAAAGGATAGTTACGATAGTTGCAGTTGCAGTATAGTTAGAAGAAGAATAAAAAGAAGCCGGGCATACAATATTACGTTTGATAATGTTTCGAGAGGAATCGATTACAAATAGTCGTACGGTCTCAGATGAGTTAAGGAGATAGTTGATTCATCATACGCCGTAAAAAAATATTTCGAAGCCAACCTTACTGTGAACTCTCTGAACTTATATAAAACTATGGTGACATTTAAGTATTACCAGACAAATTCCAAAACTAAGATAGGTTTATTTTTGGAATTTGTCAGAAACAAATTCTTTTTGAAACCTCTAGTAGTAGTTTTTGTTACATTTTGTAAACGCCCATTTTGCATTGTATTTCGATAACTAATTAGATAGAGCCTGACGATGTGTGCTATTATATTCATACTCTAATTGATATCTGATAGATTCAGTGAAATATCACAGTTAGATTATTCTCAAGAAAAGGTCCTATCTTTATAGAGCTATCAACCGTAAGACTTATTCCGCTGGTCAAGGGAGAAGTTCAGAGGAGTTTATCCGGTATTTACCATAACTTGGCAGAAAACCTCTGAAAAACCGTGAAAGGTGATTCGCGAAAATTCGCCGCGATGGTGTTTGAGTTGACAGACGATGCGTATAACCACTAGGCCACTGAGTTTGTTATTGCCTAAAATTTAATATTAATTTTTTTTATTAAGAACCTTTTATTATATATTTTATTATAGATAAACAACTTACAGGTGTCAATAATAAAAGTATAATAGCTTAACTATACGAAACTTCCCATGTCCGACGGGCTATCATTTTAAATTACAATAAAGAATTAATTAATCAATTTTAATGTATCCTGCTTTTCCATTATGATTCCTCTAAATTCCCTGATGCCTACGAGCCCCCACTAGCGTTACTTTGTTTTGGACTCCTAGTAGCACAGGTCATGCATTCTATGATGACTCTGGAGTTATTTACGTTAGTGTCTAGTGCTCTCAGCACTGCTTGACTATCTGTTAGAGTGTTGATTTCTTGCATTGTATTCTGTCTTTTCAACAGTCTTTTCACAGTTTTAATACAACTTTTAATTGCGATGTTTACGGAGGTATACGCGCCCAGCTGAAGACGTGTGCCTCCTGATGAGCCGCTCTTATATACTCCTATTCCTGTTCCTTTGTTGGCTGTTAAATTTATCGATCGCGAAGCACACTAGAAGTGGTGGATTCTTCCAGGGTTATTCCATTTAACGTTTTTCCAGCTACTTGGCTATACACATCTTGCTTGCCTGGTTCTTGCAATGTATTGAAACTAGATGTTGTCAAAGGCACCCTCTTTATCTAAGAAGGCTGTAAGAGCAGATTGCTTCTTCCGCTCTTATAATTATTTCGTTCACTGACCCTGTGCAATCGTTTTAAGACTATTACTCCGGCCCTGTTGGTTTCAATTGTTTTTAGTAGGATCTAGAGCAGACTGATAGGCCTGTAAGATTTAGCCCGTTGTTAGATTTTCTGCTCTAGTTTTGGTATAAATACCACACTTAGCTTTGCCCAATTGTTCGATATGTACCCTAGGGCTATACTCGCACGCATAATAGTGCACATTACCGTTTTTAATTCCTCCATTTCATTGTGTAGTAATTCCGGGAAGAAGAAGAGTTTTAAAGCGATAATTCCCACGGGTAAAAAGCTAAACTCAAGTATCAGGTTTTAAGCGATTGCCGGGTAAGGAGAATCGGTCCTCTGAGTCTTGGCAAGGGAGAAGCGAATGCCTTTTAGTTTCTTTTTGTTAGTCGGTAGTCAGGAAGTGTTTAAAAATCTTACATAAGACGACTTCCTTCACAAGTGTCATATTCTTACTGACTAAAAAAGCACTCCCTGCTGCAACATAGCGAAAGAATTAATTTTATATAAGTTCAACTGTAGGTAGATTACATTCGCGAGAAGATAAATTGTGGAAAGGCCATTTGGTCAGTTCCGAGGGATAGTGGCCCTATTCGCGAGTTGTCCAGTTTTCACTGGGCAGCTCAGGCTCAGCCAGACGGTTAGCTATGTACCGGCGTAAATTGACGGCAGTTTACAGACTTGTTAGTAACTAATTGAATATTCACGGCATTAGCGCCCTGTGAGAATGGAACGACAAGTAGAACATTGATGTGGATGAAGCGTTCATCGCGTGAAAGCTCAGGCTCAATGATGTCAAGGGTGAAATAAGAGGCTCGTGCCGATGAGGCTGAAGTTTTCTGAGGAACTGAAGAAGGCAACTCCACGAATGCCCCAGCCCACCTCGGTCCCACCGACAGCTCTGCCGGATGGGCTAGAGCTGTCGGTGGGACCGAGGTGCCGTTGAGGCGACACGCGGGCGTAAGATATGCGTGGCCGGTTGAAGAGTGCAGTTGGGTCTTTGGCTTACGGTAGCCGCAGTATCCCCGATAATTGGCAGGATGACTGCCGTCGCAATTTGCGCAGGGGGTCGGACCTGTTTCACTGGTGTGCGTACACACCGTCCATCATTCACGCGGGCAATTTGAATCGGAGTGACCAAACGTTTGGCATCGATGGCACTGCTCTACGAGTAATGATTTTCGCGTCACGGTGGAACATAAAGATATTGTCAGCTCGAAGATACGTCTTCCAGCTGGGGTCAATGGTAATGTCAACCATTGACCCACTCGAGATTGATTGTTGCCCCACCGGTGGGCCGAGATCGCGGGTCACCTTGTTCTTGACGTCTTTCAGTACGTCTTCTGCAGTTAAGATTACTGGAATGCCTTAAATAACTATGCGGATAACTTTTTCGAGGCTATAGTGAAGCTTTGATATATTGAGCCCATTTCATCGAGGTTTGATCGAGAAATGGATGGAAGCGAACCCTATTAGCAGTGCTGACCGCTTTATTGATACTGATTTTGCGCTTTGAATTTCTCGAAGAATAAGGCCGTAGTCCTCCTTTGATTGAAGGGGGGGGGGGGGTCTTCTTTGGCCTGATGGGTTACAGAAATTGATTCATGGTAGGAAACAGATGCCGTTCGGGTGCTTTGCCGGCTTCGGAACTTGGAATGCCGCGTTGCGTGCTCCGTCTAACTCATTGCCAGATGGTGCAGTGCTAGTGGCAGAAGACTTGGGGTGAGAGAGATTGTCAGTTGCCTTTCTCTTGGGAGTGATCAGTTAGCATGGACTCCTCCGTTTTAGAAATTAGGTCAGTGAGCATGGGCTTAATTGCGGTAGCTAGGGGGTCAGCGAACATATCCGCGACTGGTAGGCTTTGGAAGCCCCGACTAATGGCTGTGGATTTAACCTGCTTCGTTATAGAAGACTTCTAGCCGGTGTCTCAGTGACATATGAGAAACGTACTCGTTAGTTGTGATTGGGTTTTTTCCCCACGAGACAGACCCAGAGACAGAGGGCTCAGGTATAGGAATGGCATGTCATCCGTGAAAACGCAGAATTTTGCTTTTTCAGAGCGTGAATCATATGAATCAAGTTTTGCTTGGAGATATCGAATCCCTTCCTCCTCCATGGTAGTCATAATGTCTTCGAACACTCCGAAACTTGATTAAACAAGACTTATTTACGGGTTTTGATATGTTAACAACACGCTTGTCTGTCGACTCAATATCATTTTGCAATTTAGGGGTGCGTGCACGTTTGTTTATGTGAAGCGAACAAACCCTCTGCTCTCAACATCCTTGAAGAGGCGCACCCAGCCCGATGTCCCTACTCTACTGAGCGATGATTAAGTGACACGTTCGACGAAACGGTTTCACAACAATTCTCCCCCATCTTCTTGAAGCTTACCCAACCACATTTAGTTTACATAGTAAACATGAAATTATTATATACAAAAAGGATATATTTAAAAATAAAAAAAATACGAACAATAAAATAACACTCACATACACACACAGTAATAAACGGCAGAAGGACCCGACGGTCGATAGCCAGTTACAAATTGTAACAAATAACTACTACTACTATTTCAATAACTAAAATCAATACATAAAAAATAAAGAGTATAAGTTAGATACAACAGGACGTGGGCAGTTGTGTAGCGCGTAATCCATAGATGTGGACTTTACACGTCTTCCATCACGAGTCACCATGTAGTGATTGGTCCCCATTATTCCCTCTATGCTTTTTTGAGGTCCGTACATTTGAGTTGGACTATATGTACCTACCGATTATCCTTTAGCAGCAGTTGATCCTCTTTGCCTTTATTGGTAGCTGCTTGATGGACGCGCATCCGCTTATAGCATTTGTTCCGGTAATTGAAATGGGTTGCCTTGTCGTGGCACTGGTTTCCCATTCTTTTGGGCTTCTTAATTGATACCCCCAAAAGAGTTCTAGTAGGGGATTCAGCGGTTGCCTCATTCAGTCGCTTTAGGAATATGAAGATCTCAGCTGTTGAGGGAATTCCCGTCTTATGTATGCGCAGTGCGTTTCACCTCGGAAGCGGAAAACCACAGCCATCTCTATATGAAGGAACCAACATCGAGGCTTTGCAGTTTTAAAGCCAGGACAGACTTTAGCCCTTTAAGTCACGTCGGGTACTACAAAAGCTCTACAGAAGGCACAGTGGTGTATATCCTAGAAGGCCACCTGACCTTAATTTAATATAATATTTGTCCTTTTTAGCTCCTGTTCGGATTCATCTTGTCGTCGAGGTTCCATTGCTGGTTTCTCACTAGACTGTGCCCCCCTTAGAGGTTTTTGTCCAGATCCCTCCTCTCGACGTGTATCCTGTGAAGTTACCTTTGCATGCTCTTTCAGAGGATCTTATTGTTCTTCGCCGCCCCTTCGTTAACCCGAGTAACTTGAACGTTATCCGGGAGAATTTAAGGTGCGGTTGGTAGTTTATTCCCTTAAGTTTATCACAAGAGTATTCGTCCATGATCATGGCCACAGACCTTCAGGAGCAGGCTTGTTGTGGACCACGTTCCATGCAATTCTCGTTAGTTCGGCATTCTGGACCACAAGTCTGCGGATGATTGTCTCCGGCTCTATTACTGATCCCGATATTCACGTCATGGTCCTTAGTTGCTTGGGTTGCCTTAGTTCTACTCAATGGATTTGAGGGTTGTCTCTGGCGCATCACCGTTGTCAACTAATGTTTAGTGCCTTGGCTAAAGGAGTCGTAAAGGTATCCCGCCATGGCTGAAACTTTCCTTAAATCATTGGATTCACCAGCTTTCAGTGCGTCAATTTTTTCGAGCAGATATGTTTTAATACTTTATATCTCCTCTTCGTTGAAGGACGACTGCGGATAATCCTAAGGCAGTATTGCCATCTTGATATCTGAAGTTGCGGCCCTGTATGGTTTTCTCAGCGAAGAGGCAGGTTCCGTGGTGTCCGTAATTTTCTTCACCGGTCTTCTGTCGTACGGCGGTGTGCGTCTGTCTGATAGGTGTCTCTTTTGAATTCCTTGTTCAGCGGTATACCCACTCCCGCTTGGCAAGGTTCAGTTAGGCGCATCCGGATTTTCAGCTATTGGAGAGCAATTGGTGCCCCAACTGTCTGCTTCGTCAGCTATCTTTTGGCACATACGAAGAGCTGTTTTCGTGGTACACTCGATGATTGTCCCACGGTTTTAATTTATTAAGTTCGTTGCGTGATGGTTCCATTTTTAGTCCCATGAGTACACGGGAACTAAACGTCGACTCCCACTACATGGAGTCCGCGATGTGGAAGTAAGGCTAGATACTATGAGAGGTATAATTCATTACACTCCCCCCTAGTTCCACGTAGCCCTAGGGTCGATATCTTACAATATGCTTGGGGAAAATTTATCCGCGACTATGGTTTTTACTTGCCACGACAAGGATTTTGAGACGCAGGTTCGCTTATGGCTGTCGCTAATCATGGCTTTTTATCGCTCTTCTCCCTATCCGCTCTATCTGGGATAAGCCGGTTGATTTTCCAGACTCTTGGTTACTTACAAGATTACAAAATTACAATATATACAAAACACTTAATACTCCAATTAAATAATAAATTAGCAAACATAAGAAGCCACCACCAACGATAGCAATACGAACCCTACTTTTGTAAGGACTAGTACTAGACAATGTTGTTGATACATTTTACAGTATTTATGCAGTTTGTCTATTAAATAAACTCAAATGAAACTAATATTGTTTATTCTTCTTTCTTAAACGTTTTCTTTTTACCAGATTAGGTGTCGAAGAGTATTTATTATTGCGGTACTGAAACAAATAAATTTATAATAAAGCAATTGGAAGACGCATTACCTCTATATACCAAATTGATATAACCTCACTAGAGTTTCAAGACAAAAAACTTCTGTAATACATTTCCTTTCGCAAACAATTTCCCGTATCTCGTATAAACGTAAATACACACACATCCAAAAAAACTTCTATTTACATTTACTTATGGAAACGTTGTGTTTTGCTTACATTTTTTTCACTGTTACCATCGCTATTGTTAGTCGGAGTTCCGTCTAAAGTTTTAAATTTTATTTTAAAATTCATGCGAGCACCCCGCATCAGTCCGTATATATTGTAACGGCGGAGGGCGCATAACGGAGGTAAATAAAACTCTTACTATTTCATCCGCTGCTAAAGGGTAATCGTATAAATTCCGTACACGCTTTTATCGAGTAAAGCGAAAATTGGTGCTTTCTTTTGAATGGCTTATTTACGTGCACATATACAGTAAGCCAATTTCTTAAAGGTATATTCCCGTATTTTAATTCTTTTCGAACAGTTTCTCCGGCTATTGTTACATTAATAAAATTAATTTATTTATAAAATAGTTTCCCTGGCATGCTCGAAATAGTGACATCAACGAATACCTAGGAGTAATGATGGTAAAAGATGAGATAAAGAAGATTTTAGCAATCTTCTTTATCTCATCTCTCATGAAGAGCGGCTTCTACAGCATTACAGGAGGTATACATCTAACCTATCAAAATATTGGATCACACTGGTTTAACTAGAAAAAGAGAAGGGTAAAACCTTTCGAGTTGGTATAGTGTAAAATCAGTGTACAGTGAAGAGTATACGAGTCGAATGATGGGAACTTTTATAAACACACGTTTAGAAGTCTAGAAACACTAGATAAATTGTTCCTTCCATCATAATTTCATTTTGATTTTGTAAAACAGGTTAATAATAAAAAATAAATTATAAAATATATATACAATTATTAGAATAGTTAGGAAAGACCATTCGGAAAGCGACGTAAATGCACGATTAAATTTTAAGAGAAGGAGTTTCTTTATGACTACGCTACCTTCCCAATAGTCTCTTCTAACTAATTTTTCGGCGAAAAACTACCCCCTGAATAATTATTTTAATGACAGGTATAAACATTGACATCTAGGTAATGATGATATTTTTATTTAATTTTTTATTATTACTTAAAGACATCCGAGGGTGAATTTATGCCAGAAGGATAATCAATATGTTGAACAGTTCTAGTCTAACTTAAATTACTACAGTTTGTATAGATTCTATAGTTTCATTAAAGATCCTGTAATTTCTACTCGTTGTTCATGTACACCAGGGGTGGCCAAAGCGTCGATCGCAGTCGACCAGTCCAGTTGTCCACCTGTCTGATATGTAGACAGATTACATATTGGTTTATTAATAAACTAATTAGATTGTGAGAAGTAATCTTTATTTTCTCTTATTAAAATAACTTGATTTTGAATATGTATTGGTATTAACTATGTTTATTTTAAATTTAGCCTACACCGAAAGGTAAAAGGCAATTGATAATATATATATAAATATTTTAAATTTAAACTTATTACTACTTTTATTATCTTGATCACTTAATATATACGATGTTGGTAGACCGCCACCTATAAATTAAAAAACAGGTCGTCCAAAGAGATCAACACTTTAGCCACCCCTGATGTACACTAAGGTCTGCTTTTGCACTAACTAGTTACGTTTCACTATGCTCGCACATACTCTACTTTTACACTTTTTTTAATTTGCTAGTTCAAAGGATTTCGTCCTTTTGGCTAAAACATTTTGCATATTATTGTTGTCCTGTAATTGTATTTTTCTTTTCATAGGGCAATAAAGCTTATTACTATTATTATTATTATTATTAAAATACAATGGTATAAATAACTAAATTTTCCCATCACAACATGTAAAAAACATAATAGTTAATAATTATAACTTTATAATTATGAACTGTATTTTAAATAAACTAATCCCAAAATACTTCCCAAAACAAATTTCCGCGCAAAGTAATTTGCCTCGCTGCTCCTTTTTGTCCTCCGACTACCCCACGAAACTTTCTTAAAATATTCTTTCGAAATTAATTGGAGGACATTGGCTTTGTGTATAATTAAATTTTGCGGGCCTCCCCGCCTGCCACATTTTTCTGCTACTACTAAATTGTGATACAGTGGGGGGCGGCTGTTGCGAGGTTGAGAGAGAGAGAAAAAAGTCGCCGCCGGCGCGGCCGAACGAACCTCTCCGCCCGCCAACAACTGTCTGAACGAAATCAATATATCATTACGTTGATATAATTTGCGGACGGCGAGTCTTTCTTTTATTGTGGGAACTTAATTGGAAACGATTATATTTAATGGAGAGAATCGGACGAGATGAGAGCAATAATGTTTTTTAAATATTAGTGCAGTGTAATTAATAAATTCTTTGGCGTGTTACAAAATTATTAATTGAAAATAAATTGGTTTAATAATATATTTTCTTGTAAAACACGAGAGTTAATATTTTGTACTTGTACTACAAAATCATTGCAACTCGAGCTTTCGTTGCTGAATCAACTTGAAACCAACAACAATCATTTTATAACATATTGTTATGTGTACTTAAGCGACGCCCCATTGTCAATCAGTCGTTAAGTCATAACGAAACCCTAATGACCCACGAACCCATTAGAAAGTGCGATTACACATCATTTTGGTGACAGTAGTGGTCCAATCCACATCAATATGTACCAGGGTGCTTTGAAAAATTCGCGGATAAAAGGAAAAATGAGAAATTATGTTTTTGAAATATGTTTATTTCATAATATCCCAAAGTTGAATGCAATTCATCCAACGATATTCCAAAGCCATTATGCCCCTACGAATGTGCAATTCTTGATGTTCTCCAAAATAGTCGTCAGCTGCTTTTATTTCTTCTTCCGTGAAAAATCGTTTTCCCCCAAACAACATTTTTATTCGTGGAAATAGATGGATGTCAGATAGAGCCAAATCAGGCGAATAAGGTGGATGTTGCAACAGAGCGTTCTTCAGTTCATTGAATTTTCTTCCGTGGAAAATCGTTTTCCCCCAAACAACATTTTTAGTCGTGAAAATAGATGGATGTCAGATAGAGGCAAATCAGGCGAATAAGGTGAATGTTGCAACAGAGCGTACTTCAGTTCATTCAATTTTCCCATTGCTACCACACTTGTATAGGACGTGAATTGTCACGATGGAAAATAATCTTCTTACGCAATCCAGGTCCTTTTTCGTGATTTTTTTTATCTAATTGGTCCAGAAGTCTAGCGTAATTTATTGTTTGGCCCTCGAGAAGATAAGAAGATATTACCATAGCATCTAAAAAGACTGACGCCATCACTTTCCAGCTGACTTCCGGCTGACTCTTTGGTCTCCATTCTTTAGATTGTTACTTGGTCTCAGGGGTATAATAATGAACTCAACCGGTTTTATTTGAGTTTTAACGGTTTAAACTCTCTTGACAAATTCTCATTCTGAAGGTTTAATTGATTGTCAATATGAGCGGCACCCATTTTGCCTAAAGCTTTTTCATCCGTAATTCCACAGTTACGAAATGTTCTTTCATCTGAGATGCCTATATATTTAGCAATTTCGGAACCCTTTACTCGACAATCCTACATATCACATTGTGGACTTTTTCGACGATTTCAGGCGTTCTGGCAATTTTTGGTCGTCCACTGTTTGAATCATCTTCTAGGCTCTCACGACCATGTTAAAATACCGGTACCCACATATGCCCAGTCGTAAATGATGGAGAACAGTCTCCTAACATATCCTGCATATCTTTATGAATTTCTGTTGCCTTTCAACCGTTTTTTTACAATATATTTGATAACAGCGCGCGTTTCAGTTTTATCCATTCTGCAAAACTCGAAAAACTAGCTTTACTCAAAGGAGTACCAAATTGATACTACTTGACAGAATAATGTAAAATTTGACATTTGTGCACAATATAGTTTTATTTTTAATTATTTATTTTATTCGAACTTACCATATGTGCTTCATTTTGCGAACTTTTCAAAGCACCCTCGTATTAATTCGCATATAAATTTATAAAAGTGTATTTTATTTTTTTTATTTATGGTGATTTTTTAATCTTCAGGGTTCAAGTCTAAAATGTGCTATTTGCTTCAGATCACTGCAACCCGAGTACTAGTTACTGAATCAAGTTAAATTTAATAAAATTTATATAAACCATAAGTATGATTATATAATATTATAAAATATATAAATATGATTTAATTTTAGAAGTTTTGGTAAATTTTGAAACTTAAAAGAATCAATTTTCTTACTTGCGCACGCTTACTGTAACTCGAGTGTTAGTTGCTGAATCAACTTGACAAAAAAACCTTTATTTGGCATAACCATACACACTAACAATAAATCCAACTCAACATAATATTATCAAATAATACAATATAATCCAAATATTCCTCCTCCCACTATTCCTGCTCCCTCGCCGATCTGTTGCATATTTCCACGCATTTCTCATCCGCCAAACCATTTACCTTTCTGCACTCCCCATACAGTCTGCTTTCACATCCTCACATTCGTTGCTTACATGCCACCACGTATAACTACTCCTTTTTTTAACGGTGAGTACAGTCCCTGCCACTAGGTTGTGTATACTGCGGCCCTGCACAGACCTTTGTACCCCATACAATATATGTGACATGCTAGCCAGGTCAACTATAAGAAACATTTTCCGACTAGTGGTGGATTCGAACCACCAACGTTCCGTACGCAATGGCATCTGGCCGGCGCCTTAGACCACCGCGCCACGGGCCGTCTCATCACTCTCCTTACTACACAGTACACACCTGGTGTATCCTTGGTCCATCCATACTTTTCTACCTCTCTCCTCTGAATCACATCTCGTTCTTTCCAAACATATATTGTCCTCCCTACTCTACCCTAACCTCGCTTAGTTATGTAGCTTGGGGATTTCCTCTCCACTTGCCACTCCACATTACCAATGTAACACGAGCTATCAGTCATTCTCGCCTGCCTTTCTTATCACCCAACATCCCTCATTCTCTCTCTGACTTCAGTTCTTAGACGTTCCATTCCTCTAAGCTTTTCCTCCACCCACACCTCAGATATACCCACTATTTCAACATCCTTTCTCTATATTTTCTCCATCCAATCTCTTCCCTAGTGGATGAGATGTAATCCACACCCCCCGGCACCAGTCTGTCTTCCCACAATCTGTCCTCAAACTTCACTACCCTTCCACACGGAAGTTCATCCAATTAGTTTCCTGCAGGAGCACCGTTATATGCGTCGTTCTTTCGGGACTTAGCAGATTCCAGAAACCAGCTACTCTTCCACTCCAGGCAACAATATTAGCCTCACACACGCATCCCAATTCTTTTTTTGTTGTTGCTGTGTATGGGGGGAGGAGGAGGGGCTTGTGCAGGACTCGCCTTGCCATTAAGTGCAAGAAATACCCATAAATCCTAAACCCTTGCTCTGTCCCTATCCTGGAACCGATCGTTCGTTATAAGCTTTCTACGCATCTCTTATCTCACGCCCCTGCGTCGCACTGCGTTTCCCCCGTCCACCCGGCCTTACCGTCCTGGCATTCTCTCTCCTCCCTGGTGCGTTCTTCCATGATTGTGGTAACGTAATTATTTGTTGCTGCTCGTGCTTCCGGGTTAATTCATTTTATGCATTTTCTGACGTCAGACCAGTCCCACTGATAAGTTTCAGGGCCGAACGCTGCACCATCCATCTGGGGCACGTGAACATGGGTGCTCAGCTATGTCCCTCGTAGCTGCGCACAGGGGGCACTTCTCAGTCTATTCCAGGCTTATGTGCTTGAGATACGCCCTAAAACATCCATGCCTCTAGAGAACATGCGTGAGCTAGTATCCTACCTCCCCATGTATTCTCGTCACTTAAGTCTGTATCTTGGAGTCCAGCCGGTTTTACCCTCCAAGTTGACCCAGTCCCTCTGCCATATTATGAACGTTTCGCCTATACCGACCGTGGTGTTCAGCCCTTCTCCGTAGCGGCCATCACACTACTGCCCCAAGAATTCGA
The DNA here is from genome assembly GCA_963942505.1 of Lordithon lunulatus. Classification (NCBI taxonomy): domain Eukaryota; kingdom Metazoa; phylum Arthropoda; class Insecta; order Coleoptera; family Staphylinidae; genus Lordithon; species Lordithon lunulatus. The sequence goes on from OZ012673.1 coordinate 17,964,754, forward strand.
CTGGGTGTATGCCAGCGATGACTAGAATGACCTGTCCGGACACCGTTCTAACCGTTCTATAGCCCCTCGCTACCCGTAGCCCATTTTCCCTCTGGTGCTAGAATCTGTCTGGTGCGCTGGTATGTGACTCCACATCGGGGCACTGTAGTGCATGACACTCTCAGCCACCATTGCCAACACCTACTTCTTAGTATGCCCAGGTTGTCGCGGGTTGGTAGTGATCGCTGCCAGGGCTGATCTCGCCCCTGCCAATTCCACATGCTTGCGGAAGGTAACAATCTCCAGGTACTAAACCTCGCGTTTCAGGATCACTTCCGTGGCCCCGATGCGGAAGCGATCGTCCGACCATCGTTTCCTGTCAAAGAGATTTCCGTCTTTTCCTCTGCAACCTAGGGCCAGTTATCGGCTAGCCAGAATCGCAGCTCTTTCAGACTGGCGTACACTCTCCCTTCCAGGTCTTCTTCATTGGCGCCTGTCGCCACCTGGGCCACGTCATCTGCGTTGTCCACGACTCTGGACTCTCAGGCAGTGGGATACGAAGGATGGCGTCGTACGTGACGTTCCACAGGGCGGGTCGCATCCCAAATCCCTGTGGAACGCCACACTTCGACGCAAGGCTTTTGGTCTTTCCCCTGCCTGCACCTTCCACTAGTAGTGTGCGCGGTAATCATCCCCAGAACCAGGTATTTCAGAACTTTTCTCGCTGCGTCCAGCATACACAGGGGTTTGTACGCCGACGGACAGTCCTGGGACTATCCTGGCTTGGGGATTAGGACCAACCTCGCTCTCTTCCATCTAGCTGGGAAGGCCAAGTGCTATATTCATCATCGCCAGAAGGAGCTCTGAGGACTCTTTCGTTGCCAACTTGACGGCTTCTGACACGATATTACTGGGTTACCATCCCCTTCGTCATACTCCACGCCATACTCCACGCCATACTCCATGCCATTCTCGTCTTTGCTTGCTCCTACTCTAAATGCTTCCAAAATCAACTTCTGCAATGAAATCGAAACCCTTAAAAAATCAGTTTACTCTCTCAATCTTTCTTCCCTCTTTTGTTCTGCCGCTATTCTCATTGCAACCTTATTTGTAAACATCATCCATCTGTTATTTTTCCATATTAATAACTACCTCGTTTTATCAAGGTATCTTCCCATTCTTTCCAACATCTCTTGCATCTCTTGGCCACAAATACCACACCATTCGCATATGATAACACCCATACTTTGGTCCTTTCTATCACAAACCCTCCAGCATTACCTCTCCTAAACACCTCCTTCACCTCTCTTGTTAACACTTTAAATAAGAGAGAGATCAGGAGGCATCTCTGATTTGCTCTCCCCATGTTCATTCCAAATTTCTCCGAAACTGCCTCATTCACTCTCGCTTCCGCCTATGACTCTTTGTATATCCCTCTCATCTCTCCCAACGCATCTTCTTCCATCCCTAATATTGCATACACTCTACTAGCTTAGCCCTAGAAACTGAGTAATATGCTGTTTTGTAACCCACAAGAACCACATACATTCTCCCTTTGCACTCTAGCATTTCCTCTGCCATTCTCGCTAGCGTGAAAATCTACTCCCTTATCCTTTTTCAATTTCTAAATCCACCCTGGACTTTTCGGCAGCAAGCCACTTCTGTCCATTTCGCCTTCCAGTCGGTTTCTTGCTATTGTCAGGTTTAGCGTATATCTAGCACTCATTAACATGATTCCTCTATAGTTTTTAGCTCCGTGGCTACTCCCATTTTATGTATTGGAATCACCACACCGTCACGCCTCTCTTCCGGTATATCCACGGTTTCACTCCTCATCTTATTGATTGACCGCAGGAGATTATCGTCCCTCCACTGGCAACCTCTTGTACACCTCTGTCTTAAACCCGTCTTCTTCGATGTCTTTCATAATTTATAACTGATTCATCGCCACTTCAAACTCATTCAACGAGAACTTCTCCCTTCCTACCACCTATCTCAGACTCCCCAGCTCACTCTGCCAGATCTATGTTAATTTTAGCCTTCTATGCAGTACTTCTTCCTCACTAATGCAACCGATCGCTTTGACTACTACCGAACCACCTCCCTAGCACAGAACGTCATCTTGCCTTTCCAACACCCCTCTATACATACATTCACAACATCCCACCCCTGCTTTCACACACATTGCAAGAAGAGAGTGGTCTTCCCTCTTGATTCGCAAACTTGTTCTGAGATCGTGTTCCTGTTCACCCCCTCCGTTTCCTTCTTCCAACTCCCCCACCCTCATATTCCAGTTAGTGCTTCTCGAGCTTATCTTTGCTTGCTTCAAATTTCTCTTCTCATCCCAGATAGCCAACTCTAGCAGCACTCTATCGCCCCGTTTTCTTATTTCCACTGCCCTTCTCACCTGGATATTAAGGATCAGCCTCTCCGTCAATGGAAACACACACATATATATATATATATATATATATATATATATATATATATATATATATATATATAACTTTCTTACTTGGGTAAAATCACTGCGATTCGGGTTGTACTTGCCGAATCAGCTTGAAATTAAAGGCATTTATTTAAAGTACATATACAATACATGTATACATTTATAATATTGTATTTTCTATTTTTATTTTTTGAGCGAATTGTTAAACTGTATAGTTCTTGTCTAAATTTTCTTACTTGCGATAAATTACTGCAATTTTCTTTTGGCTGCTAGATCTACTTGAAATCAACAATAATTATTTATTTATTTTTCTTTATCATTATATTATTATTTTCGGTAAAATGTAGGTCCTGGGTACCAGTATTTGTACTGCCTACAGGCACCATGAAGAGGTTAAAAAAATAAATAAATAACATATGTAGTAATACATGTAAAATTTTGTAAAAGTTTGTTTGAATTTTTCGCGATTTTTTAAACTAAATAATGCAAATATTCTTACTTGGATAAACCCACTACAACTCGAGTTCTAGTTAATGAAACAACTTGAAATAAATAATAATTGATTAAAACACATGTAGTATTGCATATGTAAATTTATTAAAGTGTATTTTAATTTGAATTTTTGGGGAATTTGTAAACTTGAGGGTACATTTTTTACATGCGAAAATTCACTGCAACTCAAGTTTTAGTTTTTTAATCAACTTGAAATGAACAACAATTATGTATAATATATGTAGTAACACGTATATACATTAATAAATATATTAAAATCGAGAGTGCAAGTCGAAACTTTCTTACCAGCGTAAAATCACTGCGATTCGGGTTTTCCTTGAATCATCGTGCAATCAACATCCGTTATTTAAAACACATTGTGCATATTTATACTTCTATTTTTATTTTTTTGGCGAAATGTTAAACTTGGGAGTTCAAGTATTTCAAGTGTTTAACCTCTTCATGTTTCCTGTAAGCAGTATAAAAATTGGTGTCCAGGATCTACATTTTACCGAAAATAATAATCTAAAACTTTCATACTTGCGTAAAATCATTGCAATTCCAATTGTAGTGTCTGAATCAAATAAAAATTTTTAGTCATCATAAAATACATATATGTATAGTAATTTGTGTATGAATTTATAAAAGTGTATTTGAATATTTTAAGTTTTAAAAAACTTGATGTTAGAAGTCCAAACATTCTTATTTACGTAAAGCAAGGCAATTCGTGTTATAGTTACTGAATCAACTTGAAATCAGCAATTATTATGTAAAACACATGTAGTAATGCGTGTGCAAATTAAGGAAAGTACGTATTAATTTTTAAATAATATGCAAATTTTAAAATTTAAGGTTATAAGGCTAAACATATTACTTTCGTAAAATTACTACAACACGAGTTGTAGTTGCTGAATCATGTTGAAATTAGCAACATTAACAATTAACGTCGCGCGGTCTTTTTGCCTAAGAATTAATAATTCTGTGTATATCTAGTTTAGTCTATGTCGTTTCTGTTGCTGTGTAATCGTCGAATTACCGCAAATAGTATGTTGGAAGGATAATTGTATTTGTTTGGGTTACGAAGAATGTAGTACATGTGGAAGATATGGCAGTTGAAAGTGTGCAAATATCTCCAGCAGGAACTGCATTCATTGAAATTTTGATATATTGGAGAATTTTTAAACTTGAAACTTCAAGTCTTAACTTTTTTACCTGAGTAAATTCAGTGCAATTCGTATTGTATTTGTTGAACCAACTTGAACTCTACAAAATGATTTAAAAAAACATTTAGTAATACGTATATAAATGTATATGCCATGGCTATATCATTTTTTTTCTAAATTTAATAGACGTTGCGTTAAATTGTTTTAGTTCAGCGTTCAGTTCTATCCGTATTGTAAATAACCGCGCGCGCAAATGGCACGTCTAGGATAATTTTAATCCGCTGATTAAACACGACAGACAGACGTGACAATCACAACATTTCGAAATTGCGCATCAAAGAAGAGATTATACAAACGAATTAGAGTTTGACGTGCGGAATTAATTAAAACTTTTAATTGCAGTGCAGCAATTTCTAATATCTTTTTAAAACGATTCAATGCACCCATACATATTAAATTTATAATATATTTATCGTGCCTAACGGTAGAAGGCATACGATCAAATAAATAAATGAATAAAATTTATTAAAATTGTACAACTTTCCCTCTATAGAGACGATTTAACGCCATCTGGCGAGACCTAATCAATTGACAATGCACACCCATGCATTGTAATGACTGAGCACTGACGATCTCTCTATCTAGGTGGATAACCACTATATATATATATATATATATATATATATATATATATATATATATGTATGTATATGCGCGGCTGCACATACATATATATATATATATATATATATATATATATATATATATATATGTATGTATATGCGCGGCTGCACATACATATATATATATATATATATATATATATATATATATATATATATATATATATATATATATATGGATATGATTTATTTTAATTTTATGTCAGTACATCAAAGTATTGCAATTACTATTGCTATAATTAACCATGCTCAATTTATGAACACGATAAACAAAATGTGTGTGCGTGTATGGATTGTTTTAAAAATTTATTTATTGCCATTATTTAATTTTAAGAAATCTTAATGCAATTTTCTTTAACTTGTATTGATATAAAATTCCTGAATTAGTTGTCCAGGTACAAGTAATATATTGCACATTTATCTAACCCCGATTTGGATGTGTTACTGCAGAACATGCAAATTTAATTGGCGATATAATACATCCATATGAATCAAATGATATTTGAATAGAGGCTAAAGCAACTAATCTCATGTAATACCCACAGCCCATTGCATACACTATCGTACGTATCGTATACATAATGAATCCAACTACTATCTAAATAATTACCTGCTCACCAAGTGTAGTATTAAAATAAATGCAATTTCGCTAACGAGCACATTTCGATTTAATTTATATAGAAATCAATCCATTAATTCAATTAAATGTACAGTAAACGTGATGAAACACTATGCAGACCGGTCTTTCAAATAGGAGTTAGCTTAGTCGGTGCATGTGTGTAGTTTAAAATGAACACGTAAATCCTATTAACAGGCTGCTGGTAAACATACACGCCGATTGTACAAAGCACCGCCCGGCAAAAACCCCGTTGCAATTCTGTTTGTCGAAGTACGTATCGTTGCCTGCATATTGTGTCCGCTAGGGATGTAAATAATCAACTCGACATTTTTACGTTTTCTCACAAGTACCGTTTGCATAATCAATTGGCTTGTAACAGCAACACACAAAATATCTGTTCTGGGCGATGCACATTACGCAAATGTTGGTTTTGGATTTCAATTTAGCGTGTTTTCATGTTGGTATGAATGACGTATTCGGGAATTTATTTAGAACTTTCGTTTATCTTTCGGGAGCTGTTCGTCTCGTATTCGATTATCCATGCGAGTCGCTCCTGAATGCACGATTTTACTTCGTCCCTTATCGCGGCTGCACTCACCCAAAACTTGATATGTCAAACTGGGTATGTTGTATGGCGGATTTAATTCAAATAAGCATTTACAACGTCTTTAAATTCACATTTTTACAAAACTTATGAAGTTATTTTCTTCATATTAAAACACAGCCATCATTTCAATTTGTATGTGTGTATATCCAATCTAGCAACATTGGGCCGTAATATTTTTTCCATTTTCCATTTTCCAATCGGTCCAACGCTAGCGTTCTTAGCTGGTTCCAGCCCATGAGTTCTATTCAATAGCTGTTTTCGTTTATCACTACTTCTTGCTCCGGGCGTATCGTGTCTTGTTCTATTTGTCGCTCACAATGCGCACAATTCTACCTCGTTCCTTACAACCGGGGCATGACCGCAAAACTTGGAGCGATACAGCACGGCACGGGGCGGTTAAATAAAATCACCTTATATGTTCAGACTGGTCGGTTGCTTATGGCAATATATAAACAGACCAGTTTGAGCTTACAGAATATACCCCAAGATCTTCACTGGTTGCCTCCTTGATGGCTGCTGTCTTTCATGTAGCATTCGGCCTGTTCCTCGTTCTTTTCCCCTGTGGATTCCATTATAGCGCTTCCTGTGCTGGTCATTCTGGTCGGCGTAGAATATGCCCTATCCAGGGCCACTTGTTTCTTTTGATTTGCAGTTCTACTTGTTCTTAATTTGGGCGTCTTTATAGTTCATGGTTTGATATTCTTCCAGGCCAGAATACTAGGATACGTCGTAGACATTTGTTGATGAAAACTTAGATCTTTTCTGAGTTCAAGTTTATCTAGCCTCCAATTTCAATTTATGTATATAATGTTATATGATACAATTTTCAAAGAAAATCCTCAATTGTGACGACCGCGAGTACATTCTTTTATCAGGAGCGCGCACCGTTCGGAGGCAGCTAGACACGATAAACGAAAGAAGCTATAGAATGCATTTTTGCACACACTTTGACACAAATATTCTCATTCAGCTTCTTCATCGTGTTTGAAAATATGTTTAGTATCATATTGATCTGAGAATTCTGACGAGATTCACATCGAAATTTAAAATAAAAGCACCCTATGAATGAATTTGTCATTTGTAAGTAGCTGGGAAATAGAATTAGCATGATAAATTTAAATCAAAAATTGACATTTATGAACGCACAGTATTTATAATCCATTAATCATTTCTCATATGTACGTTTAATATCACCGAAATTGTTCCGTATTATTTCCAATAAAGGTATTTCTTGCGGGAGAGGAGACTATAGAGGTACGGCATATTATTATGTGTGCACGCGGCCGCAAGTTGCGGCGAATATCGAACCGCCGCCGCCGCAATCGCTTTTGATATTGCTCCTGACTTGAAACCGCCGCAACCAATAATAAACGGCACGAGTAATATATGAAATCGGATGGATTATCTCCGCATGCATCGTGCATCAATATGTGATCGCAGGCTATGAAACGTTATACTCGAACTAAGCGATTGCGGTTTATTAAGTTCATGTACGGCTTATGTAGGTGAAGCTGAGGTCGTCCTTTATTAAAACTATAACTATGGCAAGGATATATTTTTCTCGTAAATTTTCGTTAGTTTAATGCGATTTTTCAATATATAATATACTGTATCAGTTGCTATGGATAGCTGTGATAGTATTACTTATTAAAGTAGATAGAAAAGTGTCTAGCCTCAATATCTAGGGCTAGAAATACTCTACATTTTCACATATAAACCATCTCTCTGGCATTTGAAATACAGACGCTACAGAGTTGAAACTGGGGGAAAACATGAAATTTCATCATATTCGAAAACGGTAACAGCTACAGAAAAACGTCTAGTCCCAATCTGTAGTGCACTTCTTCTTCTAATAGTGCCGTCTCTGTCAAGGAAAATTGTTGTTCATTTAATCAAACTTGCTTCGGTCTGTTACTAGGTGGAATACGGTGGCCGTATCTGTAATTCCTGGATATTGGTGTATACTGAGTAACCACGACGCCCCCTTCGTCCTCCTCGGCATCCTTCTATATTAGCCATCATTAACATTTGAGTGAACGAGTGAACATCGAAATTCTAACTAATACCTAGAATATAGATGTTCGTTCACTCAAACGTTAATGATGGCTTAAATAGAAGGATGCCATGTTGCGATGGAAATATATATGCTACTGCTCGATACGATGAACATGCCATTTATTACGCCGGAAATTATGAAGCCAACCATAGACAAGGAGATACAGTTATTCTGTCCCAAGAAGCTAACCATCCAGTCAAATACATTCATCACATATCTATCTAGACCGTGTTCTACTTCTACATATAGCTAAATCACTCAACATCTATATTATGCAAGTGTACGTACCGACTTCAGATAAAGAAGCTTAGAAATTAATTAAAAGTGCACTTATATCAACCGTGACCCATCAAAAGAGTCCGTGGCAAAATAGCCCCTGACAATATTGCCACGACAAAATAGCCCGCGACAAACTAGCCCGCAACAAAATAGCCCCGCGAAAAAAAATATTAGGTGACTATAATGCAAAGCTATGGCAATGTAATACTGTCGAGATGACCGGGAAAATTGGCCTTGGAGTTCGAAATAAAAGAGATAATCGGCTTATTCAATTTTGCCTACTAATACTAAATACCTTCTTTAAGTTATAGCCAAAAGGAAGTCTCCAAAACAATTACCACAAAATAGTCCGAAATCAAATTGACTTTATATTAATAAACCAATGTTTAGAAATAGCATTCAATCCGTAAATACATAAAAAGGTATTGTGCCCCGGGCGCGAGTTAAGCTCGCTACGCCACTGGTCGAGGGTAGCACCTCAGAAGAGATTCAAATACGAAGAGGGGTGTGTTTGATCTCCATTACTGTTCAATATAAATTCGGAAGCAATATTAATAGAGGCGCTACATGATGGTATTAATATCAATGGTGAGAACTTGGAAGATCTAAAAGCCATTAAATTTAGCCTTTTATTGTCCACACCTAGACGTAGGCCTCCCTCAGTCTCTTCCAGTTTTCCCTGTCTTGGGTAATGTGATACGATCTCTTCCCTGCAGATCTTTACACATATTGTCAGCGTATCTGGGGTCGATCAGAGCTTCTCTTTGACGTTCTTGTGCGCTAGTCAACCAGTCTATTAGTCCATCTATCAGATGTTTGTCTTGATACGTGCCCTACCCAGGTCCACTTGAGGATCATCACTCTTTGTATTACATCAGTTATTTTAGTTCTTTGACGCATGATTCGTTTCGGATTTTATCTCTCGAGCTTACACCAAGCATTACACGTTCCATAGCCCTCTGTGTGGTCCGTAGTCGATACGATGAACACACCATTTATTACATCGCAAATTTTAAAGTCAACCTTAGACAAGGACATACAGTTATTCTGTTGCAAGTAGCTAACCGACCAGTCAAAAACATTGTCCTATATAGACCGTGTTCTACTTCTACAGATAAGAGTTAAAGCTCTCTTCAGATCACATGATGTGATAGAAGGATGCACGTATCGTATACGTATTTCTTATTCAATGAGAGGGTGATATCTGAAGCCTGTAGTATGTGGCCAGAAGTCAGCCCTGTATAATTTTACCCTGTAATTTCGGTAGATTCATTATTAGGTCCACTATTTTCCAGGGCTGGTTTAGTTGGTTTGGCAATATCTTTGTGCAAAATCATGACTTCTGCATTTTCCAGCTTGATGGTATTTTTTCCTCGTGTAAGCAACGGTTGAGAGGATAAGTGACTGTCTTATAGTGCCTTACCACCCATCTTGAACATCTCGCTGGTTATTTTATATTCTCCTGCTAAACGACAGTTTTTCATTTTCTTTAGTGTTGCAACAAGCTCTTCTACGCTCATCTCCGGCATATCCTTTGAGTAAGAATTTCGGACGTAGTAGCTATTTTAGTTGTTATTATGGGTACTGGCGTTTTTGAAGAGGTAGAAATCTTGGATAACTTGCACTATTCCGGTTACTAGGCCAGCACTCCCCTAGTATTAGATACCTAGTGTTTACTAGAGCTGGACAGAGGCATTTTAGATGCTCTGATATTTCTAGTTCTTCATTACACCCTCCACACATAACGTCTATCCACCATACCCATCGCGTGTAGGTGTTTGTTTAGCCGGCAGTGGCCAGTTAGGATGTTAGTCAATAATTTCAGATTAGTTCTACTTTCTCTTACAAGGTTACCTAATTGCTACATTGCAGCCCGGCGTTTCTCGCCATCTTACCTTGTGAAGAGCATGTGTCCTATGCTCTATTATTTTTTACCTGCAGAAAGTATTTCATCCTCTTGGGTTGTTAGAGGATGTAAGGATCCCGTCCTAGCAAGCTCATCTGCTATTTCGTTTCGCTTGATGCCACTATATTCTTTGATCCAACAGAGTTTTAGTTTGTTATGTTTAGCTAGCTCCTCCAGGCTGTGTAGATATATATATATATATATATATATATATATATATATATATATATATATATATATATATATATAGCTCTTTCGACACAAATGTGTTGGCATTTAGAGCATTTAGAGCTGCGTTGCTATCGGTGAGTATTTGGATATGTTTATTCTTAACGTTCTGTTCAGTTAAAATTTGAACACACTTTAGTATTTCTGTTAATTCAGCTTGGAAGACTGACGTCTTCCAAGTGGTGCACTTATCTTGTGATCGAGTTCTGGTGAAAATATTCCATAGCCAGGTCTCGTCTTAGTTTCGGAGCCATCAGTATACATGGTTATGCTGGCACCTAGTGGAATACCGTCCAGTATGATGATGGTCTGAAAATGTTTGACAAAACTGTATTTGGGTAGAATTCTGTCGCACTTACCTTCTATGAGGGGGTCTAGTTTGAGAGCTTCACTCAGTATGCTCATGTGTCCAATGATTCTACCTTTATCATGCCACAGGTTGAGTGAAGATAGCCTTAATGCTGTTTTTAATGCAGTCTCCCTTATAAGAAGGTCGATCGGTAGACACAACAGTGCTTCCAGAGCTGCTGTGGGTGTTGTTCTCATAGCGCTAGTGATCGCAAGACACGCCATCCACTGGATATGTGATAGCTTTGAGATTGTTGTGACTTGTTTGGTTTAAGACCACCAGACTATTGCACCATATACGATAGTTGGGTCTTATGATCGCGGGATATATCCATTGGGTGATCTTGGGAGACAGGCCCCATGTTTTACTAACCAGGAACCATTGCCAAAATGAGATGCAGGCTTTTTCTCCCTTACGTTAGTTCCTAGGCTTTCCCATTGTCTCAGCGTCTCCTCTACCCAGACCTCAGATATTCACACTTTCCTACATTCATCTTCTCCATCTACTCTCCATTCTAGTTCTACTTCTCATCCATAATTCCAGCATCAGTCTTTCGTCTAAATCATGCAATCTTTCTTCATACCTTCACACACGACTCTCACGATGCGCTCATTCGTTTCGTATCCTGTAACAGCACCGACCTAGGTATCGTCATTTCGAGACCCAGCATATTCTTCAGGAATCGTCTTTGCTCCCTTTTCACTTATTTTTGTCCTATGAGGAGGAAATCTTTCAAAGACACGCACGCCTTACTATTACCTCCTGGTGTTAGAGGCATGAGTAGTGTTTTGTCACTAGAGGCTAGCCCGCCTCAGAGGCATTCTAAGCCCCTTGCATTCTCTAGCGTCGTTAAGTTAGTCGCTTCTCTTTGTCTTGCTGGGTGGTCGTGTCTTCTCAGTTCCGGAGTTCGTTGTTGAACTTGTACCTTATGACAGCATTTGCGAATTTCCTGACCGCTTCCCCGTTCTTGTTAGTGTCAGTCATTAATTTCCTACGTCGTTGTGGATTCTGTCCCTCTTCTCCCAGGTGGAGCCACATTTCAGTCCTTCCTTGGTGCTATCCGCACAGGATATGGGCCGAATCGCCTGGCTGGTCGCAGTATCGGCACTTGGGTGTTTTGGCCTTTCCTACCCGGTGTAAATAAGTTTGGAATATAATGTGCTCTGTCAGTTGCTGCGCCTTCCAGTGGTCCATTAGTCCGTGTGTTCTGTATGTAGTGGAACTATCTAGGGGAAGATATGTCTAGTCCATATCACGTTTGTCGTAGTCTCCCACCTCGCTTGCCATTTAGTAAATGTGTGGGCTCTGGCCTCGTCTTTTGCTGTTTTGGGCTCCGCACCATCCCTGATCTTATGTAAGACTGTTGTTCTTCGTTGTTGCTGCCAGCGCCTCCGCCGCGTTAGTAGTCGTCTTGTACGCTCGTATGACACTTATGGCGCTGGTGCGTAGAGCCATTCTCATTCTGTCCGTGTTTGTTCTCGTCTTACCTGCACCCACTCATGCAGGTATAGCATATCGTAATTGTGCCCTCGACAATCGTCACACTCGTTGCGAGCAGCTTACGTTTTTTCTCGCTTGGCCCATCTATGTTTGGCAATGCTTGCCAGTGCATCCTTTGTTTTACCGCTTTCTGGGTTGGCTTTTGCGCTTGGGCTGTGTGGTTCTTATTTGATTCGATTATAGTACCAAGGTACTTTACCTGCTTTTTCATCTAGAATATTTTGTCCATCATAATTCCGACGGTGACAGACTGGCCACCAGCCCTCTTTGAAGAGAGCAGTGCGACTTCTGTTTTGGCTACATCAATTTTATGCCCGATGCCCGGCATTCAGTCTGCCATCGCTTTCGCTGTCTCCTTCGTCTTGCGAGAGCCATTTCGCCCGTTGTTACATCATCCGGCAATATGATTTTGAGTGCGTCGTTGACGCGACGTTCCACATGAGCGGGCCAAGTACCGACCTTTGCGGAACGCCGCCCGACACCTCATAGCGAATGTGTACACCAATTGTCTGGTAGGTAATTTCTAGATTACTGAGATATTGTTCGATAAGCCTAGTTAGCGGTTTTTAGGAATCCTTTTTTTCCTCGGTGGCTGCATGATGGTAGGCCATGGTAGTGTGTTGAATGCAATGTCCATGGTGACCATCATACAGTACGTTCGTTCGCCATATCCCCCGGTTAGCCTCGTCCACCATCTTCCGGACGTAAAGGATCGCGTCCGTGGTGGATTTCTCCTTGGTGAAGCCTCCTGTGGAGCCACTTCCAGGGCCTCTGTAAGACGGTCTGCTATGAGCCTTTCTAGAATCTTCGTCGTGCCGTCAAGAAGTCAAAGCGGGCAGTAAGCTGTCGGATCTGTTGCTGGTTTCCCGGGCTTAGGCAGCAGGAACAGCTTGGCCGTGTTTCATCTCCTTGGAAAACGGCCCGTTTTAAGATGGTTGCAACCTTAACTAATTTGTCATTATGTTTGCTTTTATTTTTAGTTGTGCCGTTTGGACTTCGTCATGTCCTTCTTCCTTCCGTAGGTTTCTTAAAATATGTGTTCATGCAATATAGACATTCGTTTTGTATATAATTCTATAGTAGTTCATCTTGGTCATTCGGCAGTCCCAAAGTAAGTAATTTTTCTATATCTTTGTCCTCCGCTAAGCCGATGTTGGCATTAATATACCCTAGTACAATAGAAACGTGTGTTCGCTCTGCTCTGCGTTCTGTTGTAATGGTTTCGTAGAATTATTCAGCAGTTTCATCCTCAGTGCTACTAGGACCCTACGCTTGAATACGTTGTGAGAGTATATCTTTTTGAGAGTCTAATAACTATGTCCATAACTCTATCAGATATTGCGCACATTTTCTGACAAGGTGTTTTGCTTACTTGTTAACATGAATTACCACTCTTATGAATGCGTTTCATTGGTAGGGCACGCGTCCTGATTTTAAAGTGATATATTTTTCTTCTGGTAGTCTTGTTTGGCTTATTCCAAGCAAATCCCTTTTTATTCGTGGTAATTCTTCTTGCAGTATATCTAGGTGTTCTTCTTCTCGCATTGTTCATATCATTATATGTAGCAATGAATATGTTCCTTGTTTTGTGTTTTGAGTTTATCGATTCCTTTTTTCCTAGAATCCGTGAGGCAGACTGACTTTTATTTTGTCTGTATGGAATAGTGAGTCATTGACTCTATCCATCTGGGGTTTTACGGTATTTGAAACTGACCTAATATAAAGAGATAATTAGCATTAAAACGCCACGCTTGCCAACGCCGCGTCTACCCTACATGTCTGTATAGAATACCCCTTTCCAGCAGCTGGGGACGCGTCTTCTAGGGGTTATAGGCTCCCACGATATCCTACAAGCCATACTTGATAGAATTAACACCGCCACTATGGGTCTGAAAATGAACATAGAAAAGACGAAATTCATGCTAATAATAAAACCATTGATTAATCATCACATGATTAATCAATGATAAAACGTAGTAATATCGCTGCTCAGGGAGATCTAGATTCGTATCGAACATGCTACAAATAATGCAGAAAATGTTGGCCAATCACAGTTTAAATCCAGCTCTTAGCTGCGAATGGTAAAATGGTACATCTTCTATACTGCTGTATGGACTCAAGCAAAACCTCAGACAGCGCATGCAGAAAAAAAACTGGAAGCGTTGAAAATGTGTACATATAGATATCTGCTCCGCAAATCCGCCTATAAGACGTTTACAGTTTTCTTTACATGTAGGAGGCTTTTATTAATTAATCGCAGTTTTTAATACTTCAATATGCAGGTGATTCCGCAAAGGTATGTCGTAAATTTGGAAATCTATTATAAAACTTGTATATCGATTAAATTCAAAATCAAATTAAATTCATTAGAAACAAATATATTGTTAAATATATATATATATATATATATATATATATATATATATATATATATATATATAAAATGTCAGATTGTAACTACACTACAGAATCAGTAATTGTCTATAAAACGACATTAAATTCGCCCCCCAAATAGATCCATAAACATATGTTCGTTTCTCACGGACTAGCGCACGATTCAAATTCGCACGAAATATCTAGCAAATGGCATTGTTCAAACTCTATTATTGTTAGCACAAGTTTGACCTCGTACATTAATCTTCTCCACGCCCACCCACTTCCCATCCCCATGTATATTAATCTGTATACACATTTTCGGGTTGTCTGACGACGCGTGAAACGACGAATATTCCTGCCCATGATTGGGAGGAGCTGACGAGAACAACTAAGTAAATCCTAAATGCTGCATCGGGATTTATTTAATAACATTGCCGCCACAATAAGGATTAATGGCGACGAGATTTCGCTCATGCGAGGGATTTTCTATCCGGTTCAATAGGAACGCTACAATACATGTTAAAATCATATTTGTCCCTAATTTTCCGCAGATTTTCACAATTTTAATATTATAAAGGCATCTCACTCTAGATTAATCTAGTTCAATTTTAATAAGTAAATTATATGTCATTAGTGATATTCCAACGACAAATTTTAGTGACTATACAGATCAGGATTTAAGTTCAACTTGATTGACTTAGTCCCAAGTACTATGAGTATTCCGGACGCGATTGGAATCCAGGTCTTCCACTTGAACTTGAAACTCTACTAATAATAACAATTATAATTAATATGCTAATAATTCGAGGAAAACCATTAGGGTTTGAATTGAAAATTATATCTAAATACAATTTTATTTTAAAAAAATAACAGTTTCATTCTTTTTTTAAGTATTACAAAAATGCTTTTAGTTATAATATTCCATCTCCTAACATGTAAATTCCACACATTTTCGCTATATTTTTTTTGCAGCTCGTAAAATTCTGCCGACGCCTGATATTCCAGAAGGCATTAATTACACACGGGCGCATTAGAAGAGTTATGGATTTGGCCCGCTATCTGCCTATAATTTATGTAATCCATGAGGCTGTCAGTGCAACACATACAAAACATGTACACTCGTATTCTGACTGTCAGTTACTCCATATAACATATACCGATAAATATCAACCGACGCATAATTCTCTGCGAGCTTGTCCGGTCTAGCAATTCCGCTCTATAATTATATCAATTCATCGCATTTTAATATTCGTTAGCGTTAATTTCCTGACCCATAAAACGGGACTAAATCATACACAGCGGCATATATTTTAGAGCAAAACCATTCACACACAATTGACTGTGATGACAATGCTCGCCATTTTATGTCGGTGATAACTAATGAACTTTATAGATGATTTAATTATCAGAATGCGACTGGCATTAACGTGAGAATTCTTACCATTTGAGAGAAATTCATCAACATTTGAATTACATCTTATGAGCTTTCAGTTATTAAAATAGTTTATTGTTTACGTGGTTTCCATAAAGTTGTTGTGCATACTTTAGAATATGGAGACTAAATAAATATTATTATAAATATTAATGAAGTAAAGTCTTATCTAAAAGTTAAAAATGGTAACAACAAAAAGCATCAGCGATGGCATATATACTGACTTTCATGAAAACGCAACACACTGATGTTGATCAATTTTAATAACATTTTCACAAAATGCTTACTGCGATGAAACAAACAAATAATTAAAATTTGAAAATAAAAGAACGGAAATAAAAAAGGTTTTCTCAATAATGAGTTTCTCCACCACGATTTGCTATGCACTCATTTAAACAGTTTTTTCATTCTAAGCTATCTGAATCCGTAGCGGAAGTAGTTTGCTGGGTGTGGTAATGTTAGCTTCTTACAAACATCGTGTTGTAATTCTTGCCGTTTGAAGGCATGCGTTATCTTGTTAGAAAATGGGATTTTCCAACCCCCGAAGAAATGGGAGTGCAACATGCTCCAGCACATTGGTAACTGGTTGAGTTCAAGTTGCCATCGAGGAAGACCGAAGGTGATCTGCCATAACATATTGCACCCACAACATCACTTCTTGTGTGAGGGCTGTGCGGCGTACCACATTTTTTTAAATTATTGAATGCATCGCCATATTCCAAACAATACTCAGACTCGTAATTAAACACGATTTGATGCCATTCTTAAAACCAATTTTTTCTTTCATTGTTTCATTCAAGCGGGTACAGTGAAGTGTAGTAAGAAGAAGACACAAAACTGGATCTTTCGAATTCAGTACTATAGACTTTATCCGGCGACAAACAGATGACATTGACATTCAGCGTCCTGCACCTTCCATCCAGTCTATAAATAAAATCTGTCTCTTGTGGCCAAGAGACAAAAACGGCGTTCTTCGCGATCTGTAGTTACATCTAGAGGGACATCTAGATCCAGTGCAGCGTGGTTGAAGCCCTTCGTCGAACCATCTTAGGTTTGTCCTGGTGTGAGGTGGAAATCTTCTAAACACACCCATGCCTTACTAGGATTCATCCCGTGTCCGATCCGAGGTGCCTACCGACGAAAACCAACCTCACGTACTGTTGCTCGTGGCTTGCTCGCCTTAAAGACACTCTACGCCCCTCGTGTGACAGTCAGTCAGTCCTTAGTCTTGGCTGTCTTCGTGTCTTGTTGCATTTGTCGTCGGTTATGTATTTCATCGCTAAGCTTGTTTTATATCATGGGCGTCGTCATGTGTCTTCGGCTTCGTCGTGGAATTTACGTTTCATAACTCTACTAGAAAACCGTACCACTGCGTCCCGGTTTACGTTGGTTTGGAGCATCTTATCTTCCACTTTCCCTGGGTATGTTTCCCCCATCTCTATCCACAGGGTAGCGCGCTCCTGGTGCCATCGTTGGTAGGTGGAGATGGTGTGTGCTGGACCATCTGTTCCACTGCAGTGTAGGCATATTTTCGCTGTTTCAACCTTGCGTAGATACTTCTGGAATCACCCTCTGTGTTTGGGGATGATCTTCCTAGTCCGAACCGCGTGGGGAGGAGACACCTAACTGTTGTTGCCATTTTTCCATCGTTTAGATCTTTGGCGATCTTTGGAGCTGTCCCTCTTGATTTCCGTGTATGCCTCTGCCAGCTCCAGTATTGTTTTTACGAGCACCTACTCGTAAGTTAAGAAAATTAAATTAAAAATATTCAGCGGACGTTGGCGATCATGTTGATCGAACCATCGACCTTCGACGCCTTGTTGGGTCCCCCCTTTTTTGTCGTGTGAGGTGGAAATCTTCTAAAGACATCCATGTCTCACTAATCACCACTAGCTGTTAAAGGCATGAGTAGTGTTACATACACTCCGCGTGCTAGCCGGGGCGCCTAACCGCTAAAACCAAAAACTCACGTTCTATCGCTCGGGGCTTGCTCCCCTCCCCTATCTCGACTTACAGGGTGGCCCATATGCGATACCAGCGTTGACATCGAAGGAACGTGTGAGCTGGGTCATCTGTCCCATGACAGTAACGGCATTTAGCTGTTAGGACATTTCCTATCCGGATCAGGTATGTTTGAAATACCCTATGTCAGGATAGTATATATGTGGTCCAGTGATCTAGCTCTCCAAGTGTCCGGATCACCCATGGTTAAATATTTGGGATGATCGTCCTTCTCCATTCAGCAAGCGTGGTCTCATCTCATCTGCGTTTCCTTCTCTCGATTGCGCGTTTTCTGGATTATATCTTTGCTTTCTTAGGGTCAGCACCACCCTTGGTTGCCGTGTAGATTTCTGCTCGCTCTTCGACCAGCAAATCGGCTGGTGTTGCCGCGGCCAGCACATCTACCGCATCCGTCGAGGTGGTGCGGTAGACCCGGGTGATTCGAAGAGCGCTGGTGCGCAGCGCCCTTCTTAACCTGTCTGCATTGCACTGGGTCTTTGTTATCCCGACTACCGGCTGGTGCTTCTTCTACCCCCGGCCCCCTGATGTTTGGCAGCAGCTTCGACAGAGTTGCTTCCATCCTGGCTGCTTTCCGCCTAACACCCAGCATTTGCTGGATGTGGTTGGTGTTTGACTCTTGCGTAGTACCTACGTAGCAGATCCTTCGTTGGATGGTGAAATTCTTCTCCATCATTTGGAGGGCGGTGGCGTCATGGATTTTTGCTTTCGTAGGGACACTGTCTTGTTATTGGCCTACGTTCATCATCGATGTTTTCATTGTTTCTGCGCTATCTTTCATCTTGTTTTGCGTCTCATCATCGGGCTACGAACGCCATATCGTCTCAATGCATCGTCATAAACAATGTTACATAGTAGCTCTGTGGGACCCCTGCTGTCTAATAGATACGCAGCTATTATTCTGTGTAGATCTCCTCGTTCCTTCATTTTCCGTAATAACGCTAAGATGACCAGCCATAGATTAAATGCATATGTTACGTCCAGGGTGGTCATCAGGTAGTATTTGCGCCTCCTCCAGGTGCCGCTGTTTGTCTCCGTGATCAGACTGCGGAGAGCCAGTATGGCATCCGTTGTTGACCTCCTCATGCGGAAGCCATATTGTCCTCCTGTCCTGTTTGAGGACCTCGGCTAAGCGGTCCGCAATCAGTTTCTTCATCACCTTGGCCAACCATTCTAGGAGGCACAGTGGGCGGTATGATCGGGGATTGGTGGATGGCTTCTTGCTCTTGCATAGATTTGTTGGCTATCGTTGTGAATGGCTGCCGCTATTTCTGATCCGGTGGCTTACAGGACCTCGTTCGGTAGGCCATCCGGTCATGGGGCATTCTTTCTGGGTAACTTGGTGATGTTCTCTAGCACTTCCTTTTCTTCCCAGTTGGTTGATGTATGCGCTTCTTTTTCTTCTATGCTTATCTGGTGCTAACCCAGGGGAAAGAGGACTATTACTACCGCCCTCCCCCTCCAGGTACTGTGAAGTCCGGTCCTATCTTCTTCATAACTATCTTATAAGATAGATAGATCGACCTCCCTACATATTTTTTGCCAGCACGGCTCTCAGTGCGGTATCGGTCCTGGAGGAGTTCAGTTTGCACTTTTTGCTTCACTGTGCTCGTTTCATCTTTCTGCCGCCTCTTGGTTCCACGAATAGATCTTTTTCCTCATCCCACAGTTTGCTGTCCTAGATGGCGCACCAGCCGGCACGACTCTTGTAATCTCTCATTAAGTTCTTCTGCTATCTGGTCCGAACGACTAACTATTCTTAATCTTCCAATGTTATCCTACGGAGTTCCGAGTCCATGGTGCCCAGCTTCCACTTTCTTGCATGAGGGGAAGCATTCTGTTTCTGTGGCTGGGGCTGAGCGACCACTCTGCTGGGTTATATGCAGTAGGTAATATAGTGTTCTTGCAGCACGCACCAGCTTTTGACTCTCCCCATCACCTGCGTCGACCCGAGGGTGATGTTGATGTGGTGTACCGATTTTCTTCTATTGATGGTCGGCACCCCAAGTTGCAGAATGACAGCTCGTGCACTTCAGTCTGTTCTATCACCACCGCGCCTCACGGTGGTTGCTGAACCCCATGCTGCTTATTTCGTGTTCTAGTCACCCGCCGCGACGACCTGTCCGCTTGCTGCCCGGACCACCTGCTCTAATTTGTCCATCCATGTTTTAGCGCAATTCCTGCCATAGTTCAGTGATAAGTACCATTCGGATATTGCTGTGTCCCACATATTAACCCACGCGATTGCCCTCACGTTTACAGGATGGGACGCGATGTGCCCATGGTGGTCGCCTAAGGCCCAATTCACACATAGGAGGTGAAGAGGCGAACGCGCGGTGCCGACGCAGAGAGAGGCCCGTCGCTTTCACGTCCCTCTAATAAACATGTGGTGCAATGCCCACTTAGGTGACGAGGCGCGGGCATTTGCCTCATGCCTCTCGCCGCGCCGTCACCGCGTCTTCGCCTCTTCGCCCGAGACACGGTGCCTGCGAGGCGAGAGACACAACTCTTCCGCGCCGCCTTGATGTAGTCGTGATATGGTGTAATGTCCTCTCCTTCGCTGCACATGGACATCAAAATCGCCTGTGCGACGTAGCGCCTGCACCTCGCCTACACCGCGCCTCCGCCCGACGCCGCTTATGTGTGAATTGGGCCTAAGATCCCACACGAGTCCAAGCTTCACCCTCGAGCAGTCGAATCATTTTCGGTTGGGCTCGCTGAGGATACTCGTGTGGGTCCCTCTCTTCGTCGCGGTGACGAACAGCAGCTGGTTGGGTCTCCCTAACGTTGGCAGTCACCACTCTAAAAGCCTCTCGGTCTGTCGATAGAAGAAATACTTCTCCTGCATTTCAGGTTCCGTTCGATTGTCTGATATTCTTGGCCACGAAGCTTGCTTTTTTTGCCGATGCCTCTTCGTCCTTCTATTTTCTTCATATTACTTGCAACAATCGATATCGTCCTCGTCTCAATACGTGTCCCAAATATGACAGTTTCCGACTTCGCTTCACTAAGTAATTCTTTTAGTAGAGTATTCGATCTTCTTAGAACTTGTTCTTTTGATTGTTTTGCAATATTATGTATACATTACTCATAAATAATATATATTCATTTAAGTAATAATAATGCTATAAATTTCAACGATATTAAAAATGGCGGTCTTTAATCTATTTTGTATCGCATTTACAAGGCCTATTTTACTTGAACTATGTTTAATGCATACTTCTTTAGTATATGTAATAGACAATATAACCTTACACAGTCAACTCTAGAAAGGAAATTTAGTTCAAATATCAAAACTACCTTCACACCCATAGACAAACGTATCCAATAAGCCCGGTAACAACTTCGTCTTTAGTCCCCTCCAAATAATAACTTTGTGAAGCGAACGTTACTGCACCTACAATAATAATAATCGTAACGGAGGTGAAGCCGTATTATATGGAGACACTTATACAGGTAACGTATTCGTCGCGTCTGTCACCCCAAGGGGGGCACGACGGCAGTCGTCGCTGCATTCGCGTTCCGCACTTGATAAATGTATTTTAATAAAATGTAGTCAGAACTAGTCTATAACTCACCGACGCTTAATTATACCACGTCTCCAGCTTGGAGGGGATATGGGGGCGCCCGTAGTCGTCGGTATGCATAATTTATGCCATAACTTTTTAACATGCGGATGAGGTTAATATTGGAAACTTAATTTAATTTAATTGTCGGGGCCGAGCGTTAGTTTGTGAGAAAGTTGAAAATATAAATGAATCATAATATTTTATTACTTAGATAACTAATTATTAGGATAGACAACCAATATCGATCACTCTATCGTGCCTTTTTTCGTAGGTATATTTAATAAACACATAACCGTAGGGATATGTTCAATAACGCAGAGCGTATTTGAGCTTTTAGTTAGGACTAATTGTATTGAGAGCGAATATGAATGATACTGCTTGAAAAAGTTACAAGTATAGTTTTATATGTTGAAAATGCTGTGCAGAATTATACAAAGGAACAATTTCAATAACATTTCTTACTGACAAAATTGGAAGTGACATTATATATGTATTATAATTTATTTATATATTATACACTGGAAAAATACTAACTAAATTACAAATATTAATTTTTGATATATTTTGAAAATATACTTACATTATCCCCTATATTTATCACAAATATGTATTGCATTGTACCTACAACAACTTAACGCTACTTTCTTTGCTTGAATTGCAGGTTAGTTTAGTCTTACTCCAGGCGCGAGAGTGGGTACAAAAGGGTGCACTCTACTGTTTTACCCTGACCGTTTCTGAACGGCTACAACTAAATGCTCGAAAGGTGCCATGGAGCGTCTTTTCCGTTCGTTTCTGAACTCCCCCTAATAATCAACACGGAGCAAATATAGTAAGTCAAATTATTTATATTTATAACCTTGTTCAATAAATGCTTAAAACTTCAGACTTCAGTTCATAGATATCTTCACATATCACATAAAGCACTGTTGGAAATTGGTTGAAAAGTGTCTACAAAGATAACGATCTTTTTATAGTACGTTGAAACGTTCGCGAATTAAAGTACTGATCACAGTATTTGTTCGAGTAAAATATATACAATAGATGACAACAGCTGTTTTGTGTACAAATGCCAAATTTTACATTGTTCTGTCAAGTAGTCCGAAGTTGGTGCTCCTTTCAGTGAAGCTAGTTTTACGAGTTTTGATAAATGGATAAAACTAAAAAGCGGGCTGTTATTAAATATTTTGTGAAAATGGGTTGGAAGGCAACAAAAATCCATAAAGATATGCAGGATATGTTAGGAGACTGCTCCATTATTTACGACTGTGCATAAGTGGTTATCGGAATTTAAACATGGTCGTGAGAGCCTAGAAGATCGCAGTGGACGACCCAAAACTGCCTGAAACTGTCGAAAAATTCCACGATATGGTTATGCAGGATCGTTCATTAAAGGTCTCCGCAATAGCTAAAGATATATCATCTCAGATGAAGTAAGATCTCGTATCCTAACTGTATAATTACGAATGAAAATTCTTTCGGCCGCACATATTGACAATGGATAAAAATCTTCAAAGAAAGAGAATTTGTCAAGAGAGTTTAGACTATTTTAACTCAAATAAAACCGTTTGGGTTCATTATTATATACCTAAGACCAAGCAGCATTCTAAACATTTGAGACAAACCTCTATGTCTCCAATGTTTAGAACTAAAGAAGGCAATATCCGTGTAAAGTCAGCTGGAAATGCTATGGTGTCAGTCTAGGATGCTAAGGGAATATTACTAATTGACTATCTTTCCAAGGGCTAAACAATAAAGGGTGAATATTACGCTAGACTTCTTCATCTTCTTGTGGTGCCATCTCCTATCGGAGGTTGGCAATCATCATGGCGATTCTAATCTTTGATGCTGCAGCTCTAAATAGTCCGACCGATGTTTGTCCGTACCATTCTCTAAGGTTCTTTCAACATGAGGTTCTGCGACGTCCAATGCTTCTTCTTCCTTGTATTTTTCCTTGCATGATTAGTTGGAGAATAGAGTATCTCTCTCCCCGGGTGATGGCTAGACTTCTAGGCCGAAAGAATAATAAATTCGTAAGAAAATCCTGGTCTTTCGTAAACAGAAGATCATTTTCCTTACAAGTGTGGTTGCAATGGGAAAATTGAATGAACTAAACGATCTGTTGCAACATCCACCTTATTCGCCTGATTTGACTCCTTCTGACTTCCATCTATTTCCACAACTAAAAGTATTCCTCGGTGGAAAACGATTTTCCACGGAAGAAGAAGTAAAAGCAGCTGTCGTCGACTATTTTAATTCTCTCAAAATCGCGCCTTCCTGATGGCATAATGGCGACATTGTTGAATGAAGTGCATTCAACTTAACAGAGATTATGTTCAAAATTAAAACATATATCAAAAACATATATTCTCAATTTCTTTTTCACTGCGCAAACTTTTCAAAGCACCCTCGTAACATACTATAAATCATAAGTTAAGCCAATTTACAAACTAGAATGTAAAAATACTCGCCCTAGGCTGTGTCACGTGCAACTAGGGTTGCAAACCGTCCTCTTTTTGGGAGGATAGTACTTCATTTGGCTATAATATTTTCCCATCCTCCCTTCTTTTTCTTTGGGTTTTTTTAACCACCGCTAACCCTTTTTTTATCTTCCGAATACAACACACAGCAGCTCTGTAGTAATGTATTGGCATAGCGAAATAGTTGTAAGTTAGATTGTTGAAATATACGTTTACCTTCCGGAAAAAAAAACTACTGTATAAAGAAGGTATTGCTATCGCGAAAAATTTAGGGAAAAAATAATTTTCTTTACGTTTATGACTAAAAGAGTCGAAATAAAAGCCCGTTATTGCGATGTTTGTGTGTGTGTGTCTGTCTGTATGTCTGTATGTCTGTAAATAAAATTCCGGGGAAACG
Source organism: Lordithon lunulatus (assembly GCA_963942505.1). NCBI lineage: Eukaryota > Metazoa > Arthropoda > Insecta > Coleoptera > Staphylinidae > Lordithon > Lordithon lunulatus. The sequence continues at coordinate 17,989,334 of OZ012673.1, forward strand.
GCTCATCGGATAGCGACCAAATTTGGAAATCAGCTGAGAAGGGCTGGGTCCCGGGTTGGCAGGGTTGTTTATCGTCTGCCTATTGTTTCAGTTGTGGTTGCTGGTATGTATCATATTCTCTTCCTTCATGTCTCGTCTATGACCTGTCTGGTTGGGTCTTGGATAGCAGTTTGGGTGTCGTTCTGCCTCGGTCGTCCTTTACCTGTACGGTAGATGTCTCGGTAATCGTGCGTTGGGTTGGCTCCGTTTGCCGTCCCCTCTGGTCTTGTTCTTCGCCTTATCCCGAGCCTTCCTCTTAATTGGCTATCGTAGACCTCTCTTGGCGTATCCTTCTGCCTTCCATAGGGTGCAGAAAGCGGCTGTCTATCTCTTGGCGTGATCTACCTAGTGCCCTTCCTCGCCACATCTAAGACACAGTTTTTTTCGGTCCTCCCCACTGCATTTGTGAGCCCGGTGACTATCTAGCCAGCAACCGCATGGCAGTTCCTCCCTCCATGTTGATCTGCACTATAACATGCCTACTCTCAGCCTTGCTTTAGGTCGTCAGCACCTTTATCACTGTGATGATGTTGGTGGCGCTCAGGCCGGGTCTAGATTTCTCTACCCTGTACAGCTCCTTGTTTTTAGTTACTGCCTTGATGGCTTTTACAATATCTGTTTTTGTTGTTAGGAGGTTTTTGCCCCATTATAGAGGCTTGCGCCCAGCCTCCTGACCCTGTGTCGAATTTGGCGCCTGCCGCCTGCCCATTACCCAAATTCGGAGGTGTTCATTGTCCGTTTTCCCAAAACCGGACGGCATTGCTGTCACTATTGTCTATTTCCCGCATCCTCCGGACTAGGTCCACCTATTACTGGCATTCGATAGATTAGACTATTAAGGATTCTTCAATTCGATATTGGCGTTTTGGTAGTGGTCGTTACCTGAGGATTTTCGGTGGTGTGATTTTCCTGATCATTTCTTGGACAGGCAAGCCTGCGAAATAGTATTCTATGTTTTTCAAGTCCAGGGTGGCCAGCCTTGGCTCCTCAACTAGTACTCGCTCTCTCCGGTATGCCTCTGCGATTAGCCCGAGGCGGCGGATGCCATTGTGGGTGTTTTCGTACACTATATATCGTATACCGTTATATTTTCTACAATGGGAGTTTGCGACTATGCACCTCTGTGGTGTGACGTATTGTGGCTGTTTCACCTTCCTCTAGGTTTAGTCTCGCAAGTTCGGCGACCACACGCCCGGTTTATCTTTTCCGGCAGCTTGTCACTGCTTTGCACACAATTTATTAACCTGACATTTTTCCAATGCTCAGGGGCCAGTTGGATGTTTCCATCCTCATCTCTTTCACGTTCTGGGAGGTGCCTTGCTTAGTGTTCGGCCATAGCCTAGGCTGATTTCTTGTAGCTGGCATATTTGTCAAAAGACCCCATATTTTAGCTATGGTATCTTGCATCCACTTCCTCTGATCTAGGGGTTGGCGCTGTGGGGCATATTTGGTTGGCCTGCATATCTCTCATCTGTATTCTCAGTCCCTTCATCTCCTTACCTTAATGAGCCTTTTCCGCCTTTAGGGCCTCCAACTGGTGTTTCAGACCTTTTGCTTTGGATCTTTGGGGGATTTCTACTGGGGTTCATATTTTTCCGAAGAGCCACGCGTATTGTTTCGCAAGTTCGGCGACCACACGCCCGGTTTATCTTTTCCGGCAGGTTGTCACTGCTTTGCACACAATTTATTAACTTGACATTTTTCCAATGCTCAGGGGCCAGTTGGATGCTTCCATCCTCATCTCTTTCACGTTCTGGGAGGTGCCTTGCTTAGTGTTCGGCCATAGCCTAGGCTGATTTCTTGTAGCTGGCATATTTGTCAAAAGACCCCATATTTTAGCTATGGTATCTTGCATCCACTTCCTCTGATCTAGGGATTGGCGCTGTGGGGCATATTTGGTTGGCCTGCATATCTCTCATCTGTATTCTCAGTCCCTTCATCTCCTTACCTTAATGAGCCTTTTCCGCCTTTAGGGCCTCCAACTGGTGTTTCAGACCTTTTGCTTTGGATCTTTGAGGGATTTCTACTGGGGTTCATATTTTTCCGAGGAGCCGCGCGTATTGTTTACGAACGACCACCGGGCCCAGTTTAGATTCCTTTGGTATGTTCTTTGTCGCCACAGCCGTGTTGGTTGCACTGTTTCCTCTGCCAACTGTATGTAATCCTCTACTTCGGTTTCGTCCTCGGTGTCTGCCCGTGCATGTTTTTTTGTAGTGATTCTTGCAGCTTTTCTTTGTCTTTGTTGGTTCCGCCTTCCCATCTCCTTTTCCGGAGGCGAGGTGACTCTTGGCTGACTGAGTTGAGTGGATTTCTTCCTCTATGTCTGAATTCCTAGCCTTCGCTATTATCTACTCGACTAACAATTCACTGCTATATTTACGGTTTACCACATCCTCAACTTCTTCTGGTCTGAAATCGTCATCAATTTCATACCTATGACTGCTTCCATATCCACGACTCTCACTCCTTCTCCAAAGAGTCCCTTAAAGTATTCTTCAGTTTTTATCATGCTCAATCGGCTTTTTGTCCCTTCTCTTTTACTCTTCACCAAACTGCAGAGATGGTTCTCATTTTGAATTTATCTAAATTTTGGAACTTCTTGAACTACGACATTCCTCCTTTGTGCTGAGCATTGTTCAAACTGAGTTCTAACTGTCTCAATATTATTCCTGCATGCTATCCCGCGTCTCCACTTCTAGGCCAAACTACAGCTACTGCTACAGCTTCTTATGATTGATACATTCTTGGTATCAATTTCCCGTCATGTCACATTCTCCTCGATGGATTCTGACAGGTCATCCCAGCCCTTCGTTTTGGCGCCAGCTGTAGCTGCTGTAAGGGTACCCTTGACTTATCTGTAGGCTTCGGCGATTGATTTTCAACCAGTAGCGCGTCCCTCCTCTGTCATGGCCCACTGTAAATCGTATTCAGGTTGATCTGCAGGGATCGGTCTCCGTGTAGACTGCTTGTGCCTCTGCGTCGACTGCTTGTTGCCGGCCATCTTCTGGTATCTGTCTAACACATCTCCCCGGTTTGGTTGCGTGCCTGGAGGTCTCCTATATGAGACACAAAGGTGCCTCTGCCGGACACTTCAGTAGGTAGTGTCCCTGCCGGCGACACCGTCGACACTGCGGGCGTCTGCCCAGCCCCCGGCTGCGAGAGTCCTCATGTCCAAGTTTCCAGCATCTGAAGCACTCACGCTGCTCTTCAGTCCGGATGGTGACCCTACAATACACGAGATCCAACATCAGCGTGCCTTTCCCATATAGGGTGCGTGTCATCTCCTTTCTTCAGGGTAGTGACGGTCACCGTACGCGGAACACGAGGGGCCCACGCTAAAATTCTTGGCCTCCTTACCATAGCTTGGACTAGCACCGTCGTGACCTCCGCTCTTGAGGTGAGGAGGTTCATCCCATTCAGATGTACCAATGTACCTATCCTCTAGACCACCACCGCCAATGCTCCCTAGACCTTCCAGGCAAACATTTCCCTTAGGTGCTTCACCTGGATACCTTTTCCCATTACTTCCACCCTCATATCTCCCGTCACAGTTCTGCTGATTTTGTTCACCTACGTCGACCTCGCGGACTTGCTTGAGTAAGTTGTCGCCTCTCCTGCTCTCACTAGCCCTTCCTTCCTTTATTATATTGGCCTCCCTCGCCTGCTGGCTTGTGTTTTGGTCTAGGAGCCTGATAGTATGTTATGTCGGCTCTCATGTGGGCAAACGGATATTCTATGAGTTTTCTGGCCGTAAGGATTCACCCCTGTGGCTTCGACGGCTAGTAGGTTCCTTTCGATTTTTGAGAAAATAAACTTTATCATGTACATGCTCTCGAGAAGATTTTACTCAGTATTTTCTCGTTGATTTCGTCACCCATTATGTAGAAGAAGAACCTCCTTGTACCCATCTTAGCTGTTCCGATCTTCCATGGTGCCTCCGTGGTATATGTAATGTACCCACACTCCCCGGGTACCAGCTCCTATCCGGAAAGGATTAGGAGAGGGATCCTAATCCCGAGCTCTCCCGGGGCGTCCCCCAGAACCTTGTAGTCTGTATCCACTAGCCTGACAGTTATATTTTCTGGGGGCCCTGATTAATGACCCTTCGGTGGTCTTGGAATTTTTTTCTTTATTCAGATACGGCATTACTCCAATTGCCTCAATATTTTTTTCAGCTTATATATTTATGGATGCTGAGATTGCTCATACACATACACTCGTCTGCAACTTTATACCCATCGAAAATTAAATATCACCCGGCGCATCCACCATTTTGTAATATGAAATGCATCACGCCTACATTTTATAGACATTAACCGACTTTTTGTTAAAATTTTCTTTATTATGAAAGTAACTAGGATATGAGGACCAGGGCGGCTAATGGTCGTTTGAAGTGGGTTTAATCGCGATCGACTATAAATTACCACCCCCCCCCCCAATTATAAATTCATAATAAACCGCTGCAAGTTGCGGCCGGGGCGGCTTATTAAATCTATCACTAATGTAACTAAAACTTCTATAACTTGTGCAAACGATATTATTTATTACAGAGTACTTTAGCAAACACCGCGGCATATATTAGGGGGCGCGGATTATCATTATCGATGAAACTCATTACGAATATTATAATATAGTTAGTTATATACTTCCGGGATTAACGTATAATTATTAACAGTTTCATTATAATGGTTTTATCAAATTAAATAAACGTAACCTTAAAGTTTTTGAATCTTTATGAAATTTTAAGATTAATTAATTATAATGATGAAAGATTATCAATTTAACATTAAAATCTGTAAAAATTAAGTGTCCTATTTGCATTTAATAAAGCGTTAATTTTTGACGGACGTTTATGAATACACTGGGTGAAATGGCCACTATTCGACGGGGATAATTTTGAATTAGAAAAATAGACAAATACCTTTAAAACAAATATAATTGTGCTGATATCTCAAGCACTCTATTGGAATATTATTCATATTCTCTAGATTGCACTACCCGGTGATCCTGATAACATGAGCATGTTGACGGTTATTACCATATGGGTGTGCATTGCTAATTGATGTGGTGCCGCCAGATGGCGTTTAACTTCCCTCTACGAGGGTAAGTTGTACTGTTTTTAAATACCTTTAATATAATATTGTAAAAAAGCAAAACTTTAACTTAAAGTCACACTTCATCATATCTTTAATTTTTAAAAAGCAATACTAAACTTAAAACATTACTTCAAAACACTTAATACTTCATTTAAAGAATGAATAAAAAATTTAAAAGGAAACATCACAGTGGGAATTCGAACCCGCGACCTGCTACGTTTGAACTGACAACACTGACAGCACAAACATGGCAGGTCGGTCGGCTTCAAAACATTGTCTTCGTTTTTTATATAATAGGGATACAAATCAATAAGTCCTAGCAGTCACATAAACAATATAAAAACAATTGAAATAAAATTAATTTTAGATATTTAAATATAGACCAATATGATCAATATTTATTTCTATATAACTGTAAGCAGGACATGGCAATTCATGGGTGCCTTACAAAGTGGATAATAAAAGAATAGTAGCCCGAGCTCTCGAAAATATAAGGCGTTTCATTTATAACAATATGGAGTAGGTGCACGGTCAGTAATGCTGATAGATTACGGTAGGGTGAGTGCTTAAAAAAAATAAATCCACTCCCCGGAAAGAAGTGGACGTGTGGACCTCGTTGCGTCGTTTCTTATCCAGTAAGGTTTCCGGGTCTGCTGAAAATTAAGCTCCGCGGCGGGCTTTATTTTTAAAATTGCGCCAAGTTTTTATGGAAGGCAAGCAATAAAAGCGCTGCTCGTAAATTTTGCGTTCGGTACGAGGGTTTCCTGTATTTCCTATATTTTACTTTATTTTAGCTACAACCTACACTCACAAAAAAAAACCTGTACCAGTTTAAGTTTTAATTGAATTGCAGTTGAATATATAGCAATTTTGTAGAAATATTGAAGCATTTAAAAAAAATAGAATTTCAGGTGCAAATATGCAATTTTTAACTTATCGCATACACTGTCTGTAGATGACTACCTGAAGCTCGTTTCTATTATTGATTAATCATTGGTTCTACTCAGTGCTATTTTGCATCGTTCATAATGTTTTTCGCGGCAATTGATAGTCGTGGTACAGTGACAATGACGGTGACAGTGACAATGACAGTGACAGTGTACCAAAAAAACCACCACAGCTATAGTAACCTAAACTGTATAGTACGGAGTATTTTCTGTGATGGTCGCGCGTTGATATGCTCGTGGACAAAATTAAATTCTTTTTTAATCTCTATATTTTAAAACTCTCCGATGTATAAGATGACACATACATTATAGTAGTAATATTAGTTCCTGTATTTGTTGAATTTCTGTAACTGGCTATCGACATTGGTGTCCTTGTGAGATGTGTTAGTGTGCATGTATATGAATTGATGTGAATGATAGAACTTAGTTCAGAAAATTGTCCCCGATTATGCACATGTCTCGTTAATTGTATTCAAACGGCAAATAGTACCGACTATCCAGGCAGGGATTCGAACCCCGGCTGACCCTTTGGATGGCGTGGGTGCTAACCAATGCATTACATTGGCGTGTACATCCATATAATATAAATATGAAGACAATGTTTTGAAGCCCGCCGACCTGTCATTTATGTTTTTTGTGCTGTCCGTGCTTGTAGTTCAAAAGTGGGGGTTGCGGGTTGGCATTGTCACTGAGACGTTTTTTTATTCATTATTTAATTGAGGTATTAAATGTTTTAAAGTAATAGCAATGTTTTGAGTAAAGTTTTATTATTTTACAATAAAAAATGTATTTATTCATTATAATAAAAATAAGGATTTATCTATTTTTGTATTTAAAAATCATCCCCGTTGAATGGCGGGCATTTTATCTTGTTATATTATATAATGTATTTGATTAGAATAATTTTGGATAGTTTGATAGATACATAGATTAATCCTAATAACATAAATTACAACTGTATTCATTGGGTTTCATGTGAAGATAAATAATAATATATTGCTTTAGATCACAAATTTCAAACAATATAGCCCTGGGAGTTGATTAATTGATTCAATTAACCACTGGAATTTGCGCCCCGAATATTATTAAACGTTGGCGTTATTATATCCAGTGAGGCACTTAACGCATTAGCATTATCAATTCCCAGCACCCCATAAGCAAGAGAGATTAAATAAAATTCTGGTATTCTCAGTAGAACAGGGACATATAATAGTTGTCAAGAATTATATTTGCGCTTGCAACGTGTTGAATCTGTTTAATTAGATTTTATGTTTGGGATTGACTTAATTTTGGCTGATATCTGGATTTTTTTAATATAATATTATAATAGTGTTATGTGTGGTGGAAGCGCCGGGTGTTAATTTATTTTAAGCGTACGTATTAGCAGAAAATATATCCGTACATTATCTGCAAATTCGTATTTTACAATAATTATATAAATTTATATATTTTTTTATAATTATAGTTTGAGTTTTTAAAATGTATCTTAGTCTTCCTTCCAAAGGCTACCCATCTTATTTTGATTCGGCGTGATATTTTCGCAGTCTTGTTATCCTTTCCAAGTCTAATGACATAGTCAGATATATGTATTCAGCTATGCTTTCTATGACTTGACTATACTAATACTATTATCTCATTTTGGCTCATGATTTTTGTCTTTTGTCTGACGTTCATTTTTAGCCCGACATCCTTGCATGCTGCGTTTGGTTGGAACAGCTTGCTTTTTACTTCGCTGATATCTGAGATTAGTAAGATAATAAGAATATTGTCTGCAAAGCGAAGATGGTTTTCCATCTACGTTGATTCCTATTTTATCTTTCCTAGTATTTTAAAGACATCCTCCATGGCCAGCGTGAGCAGTTTCGGTGAGATGGTGTCGCTTTGTCTTACACCTATTCTAATGGAGTCCTTATCTATTATTGTGTCGTTGTCTATTTTTATTTGTAGGGTATATTTGAGTATGTTAGTAAATCTGTAATCGATACGTACATTAGACATTGCATGTAATGCGGCCCATACCTCAATTGAATCAAACGCCTTCTCGTAGTCCACACATGCCAGATAGAGGGTATATTGTAGTCAACGATTTTCTCGATTAAAGAGCGGATAGTTTGAAGGTGGTCTGCGGTACCGAATTCTTTTCGGAAACCTGCCTGCTCTGGGGGTTAGTAGGAATCCAATTTAGTACTGAACTACTAGAGAGTCTATTTGTTATGATTTTAGTTAGGAGTGTATACTAATTGGCCTATAGTTCTCGATGTTGGTGTTACTTTTATGTATATTAGTGTTACTTGTGTCTTCTGCCACTGTGGGGATCTTTCTTTCTTCAAAGAATTTATTTAAGAGAACACGAACTGCTTCCAACAAAGCATGCCCATCCGTCTTCACCATCTTATGTAATTTCCTTGACAACTTTTGTAAACTCAATCATTCTTAGGACCCCTGATCTGTCCTCTGATCCGGCCGTTATCTTGGCTGGGTGGTGGTAGATCGCTGGAGACTCGGGGCCTTATCGTAGTTCCTGTATTCATTTTTAAAAAGTTTTGGCATTTACTACCCACCTGCGGGTTGGTGGGTTTGTGGAATTCATCTAACTAGAACTCCATACGCCGCCGTTGTTTCTTGATTGAATCTTCTACCACCATATTCTCGACATGATGATGATTTGAAATAACACAAGGTTCCTGGGGGCGCATCTGCAGACTACACTTAGTACACTTGTGTTGGATCTTTGTGCATCCCCCAGTTTACATTTTAGATGTCATTCCTCCATCCATCCCACAGTTGTGAAAAACTGAAGAATGTTTTTGATGACGCTTATCGTGCGCTGGTCTAGACTGGGGGTGCCAACCGTAACTACAGAGAATATGCTGTATATCGTATATGGGTCGATAGCGTATCCCGTTTTGGTGAGATGCTTCTTCAGCGTACAATGACCCGTTACTATTACTGTAAGATTCCTTAATTCATCTCTCGGGAGACGTGGACAAAAACGTGCCAGTGCAGTATTCGGGCCTGATATGAATTGTTTTGCATGTTGGCACGTCTTATGGCTTCGCCATCTGTTTTGGCGAGACTTTAGAACATATTCGCCTTATGAGGCACGAGCATTGCTAGATCGGGAGTGATATCGCCGGTTCCGGGCCGAGGTAGGCACGAGCAGAAGTTGCGCGTGCGAGCCCATCGGCAATTGTATTTCTCTCATTTTCACTATGCCCCTTAGTCCATTGGAGAGTTAACCTGTTGTGGTTGGCTACTTTCTCCAAGGCGTGGTGGCATTCGTGTGTAAGCCTAGATGTCAGATTTACTGACTCTATTAATTGTCATGCCGCTCTGCTGTTCGTCCAGATACGTATCCTTGTACCTTCGATTTTTCGGGCAGCGAACTCTTAAGCACAATGGATAATTGCAAGGACCTATGTTTGTAGGACTGCACTAAAGCTGCTCGTGTTGGTAGACATTTGTAATTTTAGCTAGATAGAGGGTACTCCGTCATCAGATGTTTTAGAATTTTTCGAGCTATCTGTATATATGTATATATTGTATATATAATATGTCGAAATTAGTTGAAACCTCAGATTGTCTGATTTTGCGAACAGATACGAAAGGGTCTGCTAAATAGATAGACTGGCATCATTTTGTTAGGGGAATGGCTTTACACGCCTTTATTAAAATCTGCTCATGTGTGTATATACTACCTCTACACCTTTATAAATCTACCGCCTACAATTTGATGGTATCCTTTATCGCCTCGCCCTAACAAGTAGGTGGGAGACCTAGCATTGCTTCCATCGCTGCGGCGGCAGTTGTCCGCATAGCACCAGTTACAGAACAACATACCATACGTTGTACTGGCTGCAGTTTTCGTATTGCTGTAGTTAGTTCGGGCAACGAAACTATAGTTCCATAAGCTAGCATGGGTCTTATTATGGCTGTGTAAATCCAAAGGATTACATGAGATGAGAATCCCCAGATGCCTCCAATTGCTCTGCGACACTGCCAGAAAGCCTTGATTGTTGACTTTATACTGAAGTGCTGTCCCCAGTTTAGTTTCTTAATCTTCTTCTTCTTCTTCTTCTTCTTCTTCTTCTTCTTCTTCTTCTTCTTTCTTCTTCTTCTTCTTCTTCTTCTTCTTCTTCTTCTTCTTCTTCTTCTTCTTCTTCTTCTTCTTCTTCTTCTTCTTCTTCTTCTTCTTCTTCTTCTTCTTCTTCTTCTTCTTCTTCTTCTTCTTCTTCTTAATGTAGGACTAGTCCTGTTAATTGCCAATTACTGTGCCTCCTGTGATATAGACGTCCAGCTATCTTTCCATCTTTGGGAGGTCGTCCAAGGGCCTCCTTGTGTTCGGTATTGATGTTGCGGCTTCCTTGGCTAGTCTGTCATCAGCCATTCTTAGTACGTGCTGGTTCCATTCTCGACGTCTTGTTCTTGTCCAACGTACGATATCATAAACTCCGCAGTCCCTTCGTATTTCCTCGCTGCGTACTCGGTCCCTGAGGCTGAGACCCGATATGGTTCGGAGGGGCTTCATTTCTGTTGTTCGTAGTCGTCCTTTCGTCTTCTTTGTGGCCGCTCTGGTCTCGACTGCATACGTCATAATTGGCCTGACACAGGTTTTATATATGCGCACTTTACTCTCTTTTTGCATGAATTTGTTTCGCCATATTATGTTACGTAGACATCCCGCAATTCTCGATGCTTTATTTATTTGGGTTTGAGCATCATTGTATAGGTCTCCTTTACTGGATAATTCAACGCCTAGGTAGTTAGAGCGCATTACCTGTTTCATAGGACTCCCTTCGATGGAAAGTTTGCATCTAATGGGGTCCTTTGATAGCACCATTGCTTTAGTTTTTGCAATGGATATCTGTATATTGAATTGTTTCGCCTTTGTGTTGAACCTATGAAGCAGTCGCTGTAGGTCGTGTTCATCTTCCGCCATGATTATTCCGTCGTCCGCATAACATATGATACTAAATTTTTTGTTGCCCATTCTGTATCCTATATCCATGTTCTTCACGTCTTTGATAATCTCATCCATGATAGTGTTGAAAAGTGTTGGGCTCAGACTGTTCCCTTGTCTAATCCCCACGCTGACGGGTATTTCGTCAGTTAGTTTTTTTAATTTACGATGAGCTTTGTTCTATTGTCTGTATTTAAAACTCTGATTAGTTTGATGATTTTGGGGTTCACGCCTTTTGTTGTCAAAATTTCTTCAACGTTATATAATTCTATTCTATCGAATGCCTGCGTAAGATCTACGAATCAAACGAAAGCTAGTTTGTTGTATTCGATACTTTTCTCTGATATTTGTCTTAGAATGAATATTGTGTCGATCGAGGATCTGTTTTTGCGGAAGCCTTGTTGTTCCTCGGCCATTCTTATTTGTTCCACAATATCATTTGCGATGATTTTGGTAAGTAGTTTCATTGTTGTGTTAAGTAGGCAAATTCCGCGGTAGTTGTTGGGGTCGCTCTTGGTTCCTTTTTTGAACAGGGAGATTGTAATACTGGATTTCCTCTGTTCGGGAATTGTGACAGAGTATAATACCTTCTGGAAGAGAGATGTTAGTTCTTTTACCAGCTTTTCCCCTCCATATTTTATCATCTCATTCGTTATGCTATCGGGCCCCTGCGATTTCCTGTTTTTCAATTTCGTAATAGCCTGCTTCACCGTATCTTCATTTACCTCTACTGTGTTGTTCTCTTCTTCCTCCGTGTCCTCCGGTTGTTCTTGGACATTTCGTGTGTCTGTCGTTTGTTTATATAAACTTTTTAAGTGATTTATCCATGTTGTTTCGGGTATGGACTTTCCTTGAATTAGTTCGTTAATTGGTTTCTTCCTGTTCCTGATCATGTTCCATACTTTCTTCTGTCCTCCATATAGGTCGTATTCCATGTCTTTTGAGAATTTTTCCCAGAAACTGCATTTTATTCTTGTTACTTCGGCGTTGATTCTGTTTCTTATTGTGGTGTATTCTCGGTAGTGCTGTGGAGTTTTATTGCTTCTGTATAGCAAATAGGCTTTCCGTTTTTCTGATGTTAGTGCTTTCACCTCTTCAGTGAACCATGTTTTTTTGGAGTGTGTCGCGTTAATGTTTACTCTTCTGTGTCCGATTGCTTCCCTTGCGGTCTCTAGCATATTCGTTGATATTTTCTGCCATGCTCTTTGTATATCATCAGCCGGTGTTATGTGAGCGGTTTCAATTTGTTCAGCCAGTCGTTTGCCATACAGGTATTTCGTGATTTCATCCGCGAAGGCCTCCACGTTGAGTTTCTCCTGGTACTCTGGTGATATTTTCTTTGCTCGTGTGATGTTCATGCGGTGTTTACATAGTACCAAGTTGTGGTCGCTGCCTATGTTTGCTGAGGTGAGTGAGCGGACATCCAGTATTCGCGATGGATGTATGTTCCTGTTAGTGATGATATAGTCGATTGTTGACTCGTGTCCTCTAGTGTTTGACCAGGTTATTTTATGCTGGCTTTTGTATGCGTAGAATGTGTTATTTATTCGTAGCTCGTTGTAGGTACATAGGTCGACCAATGATTCTCCATTCTCGTTTATGACGTCTTCATTAAATCTTTGTTTAATGTTGTATATCGCTTCGTTGCCGATGCGCGCATCTCCCATGATGCATACTTGGTCGTTTATTGGGATTTTATCTAGTATACCTTGTAGGTCTACATAGAACTGATCTTTCTCTTGTTTTGGTTTAGTAATATCGGGGGCATATACGCTTATTATGTGGATTGTACCTTTGTTTGGGTTGAGTGTAATTTTTAATAGTCGATCGTTGATGTATTCAATATCTTCTATTTGCTGTTGGAATTTTTCGTGTACTAGTAGTCCTACTCCAGAGCGCGCTCTCTCATCTTTGTCTTCCCCACTGTATATTAAGACGTAGTTCCCATATTTGCTGTTCCCCTTGCCTTTCCTCTTGGTTTCCGAGATTGCACAGATGTCAATTTTGTGTTTGGTTAGTTCTATTACTATCTCTTGGTCCTTGTTATTCCAGGACATTATATTCCAGCACGCAATACGTAACGCCTACGCTTTCCATTTTCGTTTTTTCCTTATTCTCGCCGTGTCGTTACTGTTAATCCGTCCTTGTTCCGAGGCTATATTAGTTCTTTGAGCCACTTGGTTGTTTTTACCTCAGGCAGGTAGCTAATCTTACCCTCGAACCCTCCTCTTTTGTCCGGGCTTGGGACCGGCTGCTTCAGACTTTGAGTTACTCAGTTCACCCATCATCTTCCACAGGCAGAGTTCCAGTTTAGTTTGCTATCTATATATATATATATATATATATATATATATATATATATATATATATATATATATTGTATATTGTGATGCCAGCATCCTAGCATCGCACGCTTCATTGCTCTCTAGCAGACAAGCAGACGATTTCCGGTGAAGGTCGCGGTTTCGAGCCCATGCATAGGCATTCAGGTTTATAGGAATTCCTGGCTCTCGGAGGATGTAGCCGAGCTTGCCAAATATCGCACAGGTCAAGCCGATTCGTCTGGTGATCTCTGCTGCTTGGTTTTCCTTTCCCAACTTGACGCTGTGTTCGAAATATATAGTATTCATATACTTTGTCTAGGGTATGTTTGCCAATAGAGATCAATATGTTGTTTGGACTCAAGATATTGTTTTGTGTAGGTTCATTTTTACACCCACAGCCTGCGATGCTTCATCGAGTTCGCTTATCATCATTTCCAGTTCTTTCTATTGACTCCGGATGAAGACAATATCATCGGCGAAACACAGGTGATTAAGACGATTTCCATCGATTAATCCCTTTGTGTTCCTATGATAATTTCTTGAATACGTCTTCTAGCGCTAAGATTAACAGTTTGGGTGAGATTGTGTTGTCCTATTGGACGCCCCTTTTAATCGGTATTCCTGTAATCCAGCCTTCTTCCATTTTAACGTTTTAAGGGTGCGCATAGATGTATTGTAGATTAATCAAGTTTGAGTATTTAAGTCGATGCGGGAATTATTTTAGTACTGTCCAAGTCTCAGTTGAGTCGAATGCTTTCTGATAGTTGATAAATGCCATGTGGAGGGGAATGTTCCATCCCGTACATTTCTCGATCGGTGTTCGCACTGTTTGAATATGGTCAGTCATGCTGAATCCTTTCCGGAAACCTGCTTGTTCAACAGGCTGGTAAAAAAAAATGGGTGGGTAAGCCGATTTGTTACAATTTTGGTCAACAGCTTCTAAACTTTGTAAAGTAAGCTGAATGCCTATGTTCGTATTCTTCTTGAGGGCAGGATAAGCCCGGCGTCCTGGTATTAGTCAGGAATTTTACCCTCATCGAGACACTTATTTAGGAATACTCTTGAGAGAGAGTCTTTCCTCCGACTTTCAGCATTTCGCTTGTAATCAGATCCTGTCCGGGTGTCTTGCAGTTTCTTAATTGGCTCAGCACAGCTTTCTATTCTGCTCTGTTGATGTTAGAGTTCCTCGAATCCTATATTCAATACTGCCTGCTCCTGCCCTCCCTGTTGGTCCGTGAGTTGGGTAAAGGTTAAGGTAAAATTATTCGATGGTTTCTGAGCTTTTGTCCTTTTCCGTGACTACTTCTACTTGATTGCTTTGTATTTTATATATTGTCACCTTTCCTTTTTTTTTTTTTTTGATAATCCGGAGCGTAAGACTCTCATGTTGTTGTTTTCAATGTACCATACATACTATTTTCCATTTCCCTGTTGAGTTCATCCCAATGTTCTAGTTTAATAGTGCGGCTCATTTTATTAGTTCGATTTTTGATTTCCCGATATCTCTCATAGTCCTCTCGCGATATCGGTTTATTGTATAATAGATAAGCTTCTTTCTTCTTATGTGCTAATGATTTGACTTCCTCTGTGAACCAGGGCATGAGTCTTATTAAGTTTGTTGGTGTCCTATTTATGGTTCTCTTCCCAATGCGCCTGTGGCAGCTTGGTTTATAGTCTCCTTTATTTTTTCCATGCTTCTTCAGATGAGTCACTTTCTGCAATTTTGTTGTCCCTTATCTTTAGAGCTAGTCTTTGTTGGTATAACATTCTTGCACTTTCATTTTTAAATTTATATGTGTAGTGTCTGTGCTTTTCTGTTTTTGTTGCTACTTGGTTTGTTCTGTACTGTGGTCGCTCTAGTACAAACTTACCTACTATCAGACTATCAGATTGTGGTCGGAGCCGATGTTTACGAATGTTAGTGCTTTAGATAATACCAGGTTATGTTTTTGTTGGTGATAATATGATTGATGATTGATTCCCTTCTTGCATTTAAATAAAGTTTTCTTATGCTGCGCTTTGTGTTCAAATAATCTGTTACAGATTCTCAATTCGTTATGTATGCTATAATCTGTTAGTGTTCCCCCCTGTTGGTAAGGGTTGCTTCGTTGAATCTGTTTTTGATGTCTGGGATGATATCATTTCCCACTCGAGCATATAATTCACCTAATATTATAAACTTGTATATACGTGTTATTGTGTCTACCATTTCCTGCAGTTGTTCATAGAAATATGTTGCCTCTATTTCTGGTCTACCCGTATCTGGAACATATACTATATGCAGATTCTACTGTTGGTCTAATATCTTGAAGTATTCTATCGTTTTGACACTTGTCTCTGAGAGTGCACATATATAAATACATATATATATATATATATATATATATATATATATATATATATATTTTATATTCGTGTAGTTATTTCTTGGTCGTGCGGTTGAGTGATTTTACATTTCAGTATCTCGGCTTCACAACACGTCTGTACTGTTTACTTTACAGCCTACACCGAAAGATAAAGGCAAATAGATAATAACATCATATATATATATATATATATATATATATATATATATATATATATATATAAATATATATATATATATTAAATGTCTAAAATAAACTAATTTTTACTAATTTTTACCAATTATAACATATCATCATATAGTTTGATGTGTGAACACCGGAATTTCGCTGCCACCACCTCAGGATTGAGGAATACTAGTACAAGTTTCAAAAGTTTATTATATAATGGTAGCAACTATTTTAAGTAAAATCCAATAGCTCGGCAATGTTGGCGGGTAGTGTTGTCTTTGAAGAGGCGCCAGCTGTAGCATCATTCGCTTAATCAGGTTTGTGTTACTTAACGATGTCAACCGATTGTCCACAAGGATAATCGAACGCCAATAATTTCAATTTATTGCAGTTTTTGAAGCAACAAGTTTATATTATATCGAAAAGTTATGTGTGTTATTAACTGACCAATATAACATATATCAAAAACTAGATCTGATAAATAACTATTTTGTGGATTCTGCACCAAAAAATAAATAGAAAAGTTAATAAGTCTGGTTCAAAAACTCTCTATTGAGTAGTGTAATCAATCAAATAATTTAATCCGCGTTACAATTGTAATCTCAAGCACTTGTTATAAAACACCGATGTGCTTTGAATTATTGTTTTCATTTTCTCAACGACCCTATCTAGCAGAAAATCGTAACTTCCGACATTTTTAGAGCGCTCTATTTATAGGTATGGAGAACTTGTATCCGGTTAGGTTAGGACGCTTCCCCTCGCGTGAGATTTTATGCGTTTGATACACCCCCGGCTGTAAATTTTAACGCTGGAATTGTTTAGGTGAAAGGTAATACTCCCGTAACGTCAGGCTTTAGCTGCTCGTAATATTTGCGCCGTTTTTGAATGTGCAACAGCAGCAGAGTGGTTTATGCCATGGAAGACTAGTTTATACGTATACGGTGGAAATTTAAAAGACACATTTTAATCCGGCGGGCAATTTATGCTCGGTTTGAGATTAATTCGGCGCTGCATTGCGGCGGAGTGCCAGGGGAGGAAGTAATTACGCGGCCGGAAAAATATCCGCGACGCACCGTGTTCGACAAGATTGAAAATTTTAGTGCTTAATCCGGCGTAACGGTATTTGCATAGCTGGGCACCGGAGTTTTGTAAACCGTCTGCAATTACAAGCACATGGCCGCAAGCAGTTTCAAAAACGAATCGGGGAATATTAATAAGTCCATTGCGTGTGTATCTCTAATTAAAGCAGCCCTCTGCTGGGATATAGTCAGTGCGGGTTGTTTCAGCTTTGATATAAAACATTAATTTATAATTAAAAGTTATTAAAATTATAAATGCAATTGGCATTGTTATCATGGTCTACACAAATAAAGGAAATTCGCTGTATCCTAAGGCTCTTCTTAGCTTATTACATTTTTGAACGAAAACATTTAATTATTAGATACCAGATAACAACAAATGATTGTCCGTATTCATAAACGTCTGTTAAAAATAACGTTTCGTTAAATGTAAAATGGACTCCTACACATCGATTCGTTTCGTGCTCTTCAGGGACCAATCTTGCTCTCTTTCTATCTATCATTGTACGACCTGAATATAGCACATGGCATTATGACGTTCAATTCTAAATTGTATTATTTGAATGAATGTTAAGTGCAAATAGAAACTTGTTCAAGTTCGTTGACAAATCTAGTAATTCATGTTTTATGCAAGTATACAAAACTAGGAAGACTGGACATGTCCTAAACAAACAAAATATGGCACAAATGTAACCGTTACTTAAATATTTAAAAACAACGACAATTATCAAATTTCTCCTACATTGTTAAATTATTAATGTCTCGATAGACTACATCTCCAATTTAAGGGATACTGAAAACATGGGAACTATTTCTAATTTAACCTGCAATTATGGTAGCATTGTAATGGAAGACACTCGCGTTATATATTTAACAGATTTTCTAAATATTCGTTATCCATTGAGGTCTAGCAGTACCATTATATAATATCTAATATATACTTTCAATTTACAGAATGCGATGTATGTTAATAAAATTAATATTAAACAAACTTTCTGTGAATATATACCCTTTTAACGAATAAAATGACATTTAAAACAGCCCCCAAAACATTTCATACACATTTTGAAATGTCTTTATACACGAGCTGAATGAAATGTGATTTATAAGCGTAAAGAGAAAAAGAGCTGTCTTTGATAGGGCTATACACATACACGTCAAGGGAAAGCCTGTCGATACATAATATATTCAAAGTTCGTCGTGGGGCGTTTCATCTCGCGCACCCAAACGCAGGATAATCGCCGTTTCCCGGCCTGTTTTGCGTTTGACACGTGACGTTGAAATTAGCCGCGGCATTTGCCCGTTCACTTAATCGGGCCGACAAGCCAGCAATTTATCATATTCATTCTGCAAATTGATTAATAATAAAGGAGCGAATGAATAAAACATGGAGGCAAGGGCGCGACCTTAATAGAGCTGTCGGGCGCCACAATGACATCAATATATTCCGACGTATTTTTCATTGTTTTATTATCCATTCACGCGCAATTACACCCAGCAGACATATGACTCAACTGAAAATTTAATTGGACTAGTCGAATCAATCAGCTGCGATGTTATTAAAAAGTTAGGAATTAGGTCACATGTTATTACAAAAGGTTGCTAGTTATCGAAACTCGTAATATCAGGACTTTTCTCATTGTCTATTGTTTGCGTCGCATAACACGTAATATAGTTTTTGCTCGTTTTTAATCAGCAAATATACAGAAATGCACAAAAGGGCTGTACAATGCGCCGTAATATATCTCCAAGTGATGGCTTCATCGTCACTTGTCCCCGAGTTTGTTTGCTTTTCAATATTCCCCCCAACAATAGACCGGGACTTACAAAGAGCGTCCCTTTCAGAAAACTTAATAATTTTCAGCAGTGGATATGTTTCGAAATACACCACTAATCGATGAAATTTCAGCTGAATAATGTAATACATTTCAACGGTGAAATATCTGTACAAATACGCCGCAGCTGCAAATTGGCTCTATCCACTTATCCATCAGGATAACGATAAGGCATGCTATTCTTACTGGCGTTTCCTCCAAGCGGGTTTATATTTGACTTTTATATTTTCGGCACCGTTTCTTTTTCTATCCGTTAGACGTTACAAAAGTTTCGTTATGTTAAATGTATTTTCGGTTGATCTTATCCGATTTAAATTCGTTTATTCGTTGTATACAATTCATGCTGGCGGATTTATCCACCTGTAGTATGAAATAAAATGAAAAAGCAAATGGATTATTCACTGTCAATTCACACAATCATTACATTGATGACAAATATAGATATATTATAAATATTGTTCTATAACAAAACTACATCCCGGAATTTGTATAAACAAGTTTCATTAAAATCGCCTCGATTTCAGTTACTTATACGCCGTTATAATTCTATTGGTGGATGGTTTTGGCTGACACCACTATAGCCCGCCACTGTTGTCGTTGTAGCGTTTCCGTTTTCCAGTTCGTGACACCCATTTCTCTCAGGTTTTCCTTTACGCACTCCCTTCATCTTTTTCGTGGTCTTCTAGCACGTGTTGTGTGAAAGCTGCTGTTCAGCATTTTTTGATAACTCGTTCCTTCTTATTACATCTATTCATCTTCGAGTCTTACTGATCTAATTGTCCCAATTATTGATTCCCCAGTTCTTTCTATTCATAGGTCATCCTAACTCTCAAAAGAAAGAGAAGAAATCCTCTTTCTTTTGCTGGTACAAAGATTGTCCTTTGTATTTTGCGCTGGAAAACACTTAACATGTTCTCGTGTTGCATTTTGTTCACGTTCTGCAGTCATAGGTTGCTATTGAACGAATGACGATTGTTGTTGCTTCATTTAGAAATGCGCTACGAAAGATATGTCAAAAACACGGTTTTCTACAGCATTGTAGCTCTTATCTCTTCGTCTACTTGTTATTCTTGTTTCGAATGATCCCAGTTATTATTCATTCATGATATATATATATATATATATATATATATATATATATATATATATATATATATATATATTCATATTCGCCTGTCGTTATGTTATGTCTTAATTGACCCCCCTCCCCCACTTGTCACTGGTCTAGGGTTTTACTTTACATCTATTACTCCTCTTCTTATTAGGGCTACGTCGTCTGCAAAGGCAGTAATTTGTTTGAAACTATTAAACGTTGCTCCCTTCCAATTTAATGATAGCCATATAATGTTTTCTAGGGTTAAGTTGAAAAATATTGTAGACAAGCTGTTCCTTTGGTGTAGTCTAGTCTCTATTTCGAAGCTGTTAGATGTTATGCTTCGTACTGCAGTTTTAATCGCTTATCTGTTAACGAGGCTTTTATTAATCTTAGCGTTTTGGGGAAATGGGATCTTCCATGGCCATAGAGTCTTTCCCTTTCTACTGCTTCATGCGCCAGTTTGAAATCTACGAAGAAGAGTTGGTGTATACTGTAAAAATTGCTTACGATCCTGCGTGCGTTATGTGCTTCCAATTATTGTATTTCCTTATTGGGGTATTCTTTCTTCTTTCGCCTGATCCTTCTGTATGCTTCCGTTTTTCTAATATTGTATACATTGAGATGTCCTCTTGTATTTCTTTGTTGCATTTTTAGTCTTGCCGTGTTATTTTTTTGTGCCGTTTCTTCGCACCCTTTGTAGAACTATTTGCTTCTATATATTAGTGAATCTTTTACTAGTATATTTTCAGACTTTTATGATTATTCTATTTGTTCGCTGTATTATTTCTTCCGATGCGTTTGAAGCTACTTCGTCTTCCTCATTTAGTAGCTATTCTATCTCTACTTGGAATCTACCTGTAGTTCTTGGATGTTAAATTTAGTCCTGGTGTTTGTGGGTCTGTTTGCGTTTCGGGGTTATTAGTAACGTAGTATCGCTTAACTATTACGTGGCCCATCATAATGACTGTCGAGTGCTTTTCTTCTACCATGATGTGATTTATTTGGTTTGGTTCTTCCTTCGTTTGACTTCCACGTAATCTTATATATGTCTATTATTTTAAACTGTGTGCTTCATATAACTAGGCCGAATGTTGCTGCAAAATTCATTGCTTTACATTTATTGTCGTTGTTCAGATGATATACATGTACCCCCGCAATACTTTGTAAGCATTGTTCCTTTCCGATCTGGGCATTCCAGTCTCCTATTACAATTTTATATCTGTGTTCGGGATGCCATTGTCCACATTTATATAGTTCATTATAAAACCTCTTTTTCATTCTTGTTCTCTGTTAGTGCAATGTATATTTATTTCAGTTTTTCCATTGCCTGTATTCTACTTTTATCTCTCGTTGCTAGCTTCTACGTCTCACTCCTATATATCAAGATCGGTCTTTTGTAGATATTATTTTTTGTCTTTCTACTGATCTGTTTATTGTTAATAAGTATGTTATTCAGTGAGTAGTATGTTTTTATTGTATTGCTTATTTCTCCTTCCATTTTTCCATCTTCTGTAAACACTACTAGCACTACTCCTAAGTATTTAAATTTCTCCACTTCTTCTATCAGGTGTTGTTCTATCTTTATGTTTATTTGATCATTCCGTTTTCCTATTATCATTACTTATTTTTGGTTTGTTGTAGTTAATTTTCATATTATATTTCTCTAGGTGTTTATTCCATAGTTTCTGTTATCACGACCACATCGTTTGCAAATGCTCCTTCTGATATTTACATTTCATATTTTTGTATCCTATATTTGCTTTTCTAATTTCTGTTTTCACACTCTTCATTATTTCGTCCATGTATATGTTGAATAATGTAGGACTTTGTACTCCTCCTTGCCTTAGCCCAAGGTTTGTTTAAATGTTCTTGAAATCTGACTCTTGTAATTATTGCATTGCTGTTGGTGTTGTATATGTTGTCTATTAATTTGTTGTCTATACCTCTTTTCTTAAGAATTGCCCATAGCTTATTTCTTGGGATTATGGCGAACGCTTTTTCTAGGTCTATGAATCCTAAATATGTGTTTTTATTATTTGTAGTTATTTTGTCTGTGATTTCTTTTATTGTCAAGATGTTGTCCTGTGTGGATCTGCCTGTCCTAAAACTGCATTGCGATTCTTCTAGCGTATGTTTCATTATTGCTGTTATTTTCTTATTTATTGTCTTTTCTAATATTTTCCCTAGTTCTTCTTGTTCCTTAATACTCCCTGTATCTGCTTCTGTGTTGTTCTTGTCTCTGATTCTTGTCTTTTGTTCTTTGTTCTTTGTTGTTATTTGTGGTTAGTAATTCTTCAAAATATTCTTTCCATCTTTCTAATATTTTTTCGTTTTCCTTTAGCATTCTTCCTTGTTTGTTTTGTATGTATCTCACTTCTAGTCATTTTTCTTTCCTGCAATCTTTTAGGGTTTTATAAAGTAGCTTTTGGTTTTCCCTCGTGTTTTTCTCCATTGTCTCCCCGAACTTTTCCCATACCATGGTTTTTGCTATTCTAACCTCGTCTTTTACTATTTTTCTCTTGTCTCTGTATTTTTATAGTTTTCGCTATTTTTGTCGCTTAGGTACCTATCTTTGTCTTGCTTTTTTCTATTTTCTCTCGTATGTCCTCCGACCACCAGGGTGTCTGTTGTTTCTTGTTTGTGCTTTTCTTCATACCGCATGTCTCTTTTGCTGTCTCAAGCATATTTCTCATTCTTTTCTATCGTTGTTCACTTCTAGTTTGGCCTCTATTTTCTCCATATATTGTATTGCTGTTTCTTTTTCTCTAAGTTTGTATGATCTTATCTTGTTGTAGTTTATTGCTATATTTGGCCGCTGTATCCTTCTGCCACTGTCTTGGCAGTCGTCCTTAATTGTCGTTACAACTAAATAGTGGTCACTTCTAATTTCGTAGCTTCTCTTTACTCTTGTATTTATTATATTGCTCTTTTTTCCTTGTTCTATTAAAACGTAATCAATTATAGATTTTTCGTTCCTGCTTGCCACTTCCCTTGTGTATTTGTATATGTCCTTCTGTTTAAATAGTGTGTTCGTTATTATCAGGTTGTTACAGTAATCTAATATTTTTTTCCCATTTTCGTTTAGTACGTCTTCGCCATATCTTCCTCTCGTCATCTTGTTTACTTCGTTACCAATTTTGCTATTGAAGTCACCCGCGACAAAAACTTCTCCGTTGCCTGTGTCAGTTGTTTCGCTGAGTTGCTCCCAAAATGCATATTTATTGCTCACTACATCGTCTTGATTTGGGCCATATACTATAATTATTGTTCTGGTTCTATTGGTTTTATTTAATGTTATGGTTACTATCCTTGGTGATATTCCCAGCTTTTGTAGTATGAATTTTCTAGCTTCTTCTTGCCTATTTCCATTGTTATCCCAAGTTGTTCCTTTAATTATTCTTTTTCTCCATTTTCTCTAGCTGTTCCATCTTTATTTCCAGCCTTTTCATGTTCTCATTCATACTCCTTCTTTCTTCTTCCCATTTTTCTGTTTGATTCTTCATTTCCTTTCTTAATAGTTTGTTTTCATTTGTACTTATTTCTTTTTTCTATTAGAATCATATTTTCAACTTTTTCCATTTCTTCGTTTTCACTAACTTTTCTATACTTAGTTGATTTCTGTGCATTTATTATTTTGTTTGTTTTTTGTAGCTCGATGCTGTTGTCTAAATCTGATTTCTTTCTTTCTCTGCCATTAGCTCTTTTCTTTTCTGTTTCTGCTTTGCTCTTTATGTCTTTCGTTCGCGCAGCGCTAGGCCCGTCGCCCGGATCTTCTCCTTTTATTTCAGTTATAGCTCTTTAATATTCTCAAATCCTGATACATACATTCAAAATAACACATATTAATAAGTGTGTTCAACGCTTCATCATTCCTGACCGTTTAAAGTGTGGACGAACATGATGATGACGATATTGGTAACAATAGGTTTTGTCTACCTCTGCTCTGAAAAATTCCACTGTTGCTTGTCCGAGCCATTGCCGCAGATTCTTCAACCAAGATGTGCATCTTCTCATCGTCCATCATTTGCTGTCTATGCTTCCCTGTATGATGAGGTGTAACTCATATTTTGCGCGGTGTCTCATAATATGGCCAAAGTATTCCAGTTTGCATGATGTATTCATTTTGTTACATCAGTTGCTTTATTCATTCTATTTGTTCAGCGATTCTAAGCAAACCCCTATACATCGACACTTCAAATGTTTTCAAACATTTTAGCATAGCTTTAGTAAGTACCCAGGCCTAAATCGGAAAAAATGTAGCACCTCACCAAGTACATTCACAGGCTCAACATCAGATCGTGACTGCGAAGCACCTTTTTCATGCGTACGAAAGCCTTCTCTATTCGGATCGTGATGTCCGTCCACAGACCCCAATTTTCATTATTTTTGCGTCCGAGATAGTCTGCTTTTGACCCTCTTTCCTATGTGATGTTGTGAATAATTATGCTTATGTCCTGACTATTAGTCTCTTTATACTTATAAACGTATATTTCTCGGTGTTTTAAGCTAAAGACATGCATCATCTATTCTGGTCATTAGCATTTGGAGGATCTTCATACTAGTTTTTATCATCCGCCTATCTTATTTTATTTATTATTCTTCCGTTTATGTTTTCTCCAACCTCATTGTTTTCTACTAGTATTACTGCTACCCAAGAGCAAATAAGAGTTGACCGTTCACGTTCAGGAATAGTATGTTTGATTGTTGTTCTGGGTTGAGTTGTACGGAAACTTTACGTTCGGAGCGGCTAATAACGATAAACGAAATCAGTTCTAGTTTTCTTAATGGATCCAATATGATATACCCATCATCATCCAGGTTTCCGCGATTTATATTTTGTTTGATACCGCTTACTGCCTGCCACCTTTTATGTCAGCTATATAAGTCGTATCTCTATGCATTTCTGAGTGTGCCATACTGGGTTTGCCTTTCTTATCTTTCTTCTGATTTCTGCTTGTATCTTTTTGTACGCGATGTCATTGTGATTTTAGTTTTTTCATCTGTTGTAACAAAGCAGGGTGTGGGATGACGAAGGAAGGTGGCTCTAACTGCCTGATGTCGATGTTTTATATATCGATGTAACTTCTTTATTGTTCTATGTAAATAAAAGTTACAAAAAACACACAATCACACATCAGCACAACACTAATCATTAAAACCTATACATAAGTAGCAAGCATAACCCTGACAGTTCTCTAAGCCGTGTAAGCACTCAGCTTACCACACTGGCCGTAAATTGGCAAGCAGGACACAACGTGGTAGATCGTAGATCGAATATAGCGCAGGGCGTTTAGATAATGAGATCCCTCTCACTATAATACATTAGATTAAGAATTGCATCTTTTTATTCTTCTCTGTTCTTTGACATTTAAATGCCTCCTGCTTTTCCTGCAAGATCTCTTTTGCAATTGTCCATGTGGCTTTGACACTATTGAGGATGTATACATCAGATATCAGATTTTCGCCTAGTTGTCCAGTTTAGTTACCTTGTCATAGACTAGCATCTTTTAGGTGTTCGTTGTCTAGCTTTATTTACTTATTATTATTTATATTATTTACTTGTTATCGATTTAAAACAAAATTTGATTTCAGGTAGTATTAGATGATGACGCGACGGTATGTCACCACGTAGATGTGATGGAGTGTCTATACCTACCTACCTACCTATATATATATATATATATATATATATATATATATGTATATATATATATATATATATATGTATATATATATATATATATATATATATATATTATGCTGTTTCAGGGTTTTGGCAGCTTATTGAAGGTGTTTGTTATGATTCGTTCCTTTTCTATGCACAATTAGTATGCCCGTATCCTTTTGCTTTCCTAGTCCAATTAATATTGTTAGTTCTTGACTTTTAGTTAGCGATAACATCTGATCTCTTCATATAATTCTTCTAGCTGCTCCTCATCAGTATCGTATGTCCGGGCATACACTTATATTATTTTCATGCACTGTTGTTAATATTTGTATCATAATGACTCGTTGTGATACCTGTATGATGGTTGTCACTGTATTTGAGATAATTATGGATCGTTTCGGTGACGCAGAGAGTCAAGCCCTGCATAGTAATTTGCATGCTCATGCCGAATTTCTACCTTATCTCGCTAATGCCTAGAATTTTTATGTTTAGTCTCCTGTATTGTTTTTTCATTTTTCCTTGTTTGTACATGCTTCTAATATTTTCCAATAAGAATGCTTTCAAAATACGTTAAGAGCTGACTAAGAGATTATTCGAACCCATATCCCCTTAAGGGGCATCCGTACTCGGGGCCGTTATATTATTCAGTAATTTCATATTTGTCCTGGAGAATACGTATGAGATAGTTTCTCATTGCCTTATTCATCGAAGTTTCTCATCCAATCCAAACGTTCTAGTCTTGCCTTTGAAAGTCCAGTCTTGAGCCTTATATATATATATATATATATATATATATATATATATATATATAAACCATCTTTATTGGGCTATCGACCCCCTTGGGGGTCTTTCTGCCTCTTGAGCCTTAATTTAGTAATAATGGATATTGCTGCTCTCCATAGGTATGATTATTTGTCGCGAATAGGCCTATTATGTTACGTATAAATTCCTTTTTTGTGAGATGAGGTTATATAACATTAAATCTAAATAATGCAGATGAATCATCAGTATTAAGCAAGGATTATAGCGCTTAACTATATGGATGTATCAAAATACTAACAGATGACCATGTAGACACGAAAGCATGATATGAATGACTAAACAACTAATTCTTAATAGAAACGGATTCATGTGTGCTGTCCAAGATCAGATTATAGCAACTAATAATAATAACAATTAACCCACAGGGGAGGCTATTAATGATTTATTTATTTATTTATGACCTACGGACAGTGACGACCTCAAGAACCCTAGTCTACCGTATATTGTATTAACATCCGCCATTCGAGAAAAGTATACTATTCCAAATACTAGGAGCAAAACTAAAGTCGGTCTGGGGTACGGACTGGCCCTAGTTAGATTCGTGGTAATGATCAGCATGTAAGAGATCATGGTGAGGCATGTGGCGCTATACCCCGAGAAGAAACTAGAAGGGTAATTCCTGAATCTGGAGAAAATCTAGATAGAACTGTTAGTTTGGAAGCTCTTAACGAATCTCTCGCTGCTCAGCCTGAATCCAGCGGACAGCGTATGCGATAAAAAGTCTCAAGCAAGTTCTGGTAGGTGAATATTTTAGGCTACGAATCTTCTTCTTCTTATCAACAGCCACTCGTTCTCTTGTGATTACAATATTTCATTCCAGGTTCAGCTGTTCCTTTATATGGATATTCAGCTAACCCTCCACCTCTTTGGTGGTCTTCCGATAGGTCTCTTTGTGTGTGTTTTGTCGTATCTTAGAGCCTTTGCCAGTCGGGCATTTTCCATTCTCGTTATGTGTTTGTTCCACTCAATTGCTTTATATATTCTGGCTTTACTCTCGATTGATATATGTTTATTATTCCATATTGCTCTGCATATCGCGCCTGAGATCCTTGCCGCCTTGTTGACATGCTTCAAGACGCTGTCTTTCAGATCTCCATATGAGTTTTGCATCTCAATATAATCGAATACGGACACATGTTCGATGTTTTAGTATTTTTGGTGAGGATTTTTGTAGTGTCGCAGGCTGATTTAAATGTGTTTTGCAGCCCACAATGATGATGGATTGTCAGCATAGTAAACGAGTTCTACAACAGTCCTTCCTAATTTGTATCCGTGGGTTTTGATTATTTTATCTATTAGCTGGCCTAGGCTGTCGCCCTGTCGTATTCCTGTCTTTATTTTTATCTCTGTCTCTATCTCTGTGCATCCTCTGTCTTGATATGGTCTAGTATTTAAGTGTCATCTGTAGACATTGACTTATTCCTCAATTCATTGTCTTTTTGTGTGTACAGGTGTATTAGTAATTGTCCCAGTTGGCCACTCAATGGTGCTAATCTGCACTGCATCATTGACTCTTTTTCTGAGTCTCAAATTTTTAGTATCGTATATATCATTCTCCATGTCTCTGCAAAACTTATTCCTATGCTCCCTTTTGATGTCACACATTCGATTGGTTGTTGTTTCTTATCGTTATGTACAATCACGCCACAAACTTAACCTCTCATCAAGCTATTATTATTAAAATCTCTGTAGTTCAGTCAGTTCAACAAGTCGAGTATCTAATCCGAAGGACTATCGCCCGATAACATGTCTACCAACATTGTTCTACAATGACAAAATGACTAAGAAAACAAAACTATCGAGATGAAGACCATCTACAATCTCGAATTCATTAGAATCTTGACCATCATCATCTCATGTAACGGGCTTGTAGAGAAGCGAGTGTTGAAAAATGTCACCAGCATAGGGATTACAAAAGTAGAATGCACGATAGGCATTATGAAGAAGTCTGTTATATTATTATATTTCCCGGGACCATCGCGATTTTTTTTTAGTCCCTGTCCCAATTTTACACACAACTCGCCTTTTTATCCCGAATTTATAGCATTTGTCCCGAATTTCCCCGAAACACAATACTGTGAGAATGTAAAAGTTTAAATGCATATATTTATAAGTAGTGTAGAGTTTAACCTTTGTCTTTCTAGCACTAACATTTCAACTAGGCGAGTATTTAGCATTATGAACAATTTTTGAACTAGTGATAAGGCACAACTTAAACAGTTTGAAGGGTATGCTAACCATCAAAATAAATTTTGATGAACATTACAACGACTTTTATAACAAGATTAAAAAAATGCATTCTTTAGAGAAATATAAGCCTACTTTATTGTTTTATTGTTTATTTATTTAAAAAATATATAATATATATATATATATATATATATATATATATATATCACGATTAAAAAATAAATAAAACAAAAATTATTATATATCATCCCGAATGTTCATCTTCGCAATCTTAACCAGATTATTTTGGTCTCAAGTATTATAGGTCAACTATTATTTTTTAATTTTTTTTAGATTACAGCTATACCAGCAGCTCTGTAATTCTGTAGTAACAGGGGATCAATTTTGTTCATAGAGCTGCACACGTGCTCTCTTTAATTTATCGGTCCTGTATTTAGAGCTAAATTAAGTAAATGAGTGGACATTTGATATTGAGTCCCCAATGTTTCAAAATACAAAGTATGTCTGCAAAATAATCAAACCGGCCGTTATTTTTTTTCAATTTCGTGGTAGTGTGCCACCGTCCCATAAGAACATTTCCCTTCGGGATAACGAGCTGAGTTTTCGTGGATGTCTGCATGTGACATGCACGAGGGATAATAAGATAACCCCTATTTCAAACAACACCCTTACGACGACGATCGTAAACTGGGAGGGCGGCAGTCCCCGCGACGCGGCCTACGTGCACATGTGTGTATTACATCTTTGTGTTGTAACAAATTAGTGACATAATTATGTTACCCTGATAATAATTGTGTTACGTTCAGCGTGTAATTTCGGGATAGCAATGGATTGATGGTGCCGTCAATTACTATACACTTTTTGATTTTAACGCGAACCGGAATTAATTTATAACTGCAGCGGACACTGAATACTGGCGCGTCAAGAGAAATTAATATGGGGATTTTGGATGAAAATATCATGAAAATATTGCTGAAATTACTCAATATATCAACAGTGACTTTATTTTTGTCTTAATTTTGGATTATGTTATATATAACACAAACATTTGACAGAAATCGACTCTAAACATCTAACAATAGTGATGATAGCCTTAATGTTGATTTTCTCTCTCTCTTACTCTCTAAATAAATAATATACAAAAATCCTGCATCTGCCCGAGCCGGTGCTAGCTCGGCTGACGCACCTACTCTCCTCGCTTGTTGGAGGCTTCTTCTGGCATTGTATGTCCTGTTGCGCCCCTCAGTCACTTCGTCACACCAACAGTACACCCTCCTTCATGTTCACTGGTGCCGTTTCTCGTGGGCACTGTACTGCTGCATGCCTATTTCATTTGTCTTACGTTTGTTGAAGTAAGAGATGTACTAGTGGTATCTCAACGTTTCCTCCCGCAGTACTCGTCATCCACGCACTCGCCTCACCAGCTGTGATGACGCCAACGTGATATCTATGTAGGACAATGAGGTCGAGTGCGGCTGTCAACTTCATGACGGTTCCTTGTATCGGTGGTCGGCGATCCCCATTTTACAGACTTGGCGTTCAGATCTTCAGGTATCACGATCTTCCCACCAAGTGGGAGGCTCTCATGTACCCATGGTGCCTATTAACTTTAAGACTATATTTCTCATGGGTGGTCACCCCCAGACCCCCCACGAGGGGTACAGTATCCCATTATTTGGCTCGCTGGTTTTTATAGCATGTGCCGCTCTGCCTCTGCCAACGTTGGTCTGTAGTACTTGGATGCGGTGCGTGGTCATTTATTGTGCGGTGGACTCCTCCGCTAGCCTCGCGTCTTCGGGGCTATTCTAGTGCACTCCGTTTAAATGAGCAGCGCAGGCTCCTTATGCATGGTCTTCCTCCTCGCAGAGGGCGCAGTAGGGTATGGGACGCTTGGATCCTCGGACCTGGTGTCCTTCTTCGTACATCTAAGACACTGTTATGGACGATCGGGGCCCGTGCAGGTGTTCACGCGGTGTCCGTTACACCAGCACCTCTTGCATCTACTTGGGTGTCTCCTCCCGTCGTCTGGCTCAGCAATACAGTAGCTCCACGTATCTTTTTTGTGGTCAGTGCCTCGCCCCCCGTTTTGTTGTTGTGACAGGGACTACGTGCGTGCTGTTTCTCGCAGGTCTGGGTGGGCCCACTTTGTAGGGTTCTGTGCCTTTATAAAACCCGTCTTTTGACTGGAAGTTCTTCTGACATCGTATTTTAAATAGCAACGTAGCATTATCATATTAGTTTCCTATGATATTGGAATATGTAGAGTCGATTCTGGCGTTATCTAATGCTGCCAAAATTGCCCACGTCTTTACAGAATTAAAGTTTTGTGGCAATCAATAAAGGCCATATGCAGGGGTATGTTCTATTCTGTGCATTTTTCTATTAGGGTGCGTATGGTATGTAGGTGCTCGATTGTGTTTCCGAAAACCTACCGGTTCGATTGGTTGGTAGAACTTATTTGTTAGACAATTTGTTATTATTTTACTATACACCTTGTATAAATTTGATTGTAAGATGATCGGCCTGTAGTTTTCGATGATTTGAGTATCGCTGTTTTTGTAAAGCAAGATTTTGCCAAGCGCTTGGAATTCTTTCTTCACTAAGGCATTTATTTAGTCAAATTCTTACAGTCTCAAGAATGTTCTCCTCCTATTTTTAACATTTCACTTGTAATCCGGCCTTCCCTTGGACATTTCCCACTTTTAATATACTTTAGTGATGCTCTTAGTTCGCATTTGTTAATTTCAGGGATATCTTCAGAACCTGCATTTAGGATGTCCTTGACTGTTGGGGTTTTGGCAGCTCAGAGCTGTAGAGGCTTTTGCAGAATATTTGAATAGCGGCTACGATTTCTTCCTTGCTGTTGACGATGTTTGCTTGATCGTTCCAGATTTTTGTTATTCTAGCCTTGTCCTTGCATATTTTCGATCTTAACGTCGCCCTTTGTATTGCAAAATACATTCTGGTTTAAATTCGGTATTGTAGGTTCTTATGTCATTTCGAATTTCCTTCTTGATTTTTCTGTGCTGCTCTTGATAATTTGTTGAGACGCGACCTATTTTTCTTTTACGATGCATTAGTATTAGTGTATTTGCATTTATTCTGCTGTTTCTTTGCTGTAGTTTCGGGTTTACACACACCTTCTTAGTCGCTACTTGAATGCTACAACGATTTTTGTGGATAGCTAATCTAGTTCCATTAGCTGGAGTACCTCTGTATTTGGTAGTTTGCCGCTTAATGTTTTGGAACTCGTTACTGTGGATTTAGTTCATTAGTTGTTGAGAATCTTGGTTTCTTGAGTAGCTTGTTTCTTTCTCAAGACTTGGTATCACATATTAGTCTGTGGGAGCTGCCTGTGTCAAATCGATTTAAAATTGATACATTTCGGCATATTTTCTGTTTGTTGGATATTACCTAATCTATTTCGTTTATTACTTCACCGTTTCATCTTTTCGTGGTCCAGTTGCTCTGTGGTGATTGCCTAAAGAAAGAATTCGCACAGTAAAGGTTTTAGTTTCTGTAATTGAGCAGTATTTTAGCTCTGGTGTTTCTCAAGCCTAAACCGATGCCTATGCTGTGTGAGGGACTCCTTCGCCAGTCTCGCGTCTTTGGGTCTATTCTAGTGCGCTCCGTTTTAATGGGCAGCGCAGGTTCCCTATTTCATGGTCTTTCTCCTCGCAAAGGGCGCAGTAGGGTGTCGGGCGCTTGCATCCTCGGGTCTGGTGCCCTCCTCGGACATCTAAGGCATTGTTTTGGACGATCGGGGCCCGTGCAGGTGTTCACGCGATGTCCGTTACACCAGCACCTCTTGCATGCACTGGTGGATCTTCTCCCATGTGTGGTATGTGGTAATGTGCCCATTATTATCACGAATTTGCCATTTTCTGCACTTTTGGCTGTAGTAATATCTTCATAGAGTTGATTGACTTCTGCATCTTCTGCGTTAC
The DNA here is from genome assembly GCA_963942505.1 of Lordithon lunulatus. Lineage (NCBI taxonomy): Eukaryota > Metazoa > Arthropoda > Insecta > Coleoptera > Staphylinidae > Lordithon > Lordithon lunulatus. Next base: position 18,021,871 of record OZ012673.1, read on the forward strand.
TTGTTGGAGAGTAACATTGAATAACTTGTAGACTATATCTACTATTTAGTTTGAGAGTGATGTAAATGAATCAATTTGAAATATATGGCATTTTTGTTATTCGGTGCTTTAGTTATTTTTTAACCATAAGATAACCTCCGTGTGAGAGTTTTTTGGCATTAATTTGGTATAGTAAGTGGCCTGACATCAATGCAGTTGCTTTGTCTCCCTCAATTCTAGTTTCGCATAAGCCTAAAATATCCCATTTGACGTTCTTAAGTTCCAGTGCTTCTATGTGTTCTGCTAGTCTCATGATTCAAATGTTATATGTGGCTACCATTAGTTTCTACTAGTGGCATTTATCTTTTATCTAGTGCTGTTATTGGGATATCTTTTGTCGTCGTTCTTCATTTGTCAAATTTTTCCTTCCCCCAGAATTCGTGAGGCAGTCCGATCTATCTGAGTTTATAGGTCTACTCGCCTGGGATAGTGAAGCTTCAGGATTTGACATTTCATTTTTGGAAGTTTATGCCCATACTGCTTGCAATAAAGGCACCTTACACTGTCAATAATACTGTCAATCCTAGAACCGTCAGTATTTGTTTGAATTATCCTTCAATATTTACCAAGTAATCAATTATCCAGATAAACATCAGTATTCTCTTCATTCCATCATTACTATACCTTACACGTTATGTAATACTGACCATATTTTAGAATACTGAACATTTTAACATGTTATCGTACAGTAATTCTGTCATAATTCTAAAATATTAACAGTATTATTGATCGTGTTAGGTGCCTTATTGATTGCAAGTGCAGTAGTGTTCCTTAAAAAAATTAAATGCGAGAAAATAGTGGGTCCACCATCTTCTATCTGATCCAACTCTTCTGTTAGTCGCCAGTTTTCTGATACTGTTTCATAGCCCGTTCCATGCTTCACCTTGAAACATCAAGAAATCGAGCCACGACTGGATTAACTTAATAGCTCTGACAGCATGTCGAATTAATACCATTTTATAAATAATTAGCAATTATTTAACATTTTGTATCAAACTTTGAACATTTTTGTAGAAAGTATGAAAATAAGATAAAAAAGCTAAAGATCACATATCAATAAAACGTCAATAAATAATCGGATACTGAATATAAGCTAGTTTCGATTAATTTGTCGAATAATATAACTTTCAAGGCGTACGTGATTTTCTAAAAATTATAATGAAATCGAATTTTGTGTGAGTGAGTGTATTTATATTTTATCAATTCGTCGTATTACAAGGTAAAATGTTTACTGCCAGTCAAACATATCTATGCAATCTAATTTCGTGTACATGCCCGAACGAACCTCGCCTAACGTACTCGTAAACTAATGCATTAGGGCTTTTAGGGCAAATCCTGGTTTTACGGCGGGATTTCGATCCTGACTAAAACAACCTGGCGTGGGTGCAACGCCCAAGCCCATACACATTTCGGGTTTTTATTTATAGAATAATTCATTCCGTAGATGCGAACTAAAGTGGTGGAAAATGGCGGGTGACTAATTTCCACCGACGACCGCTGAAAGTTGCGCGTTTCATTACGGCTAAATTAATTGAGGCGAGGGTCCTGTTTGGCGCGCTAATTTTCTCTAAATCCTTAAATGGCCTCGGTCATTTAATTTTAATTTGAGAATCTATTAGGCCCGTTCACCTTTAATTATGGGAACGCACAATGCTTTATAACTTACAACCAATTAGGGCGATGTAACACTTTCCAAATTTAAATTTCATGAGACGAACTTTACGGCTGTAATAAATGACCTAGAGCGTAACGGGTTTGATTTTAATTGAGCATATATTTTCCATATCATATTTAATGCACATTAATTAGCAACCAATATATAATAGCAAAAGGAAAACAATATACAAACAAACAATAAAATAAGATACAAACTTTAAATTAACTATACACAAATTTCTGGTTTTACGTTGGATATAATAAATTAACTGTAGACGGAAAGCTATGGAAATGGAATAGGGTAATGGAAAAATTGGTGCAGGCAAAAAACTAACTGCAAAAATACAAAAAAGAATTATATGATAACGACACTATCAATGGAAAAGGACACGATTGGAAAAAATAAAGGGAGAAGAATAGGGTGTGTCATCAAAAAAGAAATAATAGATATAACAAAAACAACATTGCAAACAAAAAGGACGATGAGAATTGTACATACGCAACCTGAAAGGCAAATAACTTGAACTAATAGAATAATTTGAAAATACAACATTAGATATAATGGCGATAACAGGAACAAAAAAGAAAGGGAGATGTTTAGAAAGGGCCATAAACGACCACATACAAATATATAGTAGAGTTGAAGAAAGTGAAAGAGCGAGAGCAGGAGTGGGTTGCATAATAAACAAACGGTTAGAATAGTCAATAACGGAATGGGAATGCGTAAACGAAAGGTTAATGACAGTAAAAATTGAAGAGGTAGATGGATGGAAGGGAAACCTAATCATAGTATATGGACCAACAGAAGACGAAAGTAAAACAGAAAAAAACAACATTTGGGAAGAGCTACAAATATTATACGAGAAGGCAAGAGAAAATACTTACATTACAGGAGACATAAATGTAAGAATAGGAAATATAAATACAGGGATAGAACGTATAATGAGAATTCATGGAGAACCGACGAGAAAAAATAACGGTCACAGATTAATTGAGTTCTGCATCTTAAACGACGTCGTAATACTAAACTCAATATTCGCCCATAAAGAAATACACAAATATACCAGAGAAGTAAAGAGTAGAAATGAAAATTCCATAAAAGACTATTTTTTAACAAACACACAATAAAGGAAGGTAGTTTGATGTACGGGTGAAAAGAGGAAGCGAGATAGGAAGTGATCACTATCTAGTGGTAGCAAACATCACAATTAAGGAAGAAATAAAAACAAAAACGATGACAAGTGGAAACGAGGTTGAAACTAAAAAGGATAAGTACAAAAAAGAAATTGCATCTGAGAAATTCAGAATAAACAAACTAAAATATAAAGAAACAAAAGCTAAGTACCAGAATTATATTAAAGAACTCACATGTTTTTCAAAATCTAATGATGTGGAGGAAATATAGAGCAGTTTCAAACACATAATAACAGAGTCTACAAAACGCGCATGCGGAACAACCAGACAGGCAAACAACAGAAAGCAAACACGATGGTGGACTATAGAAATAAAAGAGGAAAGAAAGAAGAAAAGGCAAAAGGGGATAAAGTACATCAACTCCAAGAAAGAAGAAGATTACGAAGCGTATAAAATACAGAGGAAAACAACGAAACAAATAATAAAAGAATTAAGGGATAGGACATGGTCAGAATTTGGGAAAAACACTAGAATACAGTTTTAACGAAAATAAAAAGTTGTGTTTTAGAACACTAAAGAAAAACAAGAACGAGAAGGTACAAATAACACTAAGACAACTAAAGGATAAACAGATAACAATAATAAAACAATATCATGATATAATAAAAAGATGGAAAGAGCACTTCGAAGAGCTTTTGCAGGAGAAAACGATGACAAGCACAAATGAAAGAAATGAGAATGCACATGTGGAAAATATTATGAACGAAGAACAGGACAATATAACAGAAGCAGAAGTAAAAGAAGCACTGATAAAATTAAGAAATGGTAAAGCAGCAGGCCATGATATAATAAAAGCTGAACAACTTAAAAATATGGGCGAGGAAGGTGTAAATTTGTTAAAACAGCTTCTAAACACTATATGGAAAAAAGGAAAAATTCCAAATGACTGGGAGAAGCAGTGATATTTCCAATATACAAAAAAAGGAGACAACAAAAACTGCAATCATTATAGGGGAATATCACTAATATGCAACACTGCTCAAATTTATGAGATTACTAGAAAGTTAACTAAGACAACAAACAAAGCCAACGGCTGAAAATGCACAAAGCGGCTTCAGCAAGGGCCACTCAACGCAGGACCACATATTTACACTAAGAAAACTGATGGAGAAAACAATGGACCAGAACAGTAAATTATTCGTAGCATTTATGGACCTGGAAAAGGCGTACGACAGAGTACCGAGAAAAACGATGTGGAATAGATTACAAAAGAGACAAATAAGCAAACAACTACAAAGTGCAATACAAGGTATATACAGAAAGACATACAATTGCATAAGGACAGGAAATCCTATATCACAGGAATTTACAACCAAACAAAGACTAAGACAAGGTGTAGTATTAAGCCCTTTACTGTTTATAATATTCCTGGATAATATATTGAAAAATATAAAGGAGAAAACAAGGAAAATGGACATAGGATATTAGAAACTACGACGCTGAGTGTGCTTTTGTTGATGATATTGTAATACTATCCAAATTCGAAGAAAACCTGGAAGAGAACATTAATATATGGAACGAAGAACTAAATAAACACAACATGACAATAAGCACAGATAAAACAAAAATTATGGTGATCGCCAAACAGGAAGTGGAAAGAAATATCAAAATAGCGGGCAAACGTATCGAGCAGGTGGAAATTTTTAAATATTTGGGTATATATATAGTCTGGAACCAAAAATAGAACAATAGAATACGGACAGCAAACAAAAGCTACCATATGCTAAACAAAATAATACTTAATAAATAATAAGCAGGTATCGAAGAAAACAAAACTCATAATATTCAAAACAATATATAGATCATCACTGATATACGGAGGCGAAACATGGACATTGGACAAGAGACTTAAAAGCAAAATACAAGCAGCAGAAATGAAGTACTTAAGGAAGATAGAAGGTATCACAAGAATTGACAGAATACGAAATGAGCTAATTCGAACAACTCTACAGAAAGTATACAGACAACTATAGAAAGGAAACAACTCGGATAATATGGATACATAACTCGCATGCCAGAAGGGAAACAGACAAAAATTGTATGGAACACACGAATACAAGGAAAGAAAAGAAGAGGCAGAACACACAAAATATGGGAAGACAACATACATGAAATACTAACGAGGAATGGCATTGGATGGCAGGATGCAAGGAGAATGGCGAGTTGAAAATAGAAACCGTGGTTTCTAGCTCCTTGGGGTAGTGCAGCAATAAAACGCTATGCTTTATATGTTCTCCTACACTTTACTACGTGCCAATATTTCGCAGTTCAGTTAACTACTTCATCAGGGATATATATATATATATATATATATATATATATATATATAAATTTCTGGTTTTACGTTGCTATTAAAAATAATTGCTATGGGTACCACATTACATACCGAATTAATTAACTAATATTAAATCATAGTTTAAAATATTTCTTAAATAATAATTCCGTTTTCTTTTTTAATATTTAATGTTATTACTGAATGAAACACTTTTTCCAGTGTACTAAAGCCCTGATTTCCTAGGAAACGGTGTCGATAACGGCCGTTTTTGACATCACAAAAAGTTTATTGTGTATTTAACTAAATCTGGTAACACAGGGAGCGGTATCCCTGAATGCACTGGAGAGAAGTCATGAATTACAGTGGATTATGGTGTGTTATTTAATTACATATATCTAAAACAGTTCTTGTAATATGTAAATGACATCAAAGGCGCCCGCTTTTATCGACACCATTTCCGAGGAAACCAGGGCTTAAGATAAAGAAAATGAATTGTCCACGCAACAAAAGATAAATCAGTATACTTACTCATATAGAAACTGAATGATATTATCCATTTCGACAATTGGTCATTAAACGCAAATAAAAGAAAAATTAGTCCTTCGCAATAGTACCCTTTTCACTGACCTTTATTTGGCATATCAGCCCAAACCTTCCCTTTACAAATTCCAGCCGCAAAAAAAAACAATACTTGAAAGAACTAAAAAATAAATAAAAAAAGAATACAAATTAACATTTTCTACCCACTAAAATAAACTAAACCCCCTCTGCCCTCGCCAATTTCCTTTCCCACGTCAGCCTCCTGATTTTCACGCCTTTCCCATCCTCTCCTAACCATTCGTTCAGCTTTCTGCACTCTCCCACCCACTCTGCTTTCACTACCTCACATTTTTTGCTAAGCTGCCACCACGTGTCAATCCCCTTCCTACACAGCGCACACGCGGTGTACCCCAGCCCCATCCACAATTTTCTTCCTCGCTCTTCTGACCCACACCTCGCTCTTGCCATGCATACTTTGTCCTCTCTGCTCCATTCTCCCCTGGCTAAGTAGCTCGGGAAATTCCCCTTTCTCTCAGCTTCTCCTCTACCCACATCTCAGACATACCCACTCTTTCATACATCCTTTCTCTATCCTTCCTCCATCTAATCTCTGTTCTACTCTTACACCTCATCCATACCTCCCGTACCAGTCTTTCCTCTCCCAAATCCTGCAATCTTTCCTCAAACTTCACAACCCTCACACACGACTCCCACCACATACTCATACGACTTGTCTCTTGCAACAGCACTGCTCTCGGTGTCGACCTTTCGAGCCCTAGCAGATTCTTCAGAAACCAACCTTGCTCCCTTTCTATTACCTCCCATTCACGTAATCCCCACACTTCCACTCCATACAACAATATAGGTTTTACACACCCATCCCAGATCTTGCACGCTATTACGAGGTTACCACCCCACAAGCTCCCCCATTTTCTGCACGCAATCCCCGAAGCCATTCTTGCTTTCGCCTGCATACACTCCACATACATCCTAAGCCCTCCTCCACAGTCAAACCAAAAGCCCAAATATTTAAAGCCATTCACTGTCTACATCAGCCTTTCCTTCCATTTCAGCCCTTCGCCCTTACCTCTCCTGCCCCTATTCCTAAACAACATCCATTTGGTCTTTTCCACATTCACCACTAGCCCCCTCTTATCCAAGTACCTACCCATTCTTTCCAACATCTCTTGCATCTCTTCCACTCTCTTGGCCACCAACACCACGTCATCTGCATACGTAAACATCCTCACCTTGGATCTACCCACCACGACCCCTCCTGCCTGTCCTCTCCTCAGCACCTCTTCCAGCTCGCTGGTGTACAGATTAAACAAGAGGGGGCTCAGCGGGCACCCCTGCCTTACTCCCACATTCACCCTAAATTTCTCAGATATTTCTCCATTCACTCTTGCTTTCGCCCATGTCTCTTTATACATCCTTCTCACCCACTCCACTCCTTCCTCTTCCATACCCAATCTATCCATACATTCCACCAGTTTCCCCCTAGGAACTGAGTCATACGCCGCTTTTAAATTCGCAGACACCGCATACACTCTCCCTTTACATTCCAGCGCTTCCTCCATCATTCTCGCCAGCGTGAAAATCTGCTACCTCGTCCCTCTTCCCCTTCTGAACCCACCCTGGCATTCCGGCAGCAGCCGCTTTTGCTCCACTTCCCTAGCCATTCTATTTTTCACCATACTCATGATCAATTTATAACCGGCACTCATAATGGTGATCCCCCTATAGTTTTTAACGTCCGAGGCCTCTCCCCCTTTATGAACCGGGACCACCACCCCCACACGCCACTTTTCCGGTACTTCCTCCTCTCCACTCCACACCTTGTTAATACTCTGCCGCACCTTCTCCCTTCATTCCTTCGGTAGCTTTTTGAAAGCCTCTGCCTTCAGCCCATCTTCCCCCGCTGCCTTTCCTAGTTTTAACTGTGCCAGGGCCACCTCCACCTCTTTGCGGGAAAACGCCTCCCTTCGCACCACCTGGCTCGCAATCGAACTGCCCAGCTCCACCTCAGACCCCGCCATCTGTTTACAACTCCTCTCCCACTCTGCTAGCTCTATGTTCACTTTGCCCTGATTCACCCTTCCCTTTAAGATCTCCCACATCCGTTTCTCCACTACACACTCCCGCAACCTCTTTTCCACTTTCTGCAACTCTTTCTTTTCCTCTCGCACGTACTCTCGAACTCCCTTTTCGCCTGATTAACCCTTTCAACTGCACATCTGCCGTACCTCCAATTCACCCTCGCCCACCTCGTCTTCTTTATCTTACACTCCTCGTCGAATCAACATTGCCCTGACCTCCACTCTTCTTCCTCACCACCAACGCAGCCGCCATCACTCTCTCCAACTGGAGCATCGACTGTACCTCCTCCCACTTCACGCCCATTAGGTTTCTCTCATACACCGCAATTTCTATTTCGCTCCATCCAAACCTTTGCTGCCCCTTTTTCTCCACCCTCTTCCAACCTTCTCAAGACAACCTCCACCGGCACATGGTCCGACCCCCCTCCCACATTTTCCACCTTGAAACACTCCAACTCCTCCCTTCCGATACCTTTGACCACCACATAGTCCAAAACCGAACCCCCTCCGTGTCCACAGAAAGTCTTCTTCCCTTCCCAGTCTCACCTTCGCAGCAGTCATTCCGTACATCCCATATATATATATATATATATATATATATATAGCATGATTATCTGTTAGTGAATTCACTTGAAATTATGAAGGATGCCACTACCATATGAGTTTTAGTTTAACGTTTAACATTTGTGTCATATTAATTGATTCAATTAACTAATAATTAATTAAACGTACATTAATACAGCTTTGATTCCCGTTGCCCTGACAAATGTCCTCCAGGCAATAACAGAGAGGGCCCTCGCAATTTATTTCAAGAGTAATGCGTTATTGTGTTTCACTTGCTTCCTCTGGGCGAATACGCGGAATAAGAGCAGCACCGAACTATAAATCATAAAACTGCGAAATCTATGCAGTCACATCCAGAAGTTATTGAGTATTCGTTCAAACGTGCCCGACGTTGCAGTGAGTAATGAGATTTTATGTTATGTTTTTGTTGGTCCGTATATTTCGGTGCAAGACTATCCGGATGTGATTTATTATGGAAGCGAATCATACCAGCTTAATATGCAGAATATGCCGAGATAAAAATAATTACATTTCCCTTCAATTCCGACTTCCATTAATACCGGGAGCGGTGATTTTGCAGTTTTATTGCTAAAGTTATTGCGTTTTGTATATCGATAACAATTTTAGATTTTAATATTGATGTTACTATTATTAGTTTTGATTTTACTATCATTGTAAGTATGAACAAAGTTGAACAAACTATTATAAACTTATAATTTTTTTTTACCAAAATCCTCTTTTTTATAATAAAAAGTAAGTTTAAGGTTTAATACAGAAGTAGTGGCCGTTTGCAGGAATAGCTACCGGTGTGAAGTTATCCTCTAAGATCCCAGCCTTTATACCGCACGGCGCCGCGGATTGTTTGCAGGTCTATGCTGACCAATTGGGGTGATCAATAAAATCTAAATTTTGAGGATTCTTATGTTTATATCTTGCGGGCCATAATATATAGTTATATATTTTTATTAATAATTTTTATAGGCGCTGTTGTATAATATATGTTGTAGCGTAAATTATAATTTTTAATTATGCCTCCGTCATACAATTGATTTGAAAAATTGACACATTGTTTATAAAAAAACTACAATAGAAAGTAGAAAGTTTCAATCGTAGAAAATTGTTCCTTCTATTTATTTTTTATTTTTAACTTTTCCGCTCCTATCTGATATGCCGATTTTAGAGGCTGGGTCTATAAACAAATTTATAATAATTGTTTATAATTAAAATTTTCCAATTTCCTTCGGGCATCTGATGCACTGATATGTGTGCACTAAGATCAGTAAAAAAATTAACCAAAACATGGTTTTTTATCCACCCAGTCTCTAAAAACGGCATATCCAGATAGAAGCGGAAAAGTTAAAAATAAAAAATTAATAGAAGGAACAATTTGCTACGATTGAGACTTTCCATTTTCCATTGCCATTTTGTTATAAACATTGTGTCATTTTTTCAAATCAATTGTATGGCGGAGGCATGGTAAAAAAAATATTAATGAAATATGTTCGACTTGGTCGCCGAAAAAAAATACTTATAATCAAAATTTTCCAATTTCCTTCAGGCATCTGGTGCACTGATATGTTTTGCACTAAGATCAGTAAAAAAAATAAACCAAAACGTGTTTTTTTTTATTCACCCAGCCTTTAAAATCGGCATATCCAGATAGGAGCGGAAAAGTTAAAAATAAAAAATAAACAGAAGGAACAATTTGCTACGATTAAGACTTTCCATTTTTATTGTCACTTTGTTATAAACATTGTATAATTTTTTCAAATCAATTGTATGACGGAGGCATGATTAAAAATAATAATTTACGTTACAACATATATTATACAACAACGCCTATACAAATTATTAATAAACATGTATAACTATATATTATGGTCCACAAGACATAAACATAAGAATCTATAAAATTTGGATTTTATTGGTCACCCCAATTGGTCAGTACAGACCAGCAAACAATCCGCCGTATGCGCAGTCTCGAGGTGCCGCGCGATATAAAGGCTGGGATCTTAGAGGATAACTTCTGACCGGTGGAATAGCTGCAACTAGTATATATAAATTACGAGGACTATTCGATTCCAGGCAATTTTCCGAGATATGTTTGGGAAATTGTCTGCTATATAGGCATATTCTACCTATAATGTTATTTACACTTAACTTGGTGGATTTTCCGTTTAAAATCTCAACTAAATTTTCAGTTAGCACGCGCACGTCCTACGTTTTGAAACAACGCATAAGAAAAATCCATCATTCACCATTTTACTCTTTCCACGATTTTATGAGCACACTTATAAAGTCCTGTCCTTTAAAGGGTGCGATTTGTCCGAGAAAGGTTCTCAGCTTATATGACATAACTTCCGGAATGTTAAGTTCATTCGACCGAGACTACGGGTTTGATTTCTGCACGCATCACTGGTCCCGGCCAAAGTAGATAATATTGCTTTAACCCATTATGGACTTAACTAATCTCATTAAGAAACTTTGTTATAATAACATAAGATGAAGTGGACAATGTGACAGCGATTAATCAAATGCATTGCCAGCAGATGTAATAAGAAACTTGAATTTATCCTGAAATAAAATAAGACAAAACAAATATTTGTTTATAGTGATATTTTCCATATATTAGTTAATAAATAAATGGTATGATCGATTTATTATTATGAGGACATTAAATCAATAGTTCTATTAACCCTTTCAGCCCTGAATTTTAAAATTAGAAAATATGCTTTCTTTATTAATTATTCACACATATCAAAATTTAAAAGCTTCTAAAACTTCATATAGATTTTCTTTAAAATAGGAATGAAATCTAGTGATTAAGAGCAAACATATGGATGTAGAGGCCTGTAAATATTATGGTGGCAAGGGTCGAAAGGTTAATTAGTTTATTCTTGCTTCTTTCAGATATTGTCATCATAATCCACATTAATTATTATTGGTCCTTCCATCTTTCATATTTTGTGTCAGCATAACCAACATTAATTGTTATTTGTTATACTAGATATATGTGAATATGTATTTGCCATAAGTTGCTTATTTGTTCCTTGTCTAATTAATATTGAGACAAAAATTGAGGCGTTGAGGCTAAAAGTTAACTAACCTTCAAATAAAAAAAAAACTATTTTTGTGTTAGTATTATTATTAATAATGATAATAATAACAGGATACTAGATATTTAAAATGTGAGGGTTAGTGGTCTTTTGCTCGCAATGCTTAATTGTCGAAAAGCCTATGTATGCGATACACAAAGTCTCATGTATTCTATCTACTAAAAATTAAAACCTGTACTTCTATATGTTAAACATAGTGGTGACTGTATATTCCCCCCACCCCTTATTTCTTATTTTATGTCAGTATAACCTTCATTAATGGTTATCTGTAATTAATAATATAAATATGTGTGTATTTATTTGCTATAAATTACTATTATTATGATTTTTATTATTATTATTAATACTAACATAAAAATAGATTTATTTTTAATTTGGGGGATTTGCCCTCAATGCCTCAATTTTTGTTTCAATATTAATTAGGCAATGGGATAAAATACCATTGCCTAATTAATATTGAAACAAAAATTGCGGGCAAATCCCCCAAATTAAAAAATAAATCTATTTTTATGTTAGTATTAATAATAATAATAATGATAATAATAGCATAAAACTAGATATTTAAAATTTTAAGGTTAGTCCACGTTTGCTCTCAATTTCCTCTATTGTCTAAGATACATAAAAAATATCACATCTATTTCTATCTACTTAAAAACTTAAACCTTTACTTCTACTGCTACCTCTTACTATTAAGTTTCTATATGTTAAACATAAGGGTGACATTGTCTAAGAAAGTAACAAAACTAAAAAATAAATAATAAAACCCATCTTAGTGGCAGCACCGCCCATCTCATACTGACCATTGGAGAGCGAGAATTCAAACCATGTTATGGGGGAAATTTCACGAATCACTTTTCATTGTTTTCAGAGTTATTCTATGAAATCAAGGTAAATACCAAGTGAATACACTCCTCTGTGCTTCTCTCTTTACCAGCAGATCTGCCCTGATCATATGGGCTGATAGCTACAAAGATGGAAGTTTTTTTAAATATAGTGTATAGGCGGAAAGACCCAGGAAGGGTTGATAGCCTAATAAACATTATTTATATATAAAATAATGTATTAACCTATATAACAATAAATACACGAATGCTTGTACCACTTGTATAAAGCTTGAATATAATCCTGCTCTCGAAATATTCGTAATTGTTACCGGGCAACAATTCCGACCGATTCGCACACAAATGTTATGCAAAATCTGCGCGCCCGGCTCTAATTTTAAACAAACCTTTTAATCATTCGTTTCGCTGATGTTTTAATTCGCTTTAAAACCCGTCGATGCACGAGTATTTCCCGTTCCGAATAATTAAAATCATTTTTCGGGGGCTCGCGCGGACGCAATAATCAGGTCGGTCGTTATTCAAAATATCCGCCTCCATCCGCAACCCCCTAGTTCAGCCCGAATGGCTTGTTGAGTTTCCCCGGTGTTGACTGGAGTGGCGGCATTAGTCGGGCATTTATTTAATGCGTTGAAATCATCCGAACCTCCCCGTACATATTTGCCAGCATTCGGGGATTAATCGGTATGAGGCCCCCTTCATTGCCGCGTGTGATTTGGGACAGAATGAAATTTATGTTGATATTATATTTCTTGTCATATGTATTAGGGATAAATGCGGGATATAAACGAGTTAGGAGATTCATATTATTAGTATAACTAGGTGAAATTTCTGTCATTTGACGGGGTATAATGAATCATTTGCCATAGGGTGAAATGCTTATTGCACTATGGATACAGAATTAATTAATTTTTAATATGAAAAAACCAAACCCCTCACATATTGTTATTAATTCAAAACACTGAATTCTCAAATTAAATATTGAATAAAAAATATAAAAAATAACACCATCCATGGGATTCCTTGTCTTTACGTTTTTATATTATAGCGATATTTTATATTGCACTAGATGACGAGGTATGATGAATTAATGATCTCGTCAATTCTTCTGACTCATATTGTCGCGGTGGAGCGGTGGCTCCACCATAACGTAGAGCGGGGGGTTGGGGGGTTCACAGAGGTAGCTCAGGTTTTGGGGGTATGTCGCACAGCACCCTGTGCGACGTCGCCTTTATTACCTAGTGTACTTGGTGACACACCTGATCAATACATTCGACTGATCGACTACTGACTGATTGACTACTGACTGACTTAAAATTTTAACTATAGCTTATAAACTAAATTAATCTGTCGTCGCTGCGATTCGTGACATCACGCTCGCGGTTCTGTGCATGGAAACGCCGGACACTGGCCCGATGACGAAATACCTGACCTGCCAGAATGTGTATTCGTTTCCTAGTCTGTATTGTTGCTAAGTGTCGTCTTGCAAAACAATTGGGTCACTTAGGGTATTCCGCCATTCGATTGCGCGTACGGCTGTTGAGTCAGCGGTCAGCGGGCGTTAGCCTGAATGTGTAATTGCGAGCGCGATGCACATTCGTTAACCTATGACGACGGATTAATAATTAATAAATATAATAATATATAATCTATCCCTAAATCCATTTATATCTAGTTAACTATATGTACTTTGTGACATGCCCCTCTTTTACAAATTGCTCGCCCCAGAGCATTTTATATCTAATCCTAAATCTAACAAAGTATATTTTATTAATTAAACCCGCACTATGTTGCAATACACTTAATTACACTTAAACACTATCCCGCACTATTTCAAATTTAGTCTATTTCTACAAAGAGTCTTTGGGGGCTGGATCACCGTCGGGCGGCTGGCATCTTGGTCGGCTGGCATCCTCGACCGGCAAGCATCTTCGTGCAGCTTCCTCTTTCGGCTGACTGGCTTCTTCGTGGGGCTGGTAGGCTTCTTCGTGCGGCTGGCTGGCTTCTACGTGCGGCTGGCTGGCTTCTTTGTGCGGCTGGCAGGCTTCTTCGTGCGGCTGGCTGGCTTCTTCGTGCGGCTGGCTGGCTTCTTCGGGCGGCTGGCTGGCTGGCTTCGTTGTGCGGCTGGCAGGCTTCTTCGTGGGGCTGGCTGGCTTCTTCGTGGGGCTGGCAGGCTTCTTCGTGGGGCTGGCTGGCTTCTTCTTGGGGCTGGCTGGCTGGGTAAAATTTTGCTGACGTCTAGTCTTAAGTCTCCTAGATTCCATCTCTTGACATCCAGGGATCCTTAAGCTTCCGGAACCCCTCACTGGGCTTCCAGGTATCCATTTTCTTCCGGAGCCCCTCTCTGGGCTTCCAGGTAATTCTCTTCCGGGAAACGCGTTACATTTTTCATCTCTCTCATTCATCTCCCAGTCCCTTCCAAAAAAATAATTTAAATATGAGGCGATCAATGATAATTTTTCTTCACTTTCGTTTTTTTTTCTCTTCTTAATTAAAATCGTTTTCCAATGTGGCACCTTCTATCGAAGCTTCTCAAAATGTTATCCTAGCACACTGCGGGCCCACAGAGGCTCAGATTAATTTCAGGGCAAGTAGCATCTTTGTCGTGATAGAGTGGATTTTTTTGTTAATTTTTCTATGCGTGCGGAGTTAAAGTTTTTTGAAATTTCCATTTCTGGCTGCTTCTTAATTAATTAATAAATTTTTGTTTCTAGAAATTTTGTTCTTGGTCGTCCTCTTTCGTGTTATAAATTGATAGCCCCAGCCATGCCCGCTTGCGAGATTCTACAACTTCATCTCATGCTGTCCCAAGTAACGGCACGACTTGGAGATGTCGCCCCATCCATTCGCTGTTAGCTGCCAGAGCTCGTTCCAGGGTGGTATTTTCCATGATTCGTCGTGGTTCTTCTCCTCCTGCCTGCTTCTCTTCTCTCGGTGTTCGTCTTGATACTCCTCTTCTTCTTGTCGCTAGCCCCTCTGGTCCTTTCCTTGAATAATCTCTCTGGATGAATTCCGCCACTTGATGCTCCTGCTTTTCTGATCCTGCGGTCTGCTCGCTTACATCCTGATCTCTGATCTCTTGGTTCCGTGTAGAATGTCGAGGCTGTCTTCTACTCCTTTGCTCACGGGTTTGGCGCCTCCACCATGTCGCGGTGGAGCGGTGGCTCCACCATAACGTAGAGCGGGGGGTTGGGGGGTTCACAGAGGTAGCTCAGGTTTTGGGGGTATGTCGCACAGCACCCTGTGCGACGTCGCCTTTATTACCTAGTGTACTTGGTGACACACCTGATCAATACATTCGACTGATCGACTACTGACTGATTGACTACTGACTGACTTAAAATTTTAACTATAGCTTATAAACTAAATTAATCTGTCGTCGCTGCGATTCGTGACATCACGCTCGCGGTTCTGTGCATGGAAACGCCGGACACTGGCCCGATGACGAAATACCTGACCTGCCAGAATGTGTATTCGTTTCCTAGTCTGTATTGTTGCTAAGTGTCGTCTTGCAAAACAATTGGGTCACTTAGGGTATTCCGCCATTCGATTGCGCGTACGGCTGTTGAGTCAGCGGTCAGCGGGCGTTAGCCTGAATGTGTAATTGCGAGCGCGATGCACATTCGTTAACCTATGACGACGGATTAATAATTAATAAATATAATAATATATAATCTATCCCTAAATCCATTTATATCTAGTTAACTATATGTACTTTGTGACAATATAACAACTATTTCTATACGTTTAACCTAAAAACAGTTTCAATTGCAGTTCCTACTTCGAGTTCAAGTTCGAATCTCGCGTTTCTGCATGATTATACTACGAACTGCTAAGTTTATAAGTAGTCATTTTTCATATAAATCCACACCATTTTTTAACGGTTACGGATATTGATTGATGTAAACAATATAATGGTAAAAAAGTGAACAATATAATGGAAAATATTCCCCTTAAATTATTTCCTTATAATCCTACTTCTAGTTCTAAGACAAAATTAATTTTTTTAAATATTCAGCAGAATGGGGAATCGTAACGTAACGCACCTGCACCAGAGCTAACAGGGCACCCACTGTTTCCATTGTAAAACTGCCTCGGTGGTCTAGTCTTATTCATTTCTAGTGGTCAGTTCATGTCTTACGGCTTACACCAAAGTATCGAGATTACGGTAATTTATAAAAATTCTGCTAGCAGAATTTTCAAGTGTTTTCTTCGATCTGGGATTTGTAACGGCAACTAAAATGAAAATTAAGGCAGTGACTAAGATCCAATGGCCACTTCGGCCGATGTGACACATTGACTAAACTCGCAGATGAGTTCATCCGATTGAAAAGTTAATACCGCTCTTATTATTATTTTGAAAATAATATAGCTTTAATAAAAGGTTGTTGATTTGAACCGCTGTTACACGGGAGTTTCTCACACTATAATACTTCTGTGGAACACTGGTAAGGGATGGGATAGGGATTTGATCAGCATCCTTCATCGGGCATAACGGTGCACAATTCTACCGCTGTCACTGTAACCATCACCGTCCGTACTCTTGCGAGAAAATTATTTTCATCGCCAAAGCCATGAAAACACTTCCGAATGCCGACGTACCCTAAGATCACAATCTATTAATGGGAGAGAGTAGACTTAGACGTAAAAGAATAAAACAACAACATCGACCATCTGAAAGAATAGACATGAAGTACCCACAAGCTAATAGTCTAGAAAGTAAATTTGAAACATCAGAAAATTCTCTAAACATAGAAGGCAATATTTCAAAATAGTAATCCAGACGGTATCCTCAGGCAGCCAGAAAACAGATACGAAAATGAAGCAAGAGTTGATGCTATCGAAATCCTAAATTAATAATGGATGAAAGGCGGAAGCATAAAAACCAGGATAAAGAAAAAAATAATTCCTTCAATAAGAAATAAGAAAAATTCGCGCGGCAAAACAAACATGCTCCGGAATAGAACAATTACAAAGAAAACATGACACATTTAACCTGCACACGAGAGAGAAGGAAATGGCAGGCATAAAAAACAAAATAACGAACAACCTTGCCTACAAGAATGGAAGACTCATTGTGGACGAGATGGACAAGTTGAACAGGTGGAAGGAGTACGTCGAAGATCTATTTGCAGACGAAAGAGAGCAGATAGAAACAAAAACTCGCTGGGCAATAACATATGCAGAAATAGAAAATGAAAAGACAAGCAAACACTAGAAGAGCGATAGGCCCAGACTAAATCCAAACAGAGATACTCCTGGAACATAAGGGCAAAAAGTCACTTGTTCACATTTTTAATAAAATATATGAGACAGGAGACATACCTTCAGACAGACTGAATTCATTCTCACTAGCTGAGCTACAGTAGTGAGATCTAATAAGATCGAAATCTAGATATGTAGATAGCTAAGAGGTGGTTTCACACTTATATGTTTTATAAGATTGGCTTTCTGCTGATATCTCAAACACTGTTATATATAGAGGGCACTACCCGGCAATCCTGATGGCATGAGCATGTTGAAGGTTACTACCATATGGGTGTGCACTGTGAATTGATGTGGTGTCACCAGATGGTGCTTAGCTTTCCTCCTAGGAACATTTGTATCATCAACCTCTATAATGATTCGTAAAATGAAAACGCGAAAAATTGCTGCGACAATGTCTAATGAGCCATGTCTTAAAGATCTTTCTCAGAATAATACACTAGAATCTATAACAAAGTAGAAGTAATCAATTCATTTTTGAGAACCAGGGAAGCGCTGTTCGGAATGCAGATGTTAGTACAAAGATGCATAGATATTGTACAGTCAGTCTATGTCTGTTGCATATATTTCGAGAAAGCCTTTGGTAAGCTTATTAACACATTGCAGCGAGTAGGTATAGATGACTTAAGACATGCATATATTTGTAAAGTTAAGTAAACCTGTACTGGAAACAACAAATGAATATTAAGATCGGCCAAAACACCTCGGATACTGTAAAATTAAGTCGCGGTGCGAGACAGGGATATATCCTGTCACCCCTAATATTTAACCTGTATTCCGAACACATCTTTCAAGGTGCACTGGAGGAGATTGATGGAGGTATCAAGGGTAACGGGGCGAGCATTAATAATCTGAGGTATTCGGATGATACCGTACTAATATCCAACACCCGCGAAGAATTACAACACCTAATGATACTGTCACGAAGAACTGTCACATACCTAGGTTCTAATATAACCAGCAACTGGAATATGAGCAAGGAAATCAGAAACGCATTGAGAAAGCCAGAGCGACTTTCTTTAAATTAAAGAACGTCCTATGTAGTAAAAATATTAGTCTGAAACTTAAAACCTTGTAAAATGATATATATTCTCAGTACTATTGTACAGTGTGGATAGCTGGACGCTAACAGATATCTTGCTGTATAAACTTGAGGCTTTCGAGATGTGAGTTTATCGCAGGATATTACGCGTCTGCTGGATAGATAGAGTGAGGAATGAAGAAGTCTTAATTCGTCTGGCTAAGGAGAAGGAATTATGCATATAGGCGCGGAAACTGGAATACTTTGCCCTGACCTGATAATACAAGGCAAAATTGCTGGAAGAGGGATTGGTACCAGAACTGAACTTCTCTGTTCAGAGCGGCTAGTAGAAAACGAAAGATAGTTAATATGGTCGTCAGCATGATGATGACCAACGTTTGTGGTTATGGTACAACAAGAAGATAGAAACTATCAAGGTGAAGCGTATACAACTGCCTATCTCTGTTGGTTATCAAAATGCAGTGCACGATAGGCGTACAATAGACATTTCTTTGAAAAAATATAAAATATTTCATGACTAAATTTAGGGTCTAAGCGTAGATGCAAACCGCATTTTTCTTTAAACCTCACCAAATCTAGCTGGTTTGCCATAAACCACTATTCATCCTATATAGAAACCACTGAGCCGAAGCGAATGCAACAAAATGTAACCCTCTATCTTTTTTGGTTATCGAGCTACAGTTTAAAATAAGCGTTATCAAAATTACAATTTTGAAACAAAAATCTATACTAAGGCAGTTATCTTTTAATTTTTACATACCAAGTTTGTTAGATTTTTCTCTAATGCCTGTTGTTGTGAAATTGGTTAAAAATTCTCGAGGGAAGCTGTGTTAAGGTAAAAATTAATACACTGCACTGTCCTTAAAATACGCCTGTATAATATAAAATCCAGCAACACACTGGCGACAAATAGACCGATTTGGGGGTCGTAAAAAGGGCTGCAACACATGGTTGTTCCGTACCCACTTAAGTCATAATATGCGATGGGTTGGAATGTACAGCTGAGTAAAATAAAATATGTATACAATTTTAAACACCTGTATTCATAAAGCTCTTTTCTGTGAAATACCGCTCTATTAAATGCTAATTCGAACATCTATGTTCTTTTTTTTCTTAATCATTTCCTCTGTTACATATGGGGTATCAAGGCTTTTGTATAGTTTTTATAAAATTTAATCCATATCTTTCTATCCCGTGTTCTGTGATTGCTCTATTCCATGAGTTATGTGGCCTCCCTCTTCTTCTCTTACCTCCAGGACTCGCTTTCCAACTGTTTTTTACTTGTGTATCTTTATTCATTCTGCTTACATGTCCAAATCTTCTCACTTGTCCTTTCTATATTTTCTATTTTATTGCTGTCGATGATAGCATTGTACTTATATCATCGTTTTGCATTCTGTCTCTTCTCGCCTCTCCTTCCAGTCTTCTCAATTGCTTCGATATTTGTTTCTCATTCAACACCCATGTTTCACTTTGAATTAAAATGTGCTGCCTCTTGCTTGAATAACCTCGCAACCATACGCATACTGCTAATTAAAGTACTAATTTCACCTTGGCTGATATCTTACCAAATTCCTTTTAATCTTTGTCCAAGCTCTTGTTGGTTATTGGGATGTGTTCTAAGTCGTCTGCCCATCTTGTCCCAGAGGTGTTCAATCGGATTAAGGTAGCTGGCCATCGCATAGTGCTGATATTTATTTCTGTAAGATACTGTTGTGTAATTCGGGCAGAATGCGGTCTACCGTTATCATGCATAAAAATTAAATAAAGTATTCCCCAGAAAACCGCTAAAGGCATTATCTGGTTCGGGAGACGGTCGATTGGTTTACACCAAGTCGTTCACTGATGTGGCGCTGGCTCCTACCTTCTTCTGCAAGAGTTGCTATTCGAGTGAGTTGTTTCAAGAATCACACCCCAGATGAGTACATTGTCCTTTAGTATCCTTTCGAAACCGGAGTCGTCTGTGAGCACACTTACCTTATCACTATTGGTTTCATATTTATGTGGCATAGTAACTCCTTTTGCTTTTTTCTTCGTCTCTTTGATTATATTATCCATCATGCAATAAACAATAATGGGTTTAGAATGCCTCCTTGTCGAAGTGTTCTTTTTCCTGATAGGTTGTTATGTGTTTGTATAGTGCTTTCATTGCCTCAATAGGCTTCCATTTTGGGACAATTTACAAGACTCTTCCATATTTCTTCTCTTGGGATGCTATCAAACGACTTTTCTAAATCTATGAAACTGATATGCTCTTTCTTGTTATAACCTAGGGATTTCTCGGATATTTTTTTCAGACTAAATACATTATCCTGAGCTCTGTAAGCAGGCTAAATCCACTTTGTATATAGTATTTTTTTTTCTTCTATTATTTCCTCAATTTTATCTACAAGATTCATTCGTAAATGTTTCCTGAGACGCTTAGTAGTGATTGCCTCTATAGTTTTTACATTGCTGTCTCATTTTTTAGTAAATGAAAATAACAACTGCCACTTGTATCCAGTCGTTTGGTAACTTTTTCTGTCTCCAAGTTTTTTTGGGATATCTTTAGTAGCTGTTTTTGACCATATGCATTTCATTTCTTTCTGCGTTATACCAACATGTCCTGCTGCTTTCCCTTTGATTATAGCTGTGACAATTCTTCGTAGCTCATCTCGTCTTCTCCATTACCCTTTTATTGTACTGCTGCCGTTTTATTTACTGTTATATTAATGGTTCATTTTTTCTTTAGCTTCCACTCCCAGCAATTCTTGAAAGTATTCTTTCCATCTGTTCATTATGTCTTTTTCTTCAACCAATTTTTCTCCATTTCTCCTCCTCATTTGGGTCAATTGCAGGTTTTTTTCTATTCCTAGATTGTTTAGTAACTTGAAGAACAATTTTTGATTTCCTCTGATGTATTCTTGCATTTTATGTTCAAACTCCTCTTACATTTCTTGGCTTTTTTACTTCTTGTTTCGCTTTTAATATATTCTTGTAGTACGTATATACGTTGTATGCATGTTCTATTCCATTTTGGAGGTACTTTTTCCATAGCTCTTTGTTGTTTGCGATTTCTTCTTTCGCCTTTTTGTTCCACAACTTTATTATGCGTTTTGTTTCTTAGTTGATGTTCCGCAAGCTATTTTCGATACTGCTCTGATGTTCCTATTAAATGTGCTTAATAGTTCTTCAATATTTGTTTCACATTCGCTGCTATTATTTTTGAATTATATTGGTTTTGGAACTCTTTCGAACGACTTTAAGTTCTTATAGGTTTTAATTTTTTTTTTGCTTTTGGTCTTTACTTTGATTTTCTCTCTTTCTTTTATCAGATTTACCCACAATTTTATCGCAAGCATGTAGTTATTGGATTCTGCCCCTCTTCTTACTCTTGTATCTGCTACTCTTTTTTTGCCACTTCCACTCTTCCTACTCTTTACTGCTCTTATATATTTGTGGATGTCTTTACGATTGTATCTGGTATTAGTAATCCCATGCACTTATGAAGACAGAATTCTCATAGTCTCTTCCCATTATTATTTATTGTCCTTTATCTCCATATTTCCCAATTATTTCCTGGAATCCTATTATTTTATCTCTCAACCTCCCGTTAAAATCACCTAGTATCAGAACTTGCCTTTTTTGTATTTTCTTATGTTAAGTGGAGATCTTCCCAGAATTTGCTTTGTTGGCAACCTCGTTTCGACCGTACACAACCACCAGGGTCATGATTAATGTTTATTCTTGTTCTAATTCTGTCGTCCTTATTCTTTCTGAGATGCACTATAATTCCACTTTCTTCTTTTTTTACTCCACTATAGAATAGCCCATATTCTCCGGAAAGGTTTGTGCTATTCTTTTCTTCTTTGTTTCTCACTTAGTTTTTTGACGGCCGATTATCTTTATCCCTGGCCAGTGCTTTTTCTTCTTTATTCCACCTGTACACTGTATTAATAACTATTACTCTTTGGTAACCCACTTAAACTTTTTTACCGTTTAAAGCTTCTTCTCTCGACATACATATATTTTCTCTTTGTATTCCTCTTTCCATGGTTGTTAAACCGTTATCGATGAATGTCTTTGTCTGATTTACTATGCTCTTTGCTTTCATTATTTTCTACTATACCGACCAGCACCTATTTCTTGTTTCTAATAGCTTTGTTTATAGGAACGCTTACGTTCATTTACTTTATCAAAAAAGTTTCCACGTCTTCTATTAATTTGTTGCCAACGAGGGTTGCTCATTTTATAATAAAGTTATTCTTTTCTTTTCTTTTTCTGCGATTTCCATTCACTCTTCTAGCGCTTGAATTTTTTCTGCATATTTATTTTATCTTCTTTCCATTTTTACTCTTTAGGAAGTGTTCCCTTTTTAATTGTAGCTCTTTCATCTCTTCATTATGTTTCCTCATTGTTTCCGTGTTTGCTTTCACAAGTCATTATTTCCTTCATTATATCTTTTAGTTCTGCCATCGTTTCCTTATTTCGCTCAGTGTTTCTTGCCTGGTTTTAGTTATTCCCTTGTTATGGACTCATTTAGGCTTTTCATTTTCTCTGCCTCTTTTTTTACGGATTTGCTCGTCAAATACTGTTTCTTAATATTTTGTATCTCTCCATTTGGTTCTTTTAATTCTTAATTATCATCAAATATGTGCATCTCTAATGCTATACTGGCTTTCTCTTTTAGGCGTTTCGTTTTCTCTGTCTCTTTTTTTAAGCATGTGCTTGTCCATTACCGCTTCTTTTGTCCAATTCATCTGTATTACTATCTAACTTAACCCCAATATCAGTTCAGTCAAAATTTGAAGGAGTAATAAACAATTAAATACAATTAAAAAAACTTTTAGTTATTTAATTGTTTACTACTCCTTCAAATTTTGACTGAACTGATATAGGGGTTAGGTTCGATAGTAATACAGAAGAATAGGACAAAAGAATCGGTAATTGACAAGCACATGCTTAAAAAAAGAGACAGAGGCAACGTTGTATTTATGTCCCCAATTAAATCCTTAAATGGCCGAAATGGACAGATACTATCTTTAACTAAGGATTTAAGCTATAAACTAAATAAACGGCGATTAGTAAGAAAATTAAACGTTTGAGATTAAAATCAGTTATCAAAAGTTAAAGGTCCATTTTGCATTTAACGGGGCTTTATTTTTAACAGACGTTTATGAATATGGGCATAACTTCGTGGATATTTTCAATTAATCTAAGTCATAAAATAAATATAGACGAGGATCATATCCTTAAATATCTAAAATATCATGGCCAACTTTTATTTCAGTAGTGCATAAATTATGATATTAAATTTTTCGCAACTGTAACCATACTGAAATGTCAGGGCAAATAGCGAAATATAAAAAAAAACTGTTGAAAAATGATGTAAATACAATGAAAGAAATTCCTTTGTCACCGATATTACATTCGTGTATATACGTTTCCATTGTACATTTTTCATAATTATATTATGAAAGGCAGGCAGGCATAGCATGCAAATATAGTAAAGCTATTTTCGTTTGCCTCTTTACATATTTATAATTAATTAGCAGATTATATTCCCTACATTTATCGATTTACGGCTGAAATAACTGAATTAATGCCATTGTATTTAAACAGATTTAAATGGCCATTTGTTTCTAGTATTTCGATAATTATTATCGCATTATAATTTACAATAATTGGTATATATATATATATATATGCATATAGCTACAATAAAATTAATTATTGTCGTTCGTTCAATATTTATATATAAATTGAACATTAGTTTAACAAATTATGATAGAATTTCATAATTGCAATTGTTGTATTATGTGCATTCCTTATATTTTTTTTGGTAGCAGTACAAAAGGGGTTAGCAGCCTCTGCAATGGAATAGTACATGGCGGAGGCTGCTAACCCCTTTTGTACTGACTGCTACAAAAATATATATAAAGAGTGCACAGAATACAACTATTGCAATTATACTAATTATAATATAATTAATACTACAACTAATGTTCAATTTATATATAAATATTGAACGAACGACAATAATTAATTATATATATATATATATATACCAATTATTGTAAATTATAATGCCATAATAATTATCGAAATATTAGAAACGCAAATGGCCATTTAAATCTGTTTAAATGCAATGGCATTAATTTAGTTATTTGTGGCCTTTCCGGACATATTTCTTAAGGAGAATTGTAGTTTTCATTATTCCGGGTT
Source organism: Lordithon lunulatus (assembly GCA_963942505.1). Lineage (NCBI taxonomy): Eukaryota > Metazoa > Arthropoda > Insecta > Coleoptera > Staphylinidae > Lordithon > Lordithon lunulatus. The sequence continues at coordinate 18,046,704 of OZ012673.1, forward strand.
CTTCATCTTCGTTTTCTATTACTGTTGCCATTGGTCTTTCCTCATTGCAAAGTTTTTGTACATATGTTTCCATCTATTTCATTATTCTTTCATATTATTTAATATGCCCCACCCAGCTCAGTGTCCGTCCGTCTCGTACTGAGCATTGGGGAGCCTGAGTTCGGACCCTATCGGGGCGAATTTTCTCGAATCACCTTTCACAGTTATTCATAAAAAAAATTGCAATACAACAACCGAAATTAATTTTTCACCGATATTTTTATCGGCAAAAAGAAAGCATAACAAGGGCATAACAAAAACCAGGCAAAAAAACACCGAACGAAATATATTTACATATAAGTTTAAGTCTACTCTCCCCCATTGATAGATTGTGATCTGAAGGTACGTCGGCATTCGGAAGATTTTTCATGCCTTTTGTCATATTTCATCTCATCCTTGACCGACCTTAACATTGAAGGTAATAATATCGGTGAAAAGGGAACTATACTATTTTGTATGCTGTGGCTGCCTTTCATAATATAATTATGAAAAATGTACAATGGAATCGTATATACACTAATATAAATTATTGTATATAAGTGTCCATTGTACATGTTTCATAATTATACTATGAAAGGCAGTCACAGCATTACAAAATAGCTATATTATTTCAGAGGTTAATATATATATATATATATATAATATAAATACAACGAATTAATAATTCGAATATAATTTAAATAGGTAATACAATCTGTTGAAATGATTGTCTAATACATGTTCAGCTTCATGTTTTATTACGGTACACTTTCAATAATTAGAAAAGTTGTTGGCATACCTTTTCTCTTTTCTTTTATTCACTATTTATTTAGTTTTTCTTCTTTCTTCTTTCGATGAGGTGTCGAGGTTGATTTGTTTCGGTTTTTCCTTATTCTCATTGTTTTTAGAATTGTATATTATCTGCTGTCCACTTTTTTGCTTCTTGCCATATTTTCCCTTTATTTTTGAGCATTTTATTTAACATACAAACTATTTTTATTGTATGCATTCGTAAAATTTAGTGGGCTGGTGAAATGAAAAAATGTCGCATATCTCGACAAATATTTTTGGGTTCACATTCCAGCTCCATACAGATATTAGATTATGAATAGTTGTATGTATAGGCTATTTCTAGGAATACCTAAGTGACAAGTGATTTCAGTAAGGATACGATACACATTCAGACTTTTTAAACTGCCCATCACGTTCTAGTCGTAAAATCTTGTTTTAAATTTTCAGTTGAATCAAAGTAATTAATTCAATATTTCCTTTTTTTTCGGTAATAATTTTCCCGGCTTCCCGTCTACTGCATATACACTCAAATTTATTAGATTATAAAGTGCCGGCCGCTCCGCACCGTTTGTCTCCTGTCGTCCCGTTGCACGCGGAAAATTATTCGTTTTACACACCCCCTCTGGCGTACGCCGCCGCCGCCACGCCAGCTTTTTTTCTACCTCGCTTCTCCGCCAGTTGACGGAAAGAATTTTAATTAAACGCGAGGCACTATTTTCCGCGTGGAAACTGCGACGGGTTTCACACTTATTTAAATTATATTCCTACAAACAAACTCCATAATTAATTTTAATTGAAAGGGGGGATGCTTGAAAAGGCGACGTCGCATGTCTCTTGGCAAATATTTGATGAATATATTTTTGTTTGTGTGACATTCCAGCTCCGTGCAGACGTTTGCAGATTATCAATAGGGTAGCATGTATAGGGTATTTATAAACAAACTAATTATTAAGTCTGGGCTATTAAAATCTACTGGGCTGTTAAAAGAACCTGTACACGCCCTAGGCCCTCCGCACACAAGGCATCTGTTTTATGACTAGAGTTGCAAACTTGCCTGTGCAATTGGTTTATGTAGGGGAGTGGGGACTGCACACGGGTTGACTGAAAACTTGACTGATTTTAATTCAGTTTACAAATAGTTATCGATTGGTTTGGGTTGACTGAAAACTTGACTGATTTTAATTCAGTTTACAAATAGTTATCGATTGGTTTTACCAGTCACAAAAAAATTGCGTTGCATGATTGCACTAGTGTTCATTAAAACAAAATGAGTGATCAAAGAATGAACAATATTTTTGTTGGTGAGGTAGGAATGCATGAAATTTTGTAAAAAAAAAAAACCTTTATTTGGCATATCAGCCCAACCCTTCCCTTTTACTCACATTCCCAAACCGTACTTTCACAGAAGGAAATCAAAAAAGGCACACAAAAAAGAATAAAAATTAACATAAAATACATTTTTCTATCCATGGGGCGAGGGGGCTACTCTGTCCTCGCCAATTTCCTTTCCCACGTCAGCCTCCTGCAGATTCTCACGCCTTTCCCATCCTCTCCTAACCATTCGTTCAGCTTTCTGCACTCTCCAACCCACTCTTCTTTCACTCCCTTACATTCTTTGCTAAGGTGCCACCACGTGTCACTCCCCTTCCTACACAGCGCACACGCGGTGTACCCCAGCCCCATCCACACTTTTCTTCCTCGCTCTTCTGAACCACACCTCGCTCTTGCCATGCATACTTTGTCCTCTCTGCTCCACTCTCTCTGCTCCACTCTCCCCTGGCTAAGTACCTCGGGAGTTTCCCCTGCACTTGCCACTCTACGTAGCTAGGGTTGTATGAGCTCTCAGCCATTCTCACTTGCCTTTCTTGCCACTCAATATCCCTCAATCTCTCCCTTATCTCAGTTCCTAGGCTACCCCTTTCTCTCAGCTTCTCCTCTACCTACACCTCAGACATACCCACTCTTTCATACATCCTTTCTCTATCCTTCCTCCATCTACTCTCTGTTCTACTCTTACACCTCATCCATACCTCCCGTACCAGTCTTTCCTCGCCCAAATCCTGCAATCTTTCCTCAAACTTTACAACCCTCACACACGACTCCCACCACATACTCATACGATTTGTCTCCTGCAACAGCACTGCCCTCGGTGTCGACATTTCGAGCCATAGCAGATTATCCAGAAACCAACCTTGCTCCCTTTCTATTACCTCCCATTCACGCAATCCCCACACTTCCACTCCATACAACAGTATAGGTTTTACGCACGCATCCCATATCTTGCACGCCATTACGAGGTTACCACCCCACAAACTCTCCCATTTTCTGCACTCAATCCCCCAAGCCTTTCTTGCTTTCGCCTGCATACACTCCACATGCATCCGAAGCCCTCCTCCACAGTCAAACCAAAAGCCCAAATATTTAAAGCCATTCACTCTCTCAATCAGCCTTTCCTTCCATTTCAGCCCTTCGTCCTTACCCCTCCTGCTCCTATTCCTAAACAACATCCATTTGGTCTTTTCCACATTCACCACTAGCCCCCTCTTATCCAGGTATCTACCCATTCTATCCAACATCTCTTGCATCTCTTCCACTCTCTTGGCCACCAGCACCACGTCATCTGCATACGCCAACATCCACACTTTGGATCTACCCACCACGACCCCCCCTGCCTGTCCTCTCCTCATCACCTCTTCCAACTCGCTCGTGTACAGATTAATCAGGAGGGGCTCAGCGGGCACCCCTGTCGTACTCCCACATTCACCCTAAATTTCTCAGATATTTCTCCATTCACTCTTGCTTTCGCCCATGACTCTTTATACACCCTTCTCACCCACTCCACTCCTTCCTCTTTCATACCCAATCTATCCATACATTCCACCAGTTTCCCCCTAGGAGCTGAGTCATACGCAGCTTTTAAATCCACTAACACCGCATACACTCTCCCTTTGCATTCCAGCGCTTCCTCCACCATTCTCGCCAGCGTGAAAATCTGCTCCCTCGTCCCTCTTCCCCTTCTGAACCCACCCTGGCATTCCGGCAGCAGCCCTTTTTGTTCCACTTCCCTATCCATTCTATTTTTCACCATAGTCATCATCAATTTATAACCGGCACTCATAATGGTGATTCCCCTATAGTTTTTTACGTCCGAGGCCTCTCCTCCTTTGTGCACCGGGACCACCACCCCCACACGCCACTTTTCCAGCACTTCCTCCTCTCCACTCCACACCTTGTTAATACTCTGCCGCACCTTCTCCCTTCCTTCCTCCGGTAACTTTTTGAAAGCCTCTGCCTTCAGCCCATGTTCCCCCGCTGCCTTTCCTAGTTTTAACTGTGCCAGGGCCACCTCCACCTCTTTCCGCGAAAACGCCTCCCTTCGTACCACCTGTCTCGCACTCGAACAGCCCAGCTCCACCTCAGACCCCGCCATCTGTTTACAACTCCTTTCTCACTCTGCTAGCTCTATGTTTACTTTACCCTGATTCGCCCTTCCCTTTAAGATATCCCTCATCCGTTTCTCCACCACACACTCCCTCCACCTCTTTTCCACTTTCTGCAACTCCCTTTTTGCCTAATTAACCCTTTCGACTGCACATCTGCCGTACCTCCAATTCGCCATTTCCCTACACCACCTCGTCTTCTTTATCTCACACTCCTCGTCGAACCAACATTCCCTCTGGCGTCCACTCTTCTTTCTCACCACCAACGCAGCCGCCATCACTCTCTCCAACTATAACATCGACTGCACCTCCTCCCATTTCACGCCCGTTAGGTTTTTCTCATACACCACAATTTCTACTTCGCTCCATCCAAACCCTTGCTGTCCCTTTTCCTCCTCCCTCTTCAAACCTTTTGTCCACTTCCACCGGCACATGGTCTGACCCCTCCACATTTTCCACCTTGAAGCACTCCAACTCCTCTCTTCCGATGCCTTTGACCACCACATAGTCCAAAACCGAACTTCCTCCGTGTCCACAAAACGTTTTCTTCCCTTCCCAGTCCCCTTCGCAGCAGCCATTCAGTATATCCCACCCCGATTTTCTCACCCATTGGATCCATTCTCTATCCTCCTGGTTGGTCACTTTATCCTGCGATCGTCTTTCTCTCCATTCCCCTCCCTCTCCGATTCCTCCTTCCAGTCCCCTACCCTCACATTCCAGTCAGCCCCGACGATCTATTCATCAGGCTCCGTCTCGAGCCCATCCAGTACCTCCGTTAGTTCTAAACTATTTTTGTTACAGTACACGGCCCCTACCCACACCGACCTTGTATCCATTTCCACCTTCCCTATTACCAATCCCGCCGCTTCCCTCGAAGACTCTCTGATCCATTGTCCCACTGACTTCCTCACTCCTAACAAGATTCCTCCTTTGGCTCTCCCCATTTTCGCTTCTTTCGTTGCACCTTGCATTACCCAGTCCCACCCTGTCGGCATGCAGATTTCTACCTGCCTCCACTCCTCTTCTGTCATCCACGTCTCCAGTAGCCCTACTATGTCCTTTGAGATGAACCACTTCTCCAGTTCCTTTTCCCACACTCCCCCTAGCACTTGTTTCCTTAGATCCGCAACGTTCCGAAACCCCACCCTGCACTTGCTCCACTCATACTCCCGCCTCGTCGATCTCTCCTCCTTCATTCCTTTTTTGACAAGCAGTCCCCTGCCAGACCCACCAGACGTCCGCAATCTTCAGTTTTCGATATCCCACCCTAGCTTCCAATCCTTTGGCTCTTTCTTCCTTAGGTCTTTCTCTAATTTTCCTTTGTACTTCCCTCTGCTCTACGGTTAGATCGTCATCAATGAAATTTTGTATAATTGTAAACATCCACTTTACTCAAGAAGAGACATAATGGAGAAAGCAGCCACACATTCTCTCGAGTGTGTCTTCATCTTCGTGATGGAAGGATGAACCATTCTTAACAAATTCCAGATAAGAATCAGTGGACATTCTATAGAATGCAATACACTTGCTACTTGTTTGATTCAATTGTTCCGCTGCCATCAACAATCTAAACTTAATATTTCTCTGTATAAACGGATGACACCAGTCTTCTGCCTTTCGTACTCTACACAAATGATAGTACGCAATAAAGTCTTCTACATCTGAACTACTACTTGCAGCGGACATTTTGCCAACAATTGCTTCGGGACTTCAAATATGGAGAGCTTTGATACGACTGATCCTGAATCAGTCGCACTCGTGTGCCGTGAAGGTTTAATTTTGATTGCAAACTGTTTGTGTGTATGTGGCTAGTTTAAAACTAGTTTCCAATTCGAGTTACAAAACAGTTGCATCATGTCCGGAGGGCTTAAGTAAATATGTTATTTGTATATTATGACACATTCTTCTTCTTCGTTTAGCGCTATAGCCCAGAATGAGTTTTGGCTTTCCTCAATATTCTCTTCCACTCGCTGTGTTTTTCAGTAGTCACCTTCCAGTTCCTGATTTTTAGGGTTTTATGTCAGATAGGATGGAAGTTGACATAAAAACCATACACATCAGTAACTGGAAGGTCACTGCTGAAAAATGTACGCGAGTATTTTATTTTATGTATTTGATTATTTTTATTTTTTTTATTTGAGGGTTAGTCCACATTTTCCCTCAATCCTTCATACGTATATAAAAATAGACAGGGCTGATCTGATTCTGTAGAAATACAACGAAAGTGGATACCAACATTTAAGTTTCACCCACGCGACGGTATTGTATATGCTTATGTTTATATAAAACAATAAATATGAGTATTATTATAAAAAATCTATAGGGATCGATAAATATGAATTCATGCTGCACAAGTCTTGAATCTGTATACTTTATAAGTAAAGTTTGAAATATATCAATAAATAAGCCTTCCCAGTGTATGTATATGCGCGTCTAAATCCCTACGCTTTCTTTATTTTACCATAAAACGTCCAATAAACGCCAGCCAAATAGCTTTGAATATAAAACGCGCTCCTTTTAGCTCATTTCCACCTCCAGGGATCATCTCCGATATAATTCTATTTGCATGACGCAATTTTATATCGCCATCGGCCTTCCCATACATAATAAACCGTTCGATTATTGACAATAATAATAATGATTTTAAATAGTTACAATAGTAATACGCCAATAGGAAACTTAGGTACCAATGTAGTATTATAAACTATGTGAAATTCCCGTCGTCCGGCTAGGATGATTTTTAATTACAAAAATAACGTTAATTACATTACACCTGTTTTTTGTTTATAACAGCAACCAAGTAAGCTAATGTTTGTCTTAAAGAGGAAGCTTCACTACTTAGCGATATGAGTGAAGGTACTTCAGAAAAATGTCCCAAGTTAAAATGATTATATTCGTAAGTTGGGTAACATTTATTTTTGTCATATTAATGTACCAATTGACATAGTTAATTAATAATCAATAAACGAGCCGTTTATTGGTTGTAGGTACTTGCTTTGATCATAAGCCCATTGTATCTGGAATTGTTAGTAATGGGAAGCTCTAATTAAAGTAAACAATTATCGTGCCTGTCCATTAGAGTATTAATGGGAAACCGAATGTGTTCGCAAAGTAAATTCTTTTTCTGCCCCACTGAATACAAGCCGTCATTCAACTTGCAGCGTGAAACGCGCCAGACAATTATCTAATTTTCTCTCCGTTTTGTGCTAGATCGCATTCAATACCCGAGTTTGCTGTTTTATCACCAAAGTTTAGTTTGGAAATGTTTATTAGTGGTGCACTTTTTCAGACTGAAATATTTATGCCGCCACTAACTGTGTAGAATATACAACACTCCCCAGAAAAAGTTACGAATAGGCCGGCAGTATAAACTACACTCGATTCACGCGTAATGTTTGGTATCAATGTATTTGAAATGAACGCAATTAAATAATATTATTAAGGTCGTTTTAGACAAGACAATTTCTTAGCTCAAAAGTTGTTCAAGAAATGAATTCATATATCCTCCTCCCATACAATTTGTCCTTAACAAATAGAATGCGTTATATTTTTCCATTCGATCTACCATCCAATTCAATATTTCAAATAATTTGCTGTATGATGCGAGATAGATTTTAGTATAAATCGCGAAAATTCATTACCTGCGTTTTTGCACAAATCGCATCTTTAGGCGGCTACTTGTAATCGCAATGGTCTCCTTGTATTTTCGGGTATACTATAATTGAAGGCTTTAAAATGTTGAATCTGTAATAGAAAACTAAAATAATCACAACTAATTTAAAAGAAATAGATTTTGGCGGTGGTCTGCAAACTGCCAAATTATTCCATACTGTTGTCTCTCAACTTAATTTATATTTCATATATCAATAAACCATCATAAACAGCAAAAACTGATGCTACCAATTTAAATCCAATTCGCCGTGCAAATATTTAAAACATCTTGAGAACTCAATAGATATTACAAACCATTAACAAAATTTATAAATAGTTATCTTGAGAAAATAAGGATAATAGTTAAAAATATGTACACAAATAATAATAATGCAGTAATATATAAAATTAAAACATCAGAACAATTCGGGATTGTTATAATATTTATGGACGAAATAATAAAGCAATGCAAAATGGCATGCAGAAAGTACACAGTGGGATACACATAAATGAAAAGAGTGCTATTTGTAGTAGTCCTATTTGCAAATAGTGAAAAGGCACTACAAGAAAACTAATGAATATGGAATACCACTTTAAAAGAGTACGGAATGAGTATGAATATAAGATATAACTAAGGTCATGGTAATAGGAGTAACCCAAGAGAAAATAAATATAGAAATAGGGAATTTAAAAAGCAAGTGGATGTATTTAAATACCTAGGAATACCTATAACGGAGAAACAAGACATAGAGACCAGGGTAGAGAAAACAATGAATATGTATCATGCTATGAACAACAAATTCATAAGTAAAAAAGAAATATCAAGAGACACGAACTTAAAAATATACAAGGCTGTAATAAGACCCATATTTACATAGCGAGACATGGACAGCACAAAAGAGCAAAAATACAAACAGTAGAAATAAAGTATAAGAGGAGAGTAGTGACAAAAAATGAATGAAAATATGGGGAATGAGGATATAAGAAAAGAACTAAATGTAACATCGACAATAAATTACATAAAGGATAGACAATTGGGATGGTGGGGACACATAATTAGACTGGAAGAGACAAAACCGGCCAAAGGAATATGGAAAGCAAAAATCAAAAACAAAGGAAAGGAATATATATATATATATATATATATATATATATATATATATATATATTATTTGTAGGAGTATTAGGCATAGCAATCACTACATAACAACCCATCATAATATCTTATACTACAAATAGATTTATCTAAATTAAATTTACTATACCCCTTCTCCCCCTGGCTGAGGCGAATTCAGCCCTCACCAACTACCATTCATACACCAGTGTTGCAGATTTCCACGCATTTCTCTTCCTCTCTTAACTATTCACTCAATTTTCTGCAATTCCCCACCCAGTCTGCTTTCACTCCCTCAGATTATTTGCCTAGGTATCACCACGTGTCGTTCCCCGTATTCCACAGCACACATGCGTTGGATACTTGCTCCATGCACACTTTCCTTCCTCTCTCTTCCGAACCGCACCTCGCTCTAGCCATGCCCACTTTATCCTGGCCCCTCCACCCACTCCTGGTTAAGTCGCTTGGGGTTTGCCCCGCACTTACCACTCCACATAATCAGGTTTGGATTCTCACCTCGCTTTCTTGCAACTCCACATACATCATTATCTCTCTGATCTCGGTTTCTAGATTTCCCATACCTCTATACTAATTCCTCCATCCATAGCTCTGACACCTACACCTGATCCACATCTCCTACATCTGATGCACACATCTCGCACCTTTTTCCCCCTCTGGGGTGGAATCTTCGAAAGACACCCCATACCTCGGAACTACCAAGAGGGGGCCGACATGGGGTAGTGCTGGATTCGCCCCGCGTCTTGTCCGGGGCCTACCGACTAAACCAAAACCCAGGTTCTGTCCCAAGAGGGCTTGTCCGCCTTGCAGGTACTGCTAAGCCCCCTTGGTGGTGTAACGTTAGTCAAGCTTCATGTCTCTTGTGCGGATGTAGGGGTCTGTCACTGTCGTCTTGTCTTAAGTTCTATTTCGGTCGTTCATCCTTAGAGCGTCCTCAAACTTGGCCCGCATCATTTTTCCGAAGAAATCTGTGAATGCGGACCAAGCGTGATTGTCTGTTGCCATTTTCCCCCTAGCTCTTCTGGTGGGGTCACTCTCACCCGCAGCCAAAGTTCTGTCCTTGCCATCCATCTTGGGCATTCGTAGATGGTGTGAGCCGGATAGTCTACATCACCACAGGAACGGCAAATCGGCGTGTTTGCCTTCCCTATTCGTTGGAGGTATGACACACATCTCGCACCTCTCTCTCTCTCTCTTCACGCAACGCCTGCAATCATTCCTCGGAACTTCATCACCCTCCCACACAACTCCCACCACATGCTCATCTGATTAGAGCCCTAGCGAAGCACCGCCACAGGCGGCGATCTTTCGAGTCCCAGTAACTTTACTCTCTGTCTCTTACATACCACTCTGGCAGTCCCACACTTCCAATCCATACAACAATATTGGCTTCACACTCGCATCCTATATGTTACACGCTATTACAAGGTTATCATTACACCAATTCCCCCCTTTTCAGTTCGAGATCCCTCAAGGTATTCTCGCCTTTGCTTATACCCACTCCGCATACTTCCTAACCACACCTGTGCATTCAAATCAAAATCTTAGGTATTTAAAACAATTTACTCTCTAAATCATTCCTCCCTGCTATATGGAAGTTGAGCCATTCTACCCTTATTCCTAAACATCATTAATTTGGGGGTTTTCACATTCACACATTCTTTCTAACTTTTCATCTCTTGCATCTCTTCCACTCTCTTGATCGCAAATTCTAGTCTAGTATTTGATCCGCATATTTCCACATCTACACCTTGGTTCTTGGTTCTACAACAACCCCCCTCGCGTGCCCTCTCCTTAACACCTTCTCCAACTCACTTGTATACAGATTGAACAGGAACAGGCTTAGCGGACATCCCAACTTCTCCCTACATTTCTCCAGACTTCTTTGTTCACTATTGCTTTAGCCCATGGCTCTGTATACATTAATTTAACCTATACCACCGCTTGCTCTTCCATTCCTAACCTTTCCATACACTCTGAGTCATTTGTTGCTTTAAAATCCATAAATACATCTCTATTTGCACTCCAGCCCTTCCTCCACCATTCTCGCTAGCATGAAAATCTGTTCCCTCGTGCCTCTTCCCTTTCTAAAGCCACCCTTATTTTTCCGCGGGTAGGTCAAAAGACGAACCTTGGAAACAGTATCGGATTCACCCGGTATTAGGTACCGAGCGCCTATCGACTAAACACCTCCCTCTCCATGAGATAGCTTGGCCGCTTCAGAAGCACACTAAACCCTCTAGCTTACTTTGCCATCGGCTGGGTCAGTGGCCCTTAGCAGTGTGTGCTTGGTTAGCCAGGGTAGCATCAGCTGGGTGCTGGTGTCACTACTTTCCGGTCATGTTTCGTGGTGCCCTTCGTGTTGTTTCCTATTATTTTCTTGTGTGATTCCTGGTTCGCCGCAGATTTCGATGGGTCTATCATGCTTTGCGTGACTCCCTCGCGGCCTGTGCACAAATCTTGCGTGACTGTTCTGTAAGTCAATCCTGTGCAAATGCTGCATGCGTCTTACCTATCTCGTCGCGGGTTCCGGTTGAGATCGTCTTGAAACTTGTCGTATGACTATTTCTGCAAATCGAGTTACTGCTCGCCATTTCTCCACTGTTTCGAACATCGCATTGCCGATGCCCTCTGCGGTTGCACGGTCATCCACCTCGGTCTCCAATTCACGCCTTTAGAACAGCTTTTGCCAGATATCCATGGTGACCTCTCTGCTTTTCTTAAGCGCCTCCCTCTGCCTGGCGCCCTGTTTGATGGCCGAGAAGGTGGTGGCCCTCTCTCTTACCAGCAGGTTCGCCGGTACCGTTCACGCTTGTAATTCAGCCGAGTCGCTGGGGATGGTACGGTACGCTCAAACTATGGTTCTTGTGCCCTTGCGAAGCCGCTCCCGTTTCTGCTCGGTCGCCTCCTCCTTGCTTCGCTTGGTCCTCCAATGTTGGGGAACAGTCGGGCGTTGGCCGCTTCGGTTTTAACTGCCCCTCTTGTGGCTTCCAACACCTATGCTGATTGGTTGATGTTGGACTCCACAACAGGGGCCCTAGGATTGATCCCTGTGACACACCTCCTGTCATATCGAACTCTAGGCCGCCCGAGGTTCCTTCGTACGTTATTTGTCTTTCGTTCAGGTATGCACTGATAAGTCTCACCAAATGGTGCGGGATGTCAAGTTCCAGTAGTGTTGCCTTGACGCAGCAAGCAATAGATTTGAAGGCATTTTTGACGTCAATAGTGAGCATCAGACAATGCCTTCCCCTTATAGGGTTGCACTCCATTACGGTGTTCATTACTGCCAGTATCTGTGGTGGAGCACCCCTTTCGAAAACTGTATTTAGTGGGAGAAAGACTTCCTGCATCTTCCACTATTGTGTTCAGTTGATCGACAATTAGTCGTTGCAATGCTTTTGCCAGCCCGGCACAGGGCCATGTATGCCGTCGCGTCCGAGTTTGGTTACCCCTTCTTGGGATGAGGACAAGCTTGGCCCTCTGTGGAAACTTGCCCTCATCCAGGAATTTGTTGGCTATTTCGGTCAGGTCAGGTGCGACGAGCGCTGCTGCTGCCTTTATCAACTCGTTGTTGAGGCCGTCTGGGTCCGGGGCCTTCCTGTGCGGTAGTCCCATGATCGCGTCCTCTATTTCGTCCTCCTCCAAGGGTGGTAACTCTGCTCGCTGGACATCTGTCATGACAGTCTCGTTCTCGTCTGTCTGCTTCTAAAGCCCCCCTGACATTCCCGCAGCAACTCTTTTGTGACCACTTCACCTTCCAGCCTGATTTTCACAATTGTCGTCGTTAACTTGTACCACATTAACGTAAATCCCAATAGTTTTGCACCTCCTAGGTCGTTCCCCTTACGAACTGGAACCACCACCCCACCTGCCATTCTTTCCGCTCCTCCAACGCTTCACATCACATCCGATTGTTTGACTACAATAGTTTCTGCCATCCCTCCACTGGTAACCTATCGTCCGCATATGCCTTCTACCCGTAATCTTTCTCCGCCTTTCCCATTTTTGAGTGCACCAGTGCCATATGAAACTCAGTCCACGGACCTACCTACCTACCACCAGTCTCCGCAAATCTTTATCAGTTCCGAAGTCTCTCTGCAAATATCTCTCCCATTCTGCCTGATCCATGTTTACTTTACCCCATGCCTTCTCTGATGCACACTTCTTTAACCTCTTTTTCACCTTCTGCACCTCATCCACGTGTTTCCTTCCGCACGCCATCTCGAACTCCTTCCTCGCCTGGTTGATCCTTTCCAGCTCATGTCTGATATGTCTCCATTCCGCCATCCAGCCTTCATCCTATACTCCTCATCAAACCAGCTCTTTCTCTGGCCACCGCTCTTCTTTCTCGCCAACGCAGCCACCAACACCCTCTTCAACTGCTATATCGGGTGCACATCCTCTCACATCACGTCCTTCAGCTTTTTCATATATACTTACACTTTAGGTTCGCTTTATTCAACCGTCCCTTCCTCTGCTCATTATTCTACCTCTTTTTCCCCTTCACCGCCACTTCCATCAACCCAGCATATCCTACCCCGCCTTCTGCCTCCATTGCATCAAATCTCTTCCTTTCTGTTCGATCTCTTTCACGCCCTGCTGCTTTGGTATGTTGGTTTTCACTTGCCGTGGGGCAATCACGTCTCCAGCCAATCCAATCACATGTTCTTCGTGACTATTCGCTTCCCAAGCGCCCCATATTCCCCCCACATTCCCCCCAACATATTTTCTTCAGTTCCGCTATGTTCCAGAAAAACCACCCTAAACTCGCCTTTTTAGAGCCACCCGTGCATTCTACCTCACCATACTCGACCTCTTCAGTCCTTTTTGTCAGGCCATACCCATCACCCATAGGATGATATAACTCATCGTAATTTAATAAATAGTTTACGACATTTGCGAGTTACATGATTTTCCTAACCCTGGTTTGCCTGTTATGGCTTCAACCTTCATCGAGTTACAAAACTGTACAAAAATTAAAAGGCTAACATGGGCCAAACTAAAAAGGTTTAAGTTTATGTGGGTCGCAGAAAAAAAACAATATTCATAGAAACGCAGATTAATTTCAAAAATAAAGACACTACAATGTGTTCTTCTTCCAATTATTGTGTACGTTTTATTCGCATGGTTTCAACAATATTCGTAGTGTGCCGCGAGTTAGAGACCCTTGCTTGAACAATGCTAACGAAAGATCATTGAATGTACGTTCAAAGCAGCTACACATAAGAATTCAATAATTGTTCACAAAAAACTCAAAGCGGTAGGAATATAAACAAAGCACAATGTATAAGATTTTAGTTCATATGTTATCGATAAAAATTACGATGGAATGTAAATATATATTTTTGTAAATGCAAACGTAATGGTTTTAAATAATGGTATATAATGGTATTATATATTCCTCGGATTGTTTTATTGGGATGGAAACAGCAACCTTTCATTTTATATTAAATCAATACGGTGTTTTTATCGCTGCGCAGATTAGTTTTCCAGTAGAAATATTTTTTCTCGAATAAACAAGGAAATGTAGGCGGGCTGGTCATGATCGATGCTTGCTCGCCACACACATTTCCACTGCAATCGCGTTTGATTTGCATATGATTTCAAAACATATTGCAAACTATGGCGCTTTTACAATTTTAGAAAGATTTCACGATGCTTTCTTTTAAGAATTTATATTTCGACTGGAATATATCAGAATGTAGATTTACGATTACTATTTTATGTTATTACACTGTAGTCTAAATGTAGATGCGCAAAAGTCGCTATTTTTGTTTGTGAATTTTCTCGGTTCAGAAACCGGGTTTACTAATATGGTTTCATAATATTTCTTTACTTTATTGACCAACAACAATATTTTATGACCATTGTTGTTAAATACACTCCTTACAGACTGTAATAATCAGCTTATTGTAAGTGCACTGTAACCACCGGGGACCGGCGCGCTGTCTAATAAACATTAATAGTTCCCTACGGGACAATATGTACGTCCAATTCCCGTATACGTGCTATAGCAATTGCAGTAAGGGCTCATTAGAAGGCCGTGCTACTGTGTCTTCTTATTATTTAGCAATTATTAAATAACACCCCGTGGGGACTTTAAAGTGCCACAGGAGGTAATTACGGCCATGCACACTTTTTACATTGTAAATCACCACAACCACGACTGCTTTGGGGCTGTCTCGCCGCCACATTGCAGTGTAATTAATTAGATACGGTACCTGTATTTTAGCGCAAGTGATTTATAATCTTAAATTGCAGTATCAAAAATTGATACAAGTGGATACCGAGTGACAAAGTAATAAATTAATGTGCAGCAGTCCTAGTGAAAATGTTATTTCGACAAGATCTATTGACTTTTGAATCGTCTATAGAAAGCAATTTTATTGTAACATAAAAGGGATACGTTAATTAAAATAACCACTCGAATGGCAATTGACCGCTGTTGTGGCTAACGTGCGTACCTTACAAACTACAAAGTACATAAAGTAAGTAGTTCAAAGTAGTTATTTGGGGAATGATAGGCACGCGGGGTGTAATACCGTGCGCATACTACTAAAGTGTTGCCGCGCTAGGGGCTATTTTGTTCTGAAGCCTGTCACTCACCGTGAAATATTTAGAGCATAGTGCACAAAAGCATGCGAACATTTCAGTTCATTCATTCCCCAAACCTGAAAGTGGAGTGAAATCTAATTATAAGGAAGTGCAAAAATTGGTAAACTAATTCAGCATGTAATCATGCGAATTCCCTTTGTGCTGATTAAAATCCACGCGGTTGAATTGTCATAATTGCATTGTTCGACGGTTACTAGACAACTCCCCGAGTTGAAGGAGCTGGAGACGGCAGCAATTTGAGATGGATTTAGCAGTTCATATGTTGATTATACGCGGAGTCGAGTTTATTGTTATTTGCGATGACGGAGACGCACATGTAAACGCGAGTCAATATTTGCCAGACAAATGAACTGCTTGCCTTGCTTCAGTTCCATCCCTTATCATTTATAAAATTATACACCAGGGGACACAGGCTGGTGCTGGTGTTGGTGTGTTGGGCTGCGGAGAAATTTATACGCTCTTTGTCCTCCCGGCGACTTTTCTTCGCGCAGAGGGTGTTTCATTACATAAATGGCTAGGTATACATTACGGGTTGTTGTTTAGAACCTACATTATCACTTACATTTCAATAGATATATTGTTTCCCATACAATAAGCAACACTTCTCTGGCAATCTAACCGAGAGTTTCGGTGTGGAAGGAAATTATATTGATCTGTATTCTTTTGTACGGCTTGCTGTAATGTCTGTTAACGTAACTAAATGCCTCTTTCGAGCAACGATCTGTAAATTAACTATTAAGAAAGTGTTACTTGGTTATATGCATTACATTATACCCACACAATTCGATTCATTATTATTATTATTTAATTTTACTCATTCAAAGATGAATTATGAGTTTATGAGTTAATTTTATTTTATTTCTTTTCACTGAATTAATACATTTAGAAACCTCGCAAAATAATGTTAACCCAATTAACTCATGTTTTAATAGCATCTAATATAATGAAAAGTAGTTTCTACTACGTTCTTAATAACAAATGAAACTATAAATTTAATTATAACAGATAATGTAAACCTATTTAATATCAATATAATATAATTGACTTTTGGGATCGCCTTACAGATTCCGTCTGGACATCCCCTCATGAAATCATTGGCACTGTTCATTCAATGACTCCATGAGGGGATATCCAGACGAAATTTGCAATTCGAGTCCAAGAGTCAATTATATTATATTGATCTTAACGATTTTTACATTATCTGTTATAATTAAATTCAGAGTTTCATTTGTTATTAAGATTATTAGATGTTATTAAAACATTAGTTAATTGTGTTAAAATTAACGACACGTTGATCAATTGCTTTCCTCCTCCTTAAATTGCTGTCTCCCATCTGAGGTTGGCAATCATCATTGCAATTCTTATCTTCTAGATCGCATCTTGGAAGAGTTTAGTTTATGTTTTTTCATACTATTCGAGGAGGTTCTTTAACGATGTTCTGTGTCATGCCGCGCTTATATTTCCCTGTATCTTCCCGTGCATGATACTTTGGAGAGTAGAGTATCGTTCTCCTCGGACAATATGGCCTTAGCATTCGACCTTCCGTTTTTTAATTATCATAAGTAGTTCATTGGTTACAAGGTCCGTCCATAGTACCTTGAATACTCAACGGTACATATAGCCTTTATTTTGTAGTTTTCAGTGTCCATGTTTCCATACCGCACAGTAGAATAGGGAAAAAAGTAGCAACGCATTATTCGGACTCGTAAGTTTAGGTTGAGATTTCTATTTACGAATAGTTTTTTTCATTTGATGAATATTGCCCTTGCAATGTCTGTACATTTATTCACTTCTTTGGTCCAGTCGTGGTTGTTATAGATTCGTATCCCCAAGTATTGATAGCTCGTACTCTCTATTATAGTGTTATTTATCAATGCTGCTAGGATGTTATTGTCATCTTTCTTTTTGAAGACCATCCGTTTGATCCTTTAAGAATTAATTTTTTTTGTCCATAAAGTTGACTCACAGTATATGTCTTGCAGCATGTTTTGAAGATCTTATATGCTTGTTGCTATTATCGTCAACATATGGATTATGCAGGCTCGTCGAACTCCACGACTAATTTCTAATTTCGGACAATCATTCCCCTCGCTTATTATTGCGTTCTTTTCGTAAACAATACCCTTTTGTTGTACAATTTGCATCAGTCGTTTAATTTTATCGAAGGCTTTGTGGTAGTTGAGAAAGCCGATGTATAGGTCTAAATTCATGTGGAGGTTTCCTTGAATTATGAGGTTTATGCCAAATAGCGCCTTTTATACCTAAAGTATTACCGAAATCAAACTGCGTCTCGCTGATATCCGTCTCCAGTTTCTTGTATATGTGAACCATTTCAGGAAAACCTTTTTAGGGTATGACTCATGAGACGAATTGTTTTGAAATCCCTCCGTTTAGATGTTCATCTGAACTTACTCCCTGAGTACTCTCTTCCATTGGGGTTTTTAGTGTAGGAATGAAAGTTTATTCTAGCTACTCTTGTGTTAAGATTCCAGTATTATAGATGGTATTATATCTGGGATGGCGAACCTATTTATGCTTGCGTGCCAAAAGGTACAAAATAAATACTTTACAATTTTGACGCTAATAGTTGCATATTTGACTCATAATTCGTAACTTTAAGTTGACAAGAAAATAGATAACCAATCCATTTCTTGAGTTTTTAAACAAATGTAAGTTGTGAGACAAATTTGTTGATTGAGTGTGATCTTGTTTTTCGCAATCTACCAAAATCTTTTTGTATTCACGTAACGTAATATTACATTTAGCTGTGAATTCTTCGATCAAATCAAAGTTAACAATAAAAAAGGACCTTTATTTGGCATAACCCCTCAAAAAATACAAAAATCCTCCAATACACAATGCTCATAACAGAAATAACAAACAAAAATACATACAAATAAAAATAAAAAGTAACAATCAGCTAAAATATCAATTAACAGAAAA
The DNA here is from genome assembly GCA_963942505.1 of Lordithon lunulatus. Lineage (NCBI taxonomy): Eukaryota > Metazoa > Arthropoda > Insecta > Coleoptera > Staphylinidae > Lordithon > Lordithon lunulatus. The sequence goes on from OZ012673.1 coordinate 18,065,298, forward strand.
TACATAATGCCTTATTCCTACACCTGCCCTTGCCACTTTCCTCTCCCACGTCAGCCTCCTGCAGATTTTCACGCCTTTCCCATCCTTTCCTAACCATGAATTCAGCTTTCTGCAATCTCCAACCCACTCTGCTTTCACACCCTCACATTATTTGTTAAGGTGCACACGCGGTGTACCCCAGACCCATCCACCCTTTTCTTCCTCTCTCTTCTGACCCACACCTCGCTCTTGCCATGCACACTTTGTCCTCTCTGTTCCATTCACCCCTTACAAAGTATTTCGGGAGTTTCTCAAGTACTTGCCACTCTACGTAGCCAGGGTTGTAAGTTGTATTCTTACCTGCCTTTGCTGCCACTCAATAACCTTCAATCTCTCCCTTGCCTCAGTTCCTAGGCTTCCCATTTTTCTCAGCTTCTCCTTTAAGTCAGTTGAGAAAATTTGTTAAATATCTGGTATGCTATGTATATCAAGACGAATTCCTAAACACCGACTTCCAATCAGATATCATTATGTTAAGCTGACGACCATTTCTGTCCTTTTCATATATATGATAAATATGTGCGTCATTATGAGGTGTTTGTGGATTTAAAAGCTGCGTATGACTCAGTTCCTAGGGGGAAACTGGTGGAATGTATGGATAGATTGGGTATGGAAGAAAAAGGAGTGGAGTGGGTGAGAGGGGTGTATAAAGAGTCATGGGCGAAAGCAAGAGTGAATGGAGAAATATCTGAGAAATTTAGGGTGAATGTGAGAGTACGGCAGGGGTGCCCGCTGAGCCCCCTCCTGTATAATCTGTACACAAGCGAGTTGGAAGAGATGCTGAGGAGAGGACAGGCAGGAGGGGTCGTGGTGGGTAGATCCAAAGTGTGGATGTTGGCGTATGCAGATGACGTGGTGCTGGTGGCCAAGAGAGTGGAAGAGATGCAAGAGATGTTGGATAGAATGGGTATATACCTGGATAAGAGGGGGCTAGTAGTGAATGTGGAAAAGATCAAATGGATGTTGTTTAGGAATAGGGGCAGGAGGGGCAAGGACGAAGGGCTGAAATGGAAGGAAAGGCTGATTGCGAGAGTGAATGGCTTTAAATAGTTGGGCTTTTGGTTTGACTGTGGAGGAGGGCTTAGGATGCATGTGGAGTGTATGCAGGGGAAACTCCCGAGGTACTTAGCCAGGGGAGAGTGGAGCAGAGAGGACAAAGTAGGCATGGCAAGGCGAGGTGTGGTTCAGAAGAGCGAGGAAGAAAAGTGTGGATGGGGCTGGGGTACACCGCGTGTGCGCTGTGTAGGAAGGGGAGTGACACGTGGTGGCACCTTAGCAAAGAATGTGAGGGAGTGAAAGAAGAGTGGGTTGGAGAGTGCAGAAAGCTGAACGAATGGTTAGGAGAGGATGGGAGAGGCATGAAAATCTGCAGGAGGCTGACGTGGGAAAGGAAATTGGCGAGGGCAGAGGGGGTTTATTTTAATGGATAGAAAAATGTATTTTATGTTAATTTGTATTCTTTTTTGTGTGTCTTTTTTGATTTCTTTCTGTGAAAGTACGGTTTGGGAATGTGTGTAAAAAGGAAGAGTTGGGCTGATATGCCAAATAAAGTAATTAATATTACAAGAAGATGGAAGAACTATACTTTGCGTGGACAGGGTCGCAACCCTGAAATAGGCCTATTCTTTTCGAGGTGTTAGAAAACAGTAGTAGGTCTTGATAGTAGATTTATGTATTTGCTGTATTATATCTAAAAGTCGGTGATATTTTTTGAAGGGACGAGGGATATCGCAATTAAGTATATTTGCTATATGTGACAATTTCGACCGCTGTGAAGTTAACCTCTAAGATCCCAGCCTCTATACCGCGCGGAGCCGTTCTGCACTAGGATCAGTAAAAAAATTAAACAAAATATGTTGCATAATTTTTGTATAAACCTCTAAAATCGGCATATCCAGATAGGAGCGGAAAAGTTAAAAATAAAAAATAAATAGAAGGAACAATTTGCTGAGATTGAGACTTTCCATTTTCTATTATCATTTTGTTATAAACATTGTGTAATTGTTTCAAATCAATTGTATGACGGTGGCATGATTAAAAATAATAATTTACGTTACAACATATAATATACAACAACCTATAAAACCTATAAAAATTATTAATAAAAAAATATAACTATACATTATGGTCGGCAAGACATAAATATAAGATTCCTCAAAATTTGGATTTTATTGGTCACCCCAATTGGTACAGTACAGACCCGCAAACAATCGCCGTGCGCGGGTATAGAGATCTTAGAAGTTAACTTCACACCAGTGCAATTGCGCTTCTTCGTCTGCCTGACTGTGTAAAGTAACTCGACTATGGCGATGGCCGGATAAGTTTAGTTTTTAAGCCACAGATAAGTAACATTTTGCGGGTAGATACTCTTTATATAAATAAATACCAATATGTGAAGTTCTTAGATCCGACAATAGCACCAACCCCGCCTCCTGCCCGGCACCTCCACCAATAAGTCGCGGATATTATTATATTTGAAAAATTCTGAAAAATGCTATTTGCTTTCTATAATAATCAGGGATATATTAGTCATGGTATGAATTTCAAACGTATAGCTTTTTATAATTTATAATTACGATTTAAACACCCCAAAATGATAAAAATGTGTATGTCAAAACATTGATGGAAACATTTAACTAATTTATGCCCCTCTAAGTGTATCGTTTTTTATCAATAAAAAATGCTGAATTCGTTTCTGGTGAGCAATTATAAATATCTATTATATGAAGAAAGCTCACATTTTGCTTTTGCTAGTTACATCCGCAGTCAGTACAAACTCATCCAAGCATGTAAGAATTTATATCACGTCTAGATTACGAGAGAAAATCCCCTTACAACGCCGACATGTGTCCCACAGTTTCGCTTCTTATTATCCCGCTCTGCGTGGTGGATTGAAATATGAAATTAAATGCCAAACGTTAAACATCTAAATGAAATGTATTTAATTTAAGCGTAAATTGAACCGATATATTTTATTTCAATCTCAATTAAATGAACCTTTTGTTGCAGGTAAGCGAGCCAGTGCGGCTCTCATTGTATTACACGGTGCATTCACCAAATAAGTAAGTAAGCTATTTATTTATTCGCACCCAGCATATATAATGTAACTTCGATCGTAAAACGGAAGCTGGTTTTCAGTCTGACAATGCAGGGTAAGTAACAAATAAATGATCATTCTTATCTTCATAATTCGGTCCGAGCCTCTCTGACACACAACTTCAAGCATCATCAATTATTGCGGGAACAAAAAGGGAATTAACGGCCACCCCGTCGAGCGGCGCAAAACAATGTTGGCGCGATTTCATAAACGCATATTTGGTATAAAGTTGGCGGCGTAATAATGCACGATGTATTTGCGCGCCTTCGTGTTGTATTTGTCATGTTCCTGTCTGCGCACAAAAGTAAGTTGTTGGGTAAAACCCATCCACGGCGAACCGCGTTATCTCGCACTGCACACTTCTGCCATATACAGTGTGCTATATTTAGTACACTGACACTGAAGCTCTAATATACATTAACAATAAACAATTGTTTTGAAACTAATTTGTTTCAGCTGAATCAGTCACCAACTTGATTATATCATCATTTAGTTGAATTTATAATATTTTAAATGAAAATTATATATCTATACTAAATTTTGCGGCACAGAAATGTAATTAATTCACATAAAAGGATATACTATACATCATTTAGTAGCTGTAAAATTATTAATACAATTATATCATCATTTAGATTTATGGTAAAAATATGGATATGTTCAAATGTTTTAAACGAACATTTTATGCAACATTTAAATAGTGAGAGAACAGTTAATGTGGGTTAAAGCTCAAATAAAATAAGACATATGGAATAAAATAATAAAGGAAAGGAAAGGAATGAATTTTAAATGGATAGTTTCCATATCAAAATAAGTAATAAGAATTACATGGTAATTGTATATTTAGCGGAAATAAACGATACATAGTAGTCTAGTTTCTACGGTATGTTTAGCCGCTTTCGTTTATAGTTCGGGAGCTGTTCCCCGCTATTCTAACGCGAGAAGAACTGCCTGGAACAGCTACCGAACAATAATCTAAAGCGGCTTTTAGTCATTCACAGGGGGCATGAATAGAGAACTTGAACAAGCGTCTCCACTTGTCGGTTGCATCCTCTACTTAAGACTCTTTCGTTTAATGTGTGGGAGATTTTTCGGGCTGTTCTAAGCGAGCCCAGCAGCTTCCGAAAGCGAAAGCGACAGACCATTCTGTTGATGTGCTTTTTAGTGTAACCGTTACAACTCCTGTAAGCTAACTTAAGTCATCTGTCAGGAGACGTGCACAAAAACATGACAGTGTAGTATTCGGGCATGGTACTGTGAGCAGTATTGTCTTTTGTCGCTAAGACCAGCCCAGAACAGCACCCAAACGATAAACGAAGGCGATAGACCACTCTGCTGATGTGATTTTTTAGTGTACAATAACCCGTTACAACTCCTGTAAGCATCCTTAGGTCATCTATCAAGAAACGTGCCAGTACAGGCATGGTAAGAATGTTCTTGCATGTTGACACGTCGTAAGGCTTCGCCATCTGTTTTGCTGAGACTTATTTGTTTGCATTTTTATTAAAACTGGCCTAACAGACCAATCATCAATTTTACTCTAATCTTAAATGCTAACATGAAGGTGCTTGAGTTCATCCAGTGATGTCAAATTCAAAATAAATATGCTCCTACACTAACCAACTCGCCCACTTTTACTCCGTTTTTGTTACAATCACTTTCCTAAATCGAAAGTTTTCATTCTCTTCAGTCTTCTAGGATGATGTTGATTGTCAAGAATTGGGGCTTTTCCGCATTTACATGATGGTGCAGCCTATTTGCATGTTTGGCAGTGATTCTCTTGATCACTGTTTTGGCATAATGAATACCGAGGTCCCTGTGAATATCCGAGTTGCGTATATACCCAACACCATCGGTATTTACTATCGGTGGTGTTGATATACCACGGTGCATTTACCGTAGTGCGTTGAACTTTATTTTGGAATATATGTATGGAGTTTATAATACTCTCTTTAGCACAGCCCTATAACTGGACTCCTTACAGCCAAACTGGTATGAAGATTTGGTTGTAAATTAGAATCTTATTATATATCGACAGTTGAGAATGTCTGCCAAGCAGCCAATAATACTGTCTGTATGTTAAGTTTAGCTAGTCTTTTTTTTTCTTTACATGCTCTTTCCATCGTCATTTCGCATCCAGTCTTATACCAAGATATGTTGTGTTAGTTTCATAGGGTACAATAGTACCATTGATAGAAAGAGTCGGATGATCAACTAGTTTTTTATTAATAAAATTAACATGGGTTGATTTTTGTTCGTTTAGCTTTATTTTCCATTTTTTGTCCAGTTGGCTATCTTATCACAAGTATTTTGTAGCTTGGATATGGATTGTTCGGCATTTTCTCCCACAACTATTAGGGCAGTGTTGTCTGCAAAGGTGGCAATTTTAACATTATTCATGATTGGTATGTCATTTGTATATAGTAGGTACAGTATAGGTCCCAGTACACTTCCCTGCGGCATACCAGCTTTTATTTCTTTTATTTCAGAATTTTCATCTCCTTGTTTTATTCTGAATAATCTATTTGTTATGTACGATGTTAAGATCTCGATTTGGGAGCATTTGGTTTAATTTATCTATTAGGGCATCATACCATCAAATGCCTGAGACACATCTAGGAAGATTGTTGAATATAGTTGCTTTTCTTCAAGTGCTCTTTCTATAGCGTCGGTAATGCGGTGTACTTGGTCTATTGTTGAGTGGTTGTGTCGAAATCCGAACTGAAAATCAGGAATCAAGTTACTGTTTTCTATTATCTTTTTCATTCTTTTAAGAAGAAGTTTTTCAAATAATTTCGATATAATTGGCAACAATGAAATGGGCATGTATGATTTTACGTCGCTTGGAAACTTTCCTGGTTTTGGTAACATAATTACTTCTGCCACTTTCCAACTATCAGGTACATGTTTTAGGCGGAAGGCTGCATTACAGAGGTAGGCCAGCATGACAAATCCTTTCCTTGGTATTTTTTTTAGGATTTCACCGGTTATAAGATCAAAGCTAGGTGCTTTTTTTGGATTCAGATTTCTTCTTATTTCTTCAGCTTCTTTTGGTGTAACGTGGGTGATTTCTTCTGATATTGGGTTATTGTTGTTTCAAGAACGAACTCTTCCTCCACTTGATTTGGCGTAAATATGTTACCTATGTACTCTGCAGCCTTTTGTTTGTTACTTCTAGCGCACGGTTCTCGATCTTTTCTAATGGTTGGAATTGATATTATAGGTCGTTTGATTTTCTTAGTTGCCTTCCATAGTGAATAATCGGTTTCTTCATTAGAATCGAGGCTTTGTAGATAAGTACTAATAGATTCCTCTTTGATTTTCTTGATTTCTCCTTTCACCTTTTGTGTTTTGTTGTTTAGAATCGTCTTGTCGGCTGGTTTTCTAGTATGTTGCCATCTTAGTCGAGCCACTCTTTTCACTACGACACGTTCTCTGATTTCGACTGAGTAGTTTATCGCTTTAGTGATCCGAGATATTTTCTTAGTGTTATTATAAACTACTGTTTGCGGTAACTTTGTGATTGGTTCCACTTCTTCTTCTAATTGTCCCTTTGACCTTAATGCAACATTTAAATTAATTCGATCATTAAGTTCAAGTTTGAAACTCATCCAATCAGTGGTTTTATTGACAAACATTAGGCGAGCTTCATTCTTGATGATTCTTTCACTCAAAGTTAAGATGACAGCTGAGTGATCGGAGTCTAGGTCGAAACTTTCTTCAGTTTCTATGAAATTCGGTGACACTTTTCTTGAGATGAAGAAATCAAGCATATCAGGGATTTTATTTAAGTCGGTTGGCCAGTAGATGGGCTTTCCTGTCGAATGGAAGTTGCATCCTGTCGCACGAACAGCTTTTCTTAATTCACTACCTTTTGTTGTTGTCAGCCTTGATCCCCAGTCTACATGTTTAGCATTGTAGTTATCGCCTTTGATAAATCTTTCACCGAGTGTTTTGAATTCCTCAACCTTGAGATTATGCTTGGGAGGGCAGTAGACTGCACCAACTATTATGTTGTGTTTGGTAGACTTCACAGACACGATGGTTAGCTGGATGTCTTCACGCTGTAGATGACATTGTTCATTGTGGTTTATAGATTCTTTGATGATGACAGCACTACCACCTTTAGCTCGATTTTCCGGGTGGGTGGTGTGATAACTTTATAACCTCTTATTTTTACATAAGACCGGTTTGTTGGGTGCGTTTCAGAGATAAGGCACACATCAATGTGTTGTAGATTTAAATACCTCTAGTTCGTCTTTATTGTTGAGGATGCCATTGACATTCCAGGTTGCAATTCGTAATTCAGAATCTTTCATTATTTATGTACTTTAGAAATAGCGCCATGTTCCTGGCTTCTAGTCTGTTAAGTCTATCTGCGACATTAGTTAGCATAGTCATCATATTTTGCATTATTTGGTTCTGCATTTGTTGCGGATGCCGTGGCGCCTGTAGATCCGTTATGTATCGCCTGAGCATAAGATGTTTCAGTTCTTGTTTTATTAGACACAACATATTTTGATTCAAGATTCTGATTCTTATCTGTGTTAGCAGTTTCTCTTCTCTTTTGTAGCTCTTTTGCAATTATGCATCCTCTGTAGTTTGCAGGGTGTGCTTCCCCGCAGTTAAAGCATTTAGCTGGAGTATGGTTTGGTTTTGTACATTTAGCTGTTATGTGATTGCCAGCACTTTTGACACATAGTGGATTTCTTTGGCAGAAACATAACGTTGGCACTTTTTGCATTGAGGTATTAGTTTGCTAGCATTCATGGCTTCTATTTTTACCTTCACGTGGCACAGATAAACACGTAAATACGTAGTTTTACGTAGCCGTGTTTGTTTTCTTTAATTTATTTTCTACCTTGATAATTGTGAACGATTTGTCCTCTAATTCCTTTGTTATTTCGTTTGTGTCGCAAGAGGAATGCAGTCCTTTTACCACTACTTTAATCAGCCTGTCCTGTTGTGAGATCTCTATACTCAGTTGACGTATTAACGTTAATTTTTATTTGATTATTATTGAGCATGGTTGCATTTAAACTAATATTTTTTGACTGAAGCTTGTGCTTAATCTCCGTGTAAGTTTTTAAATTACTAATTATGACTAAGGGTGGTTTAGGTTCTTTTGCTATTTTAGGCTGGTTACTAGTTGGGCTGTTATCTTTTTCTGGTGATTCGGTGGCTTTTCTTTTCTTTTTTTTTTGAAGCAGTCATGTTGTTTCCGCCGCTACCAGCTATTCCTCTTCTTCCGAATTGGCCGACTATATTTTGTGTACCTTTCTGTATTGATATATGATGCCATTTTTACCTCTACTGTTTCATCTGTCCGGTTTTGTTGCTGCAATGTCATCAATTGACCCCTCATCGATTGTATTTCATTTAGCGCTTATTGCAGCTGATATTGTAGATTTCAAGTGGAGTTCTGGTGTATGAAAATCCCCGAATTCGTGCCCTTTGCGTAGTGGGGTCAGCAGTAGAAAGAATGTAGGGGAACAAAGAGTGGGAGTGGATTGCTAGAATCATATCAACCAAATAGGCGTTTCGGTTTCGTGAGGTTGTACACATGCCCATCCCATCTTATACCAGGGATTTATACGATCTAAACACGGTCATTGTGCGAATTGCATAAGGCCGTAGCGAAAAGTGAATTATATCAACAGAACAAAATGAATATGCTTTAAATATGTTAGTAGAGCCTAAAATTTAAAAATGTGCAATATTATTTAAATATGGTGATTTATTTATGTTTATTTTATATTATCTCCTGACAGTAGCACACAAAGGGAATTAACACAATTATCATCGTTACTCTATTATTTTCCAATATGGCCGCTAGTTTAGCATTTGCGATCATTCTTATAATTAATATACTTAGAGCCTACAATTTGCACCTCTATTCTTTCTGCGTCTAGCTGACAAGAAAAGCGTTCCGTTTTTATTGCCTCGGCATTATCAAAGGCAACAAGTAAAAAAGCGCAATTAAATATACTTATCAATGATGTAAAAGAAAAAATCGCACAAGTAGTATCGAAATAGTAAAAGTAATCCGCAACATCCCTACCGCAATTATGAATTCGAATCATGCGACACGAAGACAAATGAACGACTCGAAGCATAAAAGGTGGTGGTGCGTATGTAAACGTAGTGGGAATCAACGAGAACGGACGGCAACTCGCGGCCCAAACATGGGTGTTTTATTATTGCAATAATATTCTTATTATTTATTTTACAATGTTCAAATTTTAAATATAGGTAAGATAAACCTAATAGAAAGTTTTGTAGGTTTTAGATTCTCAAAATATTGCACGTGGGCGAAGATATTACGAATCGCAAAGATGCATTAATTTGTAATACTTATTAATTAATTTAATATAAAATTAATACAAAAATTGAGTAAGTAATTCCTAATAACTTTTATAATTTACTTTAACTTTACACACACCAAAAATTGATCAAATTCCTACAATTGAATGATCTCTAAATCGAAACTAAAATTGCATATTTGTGCATCTATTTTCAGCCGTCAGAACTCCGCCTTAAAATAGCCTTGTTTTTTGTCATCTGACTCGGTGGAAAAACGTTGCCATTGTTCTGGTTAGCATCCTGTGGTATAAACTAATTCACCGGGAGCATAATCACTTGAAATAGCTTGACCGCCCGGAAGGCCCGTATACCGGGCGGTCAAGCTATCGCGAGTGATTCTGGTATCACCTCGCGTAAAGTGATACCATTTAGGGTTTACATAGTAGTTACACTTAATAAGCGCTCTCGGGCACGTCTGTTCGCGGCGATATTCACGAACAAGCTTTTGCTGAAAAAAATTAAAATTATTCGTTTATGAGGCATGAGCAATGTTTGGCCAGAATGGTGTATCACCGGGTCAGGGCAGATGTAGGCCCTAGCTCATCGACAATTGAAATTGCCTCATCCCATTGGATAACTAATATTTTGCGGATGGCAACTTTCTTCAACGCGTAGCATTATTGCATAAGTCTAAATGTCAGTTTTACTGATTGCTTGTAATGCCACTCTATTGTCCGTGTGGATACATATTATTGTACATACTTTCGATTTTCTGCGGAATAGATAATTGCATGCATCTCCGTGTGCTGAACTGTGCTAAAGCTTCCCATGTTGGTAGAAATTTGTAATTTTAGCTTTTGCCGGAGCTTTTAGAATTTTTCGAGTCATCTGTATATACAGATATTTTGAAATTAATTTTATAAGACCTTTGATGGGTATATAATGCAAATTTATGTTATACACTTTGTGTACATTTATATAGTTTTAAATTATAACTTAATGGCATTAAATGTTAACGATACAATATTATTTTAGCAGACTAATCAATAGATTTAAATTCGGTAAATCGCTTAAGCCGTACAGAAAATAGCACAATATATCACTGTTGTAGAGTCTACAATGCACTACCTGACAGCATAAAAATGCTAAACAAAAAAACTATTCTAACATGTTTTGAAAAAAAACCTGCTTGCTAAAGCCTATTATTCTATTGATGAGTACGTAAATTGTATTGGCCAGGACTTAGAACTCACTAATACTGACCCGTAACCATGTAAATGGTTATAATCTTGGCTAGGTATTTTTTAGGTATTTTTTATTTTATTTTTTTTGTTTTTTTTGTACATTTATTTCATTTTAAATTTAATAACTTTTATTATACATGTATCTATATTTTTCTTGTTTATACGTATTTTTATTGTGTAAATGTGTATTTTGTTCTCATATTGTATTGACTTGTGTAAATTGTAACAGTGATAACACCAATAAACGATTATGATTATGATTAAACAGGGACTTTCGCAAAACCAAAGACATTCCCTTTGGTTTTGCGAAAGTCCCTGTTTAATCTATTGATTAGTCTGCTAAAATAATATTGTATCGTTAACAGTTAATGCCATTAAGTTTAAATTTAAAAATATATAAATGTACACAAAGTGTATAGCATAAATTTGCATTATATACCCAGCAAAGGTCTCATAAAAAGTAACAATATACAGCGTATTTATTACAAAGTGTTTAATAACTTGGCGCAAAAGTAGCGTATATTTAAAACTTCTAAATTACTTTTTAAAGAGACGCAATGGATGGTAAAATGCATTAAATATAATAGCACACCCCCATAGCAAGTTACAGTATATTTCAAAAGCGCGACTCAGGTGCGCCCGCTGTTTTCGTTTTATATAATTCATAACTAGCGAACATTTCTATACATATAAGCGAAGCGAAACAGAATCTATTTGGTGATTTGGGGATGCATTCACTTTCGCTAATACGATTTAAAATTGATGTCGGTGCTTGGAAAATCTGGGTAAGTCGCATTGTGTCCGCCGTACTGAATGTATTCCTGGGATTGAATTGTACGCCACCTCGCAGTGATATAATATATCGTACGTTGGGATTTTCGCGACGTCATGTAAACGTACTTGGAGTTTGCGGATTGCGGATTTGCCGAGATCCACGTGAGACTGTTCTTAATAGAATTCTGATAAGAGAGGAGGCGGCGGCGGCACCTGTTCCTTCGGCGAACTAAAACGAAAACGAACGGTTGCTCTCATGGGACTCGTAACGTCAAAATTGTACTCACAACAATAAGCAATCAGATTTTTGTGGAACAAAAAAATTGATTAATAATAACAATACGTCTATTTCTCAACAGATGACTGCTATTTCAGAACAAAATACATTAAATATAAATAATATATAATAGTAATAACGAGAAATATATGTATAACAATAGCAGAAATAGCTGTATTTATAGCAGTAAACAAATCAAGATAAAGATTTGAAGACTGTGGCATTTTCCCCAGACAAATGACAGATGATCATACATTGTCTGTTAACTTGTATTTACGTCTAGAATATTTATTATCAGGCGGCCGATAGCCGAATTAGGATTGTTTCTCTCTCTATCTCTCTCTATCATCATAAACTATAACAAGTAGTATGTTAGGTTTTAAATGTCACAACAATACTGTTCACAGTTCCTTTCCTCGCAATCTAATATTTCAATTATCTTATTTAATATGATACAAAATAAAATTCAAATAATATAATTTCTTTTCATAAGTACAGTCTAAAACTCGCATTAAATCAAAATGTAACACCAAACACTAATGCCCGGATTCATCAACATCTCATAAACTTTATAGTACTCATAAGCTATTGAATGGATACATTTAAAATGTCATTGTGACAGAATATGCCAAAACAAATATCAAAAACCTTGTATAGTGCTAGTGATTGGAGTTTTGATGACGCCTTTTGTTTAATTTTTCAGTCTTTTCAATCGAGCGAATCTAAAGTAACTACATTCCCTAAATAATTTATTTATTGTTGCTATAACAACGAATACTTATGGGTTCAATAGCTATTGATAGGTTTATAGAAAGTTGGTGAATACCGGGATATGATCCCTAATAGTTTAGCTTTATATGCAGCAATTATTAACTATTTACTCTACCTAGATCAGAGGTTCCTAAACAACTACTGGGGCGGTAAGACCCCTTATTCAGATAAACATTACTCAGAAGTCCTCTCCAGCCTTCTAATTTGAGTACTGATCACTCTTCTTCATCGTGTTTCCTCTAGACGCTTTCGAAACTTATGATGGCACACTTGATGACTCAAATAATCTCTTATTAACAAAATAAAAATAGTATCCAAAATTATGGAAATAAGAGACTCATTAATAGAAATACTATTAAATAAACGGAGTAAGATATATGTGGAAAAAGATTATTCATTGAAAAATTTGGTATTGCTTATTTGCCATCAATTGGGGAGCCGTATCGCTGTTCAATTTTCGACACATTCTGCTCACTGTGGAAAAAATGTTGGTGCATTATAAAATACTTCGTATACAAATTTATCGGTGTATATTAATAGGTATATTATACAAAGAAAAAAACGCGTTTTTATTATTATTTTAATTTATTCAAAAAATATCAAATTACAAAAAAAATAATGGGAAATTTAACGATGTTAGTTATCACTAACGTATGCATCAATATTAACTTTAATAGTTGTTATTGATAAACGAAGCGACTGAGTAAGTGACTTATCAGAAAGGGAGCATCTATATTTTGACTTTATAAATTGCATGTTGGAAAAGCTGCTTTCGCAAAGATACAGAAACATATACATCCCAGCATTGAGCCCAGTGTAAGCCCTAAGTTTCGCAAGCTGGGTTCTTCTGGCAGCAACTTGAAAAAGTCCAATCCTGTTTTAGTTCTTTCTGGGTAAAAAGGATCTGATTGCAAATCACACAATTTCAGTTGAAGGTCTGCTCTGTTTACATTCTCAACTGAATTCGTAAAGGGCTGAACAAAAACTGAAATCTCTCTTTCGACTAAATCGATTTTCGAATTCTTCTGCAATTATGTCAGTGTATTTTATATGAAATAAATTTTTATTATAACAACGACTTTCAGTTGAAGTAAGGATTTTCCACAAAAGACCTCTTGGTGAACAAACAGTGCATCACAGGAATAGGAGTATAAGACAATGGCTCGGCAGGAGACACAAGTCTTCAGCTGGGCGAGTATACCTCCGTGAGCAGAAACCATCGAAATTAAAAGTTGCGTTAAAACTTAATTGAACAAAACAGAATAGAAAGCAAGAAATCAATATTATAACAGATAGTCAAGCAGTGCTGAAAGCACTACACTCCAACGTACATAACTCCAGAGTCGTCATAGAATGCTACTGGGAGTCCAAAACAAAGTAACGCTTGTGGGGGCTCCTAGGTATCAGGGTATCTTGGTAAATTAGCAAAAAAGGCAAGTGAATTAAAATTCGTTAGCCCCGAACCAACATGCGGGATACTATATAACACTGCAAGAATTAGCTTTAGAAAGCACCCAAAAACTGCCACCGCGGATACTGGGAAGCACAAACTGGAATGAAACACTCGAAGAATTTCATTGAGGGTCCTAGTAAAGTTGAATAAATCCTAAAACTAAATAGGAATCAATTAAGAAATGTTCTAGGACTGCTAACAGGGCACTGCACATCAAATAAACACCACAGACTATGGGGATAGACAAATCGCCAAAATTGGGTGAAATAAGAAGAAATCCCACTATACGTAATGAATAGCCAATGAACCTAACGGAGCTCCAAGGCATCTTGACTTCATTGAAGATACAAAGCTCAAGAATGAATGGGTTAACCGTGTTCGCAGTGCAGTGGGATTAAATCGAAACACCAGGCCTTTATATGGATGTAGAATTATTGCATTGTTTCAACAACTATAAGAACCATTTTATTCATTAATAAAACTTTGCGAACAAAAGAGGGGAGGTATGGTCAAGGCCAACCAAACACTTTCCAATCGATGTTTCAATCGACTTACACTCTGCACTGCACTGTTTACCGCAATATTCTATAATTCAATTAATTAAATTGATTAAATAATTCTTTATTATAATTTAAAAGTATACACCGTCAGACAAGGGAAGTTTCAAATAGTTAAGAATTCAAGAGTCCTGCAAATCCAATGTCAGTTCATAGCTCTGGCTGCATTAGTAACAATACACGATTTATCGAATCCTCCGTAGTGTGACACCACCTTATTTACAACTTCAAAAATATCCGTACCCTTGGTTTTACCATGGAGAGGAATAAGATCAAGCATCTCCTGTACTACACTGCAGTCGTTTTGATCAGTTCGGATAAACATTACAAGCTAGCTAGTGTCGGACTGATCAGTGCTTTCATCCAAGCATATCGAAAAATATTTACATTTTTCAAATGTGTCATGAAGTTTTTTGGACGTTTTGACGATTTCCAGGGCTACTTCGTAAGAAATTTAGTAGTTGTATGGGCACTTCGTGTGGACCTACAGCTTTTCCCCCTTTCAAGCTCCTTATTGCATGCTCTATTTCGTCTTTTGTTATTTCAGGGTTAGGGCTGTGCAGATGTTGTTGCATTTTACTTTGAGGGCATCTCGTGTCGTTAAATAGCTTTTCAATGTATTCTTTCCAGCGTATGCGTTTTTGGGCTTGGTGTGTTATTATTTTGCCGGATTTCGTTTTTATAATCGACGTCACTCGTTTCTTATTAGTTCCTGTTAGTTCTTTAATTTTCTTATGTAGATTGAAACTGTCGTATTGACTTTGCAGCTTTTCGATATCTTTGCATTTCTCAGACATCCAGTTTTCTTTTGCTTCACGAATTTTTCTTTTGATGGTTTTGTGGATCTCTTTATATTTTATTTGGTTCCCTTTATTTGTCCGTCTTTCATTCATAAGGTCTAAAATGTCTTTTGTCATCCATTGTTGTTTTGGTATAACTTTGTCTGGTACAAGCATATCTCTGCTTCCTTCCAGTAGCGCTCTTTTGATGCTTCCCATTTCTCATTCGCATTATCTGTGTTTGAAGTGTCTAATTTCTGGATACTTGCTTTCGTTCGTTGTTTGATTTGCTCTCTTATCTCAACATCCTTAAGCTTTTCGGTTGCAATTCTTACAGGTTTTCTTTTTGACTCTAGTTTTTGAAGCCTCATTTTGACTGGATTGTGGTCTGATGAAGCATCTGGGTAGGTTTTGACTGAGGTGATGCTGTTCCTATATCGTTTTCTAATTAGGATATAATCTATTTGGTTTCTAACTATATTTTCTTTCGTATGAGCTGCAGACGTTCACGTATATAGACGTCTTGGTGGTAGTTTATAGTGCGTGTTTGTCACTACTAAATTTTCACTTTGACAGAATTCTATTAACGCGGGGAAATTAGAAAGTGTCCGGCTTTCGGAACCCGGCATTTCTAAACGAAACAACGGATCTTTATCAAATAAATTGCATTTTCTTACATATGAAATTACCCCAAAACGGGTCTCTACAATTTTTTAAATTCGTTTTGTATCAAAAAATATTTTTTATAACTTTTATCATACGTCATAAATTTAAAAAACAAAGCCACAGTGTATGACCAGCAATATACTATTGGGGGTAGTAAACCGACTTATATAAAATATTCCTTCGTATTGAAATGGGACGGTCCGAAAAAATATTGACCCAAATTGCAAACTTCAAATATTACGTGGTAATGATATAACCGGTAACTCATCCTACCAACCCAATTAAAACTTCACGATTTTCACGAGTGATGACACTAGTGAGATATTTTGGAACTAAAGCATAAAAAATAGTTTGGGTAAATAGTTCTTAATGTCTTGTCTGTAACAATTTCAAGATACAGCCAATAATATCTCTGAATAAATACAAAGATTAAATACAAGGAAGGCAACAATAGATTTACAAATTAAGATTCTTTAAAAAAAAAAAAAAAAACTCTGAATTAAAAATAAAGTTGAAATGAAGCAATCTAAATGAAACTTTGTACATTACTCTATAATATCTATAAAATGTATGTATTTAATTCGTGAGAATAGAAAATAAGTATTTGATAAGATGTATGTATGTAAAAGTCCTGGCTTTTTACAATTTGCTTGATTTCGCTTAATTATAGAAATTTATTGATCAAATATGTTTACTACATCTGAGAATTTAAAGCTTTTTAGAGCATTGTAATTCACTTGAAGGACACTTTAGATTTTTTGCAAGTTTGTTGGGATGTATTTCCACTCTCGAACTATATGCAGCACTCATTCTGAATTTCTTCTTTCACTGTAGGAAGGCACAGATATAAGTGTACCTGCGTGCAATAGTTATTATTCAAAGCATGTTTTGGATCAATTGCTGGAGAACCCAGAGCTGGATCCTGTAAGCCCATATTGGCTTAATTACTGTTTTGTTATCCAAATTAAGCTGAGATAGCTTTCCCAACATCCAGTATAAACTACTTTGTTTAAGTCCGAATTAAATTATTTTCTTTTATTAAATATATGCTTTTGCCAAGCCCATGATCAAGGTCTAAACCAAGATATTTAATGATGTCAGAATGATTTTTTGTATATAATATTACATCGGGGCAATTTTACTTTTTCACTGTAAGTCTGTCATGGATTGAATTGCCTACATTTGCTTTAATTTTCCATTTCATATGCCTCCGTTTGGAGCTTGTTCAATTGGCTTTTAGATGCTATAGTTGCGTTGGTATGTGATGCGAATACAGTTGTACGTCCGCAAGGGTTGCTACGGACGTTTATTGGGTTGTCGGTAAGTCGGCTGTAAAAATAGGTATAATACTGGTCCTAATGTACTTCTTTGGGGTACACCTGCTAGAATTCGATGCAAGTCTTTGATTTCGTTACCACATTTCACAAAGAAGTGTCTGTTAGATAAGAATTTAGGATTGTATGAATGTCATATGGTAAGATTATAACTCACGTGCCACTCTAAATTATTATTGATTATATTCACAATTATGTGTATTGGTTCAATTGTGCCGTGGTGATAATGAGTAAGAGCTCTGAATGCTTCAATTAGTAACTCCTGCAGTATTTGTTTCCCGTAATAAGGTCAAGGCCTGTATATTTCTTTAATTTCTTTATTTGGTTTATTTCATTGAGTGCCTTTTTTGGGGTAAAATGATGTTTCACACCCCTGGGATTTGCAGATATCTATCAAGAATGCGGCAGCCTTATGGTTGTCTCTGGCCCAATTTCCTGGTTAAACTGGTGCGTTTACTAATTGTGGTCTCTTTATTTTTTGTTGCTCTTCATAATGAGTAGATTGTCGTCTCCTTTTGTAAGTACCTTTGAACTGTTTGATTTTTTAACTGTAACATTTTTCAGTCTTTTGATGCTTTGTTAAGTGATTTTTGTATTCTCTTCAGTTCTATTATTCTGCCTTCGTTACCTGAGCCATCTCTTTTTCGAATTTTATCTCTAATGTTAATGGACAAGTTAGTCATTGATTCATCTATATCTTAAGGTGTATTTTGATCTCTATTAATTCTGTTAGATAACTTCTAAAAAGATCCGAATCTGTAAATCTATTATTAAGAACCTCGAAACAAGACTTATACTCTTAGTTACACGGAAATCAATAATATCTAGTTTTCTTCTTGACAGTGAGTAGACTTTCCTGTAGATAGATAGTTGTTAATAAGGAAGTGTCTTACTACTTGTGCGTGTGACTAAGCCATTAGTGTTCCATATTCCGATCCTTAGTGCCTGTGTCATTATGATATCTTGGTAACCAATGTTGTGATTCATCATTGTCCCCATTTAAGTTATTTCATCATGGTTTTCAGTTCCTCCATGACGTTTCTTTGTTGTATGTAGGTTGTATTTTCTATTATACACCCGTATATATGACCAGAAACAAATTATTATTATTTGTTGGCTTTTCCTGTGATATTTAAAGCCTCTTGTCTTTTGGACAAAGTTAGTCTCTAGCTCTACTGTTCATCGGTGTTCTGTTGTAAAGTTACCTTACGTAGGTTAGGGTAAAGTTTTTCTTCAAAATTGTTTGTGGTATACACAACCTTTATAATTTGCAGGGTGGTTCTAGTTGCTATTAATTTAGTTGTCTTTTTATTTCCTAGGGCAGTCGGCCTGCATGCTGATTTGTACATTTCACATATCTTGGGATCCTTTGACATACATTTTTGCTCATATTTTTGGAAACGTTTTAGTTCTATAAAGAACATTACCATCGGGTTTATATTATATTGTTTTTGGAATTCCATATACTGAAATATCCCAGTTAATGCACTGTTTGATTGCTTCAGTGTTTATTGAGTCGTGCAGGATTTAAAGGCCTACACTGATCATATTGAGTGTTTTTTTGGTAAGTACTTTATTAGTACTACTGTAAGCTTTCCTAGTTTTGGGTAATTAGGTAATAATGATTTTGATAAGAAAGTAACCTCAATATGAAATGGGTTTCTGATTAAATTACTCCTTAGGACACTTCAGTCAGTTTCTTCTGTCTCAGTTTATATCATTCTATTGCCTTCATAAATATTTATTTATAATTTACTTAATTTTTCTTGTTTGCTTTAGAAAATTTATAATTATACAGATAAGTATTTTTAGCATGATTTAAAAGTCCATAAAATATCTTTAATTTATAGCACAATATATATAAAATTAAATATCAAGCTCAAATAGCATACTAAATATACATATTAACGCCTACTTGAATTTGATTTTAAAAAACTATGTTATAAAATCAACGAAATTCATTTAATATATTAAATTAAACAGCATATTTCTAATGGCAATATGGCGCAACGTCAGAAACAGCTGTACTTGGCTGTCAACCAAGCATGCTTTCATCTTTGTCTAACATCGCTTCGTGTACTTCCGGTTTCAAATAAATACTATAAAATGCGATCCTAGTGCTATCTAAGAACTGGTAATCGTACTAACAAATAAATACATTTTCTAAATCTAGTAGGCCTTGAATTCCCCAGCCTTAACCTATCTCCTCTATCGTTTCTCACACCTAATCCGTAGTCTCCTACCCGTCCTTCTCCGATTTTTGAATTGAAATCTCCCATAACAAATTGAGACGTCTTGCTTATTAGTGAACTTCAAAACGATATCCACTTGTAGATAGAATTCCTCCATTTCGTCATCTGTTTTATCACTAGTGGGTGCATATACTTGGATGAGATTTATCTTGCCAATTGTGGATTGTATTTGCAGCATCATTACTCGGTCTGAATATGGTTGTTACAGACTTTTGTACTTTTCTATCGACTATAATTGCGGTGCAGTATTTATTTTTGCTGTCTATGCTACCTGAATAGTACATTATTCCATTATCGGTTGGGTGTGTTCCCGAACCTGGCCATCGTAGGTCACTAATTCCCAATATATTTATACGCAATCTATGCATTTCGTTTAATGTGTTATCAAGTTTCCCTGATTGAAACATGCTTCTTATGTTCCACGTTCCAAGTTTCATGCTTGGTGTCAGTTTCCTAGCTTTGTTCAATACTGTTCCCCCCGGAGATCCGATTGGGGAACTTTTAGCTGCGGAATATTTCGCTTTGAATAATGCCATACTGATGATTTACTAGGGATACCCTTCGGGGTCTTTAATGCGGTAGTTTCCCGTTTCTTTCCGCATCTCCATGCCGTTGGCCAGTTTGTTGGTTCATCCGCCTTTGGGAGTGATTTCTCACTACCGGGTCAATGAGTTGCCCCACTCCTGCCAGCTCTTCCACCCGGAGCTGTTGGCTGGCAAGAGGGACTACTTATACCGGTAGTTGGGTTGACGATTCAGTCTCATCACCCCCTTACACCCCTTTTTGTTATAAGGCTGTTATATACATTTTTACTTTTGTCTATTTACATTGTGTGCAAATCTCTTCCTGTCTTGTGTTAATTGTTTAATCTGTTTCCATTTTATGTTTTTTTCGTTCTGCTTCTTCTCACATTCTGTCGTCTCCCTATGTAGTTGCTTCCTGTTGTCTTGCTCTCGTATATCAGTCGTGATAGTTTTTCGTTTGGCATCCGGAATATGTGTCCTAACCATCTGAACGGTCCTGCTATTATTTTTTCGTTTATTGGATCTAAACATTTAATTTCTTTGATAAATTTCGCCTTGATTCCAGGGTTTGACTCTTCGGTTGTATCGAGTTTCTGCGTTAACTTTTATGGAACAAATCCACTATTGTATGTAACGTCTATTTGCTCCAACAAATTATATAAGACAGTTTTCACCTCGGGAGCTGACACTTTATAGCTTTCAATATCTTTAATAGTGATATGAAATACAACAGCTTGTCTATGAATGAAATGCAATGTAACTTCAGATAACTCGTTTTTGAAAAATTATATCAGTCGTGGTAGTTTTTCGTTTGGCATCCGGAATATTTGTCCTAACCATCTGAACTGTCCTATTATTTTTTCGTTTATTGGATCTAAACATTTAATTTCTTTGATAAATTTCGAATTGATTCCAGGGTTTGACTCTTCGGTTGTATCGAGTTTCTGCGTTAACTTTTATGGAACAAATCCACTATTGTATGTAACGTCTATTTGCTCCAACAAATTATATAAGACAGTTTTCACCTCGGAAGCTGACACTTTATAGCTTTCAATATCTTTAATAGTGATATGAAATACAACAGCTTGTCTATGAATGAAATGCAATGTAACTTCAGATAACTCGTTTTTGAAAAATTTTAATATGTTGGGTCACTAAATTTATGAAGTACGAACGCAAAGGCTCAAACATTTTGATTACGCGTTTCACAGCAGATGTTAACGAAAGCCATCCCGTTGTGGAATATCTCAACAGTTTTTTTATTCTATTTCTGCTTCCTCGCAAAAATCTTTAAGATTGGTGATTCTCACTATGTATCTGTGAAAGTATAGATAAATCTGAGGGATTATGGATCAATACTCATTTGACTAAAAGCAGTATTAATTGTATTGGATAAAATATGTGCGTTGCAGCCAATTCCAATGATATTCTTATTTAATAATTGCATTAATCTTTTATGCACATTATTTTCACCTATCCCTTTGAGTCCTCTAAATAATTTTGGAGATAACACTAATACTAATATATTAGTGTTATCTGCGGATAGTTCGATTATTTTTTCTTTCAAATTATGGTAAGTTATTATTTTAAGAATGTGCTCGGAGAGGACTGCTGATGTTTCTCGTGGTACAGAATCTAAATTTAATCGTTTAACATTTACTCCAGTTTCGAAGGAAAAGTATCGCACTAAAATGGGATACATTTTTATTTCTTTATGATTTGAGGCATCTGACAAAATTGTAAATAATTTGCATTTCCCAAATCTTGTTTCAAAAATTTGAATGCGTAATTTTTGAGTACATTAACTACTATTGCTTCGCATTTTGTTCGCCCAGAGATTGCGCAATTTGACGTATTTATGACGTATCATACTATTTATAAATGCAAATGTTTCCTCAGATATTGCAATTTTTTTTCTCATATGATGATTTTTTAATATCATTTCTTCGGCTCATTGGTTCTGTTTTTATGATCATTTTGTATATAATTTAATTAAAAAATATATATTTAAACAAAACAAGCAAAAATAGTAATGGATATTACTGCAGATCTATACGTATACATTCGTAACTTACCTTACCTACTAATTATTTAACAACAATCACGATTCGATCTAGAGTACTCGAACTAGGATTTGTCTTTCAATTGCGATACAATGCTTCGATATAGCGGTAATTATATTAACCGCGGTCAGTGTCGAGGATATTCAAGCTGGGAAACCTCAACAACACACGACCAACAATAATATAACAACATTCCTGTAGTGAATGAAATTCCTGGCGACCGCAACCTGCACGTTTGTGCACATTCATGAAGTTAGCAGATCAGAATATGTGCGGTGCAGGTATAATTATTAATATTAACATGCCACGTTGTGGTCGATTAATAACATGTTTATGATAAAAATACATTTCAGGGCATACTTTTTCACTTATAAATCAATGGAATTTGTGATTGGTATACTAATTCATAATAATATAACTATATCTGAGGTTTTAAACTACAGCTTCTTAAATTTGTTGTCTAAAAAAATGTTCAAAAACCCACTCTTCGAGCCGTTTCTGGGTATCTCCAGAACTATAATCTTTTAAAAAATCGCCATATGAAGTGTTTTTTGAGTTTTGGAAAGAAATAATGGTCACAGAGGGCGAGTTCGTAAGGTGGATGTTGCGTTTTTTATTGACTACTTCTTGAAAAATTCCTACATTATGTAGACTGTAGTTGTGCAGAAGCAGGGGTTTCTTTATGCTCACAAAGTAGAAAGTAGATATTCTCTCCGTTGCAGTCCTTTTGTCATATACTAAATTAAGAGAATCCCGTAAGTATCCCAGAAAATATTTCGGGCAGTTTGGAAATCCATTTTGCTTATTTCAAAATATTTATGTAGAATTTAAGACTCGTTTCAATTCAATGTCTCTACGAATAACTGAAGTTTTCAGTCGGTTGTAAATCAACAGCAAATCTTTAACTTTTTTCATAATTCAATCAGTTCGTGCTTTTAGAGGTCGTTCACACGTTATCATACTTGCATCAATATTTGAGTTGGAAATAAGACATACTATTTTCTCAATACTCATGAATATTCTTCATTTAACAGCCTTCTTTCGATAAAAATTTCATGATGCTTCGGTGTTCATGTTATAAATCACTCATTTTCAGGTGTTTAAACTGATATATAAATGATAAATAGTAAGCTATTGGAATTAAACTCAGGTATCACTATAATATTCCACAGAAACTTAAATCAGTAAAGTGTGCGATTGTTTCATGGCTAGCTAGTTTACATAAAAATGCATCTCGTAGCAAGTCAGAGTTAAAAGTTTCCGCATCTCGATTCTTGTTGAGTACAAAAGTTTATCCGTTTTGATCAGTAACTGCAAAATTGTCTGAGTAGAACAAAGCTCAATGGCCGAATGGTTACAGGCGTCGTCTATCTCGTACTGAGCATAGGGAAACCTGAGTTGGATCCCCATCGGAGATTTGCCTGAGTAGAGGAGAATTATGTTGCAATGAACATTTTTAAAATTAATGTGTATACTAATTAATACTACGAAAAATATAGTAGCTAGAATTAGTAGCTAAATAATACATGATTCAGCATCAGTCCATTGTATAACTTGCTTTCTTATGTATAGCCTTGATATTACTACATATTCATGTGCTAAAACATTAATTAAGTGGCCTAATATTACATGTTACAGTAGGTACTATTCGCAAATGATATGCGGCCATGCCTTTATATATCCTCACAAATACAAAGTGCTATAGGCCGGAATGCAAACTTGCAATTTTATTCTTCGTTTTTTTTTGCTGAACGTTATCCAGTTATCCACACGCACCGTAGTGATTTCCGATTATGCAAACGTTGCATTTATTTGTGCCGTTTATTTTCACGAGCGTTATCGAAACGACAAACAATGTACGTAAATGCAATCGTTCATTTCCCCCTAAATTCATTAAATTTATTTGTTGCATTTTCACAATCAATACGTGTGTTTTATGATGAATGCGATTCGTAAAAATTATTGTGCTATTTGTAGGTAATAATGTTCGACTAGCCGATTTCAATTTGTGCTGTGTGCGATTTTAAAATTTAAATGTCATTTGAATAAAACAATAGAAAGAATTTGACATTAAGGAACATTCAACATAAAAACTATACAACAAATATACATTATCAATTTATATATTTAGTTATGGTTACAAATGAATATTAAGAATAATAGTCTTTCAAGTTAAATGATAATGCTTAATCCGTGTATAAATAAATGAACTAGTATAAAGGCAAGCCAATCAAAAATTACATAGGGTCATATTGACATGAAAACCACCAAGAAGTAATATGAAATTTTCAACCAAATTTGATATAAGCGTTTAACTATGGATATATAATGATTGAATACAATTTGATTTAATTTGAATCAAATATCAATGTCTATTTAAATCAACAGACAAGACATTCTCAAAGTAGTAGACATATTCTATATCAATTTGGGGAATCTTCCCACTTTAATCAAATATTTATTATTCAAAAACGTGCTATTAGATGAGTATTAAACTGTAATCAGTTGACACACAGCAACCTCTGTGTAAGAGATTAAGAGATATGACTCTGGCCTCAGTCTACCTCTACAAGCAGCTACTCATAGCCCAAGAAGTACTTCTGCAACTAAAGACAAGAAGGTAACAACCATGACTAATAGGTTAATATGCCCAGACAAAGATCGAACACTACAGCAGCCTAAGACCGACATCTGGTACTAATTTGGTAGTGCCACAAAAGTGAGAGAACCTTGTGACCATATATTTTAACTAGAAATCAAAGAGTACCTAACAAATAAAGCATTATACAACGTCCAAGAACTCATAAAATCCTAGACCTGTTCACTTAATACTACCATCTGGGTAGAAGGTCGATAGCCATTTACAAAATTGTAACAAATACAGTAAATACTACTACTATTATCTTGAATTTACCTGCAAACATATATATATATATATATATATATATATATATATATATATATATATATATATATATATATATAGATATATATATATATATATATATATATATATAAGAGCTTTATTTGGCATATCAGCCCAACCCTTCCCTTTTACACAAATTCCAGCCGAAAAAAACAATACTTTCACAGAAAGAAATAAAAAAGAAACCAAAAAAATACAAATTAACATAAAATACATCATTTTTCTAACCACTAAAATAAACACCCTCTGCCCTCGCCAATATCCTTTCTCACGTCAGCCTCCTGCAGATTTCCCATCCTCTCCTAACCATTCATTCAGCTTTCTGCACTCTCCAACCCACTCTGCTTTCACTCCCTCACATTCTCTGCTAAGGTGCCACCACGTGTCACTCCCCTTCCTACACAGCGCACATACGGTGTACCCCAGCCCCATCCACCCTTCTCTTCCTCGCTCTTCTGACCCACACCTCGCTCTTGCCATGCATACTTTGTCCTCTCTGCTCCACTCTCCCCTGGCTAAGTAGCTCGGGAGTTTCCCCTGTACTTGCCTTTCTACGTAGCCCGGGTTGTATGAGCTCTCAGCCATTTTCACTTGCCTTTCTTGCCACTCAATATCCCTCAATCTCTCCCTTATCTCAGTTTCTAGGCTACCTCTTTCTCTCAGCTTCTTCTCTACCCACACCTCAGACATACTCACTCTTTCATACATCCTTTCTATATCCTTCCTCCATCTATTCTCTGTTCTACTCTTACACCTCATCCATACCGCCCGTACCTGTCTTTCCTCGCCCAAATCCTGGAATCTTACCTCAAACTTCAAAATCCTCACACACGACCCCCACCACATAATCATACGACTTGTCTCCTGCAACAGCACTGCCCTCGGTGTCGACCTTTCGAGCCCTAGCAGATTCTTCAGAAAGCAACCTTGCTCCCTTTCTATTACCTCCCATTCACGCAATCCCCACACTTCCACTCCATACAACAATATAGGTTTTAGACACGCATCCCAGATCTTGCACTCTATTATGAGATTACCACCCCACAAACTCCCCCATTTTCTGCACGCAATCCCCCAAGCCATTCTTGCTTTCGCCTGCATACACTCTACATGCATCCTAAGCCCTCCTCCACAGTCAAACCAAAAGCCCAAATATTTAAAGCCATTCACTCTCTCAATCAGCCTTTCCTTCCATTTCAGCCCTTCCCCCTTACCACTCCTGCCCCTATTCCTAAAAAACATCTATTTGGCCTTTTCCACATTCACCGCTAGCCCCCTTTTATCCAGGTACCTACTCATTTTTTCCAACATCTCTTGCATCTCTTCCACTCGCTTGGCCACCAACACCACGTCATCTGCATACGCCAACATCCACACCTTGAATCTACCCACCACAACCCCTCCTGCCTGTCCTCTCCTCAGCACCTCCTCCAACTCGCTCGTGTACAGATTAAACAGGAGGGGGCTCAGCGGGCACCCCTGCCTTACTCCCACATTCACCCTAAATTTCTCAGATATTTCTCTATTCACTCTTGCTTTTGCCCATGACCGTTTATACATCCTTCTCACCCACTCCACTCCTTCCTCTTCCATGCCCAATCTATCCATACATGCCACCAGTTTCCCCCTAGGAACTGAGTCATACGCCGCTTTTAAATCCACAAACACCGCATACATTCTCCCTTTGCATTCCAGCGCTTCCTCCACCATTGGTCCCTCGTCCCTCTTCCCCTTGTGAACCCATCCTGGCATTCCGGCAGCAGCCCTTTTTGTTCCACTTCCCTATCCATTCTATTTTTCACCATAGTCATCATCAATTTATAACTGGCACTCATAATGGTGATCCCTATATAGTTTTTTACCTCCGAGGCCGCTCCCCCTTTATGTATCGGGACCACCACCCCCACACGCCACTCTTACGGCACTTCCTCCTCTCCACTCCACACCTTGTTAATAATCTGCCGCACCTTCTCCATACCTTCCTCCGGTATCTTTTTGGAAGCCTCTGTCTTCAGCCCATCTTCCCCCGCTGCCTTTCCTAGTTTTAACTGTGCCAGGGCCACTTCCACCTCTTTCCGCGAAAACGCCTCCCTTCGTACCACCTGTCAGCTCCACCTCAGACCCCGCCATCTGTTTACAACTCCTCTCCCACTCTGCTAG
Source organism: Lordithon lunulatus (assembly GCA_963942505.1). NCBI lineage: Eukaryota > Metazoa > Arthropoda > Insecta > Coleoptera > Staphylinidae > Lordithon > Lordithon lunulatus. Next base: position 18,092,517 of record OZ012673.1, read on the forward strand.
CTCTATGTTCACTTTGCCCTGATTCACCCTTCTTTTTCAGATCTCCCACATCCTTTTCTCCACCACACACTCCCTCAACCTCTTTTCCATTTTCTGCAACTCCTGTATTTTTTTCCTCTCGCACGTACTCTCGAACTCCCTCTTCGCCATTTCCCTCCGCCACCTCGTCTTCTTCATCTTACACTCCTCGTCGAACCAACACTCCCTCTGGCCTCCACTCTTCTTCCTCACCACCAACGCAGCACTCTCTCCAACTGGAGCATCGACTGTACCTCCTCCCACTTCACGCCCTTTAGGTTTTTCTCATACACCGCCATTTCTAGTTCGCTCCATCCAAATCCTTGCTGCCCCTTTTTCTCCTCCCTCTTCAAATCTTTTGTCATGCTCAAGACCACCTCCACAGGCACATAGTCCGACCCCCCACATTTTCCACTTTGAAGCACTCCAACTCCTCCCTTCCGATACCTTTGACCACCACATTGTCCAAAACCGAACCTCCTCCGTGTCCACAGAAATTCTTTTTCCCTTCCCAGTCCCCTTCGCAGCAGTCATTCAGTACATCCCATCCCGACTTTCTCACCTATTGGATCCATTCTCTACCCTCCTGGTTGTTCACTTTATCCTGCGATCGTCTTTCTCTCCATTCACCGCTCTCTCCGATATATATATATATATATATATATATATATATATATATATAGATAAATATAAATTCGATAAAACATTTATTTATGATTTTTGCAAAAATAGAACAGACATGTCGATTTTTAATTTTAAATTGCCAATTTTTAATGGGTGTCAATTTTTTTCAACCATTTTTGAATGAGCAATTACAAATTCTCAAAGGGATTCTTTTTCTGCGATCATAGATGTATATTATGATATAGGTTACATAACGAAATTTCTGAGAAAAATCATATCAAATGTCAGAGTACATTAACTTTTTATTGTTTAATTAAATATTGTTTTGCGTTTCATGTTTTTCACTCTTGTTTTTCACATTTGATATGATTTTTCTCCTAAATTTCCTTATATAACCTATATCATAGCATAAATCTCTGATAGCAGAAACATAATCCCTTTCAGAATACCATATAACAAAATAGTGTTGTCGTTTGAAAAAAATATCGATGACATCACATCATTAAAAATTGGCAATTTATAATTAAAAATCGACGTATCCGAGCAATTTTTGCGAAAAACATAAAGAAAGGTTTTATAGAATTTATTCCATACTTTAGGGACAGCCTGTATATATTTATTTGATTATATTTTATGTTAACACGTTCTATATTAATTTTCTGGTATATATACAATATAGTAGTATTATATTTATATAAGTTTTGTATAATCGATATTCGGGGGTTATTAAAGTTATGGATATCTTACAACCATAAATACTATTTCAAACCTATAAATTTCATATCGGCCAAGAGTTGCACCGACGAATCCGAACTTGCTTACATCTAATATTGATCTCAATGATTAATGTGCTAAAGTGAACATTATTTATGAGGCCATTACTGGAATAGACTCGGGGGTGTTAATATTTATTCAGCTAAAAAAAGTGTATTAAAGTTTCGAATTGGTTTAATGATGGATTTCACGCAAATTCCCATTTCTTATACAATAAAACATTCGTATTACAAAGAAATGGAGATTGTAATCTGAATTAGGTATTATATACACTCTTTAAAGAGTCTATTGACATCGTATTGAGTAAATATTTTATTACCTTAGTACAGGCTTCGGCAAACTTTTGAGGCAGAAGTATCCCTAAAGTATCCCTCATAAGAATAGTATTTTCTTTCGAGAACCATACAGATTTTTTTAATATATATATATATATATATATATATATATATATATATAATTAAATTGATTGAATATATGATTAAGACATTTATTTCTTATTTAATATCATCCGGCGGGTAATTCACCGATTCAAGGGTGTGAAGGGGATAATATTTAAAACAAAAAACTTTATAACCGTGAGGTTTTCCGCCGGTCAAGAGGAGAAGCTCAGAGGAGTTTAATCTCCGGATACTTATCTTAATTTCAAATAAATGTGTGAAATCGATTTAATTATTTAAGTATTGTTTTCTAAAAATGCCAAAAATAGTGTGAGCTCTAGTCGCATGACAAATGATGTGTATAAATCAGTGTATTTTAATTTTTCCTGAATTGTTAAAATTTAGTTACTTACTTACTTACTTACTTACTTACTTACTTACTTACTTACTTACTTACTTACTTACTTACTTACTTACTTACTTACTTACTTACTTACTTACTTACTTACTTACTTACTTACTTACTTACTTACTTACTTACTTACTTACTTACTTACTTACTTACTTACTTACTTACTTACTTACTTACCTACTTACTTACTTACTTACTTACTTACTTACTTACTTACTTACTTACTTACTTACTTACTTACTTACTTACTTACTTACTTACTTACTTACTTACTTACTTACTTACTTACTTACTTACTTACTTACTTACTTACTTACTTACTTACTTACTTACTTACTTACTTACTTACTTACTTACTTACTTACTTACTTACTTACTTACTTACTTACTTACTTACTTACTTACTTACTTACTTACTTACTTACTTACTTACTTACTTACTTACTTACTTACTTACCTACTTACTTTAAAAATTTAAAAGACTTATGGTGTTACGTGTATAATTTAGTTTTTATATTATGTTTTTCATTGTTGACAATTTTTGACAATTTTTTAAACTTGCTTGTTTATGTCTAAACATAATGACTTTTTAAATATTAGAACTCGAGTTTTAATTACTGCATCAACTTGAAATCAACAGACATTATTAAATACCTATAACAATACAAATATATATTGTAGTGGCTGTATTTTGATTATGAAGTTGCCTAGTTGTACTACCTTGAAATGGTAAAATGATTTCATTTTGTATAAAAATAAATAAAAAACTTCTATCTTTTATAGGGCTATCAGCCGTGAGGCTTTTCCGCCGGTCAAGGGAGAAGCTCAGAGGAGATTAATCACCCGGTATATATACCTTCACAGAAAACCTCTGAAAAACTGTGAAAGGTGATTCGCTGGGGATCGAACTCAGGCTCCCCAATGCTCAGTACGAGGCGGACGACGCCTCTAGCAACTCGGCCACTGAGCTGGGTTAAAAATAAATATTAAGTCAAACTAATATTAATTAACATTCAGTCATCATTCATCAACTAATCAGTGGTTTATCTTTGTACTAGCTTGATATAGTAAAATGATTTTATTTTGTATAAAACAAAATATTACGTCAAACTAATATTAATTAACATTCAGATTTCATGTTTATGTATATCATCAACTAATCAGTGGTTTATGCATTATGAATGCGCTTCATATATAGAATTTCGTGTGTTCGTAGTCACGACCATAAATAATTGCCTCCGTATGGAGTCTTTGCGCACTCCTGCAGCAGCCGCAGCCACTAACCACCTCAAAGCCAGCCAAGGTATAATATTACCGAACTGGTTGCCGACTAGGTGTTATTGTAATAATTCAGTGTCAACGTCGAGAAACAAATGTGCGACGTTGTTCCTAATCTTAATTATGAAATTACATATTTAAGCAGTAATTAAGCTTCGCAGCCGTGACAAATTTCACCGAGCTGAGAAATTAACGCTAATTTGTAGAGTAAATACTACTTCGAACGCGAAGTGCATTACGTAAACCTGTGTACATTTTAAGGGTTGTTAGAGAGTTATTATATTGGTTTGGGTAACGAGGTGTATTTTTAACATTCGTGACAGAAACTCGCTTTTTAATGGTTTAACGTTTACTAAACTGAACACTCGAGAAGACATTAATGTATTTGAATATATACTTTACTAATTGCTAGCTATAAAGCACGATAATTTGCGAATTGTGCAATTTTTACGGGTACAACAACATTCCTAATTCTTTAGATTTAATTAGCAGTTTCTTTGGTTTCCACATGACAATTTCGAAATTCATAGCTTTGCACGGTGTCAATAAAACAGCTTTTAAGTGCTTTATCGATCTCGCCCGGCATGGGTTATCAGGCGTTATGCTGCTTTTTCAATAGAGAAATACTCAGCCCAATATCGTAGTAGTTATCATAAAACTGGACACCAATAACTACACTTTTATAAAAGTAGCAGAAAAACTATCTAATATAGTACCCGTCTCAACTGGCAGGGAAACAGCTTCAGTCTTGCCTTATTTAACATCATAATATACGAGATGATCAAGAATGTTAGAAGAGGGTACTGATGAGGGATGAAGAGATAGAAGTTGCATGCTATGCTGATGATGCTATATTGATTTCGAAAGACGAAAACAACTTACAAAGGCTCTACAAGTTCGAACAAACTGCGTTCAGGTTCAACATGCAGATATTTGCAACCAGCACGCAGTCCCACACGTTCTAGGGACCCGCACGTAGTACCTTGGTGCCATGACAAGCAACAGATACTTAGAATAAGAAGTGAAAGACCAAACAACGAAGACAGCCTAAATATCGATATGGAGAGATGTAATATGTCGAAACAAATATTATATGTGGAAAGTAAAACAAGAATCTACAAGACCCGTGTAAGGCTTATCATGACATATGCGATTGAAAACAGAGCGGAGCCATTACAACAAAACGACTCTTGAGAACCGAGATGAGAACTTTAAGAATCATGGAAGCCTAATAGCCTAATGGACCACATAAGAAGCATAGACATTAGTACAGTATAACATTTAAGGCGTGGTCAGATAGGCCCGGAACAGGAGACGGGAATGGAGATAACATGCTGACAGGACAGACAACACCAAACTACCAACAATTGTCACAGTGGGACTCCCATCATCAAAAAGACCATCGGGATGACCACCAATATGCTAGTATGACAGTTAGAGTTCGTCCTCTCAACTGAGGCTGTAAATATTAAAGACAAACAGGATACAATCATAAGCAAAGTAAAATATATTATTTAAACGTTATAATAACTGCTCAGTGGAGTGCATAGCCGAGCGAAAAAACGTCGGACTAGCAAACAGTAGGACCCGAGTTCATATCTCGGTGTCGCGTTTGCATGAACCCTAGTTAGAACATTTGTGCTCTACGATTCTTAGCAAGGCACTTTAAGTCGTTCGTCCCGTCAGTAACGTAGCACTTGCCTTGTTACATACAAAAAATAGACATAAATATCAGGCCAAAGAATACTAGTAGCATACTAGGGAGCGCTCTAGGCCCAATGTTCCCAGTAAAAAAATTATAGGAGATACATACACATAACAATTGCTCAATGTATCCACCTCGAACTTGAATATATAGATATTCCCCATTGTCCAATTATCGGAGATTTTCTTTAGCTGATCTTATGCGAGCTCGAAGTTCGTTAACATTGTGAATGAATACTCATACAAGTCAAACTCATACACACTCGATAAAACAAAAACAAATATAAGACAAGACCTTAAGATAATAACATGGAATACCCCAATTTCATCCAAGCAGAGAAACTCGACAAGACCATGGAAGAGATGACCAAACTAAGAACTAGGAGTTGTAGAAACAATATGGAAGGGATCTGGCCAAATTTCGCAAAACTATAAAAACACATTCTGTTCCGGAAACGGTACACATGAACGTCGAAACCGAGTAGACATCATTGTTAACGACACATGCACGAACAGTGATGCTGTGAGTCAACGCCTCGACAATATAGCTTATCGTTATACAAACTTTAAAAATATTTTTTTTTAAATTACTACTAAAACCAACAGAGAAGCACGATGTGAACATAATAATGGGTGACTCACTAAAAAGTAGAACACCGTAAATTTGAATACATCGTTGGTTCACATTGGCTGAACTGAAACGAAAGCAGAGACAACCTCATCCATTTCTGCTAGCAAGAGCAGATGCAGACTATACTATACTATACTATACTATACTATACTATACTATACTATACTATACTATACTATACTATACTATACTATACTATACTATACTATACTATACTATACTATACTATACTATACTATACTATACTATACTATACTATACTATACTATACTATACTATACTATACTATACTATACTATACTATACTATACTATACTATACTATACTATACTATACTATACTATACTATACTATACTATACTATACTATACTATACTATACTATACTATACTATACTATACTATACTATACTATACTATACTATACTATACTATACTATACTATACTATACTATACTATACTATACTATACTATACTATACTATACTATACTATACTATACTATACTATACTATACTATACTATACTATACTATACTATACTATACTATACTATACTATACTATACTATACTATACTATACTATACTATACTATACTATACTATACTATACTATACTATACTATACTATACTATACTATACTATACTATACTATACTATACTATACTATACTTATACTATACTATAAAGTGAAGAAAGATGGAGTAATTTCGATCATATAATGCGCAACTCCAAATAAAGTATCTTACAACTAACTCATCATCCACGGCATGTATGGCGCTATTAATGGAACTGATCAGTAATAATATGGGTAACCATTTTTTACTTTTTTAACTTTTTAAAACTGAAGTTTTAATATTTTATAAAAGTTGGAACTATAAAAGAATCAAATTGGTATAAGCTACTTATTATCTATTATATATTCGAACTAAATGAGTTGTAACTAACTTCAGTAGATTTGTGAGCAGTAAAAACATTACGCATTTAAAATAAATTAAACCCCGGCGCATGCACCATTTTGTAATCTCAAATGAACTATTACAGGCTGTTATACTGCAAGGGTACCAAAATGGAAATCTATGTATAAAATTTAATTTTAAAACGAAAATGAAGACTTTGAACTTATTTTCCAAACGGTCTTTGTTTTCGAGATCGATGTTCAAAACGCAAAGAACGACTGTCGATTACTCTGAATTAAAATTAAAATATCACAAAAATTATAGTGGGCCATTTGTCTTGAGAAGGACAAAAGGTTGGAAGAGGGTGGAGAAAAAGGGGCAGCAAGGGTTTGGATGGAGCGAAGTAGAAATTGCGGTGTATGAGAGAAACCTAATGGGCGTGAAGTGGAAGGAGGTAAAGTCGATGCTCCAGCTGCGTTGGTGGTGAGGAAGAAGAGTGGAGGCCAGAGGGAATGTTGGTTCGACGAGGAGTGTAAGATAAAGAAGACGAGGTGGCAGAGGGAAATGGTGAATTGGAGGTACGGCAGATGTGCAGTCGAAAGTGTTAATCAGGCGAAAAGGGTGTTCGAGAGTACATGCGAGAGGAAAAAAATAGAGGAGTTGCAAAAAGTGGAAGAGAGGTTGAGGGAGTGTGTAGTGGAGAAACGGATGTGGGAGATCTTAAAGAGAAGGGTGAATCAGGGCAAAGCGAACATAGAGCTAGCAGAGTGGGAGAGGAGTTGTAAACAGATGGCGGGGTCTGAGGTGGAGCTGGGCAGTTCGAGTGCGAAGGGAGGCGTTTTCCCGGAAAGAGGTGGAGGTGGCCCTGGCGCAGTTAAAACTAGGGAAGGCAGCGGGGGAAGATGGGCTGAAGTCAGAGGCTTTCAAAAAGCTACCGGAGGAAGGAAGGGAGAGTATTAACACGGTGTGGGGTGGAGAGGAGGAAGTGCCGGAAAAGTGGCGTGTGGGGCTGGTGGTCCCGGTTCATAAAGGGGAGAGGCCTCGGACGTTAAAAACTATAGGGACGTTAAAAACTATAACCATTATGAGTGCGGGTTATAAATTGATGATGACTATGGTGAAAAATAGAATGGATAGGGAAGTGGAGCAAAAGGGGCTGCTGCCGGAATGCCAGGGTGGGTTCAGAAGGGAAAGAGGGACGAGGGAGCAGATTTTCACGCTGGCGAGAATGGTGGAGGAAGCGCTGGAATGCAAAGGGAGAGTGTATCTGGTGTTTATGGATTTAAAAGCGGCGTATGACTCAGTTCCTAGGGGGGAACTGGTGGAATGTATGGATAGATTGGATATGGAAGAGAAAGGAGTGGAGTGGGCGAGAAGGATGTATAAAGAGACATGGGCGAAAGCAAGAGTGAATGGAGAAATATCTCAGAAATTTAGGGTGAATGTGGGAGTAAGGCAGGGGTGGCCGCTGAGCTCCCTCCTGTTTAAACAGTACACGAGCGAGTTGGAAGAGGTGCTGAGGAGAGGACAGGCAGGAGGGGTCGTGGTGGGTAGATCCAAGGTGTGGATGTTGGCGTATGCAGATGACGTGGTGCTGGTGGCCAAGAGAGTGGAAGAGATGTAAGAGATGTTGGAAAGAATGGGTAGGTACTTGGATAAGAGGGGGCTAGTGGTGAATGTGGAAAAGACCAAATGGTTGTTGTTCAGGAATAGGGGCAGGAGGGGTAAGGGCGAAGGGCTGAAATGGAAGGAAAGGCTGATTGAGAGAGTGAATGGCTTTAAATATTTGGGCATTTGGTTTGACTGTGGAGGAGGGCTTAGGATGCATGTGGAGTGTATGCAGGCGAAAGCAAGAATGGCTTGGGGGATTGAGTGCAGAAAATGGGGGAGCTTGTGGGGTGGTAACCTCGTAATGGCGTGCAAGATCTGGGATGCGTGTGTAAAACCTATATTGTTGTATGGAGTGGAAGTGTGAGTATTGCGTGAATGGGAGATAATAGAAAGGGAGCAAGGTTGCTTTCTGAAGAATCTGCTAGGGCTCGAAAGGTCGACACCGAGGGCGGTGCTGTTGCAGGAGACAAGTCGTATGAGTATGTGGAGGGAGTCGTGTGTGAGGGTTGTGAAGTTTGAGGAAAGATTACAGGATTTGGGCGAGGAAAGACTGGTACGGAGGTATGGATGAAGTGTAAGAGTAGAACAGAGAGTAGATGGAGGAAGGATAGAGAAAGGCTGTATGAAAGAGTGGGTATGTCTGAGGTGTGGGTAGAGGAGAAGCTGAGAGAAAGGGGTAGCCTAGGAACTGAGATAAGGGAGAGACTGAGGGATATTGAGTGGCAAGAAAGGCAAGTGAGAATGGCTGAGAGCTCATACAACCCTGGCTACGTAGAGTGGCAAGTGCAGGGGAAACTCCCGAGCTACTTAGCCAGGGGAGAGTGGAGTAGAGAGGACAAAGTATGCATGGTAAGGGCGAGGTGTGGGTCAGAAGAACGAGGAAGAAAAGTGTGGATGGGGCTGGGGTACACCGCGTGTGTGCTATGTAGAAAGGGGAGTGGCACGTGGTGGCACCTTAGCAAAGAATGTGAGGGAGTGAAAGCAGAGTGGGTGGGAGAGTGCAGAAAGCTGAACGAATGGTTAGGAGAGGATGGGAAAGGCGTGAAAATCTGCAGGAGACTGACGTGGGAAAGGAAATTGGCGAGGTCAGAGGGGGTTTAGTTTATTTTAGTGGGTAGAAAATGTTAATTTGTATTTTTTTTTTAGTTCTTTCTGTGAAAATATTGTTTTTTTTTGCTCCTGGAATTTGTAAGGGAAGGATTGGGCTGATATGTCAATTAAAGGTCTTTTTTTTTAGTGGGCCATAGAAACATATGATTTCATAACACTCAAACTTGCACAACAAAACATTATTTACAACTCGTGCTTAAAAAGTCTTCCGCCAGTGGCAAGGCAAAAAATCAGTGAGTTATAAATTTCTCCTAAATCTTGCTGATTTTGAATTTTAATAGCAGCCTTTACCATTTTCTCTCGTGGTTGCTCAGTATGAATTTCCTCTGAATAAACGAGTTTCTTTATGTGGACCCAGATGTAAAAATCCAGTGGATTTAAATCCGGAGATCTAGCAGGCCAATGAACTGGACCGTGACAAATCCATACTACAGAGCAATTACGAGGGATAATCTTCGTAAGACACCAGGGAGGCTGTGCTGGTATTCTCCCCAGCCAGGTAGTGCTGGATACCGGCACCCTAGGGCCGATCTACCAGATAAACCCCACCTCTGTCTACGCCCCAGGCCCGGACCGCTCGCGTATTACTTTAATCCTGGGAGGAGGGAGGTATTATCTCGCAGCTAGTCAGCACCGCCATGGCGCTGCTTCCCTTGTCGTTCCTTGTCTCCGTGATTCTTTCGTCCATTATGATTTTGACATGTCCTTCGATGTCTGATCATAACTCTGAGCTCTTGAGCCCACCCACCATGCAGTCCGACGTGATCCTGCCCCAATCACATCTCCAAGGCCGCCCTCGGTGTCGTCCACTTTGAGCACGAACAGAGCGTGCGTCGTGGTGTCCGTCCTCCGGAGCCTTACATAAGGGGCAGTGCTCTGACTGCTCTAGGGACATACGTGAGGTATACCCTCAAGCAGCCTTGCCATGACAGAACTTGTGTGATTGGTATAGCCCACTTCTCCGTGGGCTCGACTTACCCACAGTTCGATATCTGGGATTAGTCTCCTAGTCTACTGGGCCCTGTCTTTGGCCTCTGACCATACTAGCTGCTACCATACCATGGTACTTGCTCTGGCCTCCCGGGCGGTCACAACCTCCTGTTATCCGTGGGCTCTTTTTTGGACCAGGAGCTCAATAGATCGAATGCTGAGACACCGTCCGGTATCCCGTTCTCAGCACGTACCGCCGCTGTACTCCCGGTATCAGATCTCTGTACTGGCGGACCTCCATCGCCCGTGCCTATGTCGATGCTCTGTAGAGCATAATGCTTTCGGCCACCCTAATCAACATCATGCGTTTTCTTTGCACAAGTCTCCTGGTGCTTGGCATAATTATGTTAGGGCCGTCTTGTCCGCTCTACCTGCAACCTAATGTATGTATAGGTGGTAGGCGAGGCCCTTGTCCAGACGCAACCACTTTAGGCTTTCTTTCGCCATTACCTCCGTCTTGCCCATCTGAAAAGGTATCGTCTTTAGCCTCTTTCTATCAATAAGGAACACCACCCACGTCTTATATTCGGCTACCTTATGCTGGTTTTCATCCAGCCAATTCTTCTTTCTCTCCAGACTGGTGATGGCGATTGCTCTCAGGTCCTCCTCCTGTCTTCCGCAGGCTACGAAGGCGACGTCGTCTGCGTACCCTAGAGCGCCATCGTAGATGACGTTCCACAGGGTGGGGCCTATTGCGGACCCTTGTAGAACACTGTAGTTCAGTCGCATGTGTTTGATGGTTCCCCCATCGCCGCTATTTACTACCGCTCTTCAGTTACTGGCGTAACTCTTAATTAGTCTTAGGGTGTTCGTCGGTATGTTCAGGGCCTCGCATCTCTCTAATGTGCGTTTCAGTCTCTAGCACTTTTTATTGCACCACTCTGGCTGCCATGTACCCAGAACATATGGTCAGGTCGTGGGGGTCGAGGGGACGACCATTCTTTTCCGGTTCGGTTCACTGGCCAATGCGTCGTAGCGCCTCTCGCCGTTTTGGAGATCTATAAAACAGAATCTTTCCTTGCTATATTCTAACAATTTCTCTGTTATTTGCCTTATCGTTAATATTTGTGCATCGTCTAGTTCCGTTTCTATGGCAACTCTTAGTTTCGCTAAACAGTGATATCCTTCTGCAGTTTTTGCATTGTCCACAATCTCCGTTTTTAAATATTGAGATAATTACTGCGACTACCGAGGCTGGGGAGTTTTTTTTTGTTTTCATTCCATTTTGCATATCTTTAGAAGTAATATCGGTCCTTCTTGGCCCATGTGTTTTAGTTCTTCTGGTGTTATGCCATCATCACCACCTTCCTTCCTTAGTTTCACTTTTTTAATGTTTTCTAGAATTCTTCTTCCGAAATTATTTCTTTGTTGATTTCGACCTCTTTTTCTTCCGTTTTCTTACTACCACCTTCTTCTCTGTGTAAAATTTCGCTTGCTGCTACGTTACCACTATCATACTTATTGTTATTCGCCCTTCAAGGAATCATGTGCTGCCACTGCAGCAATTATAGATTATTGTATATTCTATTAATGTTTTCGTTATTAAATAATGCCCACAATTATGAATTATATAATTCTGGGGTTCGATTTTGACAACTTACTTTCAGAAGGAGCATGTTTGAAACGTGTAATGGCAAGAAATGCACCCATGGCGTCTTTTCGGATGTTTAGGTGCCTTCGAATCTCGTGATATTTTTAGCGATCTAACCGCATTGTGCTGAATACATATTTATTATATTTTGCATTCATTGTTAAAATTGTTACCTTTATTTTCTTAAAAAAAACTCGATTTTTTATATTGCTTTATCTGAAAGTAAAACTCTTTGAGAACATTTTACGAAATTTTCATGGAGATCCGAGCAATAGATCGAAAGTTACAGCGTTTCGAAGCGGGTATGGCAGTATGCGTTCCCTAAACAAAATTACACGCTAACTCGATTATCTCGAAATGGTGTTTTTCAAAAGTGCGTTTGCCGTGATCACGATTGCCGAAAAACTATTTGACCGATCTTCTTAATTTTTTTTTTGAATTGTTTGTAATTAATGTAGTCAGTACTTGAACGATTCCTTTTTTATGCATAAATTTTTATTTTGCAAATACGAATTTTTTAATAACATTTTTAGAGCTCAAAACATTGAGTTTTTGGGAAAAACGTTCCCGTATGCTGAAAAAATAAAATATTTATTTAAATAATCGTTCAAGTACTAGGAAGGTCCATATACTAGTGAAATTTTTTGATGATCACCGCAATCCTCATCAAAAAAGAGGGTTTCGGGGAAAGGGTCATAACTCCGCCAATTATGATTTTTTTTTTATAAACTAATACTTATTTTTTTTCACTAAAAAACGTACTATTAATAAATTATAATTTTGATGTTAAACAATTATTGCTACATACCTTTACAAAAATTCAAACTTTCCTCAATTTTTCCGCACAAAAAGGTATATAACCCCTTAAGGTACCTAACGATTAATGCTAAAAAATTATTAAAAAAAGATTTCTCGCACCCTGAATACTTTTTACCTAAAGAAATAATCAGAAGGTTCAATGACACAATAAATAATGTCAAAGACATATTGCTAGAAGCAAATAATACTAAAAGAAAATCATGTATGATGTGCTAAAATATCGATAAATTGGGAAAAAGTCCTCGCATGCCAATGTTTTCCCTAAATAGTTTCTTGGCAAACAGGTGCCTATAAAATATAATAATTAAGACATAATTATAAAATTAATCAATTGAGTACAGCGTAAAATCCTATTAAATTTTAATTCCATTCGCATTCATCTTTATGCACCTCGACCTTCATTAAAGCAGAGTCTCGAAGTGTGCACTTGCACCGTCTATAAGTTCTATAACTTCAACCTCAAGCGCCAAGCGCGATGGCTTCGGTAAGTGGAGGCGATGGTCTTTCAGAAGGTTGTCGGGAAAATTGGCTCGATATATCATTAAATGTAATACAGAATTTATTTAATAAAGTTAGTCCGCCCAATTGCTTCGCGCCTGCAACTGCTATTGATTTATGATCGCTGTACGTACGCGGGAATCGGGTCGTTTTAATTTAAATTGTGTTTAAAACTTTTGACAGCGTTTATGGAATTCGGATTCGAACGAATTAGAATTTCGGAACGTTCATGGATTAACATTACTGATTTAAAACTCTTCTTTTAGAACATACGATTTGTGATTTTATATTTATGGCGTTTGGTTCTTCTATGCAGACAATCTTTTTTTATTCATTTATTTATATTTACATTTATTTATCTACATATAACTGGGTACAACCAGGAAACATTCCCAATAAAGAACCCCAAAATAATATATAACACTGATAGTGCAGCAATAGGTACGCTCTATCTACCAGTTCACTTAATGGTTAGTAGTTTACATGGCGTTTGTAATGGTTAATAATTATTTTCTTAAAAACTGATTGAGAGGAATGAAAATACCATGATGTATATTATTAATACGGTGTATTAAATGAGGCATTGAGAGCAAAGGTGGACTCAAATTTAATTGTATGTTATTATTATCATTATTATTATTTTTATTATTATTATTATTATTACTACTACTAAGATAAAAATAGATTTGTTTTTTTTAAATTTCAAACTTTAGTCCACTTTTGCTTTCAATGCCTCAAATGTTCTCCACACTCTATTGGTATGATTTTTTAGAACTAGACAAATATATTTCTTCTAGTGTCAAAAGCAAACAATAATGAATTTTATATTTACAAATGCACGAATCGCAATGATCCTGAAGCGTGTGGCAGATCCTATAACTATGCCATATGGTAAACTATGCATATGTATCAAAGTATTCGATACCTTATACATACGTTGCTTATATATACACGTCTATTGTTATTGCATATTGATGACAATTCTTACTAAAATTACTTGCAAACGTTTAATAATTGAATGTTCAGTTAATATTTTACTGATGGAACCGTACTTGCCAATTATTAATGTACATGGAGCAAACCCAATTACACATCAATAAACACGGGCAAGATTAATCCCTTTTGCGTTCAAGATGCTTACACATAGACGTGGATCACGTCCTATCGAACCACCTGCATATTTAACAGGTGTACACCAGATGACAGGGCTCGGAGATAGAGGTCCCTTGTCGTCTGCTACGTGACCTGCTTAATTACCGTTAATTATATTCCCTACTGCTATTCCTGGGTTTCCGTGAGTATTCAGTAGCTGCCTCTCGCTTCACACGTCGACCCTTGTTACGTGTGTATATTGGACAGCTTTGTCCATTTTTGCTGAGCATTAGCTTGGAATTTTATGCTGTTATGTACATTATTTACTTACTTTATGTTCAAACAAGTGTCAATTACTGAACATTATAGTGTAATTTTATATTTTTACATAAATTATAAATTTTAAATAAATTTCAATTCTTCTGGATAAACAACATTTTAAAGGTGTTTTTTGCTTATTTATTTCTGTATTTATGTTTGGTAATGAAATATTGTTTGGTCAAAACCCGAATCGAAAATATGTAGTAGTTTTCCAGAAAATTTCTTTCGATTGTTGCATGTATTTACGTAGCCATATGTTTGTTCCTTAAACCGATAACAGATTTAATATTTAGCCAAACATAAATAGATATTAAATAAAAATATTGTTAGTTTTCAAATGAACTATCGATTGTAATTCATTAGTTTTTATTAGCACATTCCAAACCAAAATAGAATATCGGCTCACTTTGATGTTAAATTAAAAATTTACAATTGATTACAATATTTTTTAATATTATTATTAACATACAATAATTGCTGTTTTATCGTTTTGTGTATATTTCAGTGTTATAATTAACTAATAACACATGCACATTCATGATTGTTTATGGCCGATCGGTTGTGTAATATTTATATCGATCCCCGCACGCGCACGTTTTCATATAATCTCTATAATTCAAACGCGAGTCAATGATATATTGTATATAATCAACTGAATGCTAATAATTCACGTATTTGGCTGTACTGTTTGTAATTTATATACCGGGCGAGACCGGTAATGGTGCCAAAATAGGAATGAAATTGAAACGTATCGATTCGCACCATTTAAATTGACGCTGGGAGTTGATGCCCGCACGCCGCCACAACAACCGCAATCGTTTATATTTCGATTCAAAAACAATTCGATTGTTTGGTTTCATATATAAAAAATCTTTCAAAATATTATTGTTATCCTTATATTTAAAAACCATATGTAAGCTAGACATAGAACTCAGTATTCACTCATCCGCATTAGTGGCATATAAACCGGTCCAGTCAAAAATTCCATCATCAACGTATCCTCGGCTATCGAACAGCTCTCTGAAGAGTCGCCTACAATAATCGTAGTCGGGTTGTTCGAAGAAATCCAACTTCCTCACATATCGTAAATAGGTGGCAAACTCCTCGGGGTGGCCATCGCACAGGGTCTCAATAGGCGTCGTTCGTTTGGTTTCGCCGATTTTTTGATATCTGAAATAATTTGCACGTTAGTTTTTCTATGGCATGAAAAATTACTAAAGGGATAGAGGCAACTTTGAATTTGTATATTAATTTACTAATTAATAATATGAAAACTAACTGTCTTTGAGATGTAGCTTCAAACATGAGTAGATTCATGTTTCAAGCTCAATCTCAAATTACTACTTGTCATCATCAGATTCTTGAAATTAGAATGTGATAGCAAATCCTTGTTAGCAAATTTGGATTCAATAACTCGGTTTCTATACGAGTAGAACCGTTTATCCGTTTCGGCTAACTAGTTTTTGTAAAGCATGAAAAGCTGCGAAATTGCCACGGGGTAGTGTAGTGGTAGTTTTAAAAAAAATACAAATCATAAATTAAAAAATGGAATTTTATGACTTTATTTTATCTATCCATAGTGATTAAGAGATTAATTAATGGTATTAAAATTAAATGTCTTTATCCGATTCTGTATTGAAACTAAAAAAATTCCTGAAAATACAATTTCAAAAACGTTTCCAGGTATCTACAGTAATTTATGTATTATTTTTATATATATATATATATATATATATATATATGATTAATAAATAAAATTAAAAAAAAAATAAATAAAATGTTTTATAAGAGTTATAAAAACAAAAATAATTACTACACATGCATTTTTAAACGCCCGTCCAAGAAATGGTGATTATTTAGATTTAAATATGAAAACTATAAAAGCCGGAAAAGAATATTGTCACTTGTTGGGAATGAGAAGAACCAATGTAATGCTGTCAGTTATTGGAGGAGAAGATGTGAAATCGATGATGGAGAGTCTAAAGGTAACTATCTAATTGAGAAGTGCAGTCGAACGGAAGATAAGAGGATGTTTTTTTTCTTGAAGGGTCTGGTTTCGGTGTAGCATCTCACTGCACTGCGGCCACGGTTGGCCTATTGTGATCACTCATAACTATTCCTCATTCATGTGCTCTGTATCTTCAATGAAGTCCAGAAGTCTCGTGAATAGGCGAGCTTAGAGCTCGTTTTGGTTCATTCGCGTTGAACCAAACAGCTTTTACCTGCCTGAGTTGAATGCCTCGCAGCTAGTTATTACATGTAGTGGGGTTTCTTCTTCTTCCCCACAGTCTCTGCACGTTGGTGATTTGTCTATCCCCATAGTGTGCAGGTGTTTAATTAATGTGCAGTATCCTGTTAGGAGTCCTACGACATTTCTTAATTGGTTCCTATTTAGTTTTAGGATTTCTTCCGTCGCCTCCGTACTGGGAGCCTTCGAGTGTTTCATTCCAGTTTGGGCTTCCCAGTATAGGCTGTGGCGGTTTCTTTGATGCTTTCTCAAGCTATTCATTGCGGTCCTATGTGGTATCCCGCAGGTTGGTTCGGGGCCAATGAATTTAATTCGCTAGCCTCTTTTCCCAGTTTGTCCGCTTTTTCGTTGCCTTTGATTCCCTGATGTCCCGGGCCCACACAAGTGTTACTTTGTTTCGGGCTTTCGTGAATGAAGTCAAAAGCGGCCGTTTTTAAGCGACCGCTCTCCGAGGAAACCAGGGCTTGACGCCTATGACGGGTGTTCCTGCAGAAAGCGAATCCGATGAGCATGTTGGAAAGTAGAATTCGAGGAAAGACTGCAGTGATTGGGGGAGAAGCTAGTGCGGGAGGTGTGGACGAGTTGAAGGAGTAGAGCAAAGAACGGATGGAGAAAGGATAGAGGACGGATGTATGAAAGAGTGGGTATATTTGTGGTGTGGGTGCAAGATGAATGAAAATTTAAAGAATGAGGTCAGGGAGAGAATCAAGGATGTTGCGTGGCAAGAAAGATAGGAGGGAATGCCTGAGGGCTCGTACAACACTGATTATGTGGAATGGCAAATGCGGGGAAACCCTAAAGCTATATACGCAGGGGAGGGTATAGCTGGGAGGATAAAGTGTTTGGTCTTTGAGATATAATTTTAAATATGAGTTAAATTTTAAGATCAAACATTTTATTTTATATTAACTGAACTTTGCTACATTTAACCTTTCTATCACAACATTGTTGTTAATTTTTAAACAACCTGTGCTATTGTTAAAATGTTCTGTTTTTTAAAACAAGTTGAAGTAATGAATTTGTCTTACAACATATATTATTTAATAATACCCATATACATGGACGAATAAAAAAAACAAATATATTATGATTCGCAAAAATCTTAATGCTTTGCTACTCATCCTGAGAAAGTCTCCCAACCTCACAACAACCAAAAAGATTCAAGAAAATATTACACCACAGCATAATGACGAAATAACTCTGATGACACCGAAAGAAGTGATAAAAGAAATTGATAATATGAAACCGAAAAATAAACCAGGATTTAACCTCATAACATGAGAAATACTGGAACAGCTTTCAAGAGAGGCACTTGTTAAATTGACGCATCTTATCAATGATACAATTAAACTAAGATCCGTCCCTTCATTCTGGAAACTTGCGAAAGTAGTCATGATTCTAAAACCTGGTAAGCCGCCGCATGTAGCATAAACTTAGACCAATATCATTACCACATATTATGTCCAAACTGTTTGAGATATCACTGCTAAAAATAATGCAACAAACTATAGAAAGAAAAAACCTCATCCTAAATCATCAGCTGATCTATAGTAGAGTGATGATTTGGGATGAGACTTTTTCTATCTATAGTTTTTTGCATTATTTTTAACAATAATGTCTCAAACAAAAAACATATTTAGCTACATAAAGTAACTAGAGCTATATCTTCTATAATGCTGATTACTTAATGGAAGGAAACAACTTTACTGTGCTGTATTTATAGATGCACAGCAAGCATTCGATAAGGTCTGACATAAAGGATAACATAATAAATTAAATTATATCTTTCCCAATCAATATAGTTTGTATATTGTTTGGGAAAACACAAAAACATATTTAACAAATAAACACTTTAGAATTAACCTACTTCGATTTCGTCCCACAGGCTAGTGTTCCGGTTCTGGTTCTCTACATTTTTTATTTATGTGATACCAGATCATTATATAATAATATAATAATAATAAACTACTTCCGCTGACGCGACTGTAATTCTTGCTTTGGGCAGAGATAATATTGGATAACCAACATACATCAAAATACAATGAATACATCCCAAAATGGGAAAATCTAATTCAACCAAAATAAAACTATTTATATAGACTTTACCAATAAGCAATTCGAGTATGTACCAATAAATATGAATGGACATGAAATACCATATGCCAATACGGTCAAATGCCAGGGCCTTACACCAGCCGCGAAGCTACGCTGGAAAGCTCACGTTACGAAAACAGAAAAGAATTAGGTACCAGATACAACAAAATTAATTGGTTTTCTGGGACGTAATTTCGCGTAGCCAACGGATAATAAGCTTCTTTTATACAAGCAATTATTTAGACGTGCGTTAAGGTATGGTATTTTACTGTGGAAGTGTACTGAAAACACAAATATCAATATAATACAAACTTTCCAAAATAAGGGACTAAGGGGTATAGTCAGCGCGCCAAGGTATATCCGAAATGATAATTTACATGAGGACCTTGGCGTGGAGTAAAAAAAGGACCTTTATTTGGCATATCAGCCCAACCCTTCCCTTTTACGCACATTCCCAAACCGTACTTTCACAGAAAGAAATCAAAAAAGACACACAAAAAAGAATACAAATTAACATAAAATACATTTTTCTCTATCCATTAAACTAAACCCCCTCTGCCCTCGAAAATTCCTTTCCCACGTCAGCCTTCTGCAGATTTTCACGCCTTTCTCATCCTCTCCTAACCATTTGTTCAGCTTTCTGCACTCTCCAACCCACTCTTCTTTCACTCCCTCACATTCTTTGCTAAGGTGCCACCACGTGTCACTCCCCTTCCTACACAGCGCACACGCGGTGTACCCCAGCCCCATCCACACTTTTCTTCCTCGCTCTTCTGAACCACACCTTGCTCTTGCCATGCATACTTTGTCCTCTTTGCTCCACTCTACCCTGGCTACGTACCTCCTGAGTTTCCCGTGCACTTGCCACTCTACGTAGCCAGGGTTGTATGAGCTCTCAGCCATTCTCACTTGCCTTTCTTGCCACTCAATATCCCTCAATCTCTCCCTTATCTCAGTTCCTAGGCTACCCCTTTCTCTCAGCTTCTCCACTACCCACACCTCAGACATACCCACTCTTTCATACATCCTTTCTCTATCCTTCCTCCATCTACTCTCTGTTCTACTCTTACACCTCATACGTACCAGTCTTTCCTCGCCCAAATCCTGCAATCTTTCCTCAAACTTCACAACCCTCACACACGACTCCCACCACATACTCATACGATTTGTCTCCTGCAACAGCACTGCCCTCGGTGTCGACCTTTCGAGCCCTAGCAGATTCTTCAGAAACCAACCTTGCTCCCTTTCTATTACCTCCCATTCACGCAATCCCCACACTTCCACTCCATACAACAATATAGGTTTTACACACGCATCCCATATCTTGCACGCCATTACTACATTACTTACCACCCCACAAACTCCCCCATTTTCTGCACGCAATCCCCCAAGCCATTCTTGCTTTCGCCTGCATACACTCCACATGCATCCTAAGCCCTCCTCCACAGTCAAACCAAAAGCCCAAATATTTAAAGCCATTCACTCTCTCAATCAGTTTTTCCTTCCATTTCAGCCCTTCGTCCTTACCCCTCCTGCCCCTATTCCTAAACAATATCAATTTGGTCTTTTCCACATTCACCACTAGCCCCCTCGTATCCAGGTATCTACCCATTCTATCCAACATCTCTTGCATCTCTTCCACCCTCTTGCCCACCAGCAACACGTCATCTGCATACGCTAACATCCACACTTTGGATCTACCCCTCCAGCCTGTCCTCTCCTCAGAACCTCTGCCAACTCGCTCGTGTACAGATTAAACAGGAGGGGGCTCAGCGGACACCCCTGCCGTACTCCCACATTCACCCTAAATTTCTCAGATATTTCTGCATTCACTCTTGCTTTCGCCCATGACTCTTTATACACCCTTCTCACCAACTCCACTCCTTCCTTTTCCATACCCAATCTATCCATACATTCCACCAGTTTCCCCCTAGGAACTGAGTCATACGCAGCTTTTAAATCCACAAACACCGCATACACTTTCCCTTTGCATTCCAGCGCTTCCTCCACCATTCTCGCCAGCATGAAAATCTGTTCCCTCGTCCCTCTTCCCCTTCTGAACCCACCCTGGCATTCCGGCAGCAGCCCTTTTTGTTCCACTTCTCTATCCATTCTATTTTTGACCATAGCCATCATCAATTTATAACCGGCACTGGCGTGGAGTATATGGATAAAGTAATGCAAACATTTATTAAATACCACAAAGAAAGACTCCTTTAACATAACAATACCGAGGCTATCCAGCGTGTCTATTCTGAAAGCTCAGACTAGCCTGTTACCCATGACAATCAAAGAAACAACTGTTGGTATAACGCTAATGTAATACTGCCTTATGTCAACTGTCACAAATTTGTGAAAAGTGACGTTAATATAGTGAAATAGATTATTTTCACTTTTGACAATTTTGTGACATTTGACATAAGGCAGTACACTGGCGGTCGCAAACCGTGAGGTATACCAACAGTTGTTGACTTGGTTGTCATTGGTAATAGACCAATCTGAACTTACAGAATAGACCCCCAGCTCCTAAATGCCTCAAATCTGAAAAGAACTAAACCTCATGAGCTAGTCTAGTGCGGATTATGTGAAAATGCAAAAAGTATTGTTTGAATAGTTTGCAAAAAGGCCCCACTAGAGAATAGAAAATCAATCAAATACATCTTAGTATGAGTCTTTAACTTTAAACGTGCCTTAAATTAGCATTAAAAAAGGTACTTATTATTAAATTTATGTTTATTATAAATGTTGTTACTAATCAGAGACAACATTTATAATAAACATAAATTTAAAAAAATATATCTATTTGTATTACAATATTATAATCTCGTTTGCTAATATAGTAAATTTTTTAAATAATTAGAATTCCATTAGTTTTTGCGTTCAATTGTATGAAAAACGTAAATGATTAAACTTGTGCCTTAAAAACCACATCTGTATCAACTAGCAAAGCTCCGTTGCACCAAATTATACAAAGCCGTCGACTCTTGCATATTCCTTTACAATTAAATTTTCAATCTGGCGACATTAGTTGAGCTCGCGCTAGTAAATATAACGAGGGCATGATTTTCGTTAGCGGGTCAAGCACTGCATTAAAGGCGCCGGCGTTCAACTTTAACGGTGATACAATGCACTACCCCGGCAATTTTGCATTGCAAATCTACGGCCGTTTACTTCATTCCGACTTGGGAAACTATAACGCTTATCTTTTTTATTTCCTAGGTCCGATAAGTTTGCAGGCTCGTTGTTTTCTGACGCCACGGCGGGGATAATCTGAGACAGTTACTGAAATGTATGCGATACTTTCTTATCACTGAATACAAACGATGGGAAAGATATGCTGACGGTTTATATTCAGTTTCAAGTGTGCGATGGGAATCTGATATAAATCCCATTATTCGGATAGCGCTTGGACAAAGGGGAGGTGCAAATAAAATATTTGATGTATCTGTTGTGATTTAACGATATCGATATTGTAAATTCAATTTTATGGTATGCAGTAGACAAGCTTTAAAGATTCAATGTTAGAATCATGTCTGCATACGTCACTTCAGAATTATTAATATCAAATTTGGCTGATAGTACCACAGATTAGCGTTTATGCAGATGTGAAACTCTCGAAATGACCTTGAATATTTATTTCGGCAGATGCGTCATTTTGTAAAATAAAACCAACAAGATTTATTCGTGACGTTGATCAGTGTCATAGATGTGCCAGAAGAAAGGGAAACTTCTTCTATCATCGATCTGTCATTAATGTGATTAATATTTAATCGTGGAAATGCAGAAACATAAAGTTACATCTTACTTAATTGCAATTCGCATACCAATGATAGAACGTAAGTTATAAAGAATACCGAGATTTAGTGATATATTCACTCACTGCTTTCAAGTTCATATCGCAAATTGTCAACTATTGATATGGTTAGTATATTGAATGGAAAAGTATAATGAAATAAAAAAACAATTTATAATTTATGATCGTGGACCAAATCTTATTCCAGAAATGTTTTCGTTTCATACTGATGTATCATGTAACTAAGACAATTTCTTAGTCAATATATTAATTAATCTCTTGAACTTTTGACTTTAGAAATTGTCTTATCTAAAACAAGCTTTAAGGGTGGATTCATGTGTATATTATTTTATGGCGCGAATTTATTGTAAAATTGTATTCACCTTTTAGTAAAAACTAGGCAATACAGTTGCGACTTACATAACTTAATAAAGTCATTTTACTCAAACTGCAAATTTTCAAAGTAATGTAACTTTCTATAGAGAAAATCTAACGCCATATGGCTACAGTATTACACTTATCAATTAACATTTTATACTGAAACTTTTCAGTTTTTTTAAGAATTAATGAGTATAATTTAGTATAAACAAAATTAGGTTCAATAACGTGTTTTTTTAACCTACATAAAATTGTATGTCATTCCATTGCCGACTTTTTAGTAAAAGTTCAATACAATTGCACAATTCGTGCCAAGAAAAGTGTATGCCATCCCGCCCATAATAAAAGTAGCTGAATATGATTGCATCCTCCCCAGAACTGTTGACAATAATAAATATTTACAAATGTACAATAAATTCACATAAAATATATGTATGTCTGCTATAGGCACAGTTGATGAAATATGAAAATAGCAGCCGAGAGCTTTTACGTGTTTTATTATGCAAACCATACGAGAGGCTGGATGGGCAGGCGAGAAGTGGAACCATCTTTTATCTCAACAATCCCCCGTCCGCCCCCACACTTGCTATTTTGTGGGTTTCATCGACCGCCACAATTGTTTTATGCGGATAAAAATGCGCCCTATAAAATAATTGTGGCGACAAAAAACCTTGACATCGTTACACCGGCTGCAACTTGTGACCATATTTTTTATCGTGCGAATACAATTTGTCCGCGTTCAAGGCGGCCGTTTTTACATGCCCTATTCGGAGGAAATGGGGGACGGCGCGCGTGTTGCAAGAAAATAAATCAAATGCGGACAACTCGAGCGGCGGGGGTAAACAATGAAACAGCGGGGTTGTGTTATGAAACCTGCGGCGGTATTGGGGATTAAAGTGGACCGCCTTGACCAGCTCCTTCAGTTGTGTGTAACTGTTTCTACTTGCAGTTCGCAATATTCACGATATTGAAACAAAATATTTAACGCTGATATTGTCTGAATTAAATCATTATACTGTTAGAATCAATATATATATATATATATATATATATATATATATATCGGGTGCGTTTGCATGCCAAATTAATTAGCGTTATCCTTAAATGCGGAGAAACTAATTAAAATTAAAATAATTTGCTTATGATTTATTATTGCTAACATTGAACTACATTTGAATTAAGAATTTTACATCTATTGGTAATTTACACACGATTTGTGGAGATACAAAATATACAATACAAAAATATACTAGATCAGTTTAAAATAAAAAAAGAAATGCCCAACGTACCCATAAAAACATGAGAGACGAAATTTATACCACTGCATTGATGTTTTTTATAATTTAAATGTGCAAATTTCAAATGTTTTTATCAGGTGCGTTGGTCGTAAATAAATAATTAATAGTATGGGGAATATTGTTCAATTACGGCTGTATGATTATTGACATACAAAAATGTAATTAAATATTGTTGTTAATAACTAACAAATAAACGAAATAATTAAAATTTGTTAAATTGGCTTTAGCCAATTAGTAGCCACACACCCGTGCGCAGAATTTGATATTCTATTAATAACAAGTTATGATGATTAAAAATAACCTACTAGCAAATATTATTATAAAGATATGCCTACTGGGCATTATTCTTATTTAAATAACTAAAACACTAAATAAATTCCTAATGCTATAAACAATTCAAAACAACAAAATTAAAACGAACATAAAGGCAGCCGAGGAAATCACCAAACAAGAAGAAAATCGAAATTAAGAACAAATAAGTACAATAAAACAAAATACTCACCAATACTAACAGCCGAGTCAATACAACAATACAACAATACAACGAACTAAACAAGGATATTAAATCACTGACATTAATTCCATTCAAACTAAAAATGAAATCCGTACAACTTAATAACAAAATCAAAATCGAGTAGAATAAAAATAAAACAGCACAACAAATAATTCAGACACGGATACAGAAAATAGAAAACACAAACCCTCAATACCCACAGACCGAGGAGGAATGACAACCATAAGCCTCACGGCGAAGACGGAGGGAAGAATCTAATTATCTATAAATATACAAGTAATTTTATTTTTAAATTTGTTATAATTAGGATTATGTTATATGTATATTTAAAAAAAACATATTAAATTGTAACGATATATAAAATTTAAAAAACGGCTGCGTTGTGAATAATAAATTAATTAGCATTACCCTTAATTGATATAACAAGGGCTCAAAGTAAAAAACATATGTCGATCGGTCATTGTCTGCCGACTAAAACAGATACAGGGGAAATAGTAAACTCAATATCAGAGATCAACCGTGAAAAGTTCTACGAAAAGCTCTACCGCCCCTCAATGTCACCAGCTGCACAAGAGATACAAGAGCACTGACACTACACCGAAAATATACCCAACATAATAATTTACGAGATAAAATTAGCATTGAGAGAAGAAACAACAAAGCACCAGCCAAGGGCGGCGTTACAGGACTTTCCCTTTGGGCTAAGACCACCCCCTCGATACATTCGAGAGATGCAGAGAACAACAGGTGTTTTTTGTGGAGAAGCTTCCTTGTTTATATGACAACACTCGTGCTATGAAGTTCTCTCCATATAGTAGTCCGTATTGTTAACCTATCGTTTTCACAGCTAAGAAGTTCTCTCCACATAGTAGTCCGTATTGTTAACCTCTTTTTCCAAGGCCAGCACTTTGTAAAAATACTAATAGGACATCTTCGTACACTATAATAGTTTTGAAACCCATTTGGATACATTTCCATCTCCATCTTGACATCGAACATTACACTCTTGCCTTTTGTAACCATAGGGTGAACCCAAAGCTGATTTGATAAAACAACAAGATCGAGGAACCTTCTCTCTTACATCACTATACATTTTGAGTTTTTCCATTCCGCCACACCTGCATCTCTTCACTGCCCTTCATATGGACATGATACTCGCATGTGCGAGCTCGCGCCTGCACCTCGACTATACCGCGCCTCCGCTCATCGCCTCTTATTTCTTAATTGGGCCTAAGAAAGCGCCCATAATGTTCGACGGAGAGATGTAATCTACTGGGCCTAAATATCGATGGTGAATACATCTCACATCCACACGTCCCGGATGATATAGTCGTCATGTTAGAGACGCTGAATGATCTTAACCTCGCCACCCAACAAGTCCAAATATGAACCTGGATAAAATCAAGATAATAGCGAATTACAACATCACCCAAAGACCAATCACAGTTGACAATACGACCATAGAGACAGTGGAAGAGTACATCTATTTTTCCTAGACTATCCAATTCGGCCAGCGTAATTTCACCAAAGAAGCGGGCTGATAAATTCAGCTGGGGTGGCCGACATTTAGAAAATTCAGCCATATCCTAAGGTGCAATATTCTGCAATGCATGAAAACGCAAGTATAAAACAAAACATCCTTCCAACGTATGACGAGGAAACGTAGATCGTAACAGCTGGAATAATACATAAATTCCAAGAGATCGCCAAAGCTATGAAGAAAGCAATGCTCCCTAGCAATTAGATTGCGCAATGAAAAGATAAGTCGAGGAACCAAGGCAATGGATACAGCAATAGAATAGAGAGAATTTGCATGCTAAAATGGCAGTGGGTTGGCCGCATCTGCCGAAGAATCGACAACCGATGACGAAATAAAGCTTTGGAGTAGCGACCACGTACAGGATGACGTAATGTCGGCTGACCACCTGCGAGATTGATTGACGATCTTAAAAGCCACACAGGAAGTGGCTGGATGACGTAATGCCGGCTGACCACCTGCAAGATGGATCGACGATCCTAAACGCCACACAGGAATTGGTTAGATGAGAGTAGATGAAGTTCGTGTGTAATGGAGAGCATTATGAGAGACCTATATCCAGCAGTGGAGAGACACAAGCTGATGATAATGATGACCCCTAATTACAGGTAACAGACTGAACTTTTACTAGACCGATCTGAATTTACAGAATAGACCCCCAGGCGGGGGCAAAACACAGGCTCAGAGGAAATCTCAGAAGTAATCCGACTCGAACTAACACTAGCGCTATACCAGATGAAGAACAACAAATGTCCTGGCGAAGACAAAATAACGAGTGAAATACTGAAAATAAAAAGAGACCTGCAAGAAAGTGTACGAATGTTAATGAATAAATGTATTATGGAAGGGGCGTTACCATGCAGCTGACGCAACGCAGAACCATCATTATGTACAAAAAAGACCGAACTATCATTCAAAGTTATCAGCCAATAAGTCTACTACTACATCCATATAAACTCCTCATAAATATAATAACTAATAGACACAAACACAAAATCTCTAGACATTCACCGACCAGTCGTAGAGGCCAATAAAGGATTCGGCACCAGCGACCATCTACAGACACTGAAGAAACTGATAGAGAAACCAAACGAATACAAAGTACCAGTGCAGATTGCCATCGTTGACTATCGAAAATTATTCGACTGTGTCGAAAATTGGGCATTCCTAGAGGTACTCGACAAAGCAAGGGTAAACATCCAACACTCAAACGTCATAAAAACATCTGGAAGAATGCACATATGTAAATTAAAATCGACTAAAGCGACTAGATGAAGAAAATACCGATGAAGAGAGGAGTTACGGCAAGGGGACAGAATTTCTCCAAAACTGTTCACTGCCATACTAGACAAAGTTTTCAAAAACATCAATTTAGAAGAAAAAGGAATTCAAATTCTCGGAGTATACATTAGTCACCTAAGATTTGCGGACGTTATAGTGATCACCAGCAGTTTAATAGAAGAACCAAAGACAATGCTCGAGCATACCCACCAAGCATCTATGACTACAAATTAACCTGCACGAACAACAATAATGACACCGGAGAATATCCATATAATTATTAACAAGGAAATACTCGAGAACTGAATACATATAACTGGGGCACAATCAGGACAGATACAAATACGAAACAGCCGAAATATCGGGAAGATGGTTTACGTTCGACAGCTTCGGAAAATTGGGATTCATACTTAAATCACGAGAATTCCCGACCAATTTAAAAAAAACAGGTGCATATTACCAGTAATTACGTACGACCTGAAAACCATGAGAATAACAATTAAGATCGCAAACAAACTCCGAACTACCCAACAACTACTAGAAATAATAGCACAATTAAAATGGAGGTAGGTAGCGAGACAGGGCCAAATGGTCAAATGGGCTGGCGAGATGGCGTCAAAGGCCCAATTCACACATAGGCGGTGTCGGGCGGAGGCGCGGTGTAGGCGAGGTGCAGGTGCGACGTAGCATAGAGCGATTGTGATGTCCACAGGCAGTAAAGGGGTGGACATTGCACCTTATGTTAACATAGAGGCGGCATGAAAGAGTTATACTTCTCGCCTCTTCGCCTACCGTGTTTTAGGCCCAATTCACACATAAGCGGCGTCGGGCGCAGGTGCGACGTCGCACAAGCAATTTTGATGTCCATATGCAGTGAAGGGGTGGACATTGCACCTTATGTTTACATAGAGGCGGCGTGGAAGAGTTATGCCTCTCGCCACTTCGCCTACCGTGTCTTAGGCGAAGACGCGAAGACGCGGTGCCGGCGCGGCGAGAGGTACGACGCTTCAAGCCCCCTCTATATAAACATGTGGTGCAATGCCCACTTAGGTGACGAGACGCGGGTTTTACCTCGTGTCTCTCGCCGTGCCGGCACCGCGTTTCGCTTTCTCGCCTAAGACACGGTAAGGCCTAAGGCCCAATTCACACATAAGATAGAGGCGGCGAAGAAGAGTTATGCCTCTCGCCACTTCGCCTACCGTGTCTTAGGCGAAGAGGCGAAGATGCGGTGCCGGCGCGGCGAGAGGTACGACGCTTCAAGCTCCCTCTATATAAACATGTGGTGCAATGCCCACTTAGGTGACGAGGCGCGGTCATTTGCCTCGTGCCTCTCGCCGCGCCGGCATCGCGTCTTCGCCTCTTCGCCTAAGACACGGTAGGCGAAACTCTTCCACGCCGCCTTTATGTAAACATAAAGTGCAATACCTACCCCTTCACTGCATATGGACATCACAATCGCCTGTGCAACGTCGCGCCTGCGCCTCGCCTACACCGCGCCTGTGCCCGACGCCGCTTATGTGTGAATTGGGCCTAAGGGGCACACAAAGAAACGAAGAAAGACCCAAAAAAAGGTGGATAGTCGATACCCAGGTAAACGCCGGGAAAAACTGGAGCAAAATAAAGAGACGTCGAAAAATAAGGAACAGGGCTACATTCAGGAGTGGATAAGCAGAGGTTGCTTCATTTAGCCTTCAGCCCAAGTAGAAGATGTAATGAGAATGGTGATAGGTAACTGGCGCAAAGGAATCAACAGGCTAGACATTATACAAATAGGAGAATACCAAGTCGTTAACCAGTATATCTATCAAGGAGTTCTGAACGCGAAGGTGGATCCTCGGGAGAACCAACAGGAGGTGTGAAATGGCTAGAAGAAAAGACATATGTAGACCGCCACATAACCCTAAACACGAAGAAGGCAATAATAAAAACACTAGTATTCTCAATCCTCCTACATATACGGAGCGGAAGCATGGATACAGAGGACATAAGACAGGAAATAAATTGTAAAATGTGCTGCTGACAAAGAGAGCTACGAGTCCCCTGGACAGCCAGAAGAACCAAACTAAGGGACACAAACGAACCGCAATGACTATCACAAATTATATATGCGGGCACATTACGAGAAGGACAGGTGAGAACTTGAAGAAACTAGTGAAGAATTTGTGAAGATATATTACAGAAATGATCATGTGAAGTATAATCTTGTCGCTGAAACTAGTAATACAAGAGAAAATGGAAGGTATATCAAGGGATCACCAAAACAATGCAGTGACATCGCCAAAACAACCACAAACATATCTAAATTATCATTAAAAAATATCTAAATTGAAACAAAACCTTCTTGGGTTTCTTGTGAAATGTTCGACTACTTTATTATTAAAACCTTCAAGGTTCTCAATGACAATCTTTCGATGAATATCATTGTAACACCATTGAGGCTACTTTCCACCATGGTACTTCCTAGCCAGGTTTTAATTCGTTTCAGGCTGCTAAAGAATAAATCCACAGTACACGTTGTGCCCGGTAGAGTGATCACAATTTTCTCAACTTTGGTATCTTTTGGTTTATTAGGTAAATCGTATAATTGGGTAAAGGTTTGGCAAGCTTTCATGAGACATTTCACGGACATGGTTTGCTTTTGCCCCGAATTTCATTTAGATAATGCGAATGATGGAGTATTTTCTTCAGCAAATCGATCTTCAGAAACACAAACACGAAAACAAGAGATAGTTAATTTTGAAGGAATCGTAACTTAAGTGAAATAGTACAGTCATCATCAATTAATCAATTTCGTCCACTGCTGGACATAGGTTTCTTGTAATCGTATCTATTATTTCCAGTCTTGTACTGCCAATATCCAGTTGGTTTTAATCCTTTTGAAGTTTCGGTAGGTACCTCTCCGCGATCTCCATCCAAGTATTTTCTTCGCACAGCGATTGTTCGATAGTAGCAAACATGTCCTGCCCAGTTCCATTTTAAAGATGTTATACGGGTAACTGCATCTGTCACACCGGGCTTGTCCCTTATTCTGTTGTTTGGTAACCTGTTTCTAAGAGAAATACCAAAGATCGACCTCTCCATACTTTTCTTCCTGATACTTATTTGTAGTGTTCTTAGTGAGGGTGCATGTTTCAGCTCCATAAGGGCAACAAAACGAAAAGTATTATATAAGGCCCAATTCACACATAGGAGGCGAAGAGGCGAAGGCGCGGTGCCGGTGCGTCGAGAGGCACGACGCTTTCACGCGCCCTCTATATAAACTATGGTGCAATAGCCTCTTCGCCTGAGACACGGTGGCTGTAAGGCGAGAAGCACAACTCTTTCACGACGCCTCTATGTAAAAATATAGTGTATATGTCCACCGCCTGTGCTATGTCACGCCTACACCTCGCCTACACCGCGCCTTCGCTCGACGCTACTTATGTGTGAATTGGAATAAGAGCTCACCTGTTTAATGCTCATTTCATCTATCTCAATTGCCTTACACATAACAAAATATTTGCCATGTATTGAGTATCGTTGGTGTTAATTTACAGCCGAGCAGTCTTTGAAGCTGCATTCAGCATGTATAGCATTTGTTCTTCGTCCTGCTATAATTAGTATATCATCGGCAAATCTCAAACGGTTTAGTTTTTCGCCATTTATATTAATGCCCATGTCATCGAAGTTGATTTTAAACAAGTATCCTAGATGGGCTGTGAATAGTTTTGGCCATATAACATCGCCGTGGCGGACGCCTTGTTCAATATCAAAATTGTGGGAGTCATCCTGCAGCCTAATATATGCGTTTTATTTTTGGTACACGTGATTGATGATATTGATCGATACGGCATACAGTCAGAGCTAGCTGCATTTCATGATGATTTGTTTTCGTATGCGACGAAGATTATGCAGAGAGGTATTTTATGTTCGATGCTGCTGGATACCAACTGTTGACCTAGTGGAACATAGTTGGAAGGAAGGGAAGCGTAGCTGCTACCACCTCAATAACTAATTGTTATAGAAGTTCTGGATGTTGAAGTTGTGAATGTTGGAGAATGTTTTATGGGGCTTGTAGATGGTCGTTTGTGCCTAACCTTGAAAGCTTGTCTGCTCGCGAGGTTGATAAAAATCGAACTTACTTGTATCTTGGTAATGATTCTCATGAATAATTTGTATCTATGTGATAAGCTTATGGGCCTGTAATTTTGCAAGTTCGCGATGTCTCCTTTCGTGTGTAGTATTATAATTATAGCTAGGTCCCATTGAGAAGGTGTTTTCTAAGCAACCATCAAATAGCTTGCAGAATGCTTCTAATTACGTGGTTCCTCCTGCTTTTATGTAGTAATGATGAAAGGACCACCGCTGTCACCAAATTTGATGTTGTAGAACACCGGGGTTTCGCTGCCACCACCTCCGGATTGAGGAAAACTCATACAAGTTTAAAAATGTTTTATGTATAATAGTTAACAACTATTTGAATTAAGAGCAGCTCCTGTAGCTCGACGATGTTGGCTGGTTCTCATGTCTTTGGAGGGTCGATGTGGAAATGAATGTTGTAGCAAGAATAATAATGAATGTATATATCTTCGAATACGGTGTCCTATAATATCGGTCCTATTCAAGGGTGATTATGGGTTCGAGCTAAAGTCTTCCTATTAGATTTTATTAGATAATAAAGTCGATTTCATTTCTTGTAAAGCCGTCGGGGCTCGCCCAAGTTTTGCTGTGGAGGTTTGCGTCAAAAGCTGTATATTTAAATAGGCTGTGTGGTAGAAGGAAATCAAGGAGAGCTTGATCTTTCTCATTCATTACTCCAAATCCATGTGTTCCCTAACCTGTTTCAGTGTTTCAAGTGAAGTCGTGTGCTCATCTTGCAACGGCTCTCAAGTACACGATCGAGAGCCGTCGGTCGGTCACACTTCCCCTTGTTATGTAATAATCAGTTTAATCTTTAATAAAATGTATGTCCATATTTTTGGATTCTTTAATTTTGGTGCTCTACGAATTTTTCTTATGATCAAAAGAAGTTCAAAAAGGTTAATAATCAGCTGTTTATATACTAAGAAACCGACTCCTCCTTCATACATGTTTTTGGTCTCCTCTATAGTGCAGTAGAACTAGACAAATATAGGACCAAAGATAGGACTAGGTGGAGTAGGAAAATAAAAGAATAACTTATAAAACATGATACTGACAAATGGCGATAAAAAGGAATGATGAATAATTATTATGAATGAACGATTGTTCCTAATATGTGAATAAACTATTATAGACAATCTATTAATACTATTTTTTAGCTACGCAGTCTCAATGAATTTATTGCT
The DNA here is from genome assembly GCA_963942505.1 of Lordithon lunulatus. Taxonomy (NCBI): domain Eukaryota; kingdom Metazoa; phylum Arthropoda; class Insecta; order Coleoptera; family Staphylinidae; genus Lordithon; species Lordithon lunulatus. The sequence goes on from OZ012673.1 coordinate 18,125,714, forward strand.
GTGAGATTGCGATTTTCTAGACAGAACGTTTATACCAGTAATACGTTATCTATATTTTGTATGATTTTAATTAGTATGATACGTATAATAATGTAATGTCAGTAATATGTACTAGGTATCTAATTTTGTATTATATAGATTTTTAATTATTCTTATTGTGTATCTGGACTATTTTTATCTAACAGTGATGAAATTTGAATAATAAATAATAAATAAAACCAGTTTCGGGTAAAAACATTTTCATATTAAATATTCACAGCAAATTGCGGATTGTTTTGGTTTTAAGTTAGATATTAAAGTGACGCTGCTCACAGTGGGAGGCCGCCTTTATGCAAGGCGTACATTTTACACAATTTATAGTACATGATGTAAAAGTAATTACCTTTCCTTCAGCGTGTCTGCTTTGAGACCCTGCCATGGCAGTGATCCCCTTAGGAAATACAGATACATATGCCCCAATGCCTCCAGGTCATCCCTTCTCGATTGCTCCCGTCCCATGTGGGTGTTTATACTCATATATCTTGCTGTTCCTGAAATAATGTAAAGAAAAAATTCTCAGTTCTCAAAATTATTTGTTTCAGATTAAATTGAAATTAATAGATAACAAAATAATCAAAAATAAATTAAATTGTTCATAACAAAATGTATGTAATAATGCATAAATATGAGTTAATTTTAATGTAATTGTGACATTGGCAATTCAATATCACAATTTATATTTGAGAAATAATTAAAATTTTATTTTGATTTACCATTTGTTTCGATACAAATTGCACAGCTATATAAACACGCCTTGAATCAATAAAAAAGCTTCCTAAATAAATATCAAACTTCAGTAATAACGACCTCAACCTTTTGCGCATATAAAATTTTTAAAAGCTGCTTACCAGTCAAAGACTTATGTTCCCGATACGGTATATGTTTGTTCTTATCTTTATCAATATACTCCTTGGCAAGACCGAAATCAATGATATGTATTATTTTGTCCTTGCTGTTTTTACTGCGACCAATCAGAAAATTCTCAGGCTTAATATCGCGAAAAACTAGTCGACGTGAGTGCACATATTCGATCCGCTGTAAAGTCTGATCCGCAATCATTAGCACAGTTTTCAGGCGTAGGTGACGATTGCATAGATTAAACAAGTCCTCCAGGCTCGGCCCCAGCAGCTCCATTACGAGCGCATTGAATCTTCCACCACATACACCCATCTGGAATATTCTTGGTAAACCTGTAATAAATTAGCAAATTTAATCATTTCTTTTCATTCATTTATGACGTTGTTTCTTCTTAATAGTCTTTTTTTAATTGAAAATTCAATAATTTGCACTTGAATAAGGAACGGCGCTATTATTACTACAACACCCAATGTTTTATAAATCGAAATATATTCTGATTGCTAACTTAAAATAGAAATAAAAACATGTATGCCTATTTTTATGCAGAAGCAATGAAATCAATACATTTTGCTAAATACAGCTAATAATTTTAATTGGTTGATATAGTTAATAGTTTTTTTGTTATTTTTTCTAAAAAAAAAAAGACCTTTATTGGCATTTGCCTCACTGCCCCTCCACATCACAAACCTCAACAAAAATATACAAAAATAAAAACAAAAATACAATATAAATAAAAGTACTACTCCGCCAAAAATTACTAATTACCCCCATCTATCGCCGCTCCCTTTGCCCTTGCGACTTTCCTCTACCACGTCAGCCTCCTGCAGATTTTCACGCCTTCCCCATCCTCGCATAACCATTCATTCAGCTTTCTGCAGTCTCCCACCCACTCTGCTTTCACACCCTCACATTCTTCGCTAAGGTGCCACCACGTGTCGCTTCCCTTACTACACAGCGCACACGCGGTGTACCCTAAACCCATCCACACTTTCCTCCCTCTCTCGTCTGACTCACACCTCGCTCTTGCCATGCATACCTTGTCCTCCCTGCTCCACTCACCCCTGGCTAAGTAACTCGGGAGTCTCCCACTCACTTGCCACTCTACGTAGCCAGGGTTGTAAGAGCTCTCATTCATTCTAGTCTGCCGTTCTTGCCACTCAATATATCTCAATCTCTCTCTTACCTCAGTTCCTAGGCTTCCCATTTCTCTCAGCTTCTCCTCTACCCACACCTCAGACATACCCACTCTTTCATACATCCTTCCTCTATCCTTTCTCCAACCACACTCCGTCCTACTCTTACACCTCATCCATACCTCCCGCACCAGTCTTTCCTCACCCAATTCCTGCAATCTTTCTTCAAACTTCACAACCCTTACACACGATTCCCACCACATACTCATACGATTCGTCTCCTGCAACAGCACTGCTCTCGGTGTCGACCTTTCGAGACCCAGCAGACTCTTTAGGAGCACACCTTGCTCTCTCTCTATCACATCCCACTCACGCAATCTCCACACTTCCACTCCATACAACAGAATAGGTTTTACACACGCATCCCAGATCTTGCACGCCATTACGAGGTTACCGCCCCACAACCTCTCCCATTTCCTTCTCGCTATTCCCCAAGCCATTCTCGCTTTCGCTTGCATACTTTCCACATGCAGCCTAAATCCTCCTCCACTGTCAAACCAGAAACCCAAATATTTAAAGACATTCACTCTCTCAATCATCCTTCCCTTCCATTTCAGCTCTTCCACTCTACCCCTTCTACCCCTATTCCTAAACATCATCCATTTAGTCTTCTCCACATTCACTACTAGCCCTCTCCTATCCATGTACCTTCCCATTCTTTCCAACATCTCTTGCATCTCTTCCACTCTCTTGGCTACTAATACTATGTCATCCGCATATGCCAGCATCCACACCTTGATTCTCCCCACCACGACCCCTCCAGCCTGTCCTCTCCTCAGCACCGCCTCCATCTCGCTTGTGTATAGATTGAACAGGAGGGGGCTTAGCGGGCACCCTTGCCTTACACCCACATTCACCCTAAACTTCTCAGATACTTCTCCATTCACTCTCGATTTTGCCCACGTCTCTTTATATATACTTCTCACCCACTCCACTCCTTCCACTTCCATACCCAATCTATCCATACATTCCACCAGTTTCCCCCTAGGAACTGAGTCATACGCCGCTTTAAAATCCACAAACACCGCATACACTCTCCCTTTGCCCTTCAACGCTTCCTCCACCATTCTCGCAAGCGTGAAAATCTGCTCCCTCGTCCCTCTTCCCTTTCTGAAACCCCCCTGGCATTCCGACAGCAGCCCTTTTCTATCCACTTCCCTCGCTAGTCTATTTTTCACAATTGTCATCATCGCTTTGTATCCCGCATTCATAACGGTAATACCCCTATAATTATTTACGACCGATGCTGCTCCCCCTTTGTGTACCGGGACCACCAGCCCCCCCCCCCCCCCCCCCCCACGCCACTCTTCCGGCAGTTCTTCCTCACCACTCCAGACTCTATTCATAACCTCCAGTAACTTATCTTTTCCTTCCTCTGTTAATCTTTTGAAGGCCTCTGCCTTCAGCCCATCTTCCCCGCCGCCTTTCCCAGTTTCAGCTGCCCTATGGCCACGTCGACCTCTTCCCGCGAAAACGCCTCCCTTCCTACCACCGGTCTCGGACTCCCTAAATTCACCTCTGACCCCGCCATCTCTCTACAGCTCTTCTCCCACTCTGCCAGCTCTATGCTAACGTTGCCCTTTTTTACGCTTCCCCTCAGAATTTCCCACAATCCTTTCTCTGTCACACACTCCTTCAACCTCGTTTCTACCTTCTGCAACTCCTCTATCTTCTTCCTCTGGCAGGTTCTCTCGAACTCCCTCTTCGCCTGATTGGCCCTTTCCACTTCACCTCTCCCATTTCTCCACTTCGCCATTGCTCTTCGCCAGCTCGACTTCTTCACCCTACATTCCTCGTCAAACCAACTCTCCCTCTGCCCCCCACTCTTCTTCTTCTCCAATGCAGCCACCATCACTCTCTCCAACTGGAGCATCGAATCCACATCCTCCCACTTGACGCGTTTTAGCTTTTTCTCATATGCAAGCAAATCCGGCTGGCTCCATCCAAACCTCTGTTGCCCCTTCCTCTGTTCTCCCTTCCCAACGTTCCTCACCCTAACGACCACCTCCACCGGTACATGATCCGACCCTCCTACGTTTTCCACCTTGAAGCACACCAACTCTTCCCTTTCGATCCCTTTGACCACCACGTAGTCCAAAACCGAGCCTCCTCCTTGTCCGCAGAACGTTTTTTTCCCTTCCCAGTCCCCTTCACAGCAACCGTTGAGCACATCCCATCCTGACTTTCTCACCCATTGCATCCATTCTCTACCCTCCTGGTTAGTCACTTTATCCTGGGAGCACCTTTTTCTCCAGTCACCGTCTTCTCCGATCCCTCCTTCCAGCTCCCCCATCCTCACATTCCAGTCGCCCCCGATGATCCACATATCTGCTGCCGTATCCAGTTCGTCTAGTACCTCCATTAATTCCACCCGGTTTTTGTTAAAGTACACTGCTCCCACCCACACCGCACTTCTATGCATTTCCACCTTCCCTATTACGACTCCTGTAGCTTCTCTTAGCGTCTCTCTGTTCCATTTTCCCACTATCTTCCTCACCCCCAATAGGATTCCTTCTTTGGCTCTACCCATCTTAGCTTCCTTCTTCGCTCCCTGAGTCATCCAGTCCCATCCTGTTGGCATACAGCACTCTACCTGCCCCCACTCCTCTTCTGTCAGCCACGTCTCTACTAGCCCCACTATGTCCTTTGAGCCCAACCAATCCTCTAGTTCTTTTACCCACACTCCTCCCAGCACTTTTTTCTTTAGACCCGCAGTGTTCCAGAAGCCCACCCTGCAGTTGCCCTCGTCACCTCTTCCATCCACCCCATACTCCTGGCTCGTCGTCCTCACCCCCTTCAGCACTTTTTTGCCAGACCATCGCCCTGCCAGATCCACCACTCGCCTGCCACATTCATTTTTCGGTAGCCCACTCTCACTTCTACACCTTTCGCTCTTTCATCCTTGGCCCTCTCCCTTATTTTCTTCTGAACGTCCCTCTCCGCTACGGTTAAATCATCGTCTATATATATGTTTGTCCCCTTCAATTTGTGTTTAGACCTCATTATCTGCATTTTCTCGTCCCAACTGGCCAGCTCTAGCAGCATTCGGTCCCCCTTTCTCCCCAGCTCCACCTCTCTCCGCACCTGCACACTAACATCCAGCTTCTGTATAACTCCCTCCACCCCTTCCTTTCCTATCCCCGACACCACTACATTGTTTTTCCTCTCATTTCTTTGTCTCTCCTCCTTTCTCTTTTCTATCGTGACCACTTTCCTTTTCACCTCCTTTACCCACTCCGGCGCTGCTTTCCCCTCCGGTTTGTTCCTACTCACCTCCCATTTTTACCAGCTGGTCTATCTTCCCCATCATCTCCTTTCTCTCCTGTGTCCATTCCCTCTGCATTTCCCTCCATCCGTTATTTTTTCTATATAAATATACTTTGTAACCATATTTCGTAAGTTCTACGGAAATTCACTGCTTTATAATTAAATCTGTCGGAATATAGAATGGCAAGCATCGTGAATAAAGTTAGTTTCCATAACTATCGGCAGCAAAAACAAATCAGTAGGGTGCAATCTGACTAAGTTTACATAATAATGGGAAACAGCCCCGGTTGCACCCCCTCAAGTATAATCTTTATACATTAATAATGCGTTGTAATATTCTAATCATACTTCATAAATTCTCAATTCAGATGAATGTATTTAATTAAATCCACCTTTTTATATTATTCGACTTAATATACATGCATCATAGACTTATATTCGCTCTGGATCAGTGATTGTTAATCTTTTTGAAATCAGGGAGGACTTGTGATCATAATAAAAACTCGCGGAGCACTAAAATCAAAGAGTCAATCACATACAGTAGATGAGCCAACATTCAATTTCGGCTTTCATATCTTCGCGGAGCACATGCAATAGACTCGCGGAGCCCCAATGTTCCGGTTAAGAACCACTGTCCTAGATAGACGACTTGTACTAGCTTTATACAAGGTGTCCCTAAAGTATGAAATAAATTCCATGAAATAATTATTTATGATTTCTGCAAACACTGATCGGACACGTCGATTTTTTATTTTAAATTGCCAATTTTGAATGAACGTACGAATTTTTTCAGCCATTTTGAATGTACAATGACGTCATCGACAAGTTTTTCAAATGACAATCCCATTTGTTTATTACAGATTCTGAAAGAGATAATTTGTCTGCGATCAGAGATATATATTATGATATAGGTTACCTAAAGAAATTTTCCAGAAAAATCATATCAAATGACAATCCGTTTGTTATTACAGATTCTGAAAGAGATATTTTTCTGCGATCGGAGATGTATATTATGATATACATATGGAAATTTCCCAGAAAAATCATATCAAATGTCAGAGTGGAATAACATGAAACACGAAATAATATTTAATTTAATTCTTATTAATTGTTTCGAGTATTTTATTGAAAATTTAAAAAAAAATGACTATTTTTGTTGTTAAAAATATCGAGAATTGTTATATAAACAAATAATTTATAATTAAAAGAGAGGAAGGTATACAAATTTCCATAACATTCGCATGAATATTAAAAAAAGATAAAGATATCTCTTTTTAATATACATAAATAAGGGATATATTAATATTCATGTGAATGTTATGGAAATTTGTATACCTTCCTCACTTTTAATTATTAATTATTTCTTTTTATAACTATTCTCGATATTTTTAACAAAAAGTGTTTTTCTTTTTATTCTCAATAATATACTCGAAATAATTAATAATTGTTATGATACGTATTTTAGTACGTAAACCCCTTTTAAGCGAGCATACGCGCCACATACATTAAACCATTTAAATAATTTACCGTCATTTAAGCCGAGCATTTTGTAAAATCGATATTCCAAATGCAGTTGCGGCGCCTTCGTTTTCATCGGCTCCAACTTAATCGCGACGTGCTCGTTAGTAAATATGTTCTTGCCAAGTCGCAGCTCGCCGAAATTTCCGCTTCCGATCTTCTTGCCGACTTTGTAATTAGTGCCGACCATTAATGTAGCACCGTTGATTGAAGACAATTTTTCTTCCATATTATGTGCGGGACGTTCTTTTGAATTAAACGATAATCTGCTATTCTACAAATGAATTACGAACTACAACTAATTATTGTTACTGCTCGCAAAGACTCACAAGTTTCTTAACGGCTATTGAAAAATTATATGTTCTACCTACTTTCTTCGTCACTGGGTCACTTTTCCAGCATGGCATTTTCTGACGCGCAGCTAAAAATTGGGGAGTTGAGTTGAGTTTTAATGAGCTATTGGGTGGGATTGCAGCTCACCCCCTACCAATTAGCAACGGGAAATCGAGCGGTCGCTTTTAATTCCATGTTTTCAACTTTGTTCGTTCACTGACAATTTGGAGTTTCGAACGTCAGCATGGTTTGAAGGATTAGACTTTAGTGTAGCCATCGTTGATTATTATTCGTTTTCGCATTATCGAAATTCAAATATATTAGCAATATTGTACGAAATATTCATATGTTTCAAGCAGAAGAAGAAGATATATTTATTGTAACATACATACATACAAGATGTTTCAAGCATTATTGCAAAAATTAATCTACTTCTTATAAGAAGTTATTGTTTGTATGTATTGTATGCACTGTCGCATATTCAGTCTACTGCTTATATCGGAATAACCAGGAATCCAGTTGGAACAAAAGAGAGAAGGGCATAACAAGACAGTACCGAATCAAATCCTGTTAAAATAATGGACAGACACTGACCAAACAACGGACCCGGATAAGAATGAGGATAAATTTCTTAATTTATAAGAAGAAAACAGAAAATAGAATAACACAAATTAATGACATCCGAAAAAGAAAATAATATGGCGAACTGAAACATGGAGCACATCTAATAGAGAAATAAAGAGGGCCATTATACCTCTTTTCTGTCTATTTTTTTGGTTTATTTTTATTTTATCAAATTCTTTTACTAGAATTTGAGAAAATGAAAATAGACAAAAAAATAGACAGAAAAGAGGTATAACAATAAGGTTAGAACTAGCTATTCACAATTAGGGCATAACAACAATAATCCAATGAAGACGAAATAGTAAAGAAAAGAGAAGACCTCAGGGAACACATAACGGAGGAATTAGAAGAAATAGAAGTAGAAGAAATAGAAGCTAGACTTATAGTATATAAATAGAGTCGACAAAAAAGACGCGGAATGCAGGGTAGCCCATAGGAAGATATGATGAAAACGTCAGAAACAAGAATGGGACTAGGCTGATCGAGTTCTTTACAGAAAATAACCTAATAATAACTAATACCTTTTTTTAAGCACAAAGACATCCATATCTATACAAGAGAGGTAAGGTGCAAAGGAGAGAGATTTATGATTGATTATATAATCATAAATAATAGAAACATAATAGAAGTAAGATATACCAGAGTTGAAATTATCTAGTTGTGGCAAACATCGCAATTCAAACAACAAAGAACCAAGAGAAATTCATAGAAAATATAAGACTGTATGGATTAAACGCTGAAGAGGCGGCAATAGAATATACCACAAAACTAGATTAGAAGTGTGACATCAGGACGAAAACATAGGTACAGTCAAGTATTGTTGTAATTTTTGTGCTTGTAAAGGTCTAGTTTTGCTGTAGCATCCCACTGAACTGTAGTCACGGCTGACCTATTGTGCTCCCCCATTTCTTATTCCTCATTCATGCATGAGCTCTGTATCTTCAATAAAGTTCAGAAGTCTTATAAATGGGCGGGGTTGAATCTCTTTTAGGTTCAACGCGAACCAAAGAGCTTTCTCCTGCATGCCTTGAATCATTCGCAGAGAGTGATTAGATGTAGTGGCGTTTCTTCTTGTTCCCCACAGCCTCTACACGCTGGTGACTTGTCTATCCCCATAGTGTGCAGGTGTTTGTTTAATGTGTAGTGTCCTGTCTCCTGGATTTCTTCCGTCGCTTCTATACTGGGAGCCTTCATGAACATGTTCGAGTGTTTCATTTCTATTTGAACTTCTCAGTATCGGCGGTGGCAGTTTCTTTGATGCTTTTTCAAGCTATTTCTTCCGGTCTTATATGGTATCCTGCAGGTTGGTACGGAACCAATGAATTTTAATTCAGTTGCCTCTTTCGCCAATTTATCCGCTTTTCGTTGCCTTTGATTCCTTGATATCCTCGTGCCCACACAACTGTTACTTCAGTTTTCAGCACATTCTATATGAACTCTAGAGTTATTCACGCTCTAGATCTCGCAACACTGCTTGACTATCTGTAAAATTATTGATTTCTATCTTTCTATAGTTTCTTCTAACGCAACATTGAATTCCGATGGTTTCTGCTTGGACCGCGTAGGTATACTCGTCCAGCTGGAGACAGCCGTTCTCATACACTTTTGTAAACCAGATTAATCCCTTAAGTTTTTGCATGTGGCTTTTCTTCCCATTCCGCTCTGTCAGATATTATTACCTTGTAAGGTTTGATCATGAGGAGTGTAATTAGTGTCCTGTTGGGATACATCCTTAGATTGTTTTCCTAGCGCAAGTTGGGTGTCGGTGGGTGATTCGTATTACTTCCCCATGGCGTTAGTTCTGTAGATTGCTATCTTGGCCTCTGTATCCACTTTAATATGTAGTGGAGACAGGTCTAATGTAGCCTCCATTGCGGCGGTTGGGGTGGTTGCCATTGCTCCTGTAATTTCAAGACAGGACCTTCTGTGCAATTTGCCTAGTATTCTTCTGCTTACTCCGTCTGAGGCTTTGTGCCATCAAATATAATTATACGTAAGTCATAATGAGGCCAATAACTCGAGTGTAGAGCTCCATTTTTTGGTGTTAGTTCCCAGGTTTTTCCGAACATTCGTCGGCATGCCCAGAACGCTTTCACGGGTTTGTCCGTAATCTTTGTAATATATGAAGATCAGTTTTCAATCTATGGTTACGCCTAGATACTTGACCTGTCCCTCCATCTGTATTTCCCTGCCGACAGCATCGGTATTTTTATTAATTAAATCGTCAGCGTAGCCGCTTACATAGTATTCTTTCTGTTCTTTGTAGTTGCTCTAAATGATCGTCTATAACTAGGCACCACAGAAGAATTGATAGTACGTCGCCTTACGGGCAATCCCTGCCGACCGATACTTCCATGGTTATTCCACTTAACAATGTTTTTGAATGGGAATACTTTAAGGGAGATTTTTGTTGGTATGCCGCCAGCCAGAGAGTGTCTTATATAAGACGACTGATTGAAGACAGTGCCAGATTATTATAGACCCAAAAAGCACCTTTCTGCAATATAATGATAAAATTAGTTTTATAAGTTTATGTCGGAGGGTAAAGTCACATAATAAGGTTTCAGCTTCCCTTTATAGTTTTGCCCAATTCACTGCGATCCTTTTACAAGGATCAACCTGGGCCAAACATGTTTCCAATTATGATGTTCGTCATAATACTCCCAGTTCATCTCTAATTTCACTGATCTACCGACACTTGTATACGGTGCAGCTGAATGGGCTGGGGGTCTAACCAAAACGAATAGGTTGAACCTGAATGCCCAATCTGGAACGTTCTTAGAGTAATATCCTGGAATTGCTGCAGGCTCAACCAATTTGTTTTGGTTATATCCCCATCCCAGACAGGTGCACTGTATGTAAGTTTCGGTCTCAGCCACGGAGCTGAAGATCCTTAACTTATTTCGCAAACAAAGAGCAATATATATGCCAATTAAGGAAGATAGCCTACCAATGGCTTATCTGGTTTTAACCAGGACTGCTTCCAGATTTATGTTCCAATTCAGTGAATGCGACAGGATAACACCCAACCACCTGGCAGAGTACCTCCAAGAAATGCTCTTATCAAATAGTAGAATATCTTCTGGTCTCGCCAGTCTACTTCCAACCTGCCAATCCCTCATCCACAACTCTAATTCAGTTGACATTGATTGGAGGCGTGCAACGATAATTGTCGGTTTTGTGCTATGGTCGGCGTACTGCGCCATTATTACATTTGGGGCCACGGAATATCTCAGAACTATTTATTAAAAAGGTCTAGCGTGATTACAGTTCCTTGGGGTATACCGGCGTCTAGGGATTACTCTGATCAGAGACACCTTCCCAACCGTATCTTGAAACGTCAGTGCTTCAGGTATGAAGCAAGTAGTCGAATCACATAGCCTGGAAATTCATACCTGCCAATCCCTCATCCACAACTCTAATTCAGTTGACATTGATTGGAGGCGTGCAACGAGAATTGACGGTTTTGTGCTATAAGTAGGGCTCTATGGTCGGCGTACTGCGACCATATTACATTTGGGGCCGCGGAATATCTGAGAACTATTTATTAAAAAGGTCTAGTGTGATTACAGTTCCTTGGGGTATACCGGCGTCTAGAGATTACTCTGATCAGAGACACCTTCCCAACCGTATCTGGAAACGTCGGTGCTTCAAGTATGAAGCAAGTAGTCGAATCACATAGCCTGGAAATTCATTCTGGATGAACTTGTAAAGCAAGCCATTGTGCCATACTTTAACAAAAACCTTCTCACCATCAAGGAATATCGCAGCCGTGAATCATCTCCCTTTATTTATTTTTGTTACGTGCCCGAACCATTTAAAATATTATTTCTCAATCCTGTGGATTATAGATTATATTCCTAGTTCTTTTCTTATGATATCGTTTCTCATTCTATCTTTTCCTGTTACTCCTATGGCTTCTCTATGGTACTTCATGTCGATCGCTAGAATTTAAATTTTCATTGCATTTTTTAATACCCAACTCTCGCTGTCATATTTAATTATTGACCTGAGTAGGTTTTGTATACTATATTATTATTATTAAATATTTATTTCTTTTTCAGCTCTGAATATCATATTTAGACTATGGTAAAATTGTGCAGGCACCCTTTGGTTTATTTCAGATTCCATATTCCCCTTCCAATCTAGCATAACTCTCAGATATGTATCAACTTATTTAATTTGTTTCCTCTTTTATTTCTATATTACTAGTGTGTTTATTTTTCTTGCCTATGAACATAATCTTTGTCTTGCTATTGCTTTATCGCATATTTCTGCTTGACAATTCATTCCCTTTAGGTTCAGGTTTTATTATAGTCTTCTTCACTTGATGCACAGGACATTAAATGTTCAGAAAAGGCACATTTCGAGATGTCCACGGTCCATAATTTCTTGTATCCAATATATACGTTTCTCGTGTTCTTCTTTCTGTTGCCTTTAATATGTCATCCATAATTAAAATCAAGAGTGTTACACCCATTACACCACCTTGTCTGACCCTCGCTTATTGATAATATGTCTGCTAGCATATTGTCCTTCCTTATATAGCTTCAGTTGTTTATATATAGGTGTTCTATGCCTTTTGTTCGCTTCTTGTTGATATTGCTTTGATCAAGACTCAAGACGTTAAAGTGTCTCTTTGAGACACTTTAACAAATGCTTTTTCAAGGTCCAAAAATGCTAGGTTCATATATTATTCTTAGTCTTCTTTGATCATTTGTTTTATTGCAAAAATAGGGTCCCGAACACTTCGTCTTCTCCGGAGCCCACTCTAGGCTTCATTTAACTGTTCGTCCATTTTATTCCCTAGCACTAAAGAGATCAAAATAATTGAATTGTATAATAAAGATAAATTTATATTTTGTTATAAAACGTATAAGATAAGATGTAGGAGTAGAACAGAGATTGGATGGATGGAGACAGGACAGAGGAAGGATGTATAAAAGAGTGGGTATGTATGGAGGTGTGGGTGAATAACAAGCTGAGAGGAATGAGAATCCATCCATTATTATTTCTTTGATCTCAGTTCCTAGGAAGTCAGGGAGAGAGACATGAATGTGGAGAAGCAAGAAAGGCACGTGAGAATGGCTGCGATCTCTAATACGTTATAGCTAGTTAAACGCCGATGTAGTAATGCAGTCTCACGAACGGGTGACCTGGGTTTGAATCCCGTCCTGGGTAGACGTTAACATTTTATCCATTTATTTATTTATTTATTTTTCAAATTTATTTATATATTTATTTTTTGTCCATACATGCACAACACAATCATAATTATATAAAATGTAAGACTAAAATTTATTGTATATTCACACAAAAGACAGTTGGTGTTAAGATGTAATTAACAACACTTTAGACAATTCGGATATGATATTCTGTAAGTAGCAATTGCTAACACTCACATACACATATATTAACACACTGCAGAAAGACCCATAAGGTCGATAGGCAGTTACAAATTGTCACAAATGCAGTAATTACTACTACAACTGAAGACCTCGACAAGCAGACGGAAGACTCAGACAGACGCCCTTGAAAGAATTCTGACTACCAGAAGCGCATGGAAAAGGGATGGGGTTTAGCTGGTAGGTCGGCTCTAGATTGCCAGAGAAAGTGCCATCAGGCCTCCGGGCGAATAAACAATCCTCCTCATGCCAAAGTAAAGCAATTACTACTATAGCGAAATTGTTTATTGTTATTAGTTGTTGCTACAGGAACTTTGAATGTACTAGCATACAAATGTTAAAATTGGCCGATTTATAGGGACTAGGAAATAGCCAAAATTAAAAATATTAAAAGTGAGAATGTGTTAGAGTTGGTAAAAGAGGTATTATAACATACAGGAGCTGTAAAAGGTATTTAGTCGTCTAAAAAGTGAAACACAGTTGGAGTGAATGGAGATGGATTTCCCTTTCCCTTGATTTGTCGGATCGCCAATTAATATAGAAGAAGACATAGAAAATCTCTTCTCACTAGCTACGATAGTTCATGTCCTCTCAAAACCTCCAGGATAAGTGAACTACCATACCCTGGTGGTGCTGGGAGTTGGAGAGATTAAAGAAAGATGGTAGAAGACTCTTTAATAGGGAAAAGAATACCCGATGACAAATTGGTTCGAAGTTTCCCTGGTTGCAAATTCTACCGAAGTCCAATCTAGCATTGGAGAGCCCGTCCGTCTAACAACAACTGAGGCATTGATAACATACTGTAAACTGACTACAAGATAACTTGGGCTATTCAATTCTTGAAGCCTTGCAAATTGGCAAGCTTAGATGGCATGTATCCAGCCCTACTACTGTAAGGTCTTAGGCACGTCCATCGGCCGTTGACAAGCATTTTCAAGCATGTATGTATAGCATTAAGATATATTCCAAAGCTATGGAGAGAGGTGAAGGTGACTTCATACCTAATATTCATATACACCAACGGAGCTTTCGACAAGGCTACTTTTGGTGGTATCGAGAACGCTCTAGTTAAGCATGGTGCCTACCTAAAAGTTGTGGGTACGGCACTCCACTTGAGCATGTTTCGTACTCATATGGAGTGCCGCTAGCGTTATTGTTGAAAGCACCACTGTTAGACGAATGGTAATTAGGACTGCCCACAAGACGGACCTCTATCTCAACTACTAAGGAATATAGAAGGCAGGCAGGCCTTATAGACCATTTAAATGCGACAAGGGTATGCGGATGAATACAATCAGTCTAACAGGGAACTACTAAAGTGTACTAGGCAGTATTATGCAGAGTAAACCAAGAATGGTAGAAAATTGGTGCACAAAACATAGTCGGACGGTAAACCCTAAGAAGACTGAGATGGTCATGTTCAAGAGAATATTAAAGCCAAACACTTAAAGATGCCAATCTTATTTAGGACAACTCTTAAGCTAGCATCACAAGTAAAATATCTAGGAATTGTTATAGATAAGAAACTAAACTGGGAACAGCACGTCAGAACAAAGACAAAGTCAGCAATTAAGGCGTTCTAGCCGTGTCGCAGGGCAATTGGGCGTACATGGGGATTATCACCCCGTACCATCCTGTGCATTTACACAGCTATAATAAGACACATGCTAGCTTAAGGAGCTGTAGTCTGACGGCCCCGAACTGAACTAACTTCAACAACATTAAAACTGCAGCAAGTACAACGTATGGTATACTGTGGTGTTACTAGTGCTATGTGAACAACTTCTGTCACAGCGATGGAAGCAATACTAGATCTCTCACATATTCCTTAGGGGTAGGCGATGAAGGTTGTCATCAGACTGCAGGCGGCAGGTCTATGGAGATGTTTGGGGTAATACAGGCAAACATGAGCAGATAGTAATGCCATATAAAGCTATTCCCCTGTTGAATCTGCGGTCAGGCAAAACAATGCCGGTCTATCTATTTAGCATTTCTGTATATGTATGCAAAATGTCTCAACTAATTTATATAATATATATTTATCTGTAAATACATATGTCTCGCAAAATTCTAAACGCTTCGGTTACGGTGTACATTCTTCCAAACTTGGAGAAACTTGCCATCCGCAACAGGTTAACTCTTCAATGGGTCAAGGGTCATAGTGAAAATGAGGTAAATGCAATTGCCGATGAGCTCGCATGCGCCGCTTCTGTTCATGCCTACCTCGGCCCTGGACCGGTGGTACCATTCTAGGAAAAAAAGGACAAGCCTCATAAACGAATATATTTAAGTATCACCAAAACAGATGGAGAAGCCTTACGACATATGAATATGCAAGAAAATTCATACCAGGCTCGAATACTGCACTGGTACATTTTGATTCTTATGAGAGAGGACATATTACAGGAACTGATCTAAAAGATACCCGAATACAATAAGATACGCTCTCGATTCACTATATAGAGCATGCAAGCAATAGGAGAAGACACCGGTTCGTGTTCATGTCCCGCAGTCACCCGAAAGGTTAGCTATTGTTGGCACCCCCAGCCTAGACCTAGGCACGTCAAGTGTCATCCCTCATAAGGCCATTCTACAGTTTTCACATCTGTGGGATACATGTTGCAATGTCAAGTAGGGTGTGAAGAAAAGTCCCACACAAGTCATCTAAGTGCAGTCTACAGATGAGCCTCCAGCAACCTTCAGTTATTTTAAATCAAGCGATCATTGCAACGTCACCGTTTAAAATTAGAGCAATTTGAATTTGGTATTCCACCTCAATCTGTAACATTCTCTGCGTAAAGTTTCTAGTAACTAGTTGCACCTCGACCTTAGTTGTTAGTCGACATCTAAATGAGTTTCACCGTCGGCATTCGAAGAGCGTGTGCTCTGCATTGTCAGATTCGTGACCGAATTTGGGACTAGGCCTGGTCACTGGACTTGCCAATCCGACACTTTTGGAAGTCCACCTCCCCATGCTTCTTACCTACCCAACTTCTTATGGCAGGGATAACCTTCTTCGTCTGCCCAACGTTTCTCTCGATGGCTATCTCTTGCAATCCTTAGTAGCCTCCTGTCCTGCCCCGAACAGTTCTTGCCGTTGCAGGCGAGTAGCTCTGTTGGTGGCATGTCGGCTATCACAAGCACTGCCACCGTAACTTAATGCGATCTTGCGCTGCATTTTGGCCAGACGCGTCCATCCTATTTGCATCTTATCAGCCCACACTAGGGCATCGTACAGCATATCTTGCCTAGGGTGGTCGCCACTAGGGCTGCTGTTGCGG
Source organism: Lordithon lunulatus (assembly GCA_963942505.1). NCBI lineage: Eukaryota > Metazoa > Arthropoda > Insecta > Coleoptera > Staphylinidae > Lordithon > Lordithon lunulatus. The sequence continues at coordinate 18,142,232 of OZ012673.1, forward strand.
CCGTAGTCTGTGCATGTATGGGAATGTTTAGGTGCTTGTCCAGTGTCAGACCTAGGTATTTGAGGCTAGCTCTAGGTAAAATCTGCTGTCCTATATAAATAATTCTATCAGTGCTACTCGCCTTCTGTCGGTAAACCAAACGGCCTCTGTTATCTCAGGGGCCAGGGATAATTGATTATCCTGTAATTCTGGCCTCGAATGCCCTTATAACTAGCAGTAAGGGAGTCCGAGTTATCGTCGGCTCCATCAATCCTACCTTTCTCCATAATATGAACTCCAGCTTCTAAAAGTCGTTCCGGTCGGCCAGCTGGGTTGGGATGCATTGGTACCTTATGTCACAGCCGTAGCGGAAGGTTATATATAAATGATCACTGAAGATTTGCTCCTCCAGTACCCGTAGGTCCTAGATTGTATTTACAGCTGCAGTTGAGACAAACATTAGGTCGAGAGTGGCGTCTTAATTACCACTCCGAAAAGTCGGCCGTCCTATCTCATTACCGAGACAAGGTTGTAGGTTGCTACACACTCCGCCAACAGTGTTCCTCTCTGATTTGTCATTGGGGAGCCTCACTCTGGGGACTTGGCGATAAAATCTCCAGCCACCACACAGTGCTTTCCTATTCTGTCCACAGCTATGCATAGGCCAATCTCGCCCAGCGTCTCCGTAGGATCCTCTAAACCCGCATTCGAAGAAGCGTATATACAACATTCTGTTATGATACTGGAGGCATATCCCCTACCACATGGTCCCCATGTCCAGGGTCGCCCAGTGCGAACCCATATTCCTGTTACCTAGTTCTGGCTGCTGGTTCATCCCGTATCTTCTCGATAGCGACCTCAAGGTCGTATACATCTGCGACAGTGATGGCGCACAGCAGGTTATGTGCTCTATTTAGGTTAATTTGAAAAACATTAGTGGCTATTTAGGGGCACCTCGCCTGCGGTATTGGTTACCGTTATCACCCTGGAAGAAAGTAATTGAAGTACCTTTCCACCCTTCTGGCTGGACCGATATAATACGGGACCTGTGTGTGATCACGATGTATCCTGCTCTTCCCAGCGTTAGTCGCTGGTCTGCGAGTTCCGTTAGCTATGATTTCGAGCTCTCATTGTGATTCCTAGTAATGATTGTATAGTCAGCATCGATTAGTCATATATTTTTGGGGCACGAATGGCCTCTGTGACACAGGTTTCTGTGTTCTTAAAGGTCAGTTCCTGCTAGGTATCCTCTGCCAATAGTGTGCACTAGTCATAGAAGCCTTCTCTAAAAGACATCTCATGGCCGTCGCTGCCTTAGTGGCTACCAATTCTTGGGAGTCTTGGTACCTGTCGGTCTGGCAGCCCTGATCGTCGCAGCCTTCTTGAGGTCGGCTATTTAACACTCAAGCATTATTAGCTAAAATATTCCACGTTTAATTATGAATTATGAATTCCACTTACAATCGAAGTTTCACACAACACAATTTTCATTTCTTTGGTATATGTTTACACTATTGTAATTGTGTATTCTATTCATTTGAGGAGTATTCTATAATTAAAGTAAAAACATTTAATTGTACTCATGTTATCGATATCATGTTAAATTCGATCGATTTAGGTCGGTTCAAACTGGAGTTGTCGCATTGTACACACCTAGCTTCATTGAAATAATTATATATAGTGTATTACAAAATACCCCAAAAATTCACTTAATTGTTAGTTGTTAAAAATTCAGTTTACTTTATTCTAAGCATATTATTGATATTAGGTCTGAATTTGATAAATGTATGTCCACTACAACTCTAGTTGTCAATTATTAGTGTTCAATACGAGTAGAAAAAGATAATTCTCATACAATATTAATATAAAATAATAAAAATGCTGCCATAAATTAATGTACGGAATAATCCTACAGTGAAATTTATGCCCGCATGATAATGAATTCGAGAATAACAAAGCACAGCAGTAAATTTTTGCGGCGTATCGTGCCATTATCATAATTCCCGCATTTAATTTGGCGGCAATAATACACACGCACGCAGTATTTCAACTAAAAGCTGCTGACGATGATGGTTAAACAGTCGATTATAGCAAATCCCCCAAATGTACAATTCAGATTGAATGGCACGTATAACCGCCGCGTTAAATAGCGGAAATATTTTGTAACAGCCGGGGGGCGGGCACGACGGCGGCGACGGAGATGAGCATTCGTCGCTTGTGAATATGCCTACATATCATGCCGTCGCGACTGACATACCAAACCATATTATATATTCTCATCAGCATGTGCAGAATAAATCTTATGAACGCATGAACCGACTGCGAAATATCACCTGAAAGAGATATAAATATGCACGGGTTTGAATGCTTCATAGAAAGTGTCGACGGATGAAAATTGATGAGGGGTATACTCGACATAACCATATATTACAACAACAAAATACAATTTTATTTCATAACTAAACAGAACGTAAAGCACACGTTTTGTTATTTGGAAAATTAATCAAATTTAAACCAGCAAATACAGTTACTTGATAAATTTTAATTAAAAGAATAACACAAAGAGTAATTAAAATTGCCCCACGGCCCATAATGTTATTTTATAATGTTTTAACTGTAAAATAACTAATAATAAACTAGTAAATACAATAATATCGACTAAATCGAAACTACCCATAACAGTTGGTTTTCTTTCTTTAGGACTATAATAAATGGAATAAATGGTAAATGATATGTCCACTTTATACCTGTCATGTGGTTTCAGACACATACTTATCTGCTATCTGTCTTCCACCGTTCTTTGGGTGACGAGCCTCTTCAGCCGGGATACAGTTACATCCCGCATCCCACATCCATACTACTTTATATTCCTTATATACACATTTAGAATTTATATACACGCGCCATCGAATGATCAAATGTTGAAATAAATGGCAAGCGTCAGTTTCCCCGTATATATGAAACGGCCAAACTATAAATTTTATTTCAAGTAAAAACTGTAATTTATTTCAAGAATACTATTATTTATTAATGCCTTGCCGGATATTTTACAACCCTTTTAAGCAGAAATATTATATTACAATGGATTTTCTTTAATACAAATAGGGCGTATAATAAAATCGATTCAACTTTTAAGAGAATACATAAATAGTGTTAAAATCGAAAATATATTTTATGTGCTTCTCTTAAAATATAAATTGGCAACTATAAGGCGATTCAAATCAATTAATTGTTCAAAATGTGCTTTACAAAATTGGCGTAAGTTTGTAAAGAATATTTCATGAAATATTGCTAGTAGATTTGGTTGGCACTATTCACTTTTTCAAAATACTATAAAATAGTTCTAGTTTAGACAAATGGCGACTGTGTGTAAAATCTATAAAAAGTAGATTAACGTTGGTAATAATGCTTGTAATTGTAAACAAATGAATATTTTAGAAAACAATGCCAATAGCTATAAGAATTTTTAAAATATTAGCACTAAATAAATGAAAATAATAGCAATGTGTACTGTATTACAGCTTCTCTAATTGTGGACCGTGATTTGAAACCAAGAAAACACTGGTTTTACATTAAAATACTTTATTATATAGCGAGAGACATGTTACTCGTCTCGTCTAGTTACAACTTAAGGTGTAAAACTCTTCGTCTAAAAAAAAGACGATTTATTTATTTATTATGCGCCCTCTCCTCCCACGCATGATACCCACTTAAGGTGGCAAATATATATACAACCCAGACGGAACACAATGTAAAACAATTAAATTAGTGTTGCAATATTTTATTTAACCTAGAGCTTAAATTTGTGCACTGCTCACTTATTTATTAAATGTCACTAAATATTGCATCGAAGCTTTTAGTACAAATCAATAACACGCGACACTCACTTTCAGTTTAGTTTAATTATACCGCTTTTTGCAGTTCAAAAGTTTTCTTAATTATGTATGCCTTCAAATCACCTCGTATAAAACATAATATAAAATATCGCTGTCATAAAAGCTCAGTCATAAAAATAACTATTTACGAGAAGAAAATAAAAATGCAGATGTAAGATACGCTGCCCGTCAAAAAACAACGCACCAAGATAGAGTTGTCATTCAGTGGAGAAGCGGGCTGCATTTATTGCCACTATAATAAATAAATAATATAGAATATAAAATAAATTAAAAATGAGGAACTACCCCAAAATTAATTATGAGTAACATCTTGCATTCTTATACGCTCTGCTATGTCATGTTAGATATTAGGTGATCGATATGGCTCACCTTATTACAAGCAATCTAAACTCGATGTCTAAGTTCGCCTAATGTGTTTGGGGATGCTGTAAACATTCTTTCAACATCATATGCCACACATGATCTTGGAGATACATTGGGGATTAACGTATCAGGACAAAACGTCAACATTATTAGTTTAAAGGTATTGCTGTATGTGTCCGATGTGCTGAAAATGCTTCCAGGAAGGTGGTGAAGTTATGGTATTGCAATAGGTTCCAGATCAACGTCAATATAACGATGAGCATTCAAACTGCTACCAATGAAGACTAGAGGTACCATACCATAACTACTTCCCAGTGTGACGCCTTTGAACGAGAGCAAATTTCGTCTATCATTACCTGCCCTTCTGATGCGCAATCTACCATCAGACCGTCATAAACAAAACCTCATTCTACTCCATATTCCAGTTTGTTCTCTATCTGTACCATAGAATCCTTGCATGAGTTAGAGGAAGTCCTTAATGTGGACGATAAAAAAACAGTTTGAAGAACATGGGAAATGCAACGAGGCTCTGGTATAGTCTCCGAGGTATAACCGATCAAACAGAAGGTTCAATAAATGTTGATTAAAATTTGATTTAACATAAACAGGTCATTTCGGCAATAAAGTTACCAAACATCCTGTATATATAATACGTCTGACTGCAAATTTATAAACGTGAACTACAGTCAAATATAAAATATAGTAGCTTAATTTATAGGTGTGCATTTAATTTTAAAGTCTTAGAACCAACCCAATAATTAAAAAAATAAACCTCTACTGTTTTAAATATTTAAATCCATAAAACCATCTCCCGCATTGTAGTCAGCAACACTATGTATAAATTTAAATAACTTTTGCGTTTGCATCGGTGGAATGATTTTTGTATCACCGCGCCAGCACTTTAAACATTTAATTTTAATACACAACTTCTAAATCCAGCCCGTCCCAGAGAGCTGAATACAATTAGGCAACTCTTAAGTTCCCAAACAGTGAATTCTCGACGGATAGAGACGTTAACAGTTGTAAGTCCTGCGGTTTCACCCGCCGAAAGTTTCTGGAAATGCATTTCGGTTTCGGTTTATGTTTTGGCCGCGCGCCAGAAACTCTGAGATAGTGTTGTGTGTGGCCCACGCCCAGTCGCTCGCCTCAAATGACAAATGAATTCCAGGCCGGTCCGTTGGGGGTGGGTTGTGGGTGAAAAACCGGTATCGAGGGTTATAACCCACTCGTTACTTCTTATGCTCGAGTGCTCTCACCATTTTTTATTTCCACCCCTATATACTATGTAGGTGAGGCATGCTCTTTAAACAGAAACGCGATGCCACTATCTGCCGTCGTCATGATTCATTTCATTTTGTAAACGATATCCGCTATTTTGCAGCAATGGGTTACTTTGATGGAATTTGATATATGTGGAGGCGGATGGCTAAAGTTCACTACGGGGATGGGTAGTCGGATGGAAATAATTGTGTCTTAGATTATTATGTGTGATGACAAGTGGGTTTGTTAATTTTATTTTTTTTTATAGCGCAATTTATTTTATTAAACGGAAATGTGTTTACGGGCTTCAGTGGTGCACGGATGATTCTATTATAGAGAGATTGGAAACTATCACTCATTATGTGATTAACTTTTAGAACTGCACTCTTTTCATTCTTATCTTGGCGTCGGAACGCACGGAATCGCTGTGGACAGGTCCCTTATAGAGAAGACTGAACCGTCAAATTTCATATTTTATTTAAATATAATAAATATTTGTTTGTTTTAAAAATAAGTAAAATAAAAAAGTACAATTAAAGAAAATAGTTTAACAAATATAATTTCAGGTTCATATTGCAATATTTATATTTATAATTAAAAAAATAAACCAATTTGTTCATTGTAGTTTTACTTAATTGACTTCTACTGTAATAGTATATGCTAGACTATTTTTTTCTACTAGACTCTGATAAAGAATGTTCTTCATATTGCAATATTTTGTTTAAGACAATATTCTAGTTCATAAATAAATAGTGTGATGTCAGAAAAATAAATATTTTTCGGAGTATTACATATTTGAATTTAAGTAGGATCAGAGTTGATAATCCTATTTTATGAACTAGCATCCTTGTTCTACCTTTTTTACGATTCTATCCTGTTCTTCTTCAACATTTACAGCCACAGTTGAGAAGCTTAACTCTAACTAACAATCATACCATATTGGTGGTCGTTATACAAGTCATTTTGATTGAGAGAGTCCCTATCTGACAATGTTTGGTAGTCTAGGGTTGTCCATCCGGTCAACATGATTCCTCCACCCCCGGCTCCTGTTTCGGGCCCATCTGACCACGTCTTGAATGTCGCACCAGGCATGGTTCATCTAGACGAATTCACGTCCAAACCTGTGCAAGCGCGCAGTGGCCCTGCGACTCTACCCCACAGCACGCCGCGCGCCACACCAAGCATATCCCGGCTCTCGTTCCCCGCTCTCACCACTCTCACTACGAATATTTCCAGCGCGCAAATTATTTTAAACTACTATTTTAAATTCGCGCGCGTGAATCTACTGAAAAGTCAGGGAGAGGTGGTCGCCCGGGACGACTGCGCGAAGAACCGATATTTTTCTCGAGATCAAAGAAGCCGCCGCATAGTGGGCCATGCCTGGTCGCACTGTGCTCCAATATCTATCCTTCTTATGAGGTCCATTGGCTGCATCACACCATGGATCTTAATTTTCTCATCCGGGTTGTTCTTAAGAATCGTTTTGTTATAGCGTTTCCTACGCTGGTTTCAATTGAATATGTGATGATAGGTCTAACACTGGCCTCATAGTTTCTTGCTTTAATTTCCTAGGACATATATTTATTTCACCATATTACATCTCTCAAGTATCCCATTATTCGTTGTTTAGGTATTCACTTCTTCTTTTAGGTACCTGTTATGTTGGCTCCAAGGTATTTGAAGTGCATAACTTTTATTATAAATGGCAAGTTTACTTCTGTGCAGTTCCCTAGATATCCTTAGAGTTTTGGCCACAGATATCTGCATGTTGAACCTTGAGGCAGTCTGTTCGAACTTGTAGAGGAGCCTTCGCAAGTTATCTTGTCGAAAATCAATACGGCATCGAACTTCTGCTTCATCACTATATTGTCGAATTTGGAGACCGCGCCCCAGTTTCTCCAGCATCAGTCTTCCAATTTGTTCTGTCGTCGGGTCCTCCTCTCCCAGCTCCTGCCACAGGGTGGCTCGTTTCCTGGGCCAACTGGCACAATTGGGTCGTCCGTCCGGTTGCAGTGGCGACACTTGGGGGTAGTCGCTTTACCGATGCGGAACAGGTAGGACTGGAAGAGGCCGTACCCCGTGAGCACCTACGCCAACCAGTGTGTGGGCTGGGTCGTCCGTCCGGTTGCAGTGGCGACACTTGGGGGTAGTCGCTTTACCGATGCGGAACAGGTAGGACTGGAAGAGGCCGTGCCCCGTGAGCACCTACGTCAACCAGTGTCTACCTGCCAGTGCCCCTGTCCACCAGTGGCTCCACGTGGGGGAAAAACTGTTTCGTCCGCGTCGCGTTAGTCTCGTGTCTCATTTGTCTTGCCACCTTGTCCATGTCTGGGTCCTGGCCTCCTCCTTAGTTTTTGTTTCTACCCCTTCTTGATTCTCCGGTAAAGGGCATTGACTTACCGGAGAATCAAGGAGGGGTAGCAACAAAAACTAAGGAGGAAACCAGGACCCAGACATGGACATCTCTACCTCTACCAGGAGATCCGCCGGTGTTGTTTGGGCCAGTGCCTCTGCCGCGTCTGAGGAGACGGTATGGTATGGGCAGATGATTCGCAGGACACTGGTCCTTAGCGCCCTCCTTAGTATGTTGGAGTTTAAGTTAGTTTTCGTGGTGTTTGTCGGGACTGCGTACAGTAGCTGGGCCGTCGCTACTGTACCCAGCAAACTTCTCTTACTGTACCCGGCCCATTAATGTTGTGGAGAATTCTGGCTATGGACAGCCTCGGGTTTCGCTGCCTTTGTGGTCGCCCGCTGCACGTGAACTGTATGGTTTCGGTTTGACTCCAGAATTATGCCAAGGTACTTTAGTTGCCTCGTGATCTTGAAGCTTCCCCTTAGTATACAGACCTCCGACAGTGGTACTTCCAGTGAACAGTCATACGTGATGTTCCACAGGAGTCCTAGGACAGGGCCATGTGGGATCTCTCCCGTCACCTCATGCCACATAGAGCGGGCGGTAGGCACTCATGTGTTCGGTCGGTTTCCCGGGCTTTGGAAGTATCACAAGCCTGGCCGATTTCCATTTCCTTGGGAAATCCTCCTCTTCGCATACATGCGTTAGCGATCTTCACAATCATCCCCACTACCGCCGGGGCGGCTGCCTTCAATAGTTCATTGGGCACACTATCAGGCCCTGGCGCCTTCCTGCAAGGTAGCGTGTTAGTGGCTGCCCTAGCGTAGTATTCTTCCCATTCTCGGGTTAGGGGGTTTCCTCCTCGCCCTATTGCGTTGGTTCTAGTTCAGATCGTAATCTCGGCCCTTGTGGTAATAGAGCTATTGCCACCCCTTTGACCCCTCCGGGTACTGCGCCTCTGGCCCAGGCGAGCGAGCGGCTATCTTCTTCATCACGATTTTGTAGAGGAGGCCCCACGGGGGTTTCTCGACCTCCCTACAAAGTCTGCGCAGCATGTCCCCTGGCTATACTCGATCCCCGGCCTGAATTTCTTCCGCTGCTCCCGGTATAGGTCTTGCAGGTAATCGTTCTGGGCCCCTGTCGCTCGTGCCCGCTGTACCGGTCTCCTTGCCTTGTTCGCCGGGGGGTTCCCCCTCGCCCTATTGCGTTGGTCCTAGTTCAGATCGTAATCTCGGCCCATGTGGTAATAGAGCTATTGCCACCCCTCTGACCCCTCCGGGCACCGCCAGTAGGTGAATTTTATTTTGGTGGGTGTTAGCTTTACTGGCACCGCGAGTCTGCACGTCTCCTGAATTTGTCGATCCAGGCCATCGGCTATCGTGCCAGTGTCGTCTGTTTGCAGGAAGGTGGCGCACTCAAACGCAGTGACCAGTAGCTGCTTATCCGCTTTCTCTAGCACCCACCTCGTTGTCTGTAAGAGCGATGAACGGTTTTGATTTCATGGATGTGTGTACATTCTTGTTTATCTTGTAACTTATTTTTTGTGGTCACTACGTGTTTCCTCATCTAGGACCGTCCAGCTCTGCTCCCTACCTATCAGTGACATTGACGCGTGGGTAACATCTATGAAGGCTGACGGCATTCCTCCTACATTGTACAATGATAGGCCGAGTGCAGCCGTCATCTCAAGTGGGCGTGTTTGACATTCAGGTCGCCCGCCACGACAACCTGTCCGCTCACTTGTTTTACTGTCCCGATCAGGGTCCAGATCCACGCCGTCGCATGCTCTATGTCGCAGTTTGGCGACAGGTAGCACGCTATCAGGGTCAGTCATCGACCGTTGGCCATGCAATGCCCCTCGTGGGTGAGCCATGGGACGTGATGTGCGTATGCCGCGTTACCAGGAACTTGATGGCAATGTCCCCCATCGGCCCATCTGTCACCCACGAGCAGTTAAGTTACCGGCTATTCAGTTCGGCGGCGTTTACGATATCAACCCCTCTCCTCCTCGCAGTGGTGAACATTAGTTCGTGTGCTTTTAGCCCTCTTCCTACGTTCGCCTAGAGGACGCTGGTCACTTGTTGGAACGGGGCTGGCTCCCTCCGCCGGCGACCCGTCTCTTGGCCTCCTCTATTTCCAACCGTTTCTTAAGGCAACGAAGGCTCGCTGCAGAGTGGTCCGCGGCCTTCTTTTTGTATCCCCTAGCTTGATGTCTCATTTCCCCGGGCCTGAGGCACATCTTCCTCCTATCGGGCCCGTTAGAGGCTGATGTGTTATGTCCTTCCTCGCAGCACCTACCTCAGCCGTAAGCCACTTCCTCCCTACGGATGGCCTTGTACTATACTAGGCCGACCCGTAGCTGTTGCTTGCGAGTTCAGTATTTCGCACCCTGCTGACCAGGTCCGCATATATCTCTCCCTCGGACGGTCTTACTATTATTGTCTCCACTTTATTTCGTTGTGGGTTAGCGCAGCTGGTGCGTGCGGGGGTTTGCTGGGTGCCTGTTGGTGCTGCCTTTTCCTGGTCCATATGCTTTAGTCTCGCTTGGACAGTGGATAGTAGTATTCCAGGATCTTCCGCCCCTCGAGTGTAGTCGGTCCTGCCAACTCTATCCTCAGGTAGTTGGAACCGTCCTCCTCCGCTATCTCCCTCAGTCATCCTACGCCTTAGTACAGCGAGATCTTAAGGCTGTCGATGATTGTGGCGTCGCAGATCACGTAGTGTATTGTTCACACACGTTTCTTGGCCAGTCCCCTTCGGGTATTCTTCCTTGTCCTTGTGATGGTCACCACTTCACCCTCAGTCAGTTCGTGGTCCACCAGTTCGTAGATAACCTTTCCCGCCTTCTTCGTCCCTTGGTTTATCACCGGTCGGCACGTTCAGTCCAGTAGGAGGACTACGGGGATATTGGGGAGGACCTTGGTTCGAGGCCTTTCACAATAGTCATGTTCTGGAATTTGTTAGGGGGGTATTCTTCTGCAAGTACGGTCGCAGCGTCCTCGTAAGAGTTTGGTCAAAGGACACCCTAATTCGGCTTACGGTCTCCTCCGCTGTCTCTGTCCGTTGTCTATCAAGTTGGGCCTGCAAATACGCTATCCCTCATCTTTTTCCACTGCTTCTTGTGTTGTTCCAGCACCTCTACTTTCTTGCCCAGTTCTTGGTCAGTGGGCTGGGGGAATCTGATTGAGGTTCCCAGTCCCCCCAGGAGCCTCTCGTATAGGTCTCTGAGTATTGCCGCATCCGCTTTGGCATCCCGAGAGATGTTGCGTGTCCCTACCGCCGTATCCGTTAGCCGGAATACCCCGTCTTTGGCCTGAGCCAGTTGTATTAGTAGGTTTCCCGCAGATCCTAGGGCTTCCATCTCTTCTTCCCCTCCATGGGCTCGGTCAACTGCGTCGATTGAGGTTGCCTTCCTTTTTTTCGTTTCGGGGCTCACCTCGTTCTCGCACGATTTCGCCACCCGCCATCAAACCATTATATCAGCTGTAGTCTCTTCCTTGTTCACTCTGCAGCTAGAAGGAGTTCGCGGAATTCTACTGCTTTCCTTGAAGGCCTCCTTGTATAGTATGGTTTTGAGTTTTTGGGAGATCCACCCCCTGCACCGTAAACGTTTCTTCCATGTTTGTGTTTTCCACAATGAGTTTAAGTTATTTCCGGGGACATTCATGGGTCGTCATCACACTTAACAAAGAAACATCTATTTTTTTTGAGCGTTTTGTGTTTTATTTTTAGTTTTTTTATTTTTATATTTTTTATTATTTATTATATTTTGTGTTTTTACCCTCATCTTCTCGTGCACCACTGGGATCCCCCCTCACGGCCGCATGTTGGTGCAACCCGGCGTCCCGAACCGGCCGATTGTGGGGGACACCGTCCCGGCCAGGTCTGCGATCAAATTTTTGTTTTTTTTAATTTGTTTTTTGTGTATCCGTATTAGAGTTTGGCCAAGAGTGGCCAACAGTTCATAGATGTGTAATATCTCTGTAGGCCCACTTGCGCGAGGAGTTGCGGTGGACTGTAAAGATGTAGAAAGTGCGTTGAGCGCTAGCCCTCGTAACCTAAAAGCGTCGGGGTCGAAGGGAGCCAAGAGTGGCTGAAGAGATATTCGAGAATTCGTTACCCTGTTCCCACTTTTTTTACTTCTGTGGCCATTCGTCCTTATGATGGTTAATAAGGTAGGGCTTAGGCTGTCCAACGATGCCACAGATCTAGGGTTTCGCCACGTATTCGATCTGAACGAGGTAGTCACTGATGACGACCGATCCGCCCCGATGTAATTCTCGAGGGTCGTCACTCATTCACCTGGCTTAGTTGACAAGGGGCGTTATTGGAGATTTGACTGCTACTTTGATAAAAGTGTAGTTATCGGTAGTATAGTTTTGTGATTTGGGTGAAGAATTCTTTTGTGCAAAAGCGGCACAACATCGATAGCCTCACTCTATCGAAGGCCTGGGTGAAATCGATAAATCAAATAAAAGCTGTTTTATTGAATTCTGTAGCTTTCTCGGTTATCTGACGGTTGGTGAATCTATATTCCAGTTACCAGCGGAAAAGTGTTAGGGCTGATTGCTATAAAGATAGTTTTTTTTAATAGGCAAGCACGAATACGAACGTTCTCAAAAGTCAACGCATTAAATAACTAAATTACTCAACCTCCATAATCCCAATACTTTGGCACCGCAATTTTCCCGGAACACTAAATGTTCCAGCATATTATTCTACCTCCCGCATTTAATTGAACGCATTTGTTCTCCGGTCAGAACGGCGATGAAAACCAATTTTAAAATCTTCCGCTCGTCCCCCTCCCGCTCGTGACTGAAGACAATTATTATTCTGCATTTGTTGCAGCCCATAAAAACGTGGCGTTCGGGCATTAATTCCGACGGGGAAAAACTTGCAACTTTATTTCGACATGGATTAATGGGCAGGCGGCGGCGCTTCTTTCGTGCCCGCGTGTTGCAAACCCCAAATTATACATAGCTTACTTCTTGCACGGAATGCGAAAGAAAATTATAGGGTGCAGTTTGAATTAGACGAAAAAATTGCTGCTGTTCGTTGCAATAACTAAGGCACGAATTATTGTTTACTGGGGATGACAGATGAGAAAAGTTCGACACTTGTTGATAATATACTTTATTATCGTTTATCGTTTATCGTTTATCGTTTATCGTTATATCGTTATGGTTATATATATATATATATATATATATATATATATATATATATATATATATAAATGAAAATTCTCTAAAAAAAATTTTCGATTCCCACCGGAGGGTGAAATTTTTAGAGAATTTGCATTTACATATTTATAGCCTCACATTTGGCAATAATAACAGTCATTATATATATATATATATATATATATATATATATATATATATATATATATATAAAAGTGGATATTATATTATTATTTATATTATTCCTTATTTGACAAAATTAATTAATAAGGAAGCGAGCATATTATGAACCCCATTTTCTGTGTGTGATTACATTTTTCCATTTGTTTTATATATATTTCACCAACTATGTTTTCAGTAACCTGAAGAAGAGCAGAATTTGCTCGAAACGTTTTAAAGAATAAAGGGCATATCTATCGCGGAGTGAAATTTTTGAGAAATAATTAATTAACATTGATATATCTGGTGATTCTTCATTCATATAGCCGTATACGGCAAGACGTAAATAAAAATACCACATTTTAAAGCTAACTAACTGGCAAATATAATTAAATGCATGGTTTGTAATTTCAAGAATTAAAATTATTACAATAATTTATGCAATATGTTCGAACAGTTATGTATGTTATATATTTCCAATATAAATTATCTCAATATAAAGATCTGATAGACCAAAACTGACGGCTATTTAGTATTCTTTAGCCAAAAATTACTTAGAAACATATAAGTATGAATTTACCTCTTAGCAATCTACATATCTAGATTTCGATCTTGTTCAGCTAGTGAGGATGAATTCTCAAAATCTCTAGTAATTTATATAGAAAATAATGCAATTTTATCTCTATAGAGAAATAATATTACTTATAAATTGTTAAAATATCGCAGGACTTCAAAATGTCTCTTGAGTAGTGTAATATTAAGATAACAAATATTTTGTTTTCTCCGTAACTCCGAAAAGGTATTTTAGCTGAATTTTTATCGGGTCATACGAATGTGCCGCTGTAGCGCTGCTTTCATAAAGACGAATAACAAATCCTTATTCATTATTTATTTAACTAAACAGATCATGTTAAAACGTACAAAATTGTTTATGTTTAATTTATATATAATTTTAGAGACATTATATAGTAATAAATTAAAATTAGTTATGTTCAACGAGGAATATTAATGATTTTCTCTCTCTTAAATTTCAGTTCCATTATCAATGGTGATAAACTCTCCAGGCATAGTAATCCCTAACTCTATCGACGATGCGCCAGAGGACGACGACTTCACCACACACACCTTGGAGCGATTAAGTTCAGCAGCGACATGTTTGGTCGCGGGGGTTGAGTATACACACGGCCAACAGGTAAGTTGTATTCTAGCTTGTAATTTAGTTTTTATTATCTTCGTTTAGCCCATCGCCACGTTCATCGCAAGTCGAGGCAAAAGCAACTATTGCTCTCCAAAGTGCCGTAAATAATGTGCGAACCTACTCGCGGAGAACTTTACGGGGCGTTATTGCAAAATGTTACACTTTTCTAATAAAGCTGCCTCATATTCAAAAAGGATAATTTTTATTTTTTGAAGAAATGTTAATGAGGATGTAGTGATTAATCAAAAATTTGAAATTTGTTTTTATAGAACTATTAATAATTGGGAAAATGGGATTGAAATCAATACGAATCAGGTTACACATATTATCATCTATTATTATAATATATAGTAATAGTGAGATAGTGAATAGACGCATATGTGTGTTAAGAATTCGCAGTGAAAATAACGTTAGATCTAGTACGAGTAATTTTTCAATTCTCGCGCTGTTGATTGCTAGATTTAACATACCAACGTGTAAAAATCGAAGAGTGAAGAAATACTGTAATAGGTGAGTAGTTAGTGTAGTAAGCCACAGAGCAATGCTACGTCTACCGGTGTACCGATTCCCAAACCAAGCGAAATGAGTATTGTAACATATAAACTGTTTTTATACGAGCTATAATTGACTCGGTAAATTATGCGAACGCGTTGACATAGCGGCGGCGAGCATGAAGAGCGCGATCCGTTCATGCCGCGAGCGCAAAAGTGCGTGCGGATACAAGTTCAAAAAAGGGCAGAGTCTAACGCCGTAGCAGGTGAAGGAGGGGAATATGGAGGCTCTAAAAAGAATGTGGGATTTAGTAGAGAAACTGGAAAACGATGTGAAGAAAACCATAGAGCAGAGACAGAATTGGATGGAAATCAAAAAGAGAAGAAGGTAGATAAAAAGTACTACAATAGAATTAAATACGTAAGTAAAAGATAGATAAAAAGTAGTACAATAAAATTAAATACATAAGTAAGTAAAGAAGAGAGTCAAGCAAGCCAAAGACATGAGGTCATGAGCAGAGAAGAGTGGCGAAATTGACAAAAACAAACCAGGGTCCAATTCACGACGAGAATAGAAAACTTTGCAAGCTCTAAAGTCCATACTAATAAATAATAACCCCCATTGGAATCAAACGATAGAAAGAGTATTACTAGAAGCTGTTGACAGAGGAAATAAATAAGAGATAGATTAAAAGAAAGAACCAACAACGTCTATGAACCGAAGTTCTCACATTCAGAAATAAAAAAGCACTGATAGATAATCAAAACCGCAAGTCCTCGAGTATCCAAGGATCGTCCTACCGACGTTTTAGAAGAATTAACTGGAATATTTCAGAACTGCTTAAAGGCAGTAGAAATTGCAGAGGAGTGGAGGATAGCTCACATAAGTTCAATTCATAAGAAAGAAAACAATAATATATGTAAGAATTGCAGAGGAATAAGCGTGACCTCTTTTACTGGTAGACTGTATGGATGTGTGTGAAAAGATCGGATAGAGCAAACAATTATGGAAGAAGACGTACGAAGCGGTTTACGCTCCGGTCGATTCTGTATAGACAATATATTCTGTATAAAACAACTAACCGAAAAGACAATAGCATGTTCAAGTCAGTTGCACCTTGTATTCATCGATCTGAAAAAGGCTTACGACACAGTTACAGTGAAAAAGTTATGGAAAGCCATGAAAGCGAAAGGAGTGCCCGTATTTAAATGCTGTAAAGCAATTCTATAGGATCACGAGGAGAGTAGTAAAAGTAGAGCAGGAAACACCAGAAGTATTTCTAGTCAATAAAGGACTATGACAAGGATGCTGTGTATCTGCTACGTTATTTAAGATCTAAATATATTAAAGCAATGGAAGAAGAAATGCAGTAAAATGGGAGTAAAAATCGGATCCCTCTTCAGACTATTATTTGCAGATGATGAAGTCATAGTTGTTGTCATTTATGTTCAGAAAACTTGTATGAAGTATGAAAAATGGGGCCTATGAAGAAAACCCAATATATATAACCATTGGAATACAGGGTCATGACTTATGCACAGATAGGGGCACCATAAAGTTTACGAACTTAGGAATGGCATTAACAGCAAATAGGAGAGATAACGTGCATATGCAAATTAACGACCGTTCAAAAATCAAACCCCTGCTGTACTAGGAAGCGGTCCATTAAAAGCAGTCATTTTTACGTCACAAAAATATTTGTACGTGTATATAAATTAATATGCTTTCTCACAAAGAAGAATACTTCAACGTAATGCAAAAAGGCAATGAATTATGATGAAAAATGGTGTGTTATTCAATTATTTATACTTAAAACGATTTTTGTCAACGTCATAAATACCCGTTTTTACGGTACTGCTTTCCAGAAAAGTAGGGCCTTAGTGTATGTGCAACAATATATTTTTCAACATGAATATAGAGGGTGAAATTTTTACGTGTAACTCTACGCTAATGCGGCCAGCAATATCGTAAACAGCTGAAAATTGTAACATAATACTCTGTGTATTTTTAATTTCAATGCAATTACCAATAAATATAAAACATCCGTTAGTAACAGAATTATCGTTATTTTTGTGGAGCCACTACAGAATACACACAACAATTTCCATCCCCTTAATTTCCATCACAAACGAAACAAATGTATGTGCGGATCGTTCAATTTGATGCCAAAAATCAAATATTTATTTATGCTAATCCCCTCCGCCGCGAACGAACGCAACGCAACGCTGGCGAATATCGATAGTTTTTTAAGGGCCGGCCCGGATTGTGGAAATGTTTTATTTCGACGAGAGGGAAACAAGGAAGTGCACCATTTGTCACTTCCTCTCCACCGGAAGCGTCGTTTCACGGAAAGGATTATACACGGAGGAAGCCCACCACTATACCGCAGAACTTTTTAAAGCTCGACGTAAACGTCCCATGGACTTCATTTCCGTCACGTATTTGATATTATTCTTCGGCGCAGCTTAGGAATTCCATCAAGTCCGGATTATCAAGTTAATTAATTTCGTTTAGAGCACTTTATTTATTGCTAGAAAACTGTTGGACGTAGTGAACGCATTATGGAGTTTGGGGTAGTTTCTATTTCGTGTTTACAATGGTTACTTTGTGACGATCCCAGGAAACCAGGGCTAAAGCAGTTTAGCCCTGGTTTCCTCGGAGAACGGTCGCTTAAAAGTACCATTGTAAAATTCATACATGTATAACTCGCCTCCGCGCGACCCGTTACGCGGTATAGGTATTACACTATACTTATTAATTAATTCTATGAGAATATAAACGGTTGTAAAAAACTAACCTACGTACCCCCGTATTCACCAACGTTCCATAAATGTATCAATAGCTATTGAACTCCATATTCGTTGTTATAGCAACAATAAATGCATTCTCTAGGGAATGTAGTTACTTTAGATTATCTATATTGGAAACGCTGAATAATTAATCAAAAGGTGTCATCAAAGCTTCAATCACAAGCTCTATTCAATGTGTTAGACATTTGTTTTGGTAATTTCAGTCACAATGACGTAATTTGTCCATTCAATAGCTTTTGGGACCTATAATATTTATGGGATGTTAGTGAATATCGGCATTAAACAGCGAATACTAGTCATAGATATAAAAGTATATCATCGTCGTAGCTCTACTCCATGTGTGTTTGACTGACCCGATAATTTGTCTCCACGGTAAAGCATCAACTAGTGATCGTATTCTATACCTACGTATATATATATATATATATATATATATATATATATATATATATATATATATTTATTTTATATATATATATATATATATATATATGTCACGTCATCTTAATTCTAGTCGTTCCTACGGAATAGTTCTCCCGGGCCAATTTAGCTATACGATGGTCTGGCATTCTTTAGATATGACCTGCCCATCTCAATCTCGTTGCTTTGACTTCATTGACTATATCGGTATCCTTGAACAGTTCCCTTAGTTTTATGTTTATTTCTGTGGATTCGAAAGAGTTGATTTGTTGGTTCTGGATAGTTCTGGAGAGTTGGCTGGAGGGTAGCATAGCTACAGACACTTAAGCCTCAAAACGGGCCCATTGTGAAACCTCCCTTAAGGCTGCTCACTCGTCCCACCAGTCAATTTTCCGTGCGAGCTGCAAAACTCTGGCGGGTGAGGAGTTGCCAATGCTCGCCATACTAGGCCAGCACTCCCCTAGTATTAGATGCTTAGTGTTTGCTAGAGCTGGGCAGAGGCATATTACATGCTCTACTGTTTCTAGTTCCTCATTGCATCCTCTACATAACGGGCTGTCCACCAAACCCATCGTGTGTAGGTGTTTGTTAAACCGGCAGTGGCCAGTTAGGATGTTGGTCAATAATTTCAGATTAGTTCTAGATAAGTTAAGGCGGGCCGTGGCCGCAATTTTACAAGGTTGCCTAATTGCTACCTTTGATTGCTTGCAGCCCGGCGTTTCTCGCCATCTTACCTTGTGAAGAGCATGTGTGCTATGCTCTATTATTTTTTTCAGAGTACCTGAAGAAAGTATTTCATCCTATTGGGTTGTTAGAGGAGGTAAGAATTCCTTCCTGGCAAGCTTATCTGCTATTTCGTTCCCCTTGATGCCACTATGTTCTTTGATCCAGCTAGTTCTAGTTTGTTATATTTAGCTAGCTCCTCCAGACTGTGTAGATATTATATAGCTCTTTCGACACAAATGTGTTGGCATTTAGTGCATTTAGAGCTGCTTTGCTGTCGGTGAGTATTTGGATATGTTTATCCTTAATTTTCCGTCCAGCTAAAATTTGAACACACTTTAGTATTTCTGTTAGTTCAGCTTGGAAGACGTGAGTCTTCCAAGTCGGTGCACTTATCTTGAGATCGAGTTCTGGTGAGAATATTCCATAGCCAGCTCTCGTCTTAGTTTTGGATCCATCAGTATACATGGTTATGTTGGCGCCTTGTACGATGTTATCCAGTGTGATGATGGTCTGAAAATATTTGACAAATCTGTATTTTGGTAGAATTCTGTCGCACTTACGTTCTATGAGGGGGTCTAGTTTGATAGCTTCACTCAGTATGCTCCTGTGTCCAATGATTATACCTTGCCACAAGTTGAGTGAAAATAGCCTTAATGCTGTATTTACTGCAGTCTCCGTTATAAGAAGGTCGAGTGGTTGTAGACACAACAGTGCTTCAAGAGCTGCTGTGTGTGTTGTTTTCATAGCGCCGATGATGGCAAGACACGTCATCCGCTGGATGTGTGATAGCTTTGAGATTGTTGTGACTTGTTTGGTTTTCGACCACCAGACTATTGCACCATATGCGATAGTTGGTCTTATGATCGCGGTATATATCCATTGGGTGATCTTGAAAGACATGCCCCATGTTTACCAACCGCCATGCGGCATTGCCAAAATGAGATGCAGGCTTTTTCCAGTTTCGATGTTATATGCTCATTCCAGCTCAGTTTTGTATCCATGATTAATACTAGATATTTTACTTTATCTGTGAGTGTCAGAGGGACCTTAAGGAGAGTTGGCATGTTCATGAGCTCGAGTTTCCTCTTCCTCGTAAACAATATCAGCTCTGTCTTTTTTGGGTTAACTGTTGGTTCTAGTATCGTCCCAAAAAATATTCTCAGCACGTTCCTTTCGCATACTCTAAGGTTTCGTTCGCTATCCAGGTACGAATTGACACAAACATAAGGAGAGTCAATCACACTATATTACATGCGAGCGATGAAACAGTCAATAGACAATCCTAAAACATAGATGGATAGGTGACGGGGGGCTCAGCTGGAGTTCCTGAGTAGGTCACCGCGCATCAGAATACTCCAGCAATGAATTGTGATGCCACAGGTGTGAAAAAGAAGGCCTAAGAATGTGAAACCCCTATGATACGCAATCTCTATAATAAGCAAGGCCTCACGCACAGAATGGATGGCCACGCACAATCTAATTCATTCACACCCCTAACACCCACGTCAGTAGCAAGAGCTTGCGATGCCAGTATACCCTCCAAAGAACGGGAACCAAGATGTATATATTTGTGGCGTGTATTTGGGCACATGACCAGAAAAAGGGGGGACCCCAGGGAAAGCCCTATGAAAGAAAATTCGAGATTCGTAGAGGAATAAATGGTATGAGAACAATGACTCTATTGACGACGATATATGGGAGCAGGGATTGTTCTCCGAAAGCAGATGGCAAGACACAACTATCAAAGATGGAGGACAACCAAATGAAGGTGATTTTTCATATTCTTGCTTTCTTTTATTGTTTCTTATTGTACGTGACTGCTTTGATTTCGGAGAGACGTCTGATATTTGCTTCGATAGGATTTTGTAGAGCTATTCGACTACCGTTTTCTCTCTCATCAATATATGTCGGCATTCATACTCGAACTAATTTTCCCTCTTCTTCTTAGAGCATAGTCTTAACATTTCCTTTCCTGCGCATATATAGAGCTCTCCTCATCCTCATAAATTGTTTCTTGCAGGGTTTCCGTCACATGTTACTTTTGGTTTCTTCGTCTTTTAGTTTACCGGTGTTCCATCTAGTGATACTCTCCACTTTTCTTATTCAGCCTGGTCTTCGTTCTTATATGGTCTATTTGGTTCCTTGTGATTCCGTCGTTTGATATCCAGGTCTCTTTATCTATTCTTTTGGGTCTAACCATCGCATATTTATTTACCATGTGGTTACTACGATATTTTGGATTTCATTGAGAATGTGTATTATAATTTTTGCTCCAAAGAATTGTTCTTTTCCAATATGGGTATTGAAATCTCCACACAGTAACTTCATATCTTGCTTGTCTTTGGTTCAAAATGTGTTTTAAATTGTCTCGATTCTTGGCAGTTCTTCTGCCTATAGATCCGTCCATTGATTGAGGTGTTTTAAGCATGATAGCTTTTTGCGGCCGATTACTCGTTTAACTTCTGTCTTTCCATTCAGAATATGGTGGAGAAGATTTTACTATTCCCCATGTATTCTAGTTTCCTGCTTTTAATTGTTGACATAAGAGCTCTTTCGTATCCAATTCTCACTAGTACATTCTTGTTGCTCACTCCTTCGGTCAATGGAATTTTGAGCATCCTAATCTATGGCCAAATTTCGAATAGTTCGATGAGTTTGAACGTTGTCTGCTTGCGTATTAAAGCCTCGCAACCATATTGAATAATCTACCATACATAGCATTTGGTGAACGTTTCCGTTATACTCTGGTTTAGATGGTTATTTGAGAGTGGTGGTTTTTGTTTTAAAAATGCAGTTATAGCAACTTGTATCTTGTCTTTTTTCGGATACATTAATTGATTTATCCAACTGCCTAAGAAAACTGTTGTAGTCTATCTAGTCTTCTTTCCACCGGTATACGGTTTGGGCCTAGTGATCTTCCATATTTAGATTATCTTATAGCCCTTTCTACTTTGGATTTCATTATAATTAGGCCGGTTTTCGTTGTATACAGTTTTTGTCGTAATTCTCGGGGGCTTGATCTCAATTGTCATGAATAGTTTACCTACATACCTTTCCCAATCATGTTTGATCTCAGTTTCGAGCATTTGCTTGAGTATAAGATATTCATTTATGCTGATTATATATCCATTCTTTAACCTTTTTGTGGACATTAAATTAGCCGTTTTCCCTCTATTTTTTAACAGCCATTCCTGCTTTGCTTACTTTAGTTTCCTCCATATGAGCTAGTATATTCTTTTATCTACGTTTTCGTTTATGCTCTTCTATATTCTGCGGCTTTTCATTAAGTCTGTTATTTCATTAGTTGTCCAGATCTGCTTGCGTAGTACCTTCTTTTTTCTAGACTGTTTCTAAACTGTTTTCTGTTTCTGTCAATGAAGACAGTCATTGCTTCCCATTTTTATTTATTTTCTAAATCAGTGTCTAGTGGTAAGATGTGTATCATTTTGTGCACGTTCTTATTTAGTGAAGTAGTGAAGCGTTTCTTCGTGTATGGGTTTTTTAGTAGTTGCAGATTAAATGTTGTTTTTTGGCGTTAGCGTTTAATATTCTTTAGTCTGATATTGAGATTAGGTAAGCATAGTTAGTTGTGCTCCGAAGGTGCGTCAGATCCTGGGTAGGTTTTTACACTTTTGATTCTTTGACCGGCTGTTAATCATGACGAAGGACTATTTATTTATCTGGTGGTCTGCCGGTAACTTATATAAGTATATACTAATAATACTAATATACTATATCAAGTAAAAAAAAAAACTTTATTGGCATTCCCGCACTGTCCTTCCACATCACAAACCAAAATTATACAAAAAATATCTGTGTGGGCACCACACGACTTTCCGAATTACATGACCTATTTCAATTTGTATAACATTTTCGACATTTTCAACTTTTTGGCTTTTTTAAATTTTGTGATATTTTGACTTTTATAACATTTTTTTTACTTTCTTGACATCTTTGGACTGTTTTTTTGACTTTTTAAATATTTTTGGCTTTTTAAATATTTTTGGCTTCTTTGTATGTAAAAAGAACGTCAAAAAGTCAACACTTTTTGACGTTCTTTTTACATTTTTTATTTTTTTTTACTTTTTTTTGACTTTTTGCCTTTTTTGACACTTCTGATTTATTTTTTCCTTTCTCTGAAATTTTTGACACGTGAGATTTTGACATTATCACGTTTTGACAGTTTGACTTTTTATCTTCTTAGCATTCTGACATTTTAACATTCTGACATTTTAATATTCTAGCATTCTGACATTTTGCAATTTTGACATATTTACATTTAGGCATTTTCACATTTTCATATTTCACATTTTCAAATGTTCACAGTTTCACATGAAAATGTAATGTAATTATTAATGTATATTTTCGATACCTTACTACATAAGATGCGACAATTTTCGCTAATTCCGCGCTTGATTTACCCCACGCCCGTTGACGTCATGCTGACGTCACGTATATTATTCAATATTTGTGATATGAGCAATAGGAAATCGCTATTATTGAGAAATCTTCTGTTTTAGTGAACCGATCTTGCTCAAATTTTCACAGGGTCGCCGAAGCACGGGCCCTCACCCGATTTCCAAATTGGTCACGATCTGTTGTGCCGTTTTCCCACCGTGAGCGTTAAATGGTCCGACACAGCGCCTAATTATGCTCCGCGCGTCGTGTTGATTGTGATTTCTTTGCTGTTAGTGAACCGATTGTGATCAAATTTTCACTGGATCGTCCTGGATAGTGTCCGCAGATATTTTCCAAATTTGGTAGAAATCTGTTGTGTCGTTTTCCCGGAATTTTGTTCACAGACAGACAGACAGACAGACTGACTGACTGACTGGCAGACATACATACCACACACAGACATCGCAAAAATCGGATTTATTTCGACTATTTTGGGCATAAAACGTAACGAAAATTTAATTTTTGTTTTGCTAAATGGTACACGGCAACAATACCTTCCTTCTGGTGTAATTATTTTCCCGGAAAGTTATCGCATATTTCCACAATCTTAGTTTGAAAACGTGAACACGTTTTCGGTAAAACAATACCTTCCTTTACATCAGTGATGTATTCGGAAAGTAATAAAAATAAAAATACAAATATAAATAAAAGTAATACTCCGCAAAAAATTACAAATTACCCTCATCTATCACCGCTCCCTGTGCCCTCGCCACTTTCCTCTCCCACGTCAGCCTCCTGCAGATTTTCACGCCTTCCCCATCCTCGCTTTACCATTCATTCAGCTTTCTGCAGTTTCCCACCCACTCTGGTTTCACACCCTTACATTCTTCGCTAAGGTGCCACCGCGTGTCGCTTCCCTTACTACACAGCTCACACACGGTGTACCCCAGACCCATCCACACTTTCCTCCCTCTCTCGTCTGACCCACACGTTTCCCACGCACTTGCCACTCTACGTAGCCAGGGTTGTAAGAGCTCTCATTCATTCTAGTCTGCCGTTCTTGCCACTCAATATCTCTCAATCTCTCTCTCACCTCAATTCCTAGGCTTTCCATTTCTCTCAGCTTCTCCTCTACCCACACCTCAGACATACCCGCTCTATCATACATCCTTCCTCTATCCTTTCTCCAACCACTCTCCGCCCTACTCTTACACCTCATCCATACCTCCCGGACCAGTCTTTCCTCGCCCAATTCCTGCAATCTTTCTTCAAACTTCACAACCCACACGACACGCGACTCCCACCACATACTCGTGTCAACCTTTCTAGATCTATCAGACTCTTCAGGAGCAAACCTTGCTCTCTCTCTCTCTCACATCCCACTCACGCAATCCCCACACTTCCACTCCATAAAACAGAATAGGTTTTAAACACGCATCCCAGATCTTGCACGCCATTACGAGGTTACCGCCCCACAACCTCTCCCATTTCCTTCTCGCTATCCCCCATGCTATTCTCGCTTTCGCTTGCATACATTCCACATGTACCCTAAATCCTCCTCCACTGTCAAACCAAAAGCCCAACTATTTAAAGACATTCACTTTCTCAATCATCCTTCCCTTCCATTTCAGCCCACTCAACCCCTTCTACCCCTATTCCTAAACATCATCCATTTGGACTTCTCCACATTCACCACTATCCCTCTCCTATCCAGGTACCTTCCCATTCTTTCCAACATTTCTTGCATCTCTTCCACTCTCTTGGCTACTAATACTATGTTATCCGCATATGCCAGCATCCACACCTTGGTTCTCCCCACCACGACCCCTCCAGCCTATCCTCTCCTCAGTACCGCCTTCAACTCGCTTGTGCTTGTGCAGGAGGGGGCTTAGCGGGCACCCTTGCCTTACACCCACGTTCACCCTAAACTTCTCAAACACTTCTCCATTCACTCTCGCTTTTGCTCACGCCTATTTATATATACTTCTCACCCACTTCACACTTTCATCTTCCATGCCCAATCTATCCACACACTCCACGAGCTATCCTCTAGGAACTGAATCATACGCCGCTTTCAAATCCACAAACACCGCCTACTCTCTCCCTTTGCACTCCAACGCTTCCTCCACCATTCTCGCTAGCATGAAAATCTGCTCCCTCGTCCCTCTTCCCTTTCTGAAACCTCCCTGGCATTCCGGCAGCAGCCCTTTTTTATCCACTTCCCTCTCTAGTATATTTTTCACAATTGCCATCATAGCTTTATACTCCGCACTCATAACGGTAATACCTCTATAATTGTTTACGATCGATGCCGCTCTTTCGGCAGCTCCTCCTGACCGCTCCAGATCCTATTGAAAACCTGCAGCAACTTATCTCTTCCTTCATCTGGTAATCTTTTGAAGGCCTCTGCCTTCAGCCCATCTTCCTTCGCCGCCTTTCCGAGTTTCAGCTACCCTATGGCCACGTCGACCTCTTCCCGCGAAAACGCCTCCCTTCCTACCACCTGGTCTCGGAGTCCCTAGATCCACCTCTGACCCCGCCATTTCTCTACAGCTCTTCTCCCACTCTGCCAGCTCTAGTTTAACTTTGCCTTTTTTTGCACTTCCCTTCAGAATTTCCCACAACCCTTTCTCTGTCACACACTCCCTCATCCTCGTTTCTACCTTTTGCAACTCCTCTATCTTCTTCCTCTCGCAGGTTCTCTCGAACTCCCTCTTCGCCTGATTGGCCCTTTCCACTTCACCTCTCCCAATCCTCCACTTCGCCATTACTCTTCGCCAGCTCGACTTCTTCACCCTACATTCCTCGTCAAACCAACTCTCCTTCTGCCGCCCATTCTTCTTCTTCTCCAATGCAGCCAACATCACTCTCTCCAACTGGAGCATCGAATGCACATCCTCCCACTTGACGCGTGTTAGCTTTTTCTCATATGCATCCAAATCCGGCTCGCTCCATCCAAACCTCTGATGCCTCTTCCTCTGCTCTCCCTTTACAACTATACCAAGTATATACTAGTCTTCTCGGTAATTTATATCATATATTGCTGTTCTTGACAGAAGCTGACCAGTCACTCGCCCCTCTCATCTTGTTTGTTGGCTTGCCTGTAGTTATCTCTCGTGATCCCGCAGGTTAGGTATGGTCCTGTAAAGGGAGCCACAGCTCCGCTTTTGAAGAGTGCGTCGGCGACTTCGTTTACCTGAATGCTTCGTGTCCAGGTACCCACATCAGACTAAGTCTGTTCCCTTTCGCTAGTTGCTTCAGAGGTTGTTTACAGTTTCAGATCAGTCTGGAGTCACAGCTATATACTTTTAAAGTAATAAAAGCTAATGGCTCTCTATAAGAATATAGAAAAAACACGTGATCACGTATTTGCTGGTGCAAGACAATAGAAAAAAAACAAGGCTGCTACAGTTTTTGCAGCTGGAATGTTTGGCTGCTACAGGAGTGATGCGCACGACTTCCACCGAAGTAATGGAAGTGATGTTAAATCTGCTCCCAATACACAAACAAACTAGAAAAAGCGGGTCTACTCACTGTTCGTATACTAAGGCTGGAACATAGGTTACAATAGGTCTGTCAGCCGCCAGGTATGTCCATAGTACCATTTTCGGTTTTAGCCCCCATTTCTTGGGGAAGAGTCTACAGCATATCCAAAAAGCCGCTGTCGCCCTTGCATGGTTTTTTTCCAAATGTTGGTTTCACGTGAGTGTTTTGTCTAGAATTACTCCAGTAGTTTTCCATTCAAGGAGGGAGCCTTTAAATTGAGCTTCCTTCTCCGTGTGAATGGAATAATCACTGTTATGGTTGGGTTGACGCTAAGGCGCTGCTTCTTGCTCCAGTATTTGATGATATTTATTGCACGTTGTGCAGGGTTCATAATTATGGTATCAAGTTTACCCCGTAGGAGGCGTGATAATACCTCACCCTAAGAAGATCCTTTTGCAACGACCGTTGTTCGAGATAATTCATGACCATCGTTTTGAGACAGAAGGATCACATCCTTTTGCTTCAAAACCTGGATCAACCGGATGATAGGACGATATGATTTTGCCTCCTCGGGGTCTCCACCCCACATTATTGATGAAACTCACCTTGACCTCCTTCCATTTATTTGGTATGTATGCCTGTTAAGGCCCTTGACTCTTCTCTAGCTCTCTAAGAATTACCTGGTCAAACCAATTGTTGATCCTTTCGCCGTTAGCTTTGATTTTGTCAGCTGACCTGACAAAGTTACTTCAGCGTAGGACCTATCGGATTTCTCCGTAGAGTCCTCCGCATGGAGATGCTGAGGTTATTCTGATTTTCTATGAGAGCAAGGATCCTTTGAATCGGCTCTTTTGAACTGTTTAGAAACTAACCAATCAAGATTTCTGGATGCGACATTTCGGCCGCTCAGTTCGTCTCCTTACTTGCGGACTTGAATTGTTCCTTCTCCCTGTTGAGAATGGCGTCCAGAATGGCTTTCTGCATATACTTGGTCTGTTCCATGGGTTTTAAGGGAAATCTTTTAAGGTAATTCCCACCTTTACAGAGGTGGCCAGTGTATGTCGCGGAGGCGTGGCTAGATGTAGGCCGTGAATGCTTTTCAACCTCTTTACCTCGTTCCGTATTCTGGGTTTTGAACTCGTGTTGATGCCCTTTCGCTCTTTTGTCCTGGCTCCTATCAGCAGTGCAGCCATCAGACCTCCGCTGCTTATTTGGCTTGGAGTTTTTTAGGGATTTGTAAGGGTGTAATTCCCTGGCCTCTTCTACCGATCAGCCCGACTTAATGTACTAATGGGGATGAAGTATCAAACTGATCTGGTGCTATTTGACCCTGTGCAGACCCTTGGCCACGATACGACAGCCGGGTGGTTTCACACATAACATTAATTCAACTTTCATTCTACTTGCATACGACAGGGGTCCGTAGGAGCATGAGTCCCCAAGCAGTATTCGTTACTACCACCCCCTGCGGGGACTACCACCCCTGCGGAAATTCAAGCCACTTATTATAATTTTAACTTCGTGTTTCTTAGTGATTTCTAAGGTTTCTTTAATTTGGCCATATCATGTTTCGATTTCGGCTTCATTGGTGCACCTAGATCTGGTTCACATTTACTGATTTGTGGTTAGTTACAGTAACATAAATCGATCGGAGTTTGGGATAAATGTCTGGATAGATGTCTTCATTGTTTCTTTTAAGATTATGGCAACTCCGCTCCTATGGGAATTATCTAGAGTCCCGGAGTAGTAGGTCATATATCGGTTATATGTTGTATGTCCAGATCCAGGCCATCCAGTTTCACTTACTCCTAGGACCCGTATGTTATGTCGGTTCTAATTTTGTATTATGTAGTTTGGCTGCTTCTACGTGGTGAGTACATTCCATGCCGCAAGTCTTCCTATTGTTGTGTTTTTCCTGGTTTTCTTGTTTTTCTTTCGGTGATTCTTAGCTCCACTGACCCGTTCAAGAGACGCCGGGAACTCGACGTTGTGGTTTGATTTTTTTTTGGGAAATAATTGTGCAGTAGTTTCCCACTTGCTTTCTGCACCGCAGAACCACAGCCAGCCGAAACTGTTCTAGTCTTATCATTGGTAGTCCAGATGACTTACCAGTCCAGGATTATTTCCTTTGCGCCAAATCATGGTACTGACGGTCGCTGATGCCCTCCTCCAGTGCTAGAAAATAGCAAGTATGTGGCGGATAGGGGCCGGGAAGGCGCCCGATGGGGAACTAGCAAAACTCCACACGGGGCACATATAACGTTAAAAGTCATATAATAATACACTGCGCGACAATTGGGTTTAAGCGATCTTTATGTGTATAGGGCATGGAATATCTGGTACGAGGAGACGCGTATCACATGTCGAAGAGGTCGTCTGCCAGTGACGAAATAGGGAGACGATCGATTTCTACTTCATGCTGCAATTAGAGAGCCTGTGATAAGTTCTCGTTCTGTAGGAGCGAATTGGGTGAGAGATCTTGATCTTAGAGTGTCAACAAGACCATATTATCAGCGAATACGGTTTTTCAAACTGACATCTTATTGTCTTTATCATAGACTTCCTCTCAGCGGGAAATACATTCATGCAAGACCTCCATGGTGCAGAAAGAGAATAGGCTGGGATCGGAATGGAATGAGTGACGAAATCAGCACTGATTTCACTTATTCCATTGTCAGTTTGAAGAACCGCATTCGCTGATAATATAGTCTTGTTGACAATCTAAGATCAAGATCTCTCACCCAATTCGCTCCTACAGAACGAGAACGTATCACAGGCTCTCTCATTGCAGCACGAAGTAGAAATCGATTGTCTCCCTATTTCGTCACTGGCAGACGACCTCTTCGACATGTGATAGTATATTGCACATCAGAAGAGAAATGTTCGCCACACTTGGATAATGCCTATGGTGTGGAGTCGCTCAGCTCTAGTTGACATTGGTTTAAATGCTCGTCATTACAATGACCTGATTCTGGAACCTAATGTATTATCATATCTTCACCACGCCCCAGGAACATTTTCAGCAAAATAACTCTCGGCTGCATACAGCAATACTGTCACGAGTTTTCTTCAAACGAATAGTGTTTCGGCTTGGTCCGTCAGATCTCTCGATATAACCCCCATAGAACATGTGTAGGATATGATAGGGCGGTGATTGTAATATCTACAGCATCCCCCAAACACGTTAAACGAACATAAAGTTCAGATTGCGTGGGATGAGGTGAGCCAAGAACACATCGATCACCTAATACCTATGTCGCGACATATGACGGAGTGTACAAGTATTCGAGACGTTACTCATTATTAATATTGTGGGAATTCCTGTTTTCAATTTACTTCAATTGTTAAACATTAGTTATTTATTATATTGGCTACAAATACTGAAAATTATATCTGAGTGCTTTCTTTTTTTGGCGGGGAGCGTATGTAACAATACATATTAACCCCGAATTAGCGGACGCAACAAAATCAACAACCCGCTCGCCCCTAAGTTTAACAACTTGCGACTCTTTTAAAAGCTACACAACTTCGGACCGCACCATTAACTCCGTTGTCTTAAAGCGAGATTCGATATTGGAGACAAAGTAAAGCGATTAGCGCGGGAGTGCGGATCTAATGAGGTATACTGCCGCTGATATCGAAACTTCCAACGCCCCCGATCTCAAAATACACAATTAATTTTAAAACGACCCGACAGATTCAGCGAAATGTTTATTAACGGCGCTAAGGCTCCTCCATTGTTTTTTTTTTGTTCAATTTGTCGCCTCTACGTGAGGCGATTGTTAAAATCAGGCTCAAAGCGCTAAAAGCGGTGATTAAATGTTTGAATATTTACGTGCCGCGGGGTGTGGACTAGAGGGGGTGTTGTTTGAGATTCCCTGAATATTTCAATATTTGTCGCGCGGAATGTTACACGAGGGTCGGACCCCAAGGTCCGTAGGAATGCCCGAAATTTACAATCTATTCACATTAAGGACGATAGGCAAAGAACTAGACTGTTAGCGTTACGAATTCATCGAACCGTGTCGGCTATTTTCTTTAATCGCCGTTTCGCATGTATAATTCGAACGTATTGTTTGAGGTAACATTGCGTTCTGTCACGTATTCGCTCAATTTAATTAGGATATTTATTTTATAGAGTACACCGATAGTATTAATCCTTTACAATTTTATTAATGTGTATGGAACTTTCAATGATTCATTCTTCCAACTTAATTTAAGTTAATCTAAAGTAGCATTATTTATTCCAGTATCCGATGGAATATTACTTAATAACCTTTTTAAACACCTAGATGAAAGTAACTGAAAATTCAATTCTAAATATTTATAGATTCGAGGACTACGTTTATATATGAAAAATGCAAATGTCAATGCCTAAAAGAAGGTTTCTTATTATAATTTCCTAACTGAGAATTTATAAAGTCCCTGTTAAAGTCCTTGTGACTTACTATTATATATTATAGATTATTATTATTATTATTATTATTTATTTGTTTCTTTAAATAAATTTAATTCCTCAGATATAATACTAACATGTGTAAAAATTATGAAATAAATAAAATCCCCAAACTGCCGAAATATTGATTTAGATTATTTTCGTTCGTTGTGTGGTATATCGTGATTTATAACTTTATTTATTGAAATTAACAACTTTACAATCTCCCCCGTTTATAATTTACCGCTGTAGTAATTGTCATTTATTCTACCTGAAAACCAACGAATAAAATCGGTTGCTATAATAATTTGAGACACAGCAATCAACTTAAACGCTATACACTTACTTAATGAGAAACCCGAAACCTGGAATTAAGCGTTCATTATACTGATGGTGCCCACGATAAAATATTTCAAACGTGCACACACTAAATAGTAGTTAATATAATTTCAGTAAACGTATACACGGGACCTTTAATGGAACTTTTATACAGCAGTGCGTTTAACTTGAAAGCGAGGCGCATTAAAAAAAGGGAAATATTTAACGGTCGCCGCCGCCGCTCGTAAAATATTCTATTAAATTTTCAGGAAATTGCGTTTCACCGGCCCACAGGCCACATTTTCAGCTACAATACCAGCAGAGTTTATATACATCATTTACGCCTGCTTCTACTAATATATCACGGGGCTGTTTGAGTGGAAATATATCTGAATGAAATCAAAACACAAAGAGGTTGCGAAATGTAACCCGCAAATTGGAAAAGTTTAATTTCCGCGTCGTGTCAATAGTTAATAACTACTTATTAGACATACGTGTGTTTCGAATATAGGGAAGTCAGTGATCTATATTTACATGTTGAAACTGTTTTAATATATGCAAGGATAATCATATGACTGAAAACACAATATCCTTCCCATACGTTTTGAATCAAATATGTATAATATATATATATATATATATATATATATATATATATATATATATAAAATATTTTAAATGATTTATCGTATGTTCTATTATTTAATGTAAAAGTATACCGGCCGGAATTTTCATATTATTAAAAAAATCCTATGTAGCTCGGGGGGTTGACTCCACACTTGCCACATCACATAACCAGGGGTGTTCGAACTCTCCGTCGTTCTATCCTACCTTTCTTACCACTCAGCATCCCTCATTCTCTCCCTGGAGAAACTAATTCAGAAGAACGTATATCCAAGTTTTGCTCTTGAGTTACATTTCTAGCCACGTCCAGGATTCTATATTTTACAGTATATCTTGCCAGGAGGTAGATATTTGATTCTTTGGATAATCCTGTCATTGTTTTCAAAATCCTCAAAGATAACCGGTGCACATTTTAACAACGCAATTTTTGAAAATTCTTCATTACTAAATGGTTTTCCATGTTTGGCAATTGTATTGGAGGCAACAAAACTAGTAGTGTTGTATTGGAATTTTTTCAAAAAAATTGAATATTTTAGTTTTTACTTACTTGACCGTTCAGCGCGCGAGGCTACGTCCTAACAATTTTATCATGCATGTCACTTATGGCACCTGTCCCATTGATTGGCCATCTCTCTTCTGTAATGTGCGCGAAAAAACACCCCATAAAAATTTCAGTTTTAAACAAAAAAGTTGATATGAAAGTTGCCCAAAATATTTTGATATCTAGATATCGAATTTATGTTATTTGTTAATTAATATAATCACACTTTTTGTTGAACAATTATTTTTGTGTATCCACCACACAAAAATAGTTGTTACATAAACGAAAATAAAGAATAGACAAATAATAAAAATAATGGTTGCACAAACCAAAACAAGGATGGACAGAAGATTGTAGTTTTTAATTCCATGAGTGTATGGTTAGATATGTAAATATAAACAACTGCATTGTTATTTTAAATATGTTCTCCCTAATGTGGGGTTGCCAAACTAATATTATAGACGAACACTTAATATTCTTTAGGTTTAAAAAAGTTTTTACCTAACTTTTTATTTGTAGTTAGGACAATTAAATATTTTTGTTCAACAAACATGAACAAATCGTAGACAATCGAAACTTGCAGATAAATTAAAATTATAATAAATTCACAAAGATAGTGTGCAATTTATAAACCTAATTCATACATACAAATGAATACATATTATACTACTAGTTGATTATGTAAAAGGGGAAATCATAGGATACTAGATTTATAGAATTTGTTTATATTTTGTGTGTGAATTATGGTGCGAAAGTTGAGTAATTAGTTATTGCATAAAAAATTAAGAACTGTATGAAATTTAGTTTATATTAAATTTGAACCACATGAACCGTATTGATTTACATGTTGCTATATAGCCGTACACACAATGGCTGCACATGATAGAAAATCGCTACCGTAATAAATGACTATCTGCACATTAATTATTGTATAAATATTAATATAATAATAACCCGGCATACAAAAGGCTACCGATCGATATCTTCTAGCGCCATTATTCAATATTAAATATAAATGTATCCAAATTTACCTGGCATTGAGTAACAATGCTGTATTATACACAGGCACCTGCTGAATGGCAGTATAAGATTTCCGTAATATAATTTACACAATAAGTAAATGGTGTGTGTGTGTGTTTGTGAATTAACGCCAAAATTATAATGATGAACCCTTTCCTGCCATCCCCAACGTAGCTGTACGGTAATAAGGTTTCTCATAATTACCTTAGTTACTACATAAAACGTAGATTAGTTCGGCAAACTAAGCGGTGCTCAGACAATGCCTCTTTGGTGTATTATATTGAAGACAAAAGTGTCCAAACGAATACAGGGCGATTTCTGTCATCCCATGTTTCTTTTGTTATTAGTACATTTCCGTATTATTTTTAACCCCTAACCAGTGACCCATTTTTGTTACACACACTGTGACGTGGAGTCTGGGAGACTCCCCCTATATATTTGAATACTAAGAAGCCAAACATATTTTTTAACTTCAACGACTGTTATGAATACCTTCGTTGTATATTTAAGGAGGCAGTCTAGTGTATCTTCGTCAGAAAATGTATAAGTTGTCTTTATGCCATTGTATGTGTATAAGATGGGGTCGTTTGAAAACCTTTATATTCCTGTATATATTTTTATGTATTTAAAATTTATTCTTGAATATATATATATATATATATATATATATATATATATATATATATATATATATATATATTAACACTGAGGGCTGGTAATAAATAAGCTACTCATGTGGTGGTCGTTCACGTTGAGTTTTTACATGTGTTTACCTAAGAAACTTTAATTCACTGCTGTCGTTGTTCTATGGCTTCCGTTATACTGATTGTGACTTAATGTTTGTTTACTTAATTAAGCGTTTTTAGATATAGAGGTTTCCTGTTGTAGAAAAATACTGATGAAGCTAAAATATACTAATACCGATTAATTTATATTGGAGTTTCTGTCCATCTGTCCAACCTGTGCCTTCCTAAGACCAATTTGACATCTTTCTAGGCAACTTTTATAACAAATAAAAATTAAATTCAAATGATAACAAGGTAGATTTTGTTATCATTTGATTTTGATTTTTGTTTGTTATAAAAATAAGGTCGGACAGTTTGTAAAACTTTATTATGATTTTTTTAATTAGATTATTTCTTTCTTCTTCTTCTTCTTCTTTATGTGCCGTCTCGATTCCGGAGGTTGGCTGCCATTATTGCTATTTTTATTTTGGAAACTGCGGCCTTAAATAGGTCAGATGACGTGACATTAAAACATTTTCACCAATTCCTTAGCCAAGTCATTCTTCTCGCTCCAATAGATCTTTTTTCCACGATTCTTCCTTGGATTATGAGTCGCAGAATCTCTTATTTCGGACCTCTCCTGATGTGGCCGAGATATTGCAATTTTCTTTTTGTTACTTCCTATAGGATCTCTCTGTCTGTTTCCATTCTTCTCAGAACCTCCACGTTGGTCGCATGTTCTGTCCATGATACTCTCAACATCCTACGGTAGGCCCACACCTCGACGACTTCTAGTTTCCTCTAGCAATACACGTTGAGGGTCCCAGCTTCTACACCATACAAAAGGACGGAATACGTAACATTTGAACATCCGAGTTATCAGGTCCAGGCTCAGGTCGCGACTACAGAGCAGTTTTTTAATCTTCTCAAAGGATGCACGGGCTTTCTCAATGCGAATCTTTATTTCTGCGCAGTAATTCACGGAGCAGTCGACGCTTGTACCTAGGTAGTCATACCTATCCAGCCTTTCACCTTCCATGTACAGATGTTCATTGGGTACTTAATTTTTGGTGACAATCATGTATTTGGTCCTCTTAACATAGAGTGTCAGCCCATATTTTCGACTAGCTGTGAAGAC
The DNA here is from genome assembly GCA_963942505.1 of Lordithon lunulatus. Taxonomy (NCBI): domain Eukaryota; kingdom Metazoa; phylum Arthropoda; class Insecta; order Coleoptera; family Staphylinidae; genus Lordithon; species Lordithon lunulatus. The sequence continues at coordinate 18,177,756 of OZ012673.1, forward strand.
ATAATTCAACATAATCTGAATGTCTTGCATGTTTTCGGAAAAAAGTACTGTATCGTCCGCGTAACGCAAGTTGTACAGTGGAGTACCGTTGACTTGTATTCCAACGGCATCCATTTCGAGGGCTCGGTGAAGATTTCTTCTGAATAGATGTTAAACAGGAGCGAGTGGTGAGAGAACACAACCATTCTGTCTCCTCGCTTGATCTGAACTGCTTTCGTTAGTTCGGATTGGACGGGAACGGACGCACTTTGGTTTAGGTACAGTTTCACTATTATAAGTATATGTCTTGTGTACAGGTTTTTTCGTTCCAGTGCTTCAATTAGTTGTTTGTGTCTCACTTTATCAAATGCTATATTATAATCAATAAAACATGAGTTTTTGGTTGACATCCAGACGCCGCTGCATCAAGACGTTGTAGGCAAACAAGGCTTCTCTGGTGTCAACTCCCTTTCTAAAACCAAACTAGGTACCTGCTATATCTGCTTCCAGTTTCTTGTAAATCCTACGGTGGATGACTTTAAGAAAGATCTTTTGAGTGGGGCTCCTTAAGGCACTGGTTTCCTGGGTGAGCGGTCATTTTTGCGATACAAACATAAATTACGAATATCTTTTCCCATAAAGAGTAATATGTCAACGTACTGCAAAAGCACAAAGAATTACGTTCAAAAATTGTGAGTTATTCGTTTATATATACTTAAAACGACTTTTGTTATGTGTATATGACGTCAAAGCGACCGCTTTTCTAGGAAACCAGGTCATTAGGCTGAAAGTACGGTGTTCTTCGCATTGTTTATTATTCTAGTTGCATAGATCTTATTAAATAGGGAAGTTACAGCATGTAAATATTGCTCTTCAATCAACGTATGCACATCTGCGTGTAGGTCGTCAGGACCCGGAGCTTTTCTATCTGATATCTGATTTTATTGCTGTTTGTACTTCATCTTTTACAATAGATGGTCCAGTTTCACTGTTACCGTTGGTAGTTATTTCTTTTCTTTGGTCATTGAAAAGGGATTTGATATATTCTTCCTATAGGATCAATTGATCAATATCCAACGCAATGTTTCCTTCCTCATTTGTAAGGAAGTATGATCTTTGTTTCAGACCAATTCCCCTAACTCTTTTATTTTCTTTTGTACACTATGGGAGTCGTGCAGTTTCTTTGCAAGTTTTATATCTCAGTACATTTCTCTTTCAGCCACTCTTCCTTAGCTTGGCGACATTTATATATGATATCCTTATGTACTTCTTTATACTTCTGTGTGTCTGAATTTTTCAGGTTTCTTCTTTTATCCATAAGCCTTAATATTTCATCAGTAATCCAATCTTTTCGGTTGGTTATTTTCTCAAGTTTCAGATGCTTCTTACAAGGTTCTATGAAGGCTGATTTTAAATTTTGCCATATGTCTTCAGGTTGATTCTGGGTTGCAAAACGGGTATTTATGAATTTATTTAAGTTTTCATGTCATGTCCTGGTGCACCTTCACTTTCACGTTATTACTTCTTAGTAGGCTAGTATCAATAGGTCTTTGGTTTCAGCTTCTTGAGCTTCACCATAATTCCCGCCACAAGAAGATTATGATCTGAGCCTACATCTACTCCTGCGTATGTTTTGGCACTTTTCACTACATTCCTGTATCTCCGATTGACGAGAATATAATGATTTGATTCCAGACCGTACGTTCTTCATTGTCTTGTGGCCATTTCCAAGTGTACAGACGACGTTTTGGTCATTTTAAAAAGATATTAGTTATTACCATGGATTTTTCTTGACAGAATTGTAGGAGACGATCTCCTTGTTCATTACGTTCGCCCAGTCCGTACAGTCCAACCAACTTGTCATATGAACCTTGTCCAATCCTTGCATTTATGTCTCCCAGGAGTAAAGTGACATATTTGTTCTTAGTCAATTTCATGACCTCACCAATGTCCTTGTAGAAAGCTTCCACTTCTTAATCGTTTTTATCCGCTGTTGGAGCGTACACTTGAATTAGGTTGAGTGTTGCATCCAATTGGAGTTACGCGTACGGAGTTCTTCACAGATCTCTGAAGAGTTTCATATATCCGCAACTCCATGAAGATGTTGACTGTCATCACTTTCTGAGTAGTAGATAATTTTATCTTGGAGTCTACTTTGTCTGCAGTTTATCCAGCGAGCTTCACTGATTCCCATTATTTTGATGTTCAGTCTATTCATTTCAAGATTATATTGTGGCTTTTCCCTACATGCTTTGTACATTCCATGTTCCAATCCTTATTAATTTTTGTTTCGTGTCGGTTGCATTCCTCATATTAGTCACAACTGTCCTCCCGGAGATCCGTTCGGAGGACTTACTCCGGAATTATATTTACTCTTAACTTTAGCCATGATGATAATGCAAGGAATATCACTATGTGGTCTTAATGCAGTGGTTTTCCAATTGCTTTCTGCATCCTTCCCTTCACTACCTGATACAGTTCATCCACCTTCTGGGTTGATTTCTTAGGCCAAAGGAGTGCCCTTGCCCATTCTGGCTCATCCACCCGGAGCTGTTGGCCAGTAAGGGGGTACTGCTTATTCCGGCAGTCGTTCGGTCGTCAGAGCCTCGTTCTCTTATCACGCGAGCAGGTAAAGTTGACATTTGGGTCAATTTGTTTTTGCATATTTCTTTAGTTAATAGTAATAACATAATAATACTTTTCCAAATATATATATATATATATATATATATATATATATATATATGCCTTTTACCTTTCGATGTAGGCTAGAAAGAAATAATACAATTAAAAACAGATGTATAACTGTAATGATAATATTTATCTTCATATTGTATGTTTATGGATCTTGACTTGCTCCTTCTCAGTGCGATCACCAATCTACTGACCTGGACTGCCTAGTGTGTAGGAATTAGTATATTTTAGCTTAAGCATATAGAAGGACTAATCATGTTCATCTTAACACTTTCATCAACCTCAGATCTTTAATAAAGTGCCAATTTGATAGAAATTACTAATCATATTTATTATAGACTGAAAGTAATATCACATCCGATCCTCCGTCTTTCTGGTCCTACTTTCACTAAAATATTATATATTATTTGCAGACGATTTCAATTCTATTAATAGCATTCAGGATTGTTATAATTTACAGAATAAAATTAATATTTTATCTGACTGGTGTAACCACCAGTCAATTCTGCGTGCGAGCTGCAAAACTCTGGCCGGTGAGAAGTTGCCATACTCTAGTATTAGCTGCCTAGTGTTTACTAGAGCTGGACAGTGGCATAATACATGATCTGCTGTTTCTAATTCTTCATTGCACATTTCCTCTACATGACGGGCTGCCCACTAAACCCATCGTGTGTAGGTGTTTATTTAGCCGGCAGTGGCCAGTTAGGATGTTGGTCAATAATATCAGATTAGTGCTAGACAAATTAAGGCGGACCGTGGATACAATTTTACAAGGTTGCCTAATTGCTACCTTTCCTATCTTGTGGCGAGCATGTGTCCTATGCTCTATTATTTTACCATTGTAGCAGTGCTGCAAATATTATATCTAGTCCTGGGGACTTAAAAGATGATAGATTAGATATTGCCCATTCTATTTTAATTATACTTATCATTTGGCCAGCTAGCACTAAATCTTCCTCACCAGGTAGATGGGGAACAGTTGCTATGTTGGGACCTCCAGGTTGATTACTAGAAAAGTGGGTATCTAGGAGTATCTCGATAGTTTGGGAGGGTATTACCGTAAAGGTGCTATCCTCCCGTTTTAGCGAGTTGAGTTGTTGTATAGGGTCTTTAGAGATTACTCTCTTCAGACGAGCAGCTGTTGCTGTGGATACAATGCCATTGCAGTAGGCTCTGTATGTATTTCTTTCTTGCTTCCTGACTTCACGTTGGATTGTCTACGGGCTTCCCTAAAAGTTTCCAATAGAACTATATCATTACTGTTTTTGGCCTTGTTGAAAGTTTTCCTGGCCTTGGATTGAAGGATTCTCTGCACTCCATCAAAGGGGTGCAGAGGTTCTCAAGCCCTCCTTTTTTATAGGACAGGAGTCCTCATATGATGAAATTCGTGATTTTGGAGGTGTTTCACACATACCTCCAAATCATCCACTGATTCTGGAATTTTGTTTGCTGCTTGATATTCCATCCTATCTGATCGGTATCTGCAGAATAGTTGTTTATTAGTTTTTTGTGGATTTCTGTAAGACGGTAGTTCTTCTGGTACGAAATCTAGGTCGTAGCGTATCAGTCGATGATCAGACATGACTTGATACGTGCCAGTTTTTTATTTTGCTTGAGTTATTGCAGTGTTAGACTGATGTATATCACCTCGGCTCGTTTTTGTGTTACGAACGTTGGTTCGCACCCTCTGTTTAGTATCTCTATTTTTGTACTGGTTATGGAATCCATTAGAGCCTCTGCTATTGATGTTGCTGCTGCCCCACACCACATGGTGAGCATTAGAATCACATCCGATAATGAGGTCAGTCTTTAGTTGTTCGCAGTGTTCCACCAAGTTTAGCAGTTCTGGGCTGGTAGGTGATTGTGCTGCGTCGTTCGGTAGATACGCAGAGGCTATGTAGATCCCTGCGCCGTGGTCCGTTTTCCGTTTGACAACTGTAAGGTCTGCAGAGCTGAATTGGTGTAGGTTTATACCTGTAACAGGTTAAGATGCATATCCTAGGTTTGTTGCCAGCAGCATTGTATAGCAGGCTGCTTTTATTGTTGATGAGTTCGCATACCCTGTTTTTAACAATCTAGGGTTGGATCAGCGCGATGCTTTATTGCATATTCCGTAGATGACAACTTAAATTAGCAGTTGCTACCTTAGAATGCTGAAAATTGATTTGGGTGATTTGTACAACCAGGCCCATTTTATTTTGTTAGAAATGGAGGAGATAGATCTGTATCCGGGTTAGTATTGCCTGCCTCAGCTGTAGCTTCGACAGGGTCTGTCAGCCGAGAGCTTTCCTCTCCCCATGGATTTTTATCTTGAGGATGGCAAATCTATAATAGATTTTGCCCTCCCTCTTTTTTTATTTCTGCGAAGTCACAAGAGGGTGCACCGAAGACAAACAGAACGCCATTTTCTTTGGTCTCCCTATGGAATTCGTACCAATTTTTGACAGACAGCGTTGTGTTCTGTGCTGCCAGACATTGTAGTATGACCTGGGGCCTGGCTAGTTTCCCTGGTACCCACACTGAACTTTTAGTTAGTTTAGGCAGTTGGTCTGCCCTAACAACTACAAGTTTTGCACCTTCCCATAGGGCAGATGCAACCTTTATATGGTTTGTCAGCCAGTCCAAGGACTCCTAATTCCAACATGTAATTCGCAGGATCTCTTCTGCATGCTGCCACTTTTCAAACGTGGGGGTAAAAATTGATGAGCTGATAATTGTTTTGCCTAGCTCCTCAAATAGCCTATCCTCCAATTTGGTGGGCTGTTCATTCGTCATTTTCCTCAGAAGGTGAAGCGAGTTAATTATAGCTACACTCTGAGGTGACTATTCAGCACAGCTACGTAGCTTATTTTCGGATTTGTTGGATGGTCGTACCTTCTCTTGGGATTGCTCTCTGAAGAAGGTGCTGATCCATCAGACCTCATCCGTTTTTTAATTGGGTTTTTAGCTTCACCGGGGAAGCGCTGGTCCTGATTGTACGCTTCCTTGGTTTTTGCCCCTCTCGACGGACTCTTCGTCGTCGATGGGCTTCTGCGCCACATACTCTATGGCGTTTGGACCGCACAAAATTATCCGCCGCTTGAGGGTTGACGTTGCCGTCAGCCCTCAGCATTGAGGACGTATGTACCACCTGCGAAAGGGTGTCCTGAGAGGACCTCTGTTACCGCAGTAGGGGTGGCCTCACTCATGCCCTACACCTGGGGTGCATACATTGAGATTATGAGGTTATTGTCTATTGCCAGGGTGCTCAAGTACTTACTACTAAAACACTATTTATAACCGAATGTGCAGTTAACGAAATCTCGTGAAATTTTGCGGAGCGACAATTTTTACTTCATGCACGTTGGGGTCACGTAAAGCTGTTACATTTAATTATAAAATCCATGGAAATGATCTTACTAGATGTAATACTTTCAAAGATCTTGGCGTTTTTTTGTTTGATCCATAGTTTGTGAGCCATATTAACAACGTAGTAGCATCTTAATAATAAAATAAAATAAAATAATAAAAAAATAAAATATTTCGATTTATAATTCGCAATTGTAGATCATTTGCAAATATAACCCCACTCAAAATTGTGTATTTTGCCCTTGTACGTTCTAAATATTGTTCACTTGTTTGGTATCCTCATTACAATTGGAACCTTCAAGGTTCAAGGAAGGTGTTTCTTCACTTTAAGATTACGGATGTATATCCAGATAAATGTAACCAAATTATTTTATTATCATATTTCGAGGTTCAGTCATTGCAAAAACGAATATTTTCTGGGAGTGAATTATTTTTGTATGATCTGCTCCATAGCAGAATAGATTGCTCCGGATTAGTTTCCCAAATTAACTTTAAAATTAATTCAAATTCTACAAGATCCCAAGTCATATTTGATAATAAAGTAGCGCGTTCGAATATATTAATTAAATCTCCTATTCAAACTTTAACCAACTAGCTTCCTAGTGCGATATATTCAATGACAGTAGAAGAAGTATACTGTTGGCTACATTAGAATATCCACCTCTAAAATTATTATTTCTTAGTTCTAAGATTGTCAATTATTGTTAATTATTTTTAATTGTAAAGACCGTTGTAAGTAATATTAATTAACTTATTAGTTTACTATCAAGAATATTATGTTTAATTTACTTTTCATTTATATTCTTATAATATCTAATTTACCATTATTAAATTTTGTTCTGTAATTGGATTTCTGTCGGACAATAAAATATTTATTTATTTATATATTATTAATTTGTTTCCATCATAAATACGACTCGAGACCCCTAATAAATAGTATATTCAATAATTATATATCCCTTATGATTGATCCTTATTGCTTATACTTGTCTGGATTATTTGCGACCCCTATATTACTTACCAAAATGGGTTTATAGTACAACAATTGGGGAAACCTCAACTTGAACGACTCTATAGTTGTAAATAGCTGTATACAGCTCGAATAATCTCAATACAATCCACTCTTCTTCCTGCTAGTGCTATTTCAAAGCATCGGGGGGCACGGTGGCCTCGTTTATTTTTCATTGAGAGCAGTTAATTACCTCTCGAATGTATTTTCAATTTATACCCAGTCACGTTTCGTTGTTCCCGACCCGATAACATTTAATTAGGATCATTAAGTGAAAACGCCGTTCGGCGCTTAAACGCTGCACGGATTTGCGTGGGGAAAATTAAGTAAAATTAATGACAGCAGCGAAATCAATTTCCGTTCGTTTTGTTCGCAGCCGCGTACAAGCCTTTTCGATTAGTCCCCGCGATAGCTCAAAAGTTGATTTACGCGCACCAGTGGGGCCGCGCTAATTCTCTTAATGACGCAAAGAAAAATGTGTGTAGCGCTCAGCTGCAAAAAAAAGAGCGATGATTTAATGGGAGTCGCGTTTTAAAACAAATGAGGGGTGTTTTATATTCTTATTCCGCGGCTCATTAACGGCGGTAATTTTTCAGCGGTTGAAGCGGTTGACGGATGAGAAGGGGACCGTTCCCCCCACATTTCAATTTCCCTTCCGGACAATCCATCGCGTTCGGCGCCCCGGTTTTCCGTTTTGCAATTACCGAGCCGGCTGATAGATTTGCATTTTAGCCCAACAATTAGGGAAAGCAAGATAAACGTATTGTGTGTTTCGGGGGCGAAATGACCGCGCTACAATGCGGACTGAAATTCGCGCCGCCCTGCCCGATATGTACGGACCCGAACTAGTTGGATGTTTACTTCGAGCTACAGTAATTTAGTGCAAATATTTCGGTGGGACGGGGGGCGTTTGTCATCCGCAATTGCTTGATGAGCATTGTGCGCTTGGATAACTCACAAACCCGTAACTATCTTTAATCGGCAGGGTGGTAACATTTTGTCAACCACATGAACGTTTCGTTAAGCGCGTACATAAGTTATTTTAATGTAATATCACAAATGTTTATTAAATTAAATTTAAAGCATATTGTATTTGTGCTATGAACAGTGGTCAAGGTTCATTAAAAAGCAAGAAAACTACGATCAAAAGATATCAAATATACATGTTGATTTTCATTAACATTCAAATACTATAACTTGAGATCTATTTGCCATTTACCTTTCGGTGTAGACTATTACATTTACATTACTTAACATTATACATTATAATTATTGTTGTTGTTTATACAGTTATAAATTCTTTCAACTCCTTTCTGTTCTTCGCCAGTTCTCTTGCTTGTATAACTGTCTTTCCTTTCTTGATTATTATTTTCTCTATTCTGTTGTCCCTCCCTTTTCTTGGTCTACCACTTCTTTTATTTCCAGTTCTTGCTTCCCATACCTGTTTTGTTTGATTAATTTTGTCCATTCTAATTAAATGTCCCCAGTTTAGTTGTTTCTTTTCTATATACTTTTCTATAGCTTCAATTCCCAATTCTTCTCTGATGTTATCATTTCTTATTCTGTCTCTTCTCGTTACTCCTCTGAGATATTTCTACTTTTGTCCCTCTTCGTTAAGTTCCACGTCTGGCTCCCATATGTCAGTATAGGTCTATATATGCTTTTATATATATTTATTTTTGTCCTTCTGCTAATCTGTTTTTTGTTAATCAGTATATTGCTCAATGCGTGGTATGTTTTAACTGTGTTGTTTATTCTATTACTAAGTTCACCTTCCATTTTTTCGTCTTCGTCTCCTAGGTATTTGAATTGTTCTACTTGCTACCGGTGTGAAGATATCCATTTTCGATCATTCCGGTGGCCGCGCGGGGTCGCGACGCGGATTATGATTCTCCAGTAGTGGAGCATTAAAAAAAATTGATTTTTGGTACAATTGTTTACACATGTCTTGGTAACCATAATATAAGAGTAAAAAAATTTAAGTTGATTTAGTTGTTATTGAATAGAATTTGCAAGAAAACATTTTGTAATTTTTATCAGCTTTGCCCACGAAGTTTTTTTTCAAAATTTTCATGTTTTGTTTAGAATTTAATGGTAATCATCAAACATATTTTTTTTAAATGGCAGTGGCCTTGGTTTTTTTTTAAATTAATTTTGAACCTAAACTTATTAGTATACGGCGTGGTAAAAAATCAATAAAATCGATTAGAACCTAAGGAATGTGTTTATATTGTCTGTAACGATTAACACTTACAAGGTCAGCATATGTTGGAATAAAACATTTAAAAATTACGCCCTACTATTTTTTTGCGACAGTGAAAGTCAAAATTATTCAATTTTCCATCCTAGCCCACGGAGATTTTTTTTCAAATTTTCACCATTTGTTGCTAATTCAATAGTGGTTACAAAAAGTATTTTTTTAGATTGGCAGGTATACATATTTTTTTGTAATATCGATTTTTAATTAATTAAACCATATACGTTGATGGTAAATTACAGATTGGTGTGAATACAAACCTTTATTTAAATCAAACCATATTGTTGCTAAAACATGGCTTTAGTGGTTTCTAAAAAGTTCTATAGTAAAAAATGATAGCAAGTATTTTTTAGAAGCTGTCAAAGTTGACCCGAAATCTATGGTTGGACTTTGTAGCTGAAGGAATTACGAATTATTTAGCAATATTATTTTTATTTAAATTATTGTATATTGTTTATACTACATTAGGTCAACATGGGGTAAAATCAAAAATCCAAAAATGACGCTCAATAAGTTTTTAACGGGGGTCAAAGTCAAAATTATTTAATTTTTCATCCGAGCCCACAGAGAATTTTTTTCAAATTTTCACAATTTGTTGCTAACTCAATAGTGGTTACAAAAAGTATTTTTCAGATTGGCAGGGATACATATATTTTTTTATATCGATTTTTAATTAATTAAACCATATACGTTGATGGTTAATTACAGATTGATGTGAATACAAACCTTTGTTTAAATCAAACCATATTGTTGCTAAAACATGGCTTTCTTTAGTGGTTTCTAAAAAGTCCTATTGTAAAAAATGATAGCAAGTATTTTTTAGAAGCTGTCAAAGTTGACCCGAAATCTATGGTTGGACTTTGTAGCTGAAGGAATTACGAATTATTTAGCAATATTATTTTCATTTAAATTATTGTATATTGTTTATAATACATTAGGTTAACATGGAGTAAAATCAAAAATCCAAAAATGACGCCCAATAAGTAATTGACGGCGGTCAAAGTCAAAATTATTTAATTTTCCATCCTAGCCCACGGAGAAGTTTTTTCACATTTTCACCATTTGTTGCTAACACAATAGTGGTTACAAAATGTATTTTTTTAGTTTGACACGGATCCATATATTTTTACAGGCCTTTTACGTAGTTTTATCATTTATATAGCTGCGCGAAATTCCCATGTTCGATTGGGATTATTATTACTTATAAATCAACTCCCTACTTAGGATTACAATTCATTCAAAATACTTATTATACCAATAGTATTATGAGTTACAATATGTAAAAAGGCTACACCCTCGACGGTGATTTGAACCTTAATTTAAAATTATTTTAAAATTGAATTAAACAAACGATAGATCGGTCGATCTAAAAACATTGACTACGATTTTATATACAGTTTTTTATATTATAGAGATATTCTAGATGCGTATGTTATGATTATATAGGGTAGTTGATTACTATTTAATACTAAACAAAACATGAACATTTTGAAAAAACACTTCGTGGGCTAAGAAAAAATTTTCTTGCAAATTTTATTCAATAACAACTAACTAAATCAACTTATTTTTGTTTACTCTTATATAATGGTTACTAAGACATGTGTAAACAATTGTACCAAAAATCAATTTTTTTTTCTTTATATTTATTTGTTCTTTTCGGTTTCCTATTATCATCACATTTGTTTTGTTATACATTTTCATATTATACTTTTCTAGATGACTATTCCATACACTCAGGTTGTGCTGCAGATTAGCTTTATTTTCTGTTATCACTACGACATCATCAGCGAATGCTCCTTCTGATATTTTTACCACTTGCATGTTTTTGTAACATATATTTGCTTTTTCGATTTCTGGTTTCATGCTCTTCATTATTTCATTCATGTATATGACAAATAAAGTAGGACTGAGCCCGCCTCCATGTCTTAGTCCAGTGGTTGTCTTAAATGTTCTTGATGTTTGTCCCTTATGTATTATTGCATGGGTGTTGTTGTTATATATGTTTTGTATTCGACTGTCTTTCTTTCTATACATTTATACATTAATTATATTTAATTTAGGTTGGGTTAGGTTACGAGGCCAAGATATCCGCGCCGTCTTCCCATACGTCTTTTCCGTTTAATGTTTCCTTGCATTATTAGCTGTAGTAGCTCGTATTTCTGATTCCTGAAGATGTGGCCTAGGTATTGGAGTTTTCGTTTCTGTATAGTAAAGAGGATTTCAGTTTCCTTGTTCATCCTCCGAAGCACCTCCATATTGGCGACTTCCGTCAACCTATGGTCGCATGTGGCGATAAATCCACATCTCAAATGCCTCTACTCCTATAGAGGCATCTTTATTTAACGTCCAGCTTTCTGTTCCATAGAGGAGGATCGAAAAAAGATAACTACGGATCAAGCTTCTCCTTAGGTCTAGGTTTAGACCTGGAGAAGTTAGAAGTTTTTTCATGTTGATAAATGCTGCTCTAGCTTGTTCTATGCGCGTTAAAATTTCTTGACGGTATGTTCATTCGTCATTCATCCAGATTCTAAGATATTTATAATTTAAGACTTTATGCTCTCACCGTCTATTTAAAGTTGGTCTTTTTGCTTGGTTTTTGAAATCGCCAACAGCTTCGTGTTTGTTACGTTAATTTGGAGACTATATTCTCTACTTTTCGCTTCTAGGTGGTTCATCATGCGCGTGGGATAGGTCATATTGTGTCCTATCACAACCGTATCATCTGCATAGCGGATATTATTAATTACTCTGCCATTTACAACTATTCCAGAAGAGTCCTCTGCAAGTGCTTCCCTAAATATGGCTTCAGAATAGATATTAAATACCATTGGGGAAAGAACAACCCTGACACCCTTTCGTATATTAATGTCGTCTATCACTTCATTGTCGATCTTAAGTTTTGCCGTCTGTCCCCAATAAAGGTTCGACACAATTCTGATATCGCGATAGTCTATGTCCATACTTGAAATATTTAGGAGCTTTTAGTGTTTGAGATTGTCGCAAGCTTTGCAGTAGCCAATATAACAGGCGTAGACGTCCTTATTAACATCGCGGCAGCGTTGCGTTAGTACCGTTATTTCTTCCCCACATTTTCTATAGGTTCTGGTATGAATAATACTAAGAAACATCTTTAATATGTGGCTCAGTTGCATAATGGTTTCTTTGGTAAATGATGAACATATATGTTAGCCACTCTGGGGGGATAATCCCTGTGCCATAACGTATTCCCTCCACCGTTGTAGTTTGTCTTTTAGGTCAAGGATTATATTTTTATATTTATAAGTGCATGTTTAAGCATGGTTTCTTTTCGTTTGTTAGTTCCAACCATTTCAAGAATTTTCTTGTGAACATTGAAATTATCGTGCCTTTTCTGTATATCTTCAATTTCACTGCACTGTTCTTTCAACCGATGTTCTTTAGCTTGGTGTATTTTTTTTATATGTTTATGAATGTCTTGATAATCCTTTTATTTTCTTGTTTTGTATGTTAGCCTCTTGTTTATTAGTGTAAGGATCTCCTTTGGTTCCAACAATTTAATTTTGGGTTGCATGGAAAACATCTTTGACTTTGTTCCACACGTCGTTCACTTTCACTGTGGTGTTGGTTAATGTTGTTATGTTGGTGTCCTTCGTTTATAATAGTTATTGCATTTTGTAGTACTTCTGGATCGCGCAGCCTACAGATATCTATGGTTTCGTTTGTGGGTGGTGTTGGTTTTATGGATTTCAGTCTTACGGTTAGCATACTACCGGGTTATGGCTACATCTGAACATGGGTAGGTCTTGACAGATCTTACCTATTTTAAACTTGTTGGATTTCTATCTAGTTGCGAATTATGTTACCTATGCTGTCTCCAGGACATGTCCATGTATATAATCTTCGGGAACGAAGTTTAAATTGTGTGTTTTACACTATTATAACTTTTTCGACACTGAATTACAATAGCCTATCGCCACGCTCATTACTTATGCCTAGTCCGTATTTACCCATCCATTCACCGGATTCACCTTGGCCTACCTTGGCATTAAAATCACTCATGATTATTATTAGGTCTATGGGTTTGAGACGTGTTAGAATCTCCTCGAGTAGATCGTAAAATGCTTCGATTTCAATTTCTTTATCAACAGTGGGTGCGTAAGCTTGTATTATATTCATTTTTCATTTAGCAGTTTGTAGTTGAAGTAGTATAAGTCGTTCTGACGGTTGTAAACTATTTAGGAGGCGTTTGTTGATTTATCTGCTTAATATTATTCCTACTCCATGTCGGTGTTGATCATCGTTACCACCTGCGTAATAAAATGTAACGTTGTCGGTGGAGCCAGATTGCGGCCAGCGTAATTCGCTTACGCCCAATATATCTATTTCTCTACATCTCTGCTGTAACATTTTCCTGCCTGGAACATACTGCGTGCATTAAAAGGCGATTTTTAAACTTCTACGTATTTTTAATGTGTTTAGTTGCTTATTCGCACCGCCTTTTTATTGCCCCAGATTGACAGCCGTTTTCATATTTATATTTGCCATAATGATTGTCTTGGGAAATTTGTGTGTGGTAGTTTTCCGTTGCTTTTCGTAGCGTTAGAGCCATTGAAGTCATTCTGGCCATGCCTCTGACTGATGTTAAACCGGGCCATCAGTTCTCTTACGCCTCAACTCAGTGTTGACTTCACTGCTGTCCCAAGTCAATGTTTGTATTCGTCCACTCTGGGACAGAAGCTACATTTTTAGCTATATCTGCCAGAAGCGTTAGTTGTATGTATGTGTCTATATAAATATAAATTGTACTAATCAAGATGTAAAATAGTTATTACTATTAAAGTATATATATATATATATATATATATATATATATATATATATATATATATATATATATATATATGAACCATATGGGTGTGCATTGTTAATTGACGTGGTGTCGCCAGATAGTGCTAAACTTTCCTCCTAAGAGGAAAGTTGTATCATTTTAAAAATCTATTATCTTCTAAATTCCGTATATATGCTTTATTTTCCATACCTATCACAAAACTCCCCACATTAACATAATATTGATACAGAAACTAAAAATATATTCCCTCCTCATTATATTTACATAATACACAGTATTCCCTCTCTATCGTCCCCTTTCCTCACCGACTTCCTCTTCCACGCCAGTGTTTTGCAACTTTCCAAGCCTTTTCCAACCGTTCTTAACCATATACCACGTATCACTCCCCTTTCTATATAGTACCCTTGCCTCATACATACTGTCCCACCCTCTCTCTTCCAATTCGCATCTCCCTCATATCATACATTTCTTCAACGCTCTAACCTAGCCTGGTTCTATGGTGGCTTGCCCCGTTCTTGACTTTCCACATTAGCCTGGGATGTACGAGCTCTCAGGGATGTTCTTGCCACTCAACATCCCTCATTACCATGACCTCAGTTCCTATACTTCCCAATTCTCTCAGCTTCTAATCTACTCACACCTCGCTTATAAACAATCTTTCATACATGATTTCTCTATCCTTCACATCCACACCTCTCGCACCGTTCTCAAGAACTAGCTTTAATCCCTTTCTATTACATCCCAACCTCGCAATCACCGCACATCCACTCATTAGAACAATATAGACCTCACGCACGTATCCCAGATCTTACATAATTTTCCTAGAGTTCCAAATAAAAAAGACCTTTATTAGGTATAGCTATCACCAGAAACAACTCATCATAATATCTCATACAACTGCATATATTTATATAAATTAAATATAATCTACTTCTTCTTCCACAATTCACCCTCAGCCCGTGCCAGCCCTTCGCAGATTTCCACGCCTTTCCCATCCTCTCTTAACCCTTCTGCAGTCCTCCAGCCACTCTGCATTTACTCCCTCGCATTCGTTGCCACCACGTACCGCTCTCCTTACTACACAGCACACATGCGGTGTTTCTAGCACAATCTATAACCGCAACTCGCTCTTACCTTGCATACTTTATCCTCCCTGCTCCACCCACCCCTGGTTAATTAGTTCGGGATTTCCCCTTCACTTGTCACAACATAACCAGATTGTATAAGCTCTAACCCATTCTCACCTGCCTTTCTTGCTACTGTACTCCCTTGATCTTAGAAGCGCCGCCATATGCGTCGATTTTTCGAATCCTAGTAAACTTTTCAGAAAGCAGTATGGCTCCCTTTCTATTACATCCCACTGTCTCAATCGCATCTTACACGATATTACATGGTTACCATCCCACAACCCTCACATTTTCTTTTTACTACCCCAGAACATTCTTGCCTTTGCTTGCACCCAATCCAAATGCTTCCTAAACACACCTCTGCAGTCAAACCAAAGTACTTAAAATAGTTCACTGTCTCAATCATTCTTCGCTTCCGTCAAGTCTTCCTCTCTATCCATCCTACCCTTATTCCTAAAAATGATCCATTTGTTTTTCAGTTATGAATGTATCACTAATTTCCTCTTATTAAGGTACCCATCTTGCATCTCTTCCACTCTCATGGCCACAAGTACTCTATCATCCGCATATGCCAACATCGACACATTGGGTCTTCCTACCATAGCCCCTTCTTAACACCTACTCCAACTCACTTGTGTAAGGATTGGACTGGAGGGGGCTTAGCGGGCATACCTGCCTTATTCCCATTTTCACCCTAAATTTCCGAAACTTCGCCATTTACTCTTGCTCTTGTCCATGACTATTTATACATACTTCTAACCCATTCCACTACTTCCTCTTCCATTCCTAACCTTTCTAAGCACTCCACTAGCTTGCCCCTAGGAATTGAGTCATTGCTGCTTTCAGATCTACAAATATTGCATACCTTCTCTCTTTGCCATTTTCGCAAGCTGGAAAATCTGCCCGTTGGCTCTTTCTAACCTTTCCTTGACTTTACAGCAGCAACCCTTTTCTGTCTACTTTACATTCCAGTGTTTTTCACCATTGTTATCGTTATCTTCTACCCCATACTCATTAAAGTGAACCCCCTATAGTGTTTTACCTCTGAAGACACTCCCTCTTTATGCACTGGAACCATCAACTCCACACGCCACCCTTCTGGCACAACCGTTCCAGCCCTATTGATTGACTGCAACAGTTTCTCCCTTCCCTACAATGGTAAACTTTTGTACGCTTCTGCCTTCAGCCCGTCATCTCCCGCCGTCTTACCCATTTTTAACTGCCTCAGTGCCACCTCTAACTGATGCCACGAGAGCTTTCCACCACCTGTCTCAAATTACCCATATCCTCTTCAAGTGGTATAATGATATATGACGATCATTATACCACTTCTCTCAATTTATCT
This sequence comes from Lordithon lunulatus, assembly GCA_963942505.1. NCBI lineage: Eukaryota > Metazoa > Arthropoda > Insecta > Coleoptera > Staphylinidae > Lordithon > Lordithon lunulatus. The sequence continues at coordinate 18,194,343 of OZ012673.1, forward strand.
TTGCTATTCCCCAAGTCTTTCTCGCCTTTACTTGCACCCACTCTAAATGCTTCCTAAACGCACCTCTGCGGTCAAACTTTCTTAATAATTATTCTGTTCATTTACAACTTTTCCGCTCTACTCACTTTATTTCTAAATATCGTCCATATGTGTTTTTTCCACATTCACTTCTAACTTTTTCTATCAAAATTCCTTCCCATCATTTCTAATATATATTATATTATATATTCTATCTTACATCTTGTCCACTTTCTTGGCCACAAGCACTACATAATCCGCATACATTAACTTCAACACTTTGGTTCTTCCAACTACAGCCCTTCCTGTTTCATCCCTAACCTTTCCAAACACTCCACTAGCTTGTTCCTAGGAACTGTGCTTTCAAATCCACAAAAACCGAGTACCTTATCCCTTAACAGTCCAACACTTCGTCCACCATTCTCATTAGCATGAAAATCTGCTCTTTAATCCCTCGTCCGTTCCCTGACATCTCGACAGCAACTCTTTTCTGTCCACTTTTCCTTTCAACATGTTTTTCACATTGGCCATGGTATCTTATACCCCGCACTCATATTCGTGAACCCACTATAGTTCTTCGGTTCTAAATCTACACCAACTTTATGAACTAGCATCATCACGCCCACGCGCAACTCTTCTGTCACATCCTCTTCTCAATTCTATAGCAAACTAATGCACTCTTGCAGTTTTTTATTCCCCTCACTGGCAACCGTTTATATCGTTCTGCATTAACCCTGGTATTTTCCCACTCTCAGCGTCACGTGCAGTTCATATCAAGAGAAGTCCTTACGTCGTACACCTGTGTCCCAATTCCCAGTTGCTTTACCGTGCCTGCCATTTCTCTGGTTGCGCTATGTCACTGTATCAGGCGCACGTTTATTTTTCCTTCGTTTCCATTCCTTCCAGAATCTCCCATAACTACTTCTCCAATACACACACCTTTAGACCTTGTCTCACCTTCTGTGTCTCCTGACTGCGTACAAAAGTTTGTATTTCCAAAAACACTCATTTCAGGTGGTTTTGTTACTCGTCACAAGTATACGTAGCCTTACGGATTGCGCTACGTCTACTATAATTTGTAACTAGCAGATTTATTGTGGTATTTCTCTAGTAGTAATTTGTACCACATTGGTTCTTAATACCTTCAACCCCACAGTGGCCGAATCACACAGTTAACCGAACTGGATATTGCGTTTTCTTTTTCACTTCACTTACATACCTCACGTTTAACGTAAACTAAGTATAAATATCAAATTAATCAATTACTGTTTTTAATATGTAAATCGATTTTGATAAATATTCAAGCATTACAGAAATATTGAAAATCTGAATATTCATTCATTCATCTGAATGTCATTTGTACCCAATTGACTGGTTTAGCGAATGTTCAAAATCATTTCCGGAGGATTTTCGTGAAATACCTTTCACAGTTTTTCAGATTTCTGTGAAGATTTTTTTATTATTACTTAAAGACACTCGAGGGTGAATTTATGTCACTACATTCAGAAGGATGGTCCATGAGCAGTTCAATTAACTTAAATTACTAGAGTTTTTTGTTATTGAGTCTATAGTTTCATTCAGTAATAATCTGTAGGTTCTACATCTACACTAAGCTCTGATTTTTCACAACTAGTTGCGTTTCACTACGGTCTCAGACACTTATACATCAACAATTTGTTGTAGATGGATAGCTTGGAATTACTTGGAGCAACTAGTACAGCTTTTTAAATTTTATATTGAGTTGTTCTCACTTCTTTTTAATATGTACTTTCCAACGAAGTCTCTTATCTATTTGTAACTATAGATATTTTGCGGAATCTGTTGTCTATTGTAATAAGCTCATTTTCTAGGTGAAATTAACATGCACCGATTTTATGCAACAACAAAATTATTATAAAACGCAACATATTATCATTTTTTTGTTCAATTGTTGATTTTATTTACCGAATTCTGCAGTTTCCTTGCAGTTTCTTTATTCTTGGAAGGTAAATATCGGATTCAACTCCTCTGAGGTTCTCCCTATACGACCAGAAAAGCTTTTCGGCTAATGTAGACAGACATTTTTTTAATTCATTTGTACCAGACATTTTTTATTATACACAGTAAAGTTTACAATGTTAATTAAAAAAATCGCAACTTTCGATTAAATGCTACTGGCGTTAAACGAGTGCACAATGCAATCGTCAATTTTAGTTTGCATTTCTCAATTACATGTAGCCACTTTTAATGCCTGCTGTAAATCCTATATTTTTTATAATTGAAATGCACCAGCGCACTATTGCCAGCTTTGTGATTTTAAATTCGAGCAATTCTCGCACAGCACACAATGCTATTGAATCCGATGCATTGTTCTACATTTCATAACTCCTACCTGAATGAATTAAAAGTCTTTGGTAAAACAGTCCTGACTTAATATCTTTACTATTTGCAGTATTAACCCACGATTATAAGATTATAATTTATAATTTTAATATTGTAGTAACTATATTTAAAAAACAACCAACCTAAAAAGTTTTTTTTGTAGTTCTGTATATGTCAGCGCCGGCACAGTCAAACACGAACACGAACAAAGTACATTGCCCCCTGCATTGTTTGATCATTAGCCAAGTTTACATGGATAATGTGTGCATCATATAAAACAGGACGAATAAACTCAACTAGGGCGTCGCTGCACGGAGTGATTTATATGCATACATATTCAGAACTTTCGCACTTCTTCCCACCACTAAACAATCGCCAAGGTAATTTATTGCAACCCATTTTCACCCAAGAAAGCGGGCGCCAAGAAAAATAAAGCACCATACGAGTAACAATCAGAAGTACACCAACAACAAGCCCCTTTCCCATAATTGCGAGCAGAAAAATAAATTAGATTCCCCCAACGGTGCTTGAACAATAAATTAGTTCCGTGATGAATACGCCACATACACAAATTGCCCGCAATTGTACCAACAACGATTTGATTAATCCCGCTTATGCGATATTCAACCTTCAATTTAATATGCAAACAATGAACTGCATTTTAATTATGGTACCGACTACCGGGAGAACAATGCACGCGACGCTATAAAGGGACGTCTATTTAAAATAATTAATTTCCAGTATCAGACTTGCAAAGTGAACGCGTTAGTCGGCGGCTGCGGGGCTCTCATTTAAATATGAAATCCATTTCTGTATGGCTGCCGTAAGGGTTTTAAAGCAACCTTTATAACTTCATACATGCCCGCAGATCAAAATAAAATGCAGGAAAATTACTTCAAACGAAATATAGAATATTTTATATTAATTAAATACCAAAAGAGTTTGGGGCGCGCAGCGCTTTTAAATTGTTTGTAATTGTTTAGTTTGTATAATACGATTATAATATGCCTGCTGGATTTTAATAGAGACACAGAGTATAATAGAAGGGCTTACAAACTGTGAAACCTTAAATTGTATCTCTAAAGCACTAGGTAGAATATAGATATAAATTTAGATAATTATAAATTTGAGGTGTATTTAATATATCTTTTCTAGTTAGTATCATATATTTTCATCCAATACAACTCTATTGATAACCATATTTTCATCTTAAATATTTACAAAATTTCGTCAAAATATCAATTTTTCAAGATAGGTAAGTTTGAATTTTAGTTATACATAAATGCAACTGTTTGATTAATTTCATAAATGTGCATACACTATTACACAACAATGATAAGCGCATTTCTTGATTTTTTACAAAATTTAAAAATAATAATTTCTGGATTTGTTGTATATTTTCACTTTCCGAATATAGCGCTGCTGTAGGAAGGTGTTCTTATCGCTATAAATTCGAATTCCCAAGTTTAACTTTTCTTTGCATTTTTTCATGTCTAATTTTGTCGAAATATAGACTATTTTTGAAAATATATGTGTATTCATGTGAGTGTATGTGTGTAAATGTATATGTGTATATGCGTATATGTGTATATGAGTGCTTTTTAAGGACGTAAGAGTTCCAAGCAACCCACAAGTGTTCTTCTGACATTAATTACACATCTGATGTACTCTGACACGACCGTCCACTTACTATCTCCTCTAAACATGACTAGAACGAGGTGTTCCATACATATGGAATCTCCTAAAAGACCCTGTAAGCGACACCCCTCATTATCTGTCCCGAGCACTCAAAAATGGCATACTTCGTATCATCCAGAACATGGCCGCATTCCAAGCAATTTCACTTCTTTAATCTTTCAAGATACACCATAAATCAACGGTGGCTGCTCAGGGCCTGAGTAAGGAACTCATCTGTCCATGTTTTCAATCGCGCCATTCTATTAGATTGGGAATCAGTTGGTGTATCCATCGACCTGTTGTATCCGAAGTTCATCTGTCCTGCCAGTTTTGCAAAAGTCCTGTTTTCCTCGTATAAGAAGTCAATAGACAGTGTGCTAGCCAACTCTAATGCAGCTCCTATAGAAACTGTTCTAAACGCAGATACAGCGTGGGTCACACTGCGTCTCTACACGCTTTGTTGTAACCTTTTCCATTAGATCTGACCAAAACTCAGCTCCATAAAAAGTACGGAGAAACTCCATTTAATCCTTTTACATTCCCTTGGGCATCCAATAGTTGGCATCAGACGTGCTAAAGCTGTAGTTGCTGTAAGTGCACTGCTTCGGACGTGTTCGTTTCTTTATTGCACTTGGATCAGCCGTGTACTTTTTTCTCGCCGTATATTGTTTCAAGCTTTCACCGACGTGCATTCAGCTTCAGCTTCGACTTCTTCCTCTTTTGTCTCCATCATCTGCCTGCATTCTTTCCTTCACGTTTATTCGTCTCCGGGGGGAGATGATGCGATCCTTTTCTTTCCTTCGGTAGCTCCTTTTTTCAACATCAATACTTTATGGGCTAGGCGTTTATTGATCATGATTGCCAGGTAACGTAAATGGGATGTGTTTATCGTCACACCGGAAGATGTATGAGATTGCAGGGCTATCGTTGACTAAAGTGGGCAACCTAAAATTAGCGGCAATATGACTGGATAAGATAGTATCAGAGAGGCTAAAGGAGATGGAATTACAAGAGCGGCAGAATGCAATAATAAATAGCAGGTATATAAAGTACCAAGTAGTCTAATTGGATGGTACTCTGCTCAGGTATTTGTTGTCGTCCAGAACAAAAGAAGACCAGAGAGTGATTGCCCCCTACCGGTGTGGAAATGAGGAGAGATGGCAGAGAGACTGGATTGGGAATACATATAGAGAATGTGTAATGTGTGGAAGAGGAGAGGATAGGTGGATGAATTAGTGCATGGTATCGCATGGGACACAAGAGGAAAGCGACTGGGCTATGGCTCTACACCCTTGGATGGCAGTGGTCTGTCGCTATTGAGGAGGATGGAAGCGAGGAAGCATACAATTAAGATAGAGGATAGTTCTGGGCGGGTCCTGAAGGGAATTTCAGAATGATATTTTTTGTTTGCTATTTTGTTGCAGTCTTTATAAGTTACGGCAGGAAGAGAATAAAATTAGGGCATGTTTCAGTTTCGGGCGGGTCCAAAAAGGGACTTTTCTTGTAATTTAGGACAAAATATTGTCACTTTATTTGATTTTCTTGTATTTTAATTTAATTTAATTCGGTGTATTGTATATTATTAATGAAGTTATAGGGATAGTCTTAGATTACACAAGTCTGTCACTCTTATATGTAATTGTTTGTATGCCAAATAAAGGTAAATTTATATTTATATACTATGTGTTAGCGTATAGATTTGTGAATATTGTGTTTTCTACTTATTAAATCATTTATCGTATTTATATTTATACCAAGCATATGAAAAGTATCCTTTTCTTGATTTTCAGTCATATTGTTCTTTTGTAGCTTTATTGGCTCCTCTCCATTTGTTTGTATCGGCTTGGTTTCTATGTTCGACATCTTCGGCTCTGCAAAAGATGACTAAAAGTACCTAATTGCATTCCCTCTCCTCCTGACTTTCTTAGCTTCAGTTCCACCTTTACCAGTGCCGTGGCCTGGTTCATCACCAAGGGCATTGAGTGGTGTCCGGTTCATAGTTGGGTACAGCCCACTCGCACACCTTGTCCATCCGATTCTAGGTTACTGACACTATGTTCCGTAGTCATAATGCCCATGTCATTGACGTTCATCATAGTTATTTTTGAATGTGAAGTAAAAGTAGAGAGATGAAAATACAAGACCCTGATCCCTCGAAACCTAATAGCGTTGGGGCAGGAAAGAGGAATTTAACCAAGTGAGGTAAAATAAATGAATGTATAAAGAGTAGAACCTAAGCGTAAAGTAATCGGAAAATACCTGTAAAACTGCTAGGGAATCCCGGGTGCGCTAGAGCGTAAATTTAGGTAAATCATAATAAGTTTATAATTTGATGCTGAGCAATCCTGTATAAGGAAGGTATTATTAAACAAGAAAAGAGAACATTGGAAGTCAGAATAGAAAAACTAGAAAATAAAGCAGAAATTGAAGAGAAGAGAAGAAGAAAAAATATAGCAATAAGAGGTCTAGACAAGACAGATAACATAGAAGAGGTAAGATCACTCATCAAAGAGAAACTGAAAGTGGAGACAGGGGTTAACAAAATACAAAAAATAATCACAGGCCCAGAACGAAATATAATAATAGTGGAAATCCCAAGCTGGGAAGAAAAACAAAAAATAATGAAAGCAAAATATAAACTGAGAAATACAACGATATATATAGACGATGATCTAACGGAAGAGGAGAGAAAAATACAACGAGAGATAAGAAACATAGCAAAATTGGAAAAAGAAAAAGGAAAACACGTAAAAATAGGATATAGAAAGATAATAGTAGACAATGAAATATACATATGGTATAAAAACGAGAAAGGAGTCGTAGCCAAAGATAATGGGGTGAAAGTAAGCAATCCAAAAAACTACTAGCAAAAGAGAAAACGGACGGAAGCAAAAATACAAAGAATACAGCGAGGAATGGGACAACGAACAAAGGAAAGAAGAACAAACACATAATAAATGGAAACAAACAAAAGAGTACAGTAAAAAAAGAAAAATATGGAAAATTGGGACTTGGAATATCAGGAGTATAAATGGAAAGGAAAAAGAGCTGGAAGAATAATTTGAGAAAGCTGAAGTAGACTTCTTAGTGGTAACAGAAACAAAAAAGAAGGGGAAGGGAGAGTACAAAATGGACAAGGAACATATATTGATATATAGCGGTGTAGATAACAATCGGAGAGCCGCAGCAGGGGTAGGATGTATAGTGCATAAAAAAACTGAAATCGAATATATATAAATGGGATGCAATTACGGAGAGGATTTTGTCTATCGAAGTTAGAGATCAAAGAAGCGGCTACCATAAAACTATCATAGCAGTGTATGGACCAAACGAAGATGATACTGCGTGCAACAAAGAAACATTCTGGGAGCAACTCAACGAAACAACAGAAAAAGCCAAAGGAGAAGTGTACGTGGCGGGAGACTTCAACAGCAGAATTAGCAAGGAAGTAAAAGATAATGACGCGATGAGAGGAAGATATGGAGAAGGCGTACTCAACGAAAATGGTAAGAAAATGCTAGATTATTGTAGAATGAATAATCTAGTAACAACGAATACACTATTCAAACACAAGGACATACACAAATACTCCAGGGAAGTGATAAGCAGGAACGAAAAATCTATAATAGACTATGTCTAGCAGAACAAGGGAAAAGGAGCAAAATAATAGACACAAGAGTAAAGAGAAGTTACGAAATTGGAAGTGATCACTATCTAGTAGACGAAAATAAAGGAAGACTACCAAGATAGCGATAAAAAAAAAGCAGAGACCAAATATAGCAATAAACTACAACAAGATAAGAACATACAAACTAAGGGAAAAAGAAATAGCAAAAATCTATAAAGAGAAAATAGAGGAGAAATTAGTAAAGGGCAACTATAGACAAGAAGTAGAGGAAATGTGGAATAAATTAAAGAAAAATATACTGGAGACAGCACAAGAGACATGTGGGACAAAGCAAAACACAAACAAGAAGCAGCAGACAGCATGGTGGTCGCAGGACATAAGAGAGAAAATAAAGGAAAAGAAAAAAGCATGGCAAAGATACCTAAATGACAAAAATAGTAAAAACTACGAAGAATACAGTTTAAAGAGGAAAATAGTAAAAGATAAGGTCAGAATAGCAAAGAGCAGGGAATGGGAAAAGTTCGGAGAGACAATGGAGAAAAATGCAAAGGAAAACCAAAAATTATTCTATAAAAACTAAAACTAAACAGAAAAGAAAAAGGACAAGAAGTAAATTATATACAAGACAATCAAGGAATATTGCTGAAGGACAACGAAAAAATACTGGAAAGATGGAAAGAATATTTTGAAGACTTACTATCACAAAATGGTGGAAACGAACAGAAGACAAGAGACCAGAACGACTCAGAAGAAGATATAGAGATGATCAATGGACAAGAAATACTAGAGATAATCAGGGAAATGAAAACAGGGAAATCACCAGGACAAGACCAGCTCACAACGGAAATGATTAAACATATGGGACCTGCAGGTAATGAAATACTACTAAAATTAATAAACGAAATATGGAGGACGAATAAAATACCCAGAGATTGGCAAGTATCGTTAATCGTACCGATACACAAGAAAGGCGATAAGACAAAATGTTCAAACTATAGGGGTATAACACTCATAAGCATAGGTATGAAGATCTTAGAAAAAACAATTAACAAAAGAATACTAGCAAAAATAGAGCAGACGCTAGAAGAATCGCAATGTGGATTTAGGAAAGGAAGATCCACACAGGACAACATTTTCACGATAAAACAAATCACAGAAAAAAGAATTGCAAATAATAAAAACACATACCTAGGATTCATCGACCTGGAAAAAGCATTCGACATGATACCAAGAAATAAATTATGGAAAATCCTGGAAGAGAGAGGTGTAGAAAGAAAGACAGTCGAATTAATACAAAACATATACAACAACAACACCAATGCAATAATACACAAGGGACAAACATCAAGAACATTTCAGACAACCACTGGATTAAGACAAGGAGGCGGGCTCAGTCCTACATTATTTAACATATACATGGATGAAATAATGAAGAGCATGAAACCAGAAACCAAAAAAGCAAACATAGGGTACAAAAACATGCAAGTTGTAAAAATATCGGAAGGAGCATTCGCTGATGATGTAGTAGTGATAGCAGAAAATGAAGGTAATCTGCAGCACAACCTTAGTGTATGGAACAGACACCTAGAAAAGTATAACATGATAGTAGAACAACACACAATAGAACAAGTAGAAGAATTCAAATACCTGGGAGTAGCACTGACAGAAGACGGAAAAATGGAAGGCGAACTTAGTAACAGAATAAACAACACAGCTAAAACATACCACGCATTGAGCAATATACTGATTAACAAGAAAGAGATAAGCAGAAGGACAAAAATAAATATATATAAAAGCATATATAGACCTATACTGACATATGGAAGCGAGACGTGGAAGCTAACGAGGAGGGATAAAAGTAGAATACAGGCAATGGAAATGAAATATCTCAGAGGAGTAAAACAAGTTACGAGAAGAGACAGAATAAGAAATGAGGACATCAGAGAAGAACTGGGAATTGAAGCTGTAGATAAGTATATAGGAAAGAAACAACTAAACTGGTGGGGTCATTTAATTAGGATGGACAAAAAGAATCAAACAAAACAGGTATGGGAAGCAAGAACTGAAAATAAAAGAAGAAGAGGTAGACCAATAAAAGAGTGGGACAACATAATAGAGGACATAATAATCAAGAAAGGAAAAACAGTCAAGCAAGCAAGAGAACTGGCGAAGAACAGAAAGGAGTGGAAAGAATTTACAAATGTATAAACAACAGTAATTGTAAACTATAATGTTAATGTAATAGCCTACACCGAAAGGTAAAAGGCAATTGATAATATATATATATATATATATATATATATATATATATATATATATATATATATATATATATATATATTGTGCGTGTTAGAATGTGTGGATGTGTGTGAATTTGGAAATTAGCTGAAAAGGTTAACTGGGGTGATTCCACTAAATTTGAGCAAAATCTGACATCTAACGTGGCAGTTATTTGATTTTTATTCAAATTATCAAATTATATTATATATATATAGCTGAACAACTCAAAAATATGGGCGAGGAAGGTGTAAATTTGTTAAAACAGCTTCTAAACACTATATGGAAAAGTGGAAAAATTCCAAATGACTGGGAGAAAGTAGTAATATTCCCAGTATACAAAAAAGGAGACAACAAAAACTGCAATAATTACAGGGGAATATCACTAATATGTACAACTGCTAAAATGTATGAGGTTGTACTAGAAAGTAAACTAAGACAACAAACAGAAATAACGATGGAAAATGCACAAAGTAGCTTCAGGAAGGGCCACTCAACGCAGGACCATATATATAAGAAAACTGCTGGAAAAAATAATGGGCCATGACAGTAAATTATTCATAGCATTTATAGACCTGGTAAAAGCGTTGACAGAGTACCGAGAAAAACGATGTGGAATATATTATAAAAGAGGCAAATAAGCAAACAACTACAAAGAGCAATACAAGGTATATACAGAAAGACATACAATTACATAAGGACAGGAAATCAAATATCACAGGAATTTACAACCAAACAAGGACTAAGACAAGGTGGAGCATTAAGCCCTCTACTGTTTATAATATTCCTAGATAATATATTAAAAAATATAAAGGAGAAAACAAGGAAAATGGACATAGGATATTATAAACTACGACGCACAATGATAGCGGAGGGTGCTTTTACTGATGATATTGTAATACTAGCCAAATCCGAAGAAAACCTGCAAGAGAACATTAATATATGGAACGAAAAACTAAATAAACACAACATGACAATAAGCACAGATAAAACAAAAGATATGGTGATCGGAAAACAGGAAGTGGAAACAAATATCCAAATAGCGGGTAGAAGTATCGAGCAGGTGGTAAATTTTAAATACCTAGTATAAATATAAATAACAAGGGAAGTCTGGAACCAGAAATAAACAACAGAATACGGGCAGCAAACAAAAGCTACCGTATACTAAACAAAATAATACTTAATAATAAGCAGGTATCGAAGAAAACAAAACTAATAAAATAATAAAACAATATATAGACCAACACTGATATACGGAAGCGAAACATGGACATTGGACAAGAGACTTAAAAGGAAAATACAAGCAGCAGAAATGAAGTAATTAAGAAGACTATAAGGTATCACAAGAATTGACTACGAAATGAGCAAACTCTGCAACTATAGCAAGGAAACAAATCGGATGGTATGGACATATAATTCGCATGCCAGAAGGGAGACAGACAAAAAGTGTATGGAACACAAGAATACAAGGAAAGAAAAGAAAAGATAGACCACACAAAACGTGAAAAGACAACATACATGAAATACTAACGAGGAATGGCGTGGGATGGTAGGATGCAAGGAAAATGGCGAGCAACAGGAAGGACTGGAAGGAATTTGTACAGAAAATACAATAGATTTGAAATACGCTTAAATACCCGAAAGGGTATAAAGATATATATATATATATATATATATATATATATATATATATATATATTAATATCAGCTTCTAAACATTAGCTTTAGTTATATGCATTTGTTCTCAATTATTTTGGTAAATTTTATAACATTTTCTCTATCATAACTTTATTTAGAAACAAATATTTCGATTTTTTTTATAAAATATTTAAAAAAAACCAGTCTTGAATGTATATGATTTTTAATTTAAATTATCAGTTGAATCAATCCTGATTTATCATACTCTGTTTGATTCAATAATGGTGGACGTGCCGGGCATAAAAGCAATTAATGTCGAAATATCGTTATACAGGATGTTATATAGTTCTAGGGCAATCCTTTAAGTGGTAGTGTAGGTAAGTTAATCTAATAAGAATTCCATTATTTTATTGGTAAATTCGTCTTCGTTTGGTAACTGGAGGACTTTTAAGTTGACCTATGAAGCGTGCTTCATATTTTAGACGAAAAAAAATCACATTGCCATGATAAAGATTTTTACGTATATAAATCTTAATAGGAAAAATACGAAAAATTCTTGTATGTTGTAAGGTTCGGCAGTAATTAATAATAACATTTCCATTTATAGCGGGATGATATTATTGCTATGTCTTTTACCTTTTGTGGTATGTACATGCTCTAATTAGTTAGTTCCTGTTGTGTTGTAATTGTGTGTTATTTCTGACGATTTGAATTTATCGGAAATCTTTGCAATGAATACTACATTCATAAATATATAGTGCATGTACAGTGATGAGATTTATGGAAGCAAACCTATTTCGACAGCTAGTCCTGTATTTCAAACCCAGAATAATGCCTTTTTTGAATGACAGAGATTAACAGAAGGAAGAGGCACCCCACAAAATTAAACCATATATTAAATGAATTCGAAATTTGCATGATAAACTGTTCTTAAGCATTCTAATATTCTTAGTGTATGCACAACTTTGTCGAGTTTCGGACAAATGTATTTTATATGGTCAGACCACTTGTATACATGATCCTAAACCTAAACATTTGACATGTTCATCATTGTTGTATTAAGTTTTATATCTTAGTGACATTTGATCTATTTGTTTTACTTATATTTAGTAGTAGTTTACTTTTATTTACGCATTTTGTGGCAATATTCCCTAGTAGTCATTAATAAATGATCTATTATTATTAACACGTTTGTATCGTCCGCATAGGAAACCACTTTGTGTGTAATAATATTAACTAATATATTTCGAAGATGGTACAGAATGAACAATAATGTTCCAATGTAGTGTACTTCAAAATAAAGTGGTATTAGCGTTAATCAATTCATGTAAAGGTGCACACATACACACACACACACACGCGCGCGCACATACACACACACACACACACACGCGCGCGCACATACACACACACACACACACATGCGCACATACACACACACACACCCACACACACCCACACATGTATATATATATATATATATATATATATATATATATATAGGATTGCCCTAGAATTATATAACATCCTGTATAACGATATTTCGACATTAATTGTTTTTATGCCCGGCACATCCACCATAATTGAATCAAACAGAGTATGATAAATCATCTCTTTATACCCTTACGGGTATTTAAGCGTATTTTAAATCTATTGTATTTTCTGTACAAATTCCTTCCAGTCCTTCCTGTTGCTCGTCATTCTCCTTGCATCCTACCATCCCACGCCATTCCTCGTTAGTATTTCAAGTATGTTGTCTCCCCACGTTTTCTGTGGTCTACCTTTTCTTTTCTTTCCTTGTATTCTTGTGTTCCATACACTTTTTGTCAGTCTCTCTTCTGGCATGCGAATTATGTGTCCATACCATCCGATTTGTTTCCTTTCTATAGTTGCAGAGTTTGCTCATTTCGTATTCTGTCAATTCTTGTGATACCTTCTATTCTCCTTAAGTACTTCATTTCTTCTGCTTGTATTTTGCCTTTAAGTCTCTTGTCCAATCTCCATGTTTCGCTTCCGTATATCAGTGTTGGTCTATATATTGTTTTGAACATTATGAGTTTTGTTTTATTCGATACCTGCTTATTATTAAGTATTATTTTGTTTAGCATAGGATATCTTTTGTTTGATGCCCGTATTCTGTTGTTTATTTCTGGTTCCAGACTTGTTATTTATATTTATACCCAGGTATTTAAAATTTTCTACTCGATACTTTTACCCGCTATTTGGATATTTGTTTCCACTTCCTGTTTGCCGATCACCATAATATTTGTTTTATATGTGCTTATTGTCATCTATATATATATATATATATATATATATATATATATATATATATATATATATATATGACTGGAGGGTAGCATAGCTACAGACACTCAACAATTGGCCCATTATGAAACCTTCCTTTAAGTCTACTCACTCGTCCCACCAGTCAATCCTGCGCGTGAGCTGCAAAACTCTGGCGGGCGAGGAGTTGCCAATGCTAACCATACTAGGCCAGCACTCCCCTAGTATTAGATGCCTAGTGTTTACTAGAGCTGGGCAAAGGCATATTACATGCTCTGCTGTTTCTAGTTCTTCATTGCACCCTCTACATAACGGGCTATCCACCAGACCCATCGTATGTAGGTGTTTGTTTACCCGGCAGTGGCCAGTTAGGATGTTGGTCAATAACTTCAGATTAGTTCTAGATAAGTTAACGCGTGCCGTGGCTTCAATTTTACAAGGTTGCCTAATTGTTACTTATGATTACTTGCAGCCCGGCTTTTCTCGCCATCCTACCTTGTGAAGAGCATGTGTCCTATGCTCTATTATTTTTTTCAGAGTACCTGCAGAAAGTATTTCATCAGCTTGGGTTGTTAGAGGATGTAAGGATCCCTTCCTGGAAAGCTCATTTGATATTTCGTTGCCCTTGATGCCACTATGTCCTTTGATCCACCAGAGTTCTAGTTTGTTAGGTTTAGCTAGCTCAAACTTCGGCGCCCATTTCAAGAGGACGGCGGAAAGAGCAAACGAGGCAGTACGAAGCCTAAACAGAATTCTACCCAACCTAAGAGGGGCACGACAGGCACGCAGGCTCACCCTGCTGTCGGTAGTTAATTCCATCCTCCTATACGCTGCGCCCAACTGGCACGCCCAAATGGAAACAGCCAGGTATAGGACTTTACTCGAAAGACCCCAACGCAATGCGGCGATCAGGGCCGCTTGCAGTTATCGGACAGTGTCCACGAGAGCCATTCAAGTTGTAGCCTCGACAATACCGATCCATCTCATGGCAAAAGAAAGAGCGGCATCTAGGACTGTATCCAAACAAGCGGCCAGGGAAAAAACAATTACAGCATGGGAAAAGGAATGGGACGAGGACAACGCCAAAGGCAAATGGACAAAGGCGCTGATACCGTCAGTAAGAAGCTGGTACAGCAGAACCCACGGGGAAGTAAACTACCACCTGACGCAATTCCTCACGGGCCACGGTTGCTACGAAGCGTACCTGTTCAGAATGGGCCTAAGCCCCTCAGATGGGTGTCCATACTGCCAGGAAGAAGACACACCGGCACATACGATTTTCAGGTGGCCACGCTGGGAGGCGCGCAGGCTACTACTAACTTTACACGTTGGGGAGCTGCGCACAAATAACATCACCGAAAAAATGCTAGAGAGCAAGGAAGGATGGGAAGCGATAGGGGGTTTCATCACAGACATCATGAAGATAAAGGAAGCCGAGGAGAGAAAAAGGAAGAGTCCCAGATCAGAGGGGTAAGACAGGGGTGGGCTAGGGCGTGATGCAATGCCGAGAGGCGAATACCGCGCCCTAGCTTGAGAGAACCTGGAGGTGGGTTTTAGCCGGTAGGCGCCAGGGCAGAAGGCCCCGATGAATCCGGCACGCAGTCTTTAGAAGATTTCGCATCCTCCACCCCGAAAAAAAAAGGTTTAGCTAGCTCCTCCAGGCTGTGTAGTGATGAATATAGCTCTTTGGGCACAAATGCGTTGGCATTTAATGCATTTAGCGCTGCTTTGCTGTCGGTGAGTGTTTGGATATGTTTATCCTTAATGTTTTTTTCTTTATCTGTGTGTCAGAGGGGCCTTAAAAAGAATTGGCATGTTCATGAGCTCGAGTTTCCTCTTCCTCGTAAACAATATCAGCTCTGTCTTTTGTGGATTAACTGTTAGCGAATAGCTATCGCACCAGTACTCAACAATCTTTAGAGCACTCTTCATGAGATTGCAGAGTACACCTTCAAAACCATTTTATTATTATATAATTTAAAACATATACTAAGGAATGCAAATTATCAATAAATCTCTTAACGAAAAGTCTATGACTCATATATACTACCAGTAGCAACATATGGCCAAAGGATGATGCAGAGGGCGCAGAATTACACTATGCTTGGTATTAGTTTACCAGATAAAATCAAAAATAAAGAGACCCAACGAAGAACCAATCATTGATATAATAATAACACACGCCGCGGAGCTCAAGTGATAATGGGTGACGCGACCCACCAGGGAAAACCAAGCCGGATAGACGTCGAAAATAACATACTAGCGACCAAATAAACAATACGCAGCAGAGGTAGACCAATAAATTGATGTCAAGAAATAATAGCAGGGAAGAGATGGTTCAAGGCAGCGCAAGACAGAGAAGCATGGAAACAACATCATAAGTGGCCTACATCCTGGATAGCTGACGGCCGAGGAAGAAGAATAATCGAAATGAATCAAAATAGATCAGTCTCACTATAACTAATATTAAAGATTATGTAATTTCAAATTGTTTTTTTTTATAAAATATCAACATTTTTGTTTATCGAAATATCATAAATCGAGTTGTGGTGATTACAATTTAATCTAATTATACTATAAATATATTATAAATGATTATAAACGCGTATAAAACTGTAAAAGATAAAAAACCTGATAACATAATTCAATTTTCATTCCACTGACTTGAATTGCAATACGTTTTTAACCAGTGGGTGACTGAATATACCAGAAATATTAAAAAATAATTTTAATATAAAACGTGATCCATTCTTTGACGGAATAATTTCAAGTGCTGAAAGCGGCAGCAAAAGCATTCCAAACGAACGGTTTTTTGCGTTGCATGCAACTTTGCGCCGCGCCACGTTCTATATCAGTTATTCGCATGGCGAGCACAGACAGAAGCTATTATGTAAACTACTCCATTTCACTCGCTTTCCTTGCCGTGTCTGCATTTTAGCGGAAAATATAATATTCCATTTCTGATATTGAAATTGTTTTCCAACTTGCATAATCTATATGCAAATGTGATTTGTTTTTTTTTTGTATGTGCATTTAAATTAACGCATTTTCAATTCTATGTTGCAGATTTACCGCACCGACCAGTGCGAGTTCTGTCTGTGTTTGGATGGGGAGATGTTTTGCTGGTGGCAGGACTGCCCGCCTGTAATGGAAGGGCCTTGCAAGGATAGGGGACCCTTCAGTCCGTGCCGTGAGTAATCCTCTTACATTTTAAACAGAGCGGCTACAGGAAGTACGTGTCATTTTTACAGAAAACGCGGGACATACGGTTGATATAAAACCGACGACAAAAATAGCAATCACGGCGTCAACAGTGGTAGCAGCGTCTTCCATGAAACCTGAGTTGGACATTACGGTCAGTACGGATGTGCTTGATGAGTCCTCTACGGAAATGACTGATTTTACTACGATGGTGGAGAGTAGTTCGGAGGTTACAACTGATACACCGAGAATTTGTACGGTTATGGGTAAGCATATAAATCGGTTTTAATCGGGTGGTTGTATTAAAATTTTAATTAAAGGTCGCAAGTATAATATTGGGGATCGCCTGCCCCACGATACTGGAAACTGTGTGGAATGTATATGCGGAATGGGGGCCCAAATTACATGTTCGCCTCACCAGTGCGGTCCTCCCGGTGAAGATATTAACGATTACAGACCCCCCGGTTTACGATCCGCACAACCAGACGTCTTCTAATAATTAAATCAAGTTTGTAATACTTACAAAACGTTTGTTTCTATATATACAGGCCTTTTTGTTCCGGACAATATTAATAGAGTTTCCATTATACGAGTTATATATAAGATTATTTAATTTATTAGTATATGGCTATCAATTTAAAATAATTGTCATATCAAAATGAATATTACATATAATATAATGATATGGAGGCGCACTAGCGGCGGTTTGTCTACAAATTACCATTAATTTGCGTTAACCTACATGCATAGTTTTACAAGCCTAATTTAATATTGATTCGCGTTTGCTGCTAATGTAAGTCTCACAACACAACATATAGCCGGTTTAATAGCGTGAAATTATTCAGAGCGCGCGCCCGTTTAAAAGCGTTTTAAGGCTGGAGCGTGTGTGCGGCCTTACGGATATAATTTTATATCGAAAACCTTAATGCGTTTAAGATTAATGCATATAGCATGTGCAAAAATGTTTTGAAATGTTCTAAAATTGCAGGATTTTTGGTGGCATAACAGTTTCAGTTTGGTGTATGAACGATAACACTATTCAACAAACGTTTTGATGCTTGCGATTTGTGTAATTGTTTCTTGGGAACTTGTGGGTGAGGAATAACCATCAGATTTAGTCTACCAGATCTAGTTTTTGAGATATATTTGCTATATCGAATTATCATCGAAATAATAAATGAATAATTGTGTTTGCAACTTATTTAGCCACAAAATTAAATTATATCTGATTATTTTGATGTATTAATAAAGTCTCAACACTTTTCGATAAAAAAGTTTATGCTTAAAAATCGTAATAAATTGAATTCTTGAAATTAGAACACAATGATAATATAATTATGTTAGCTTCAAAATTAATTATTTTAATTAATATGCGGAAAAATTTAGAACATAACTTCTCGATAAAAAAAATGTTTCTTGAAAAACGTAATAAACAGAATTTTTCAAATATACTCAACAATATATGGAATAAAACAGGTTAGATGATGAAATAACATACTACACCCTCAATGCCAACAGCCTAAGATGGAACTACTTCCAGGATACGTAAAGTGAAGAAAGAGGGATGAAAACAACCACAGGGAAACATCCCTATAAATACTATGAAAAATGTAAAATCATTATAAATTAAAATTTATGATGTTATGATTATTACTTGAAATGATGCATTATTCATTTATTTCCATATAATATATGTCATCAAATAATAACTGACGCTTTACAATTAAAATAAAAACGTGTTATTAATTAGCCTGTATCCCAAAAACAAGAACTGCTAGGAAATAATGTCAGATATTTCTGGAATCATAATCATCATTATATATATATATATATATATATATATATATATATATATATATATCCAAAAACAATTAAACATTATATTCGCATCCCACACGCCATAATTTTGCTATTTAACATCCGCAATAAGACGTCATTAATTATAATGCGCACCAATTGCCCCCAATCAAATATTCGGGGGCAATTATCCGGGGTGGAATCTCCAGTAAACCCGGCGCGAGCAATTAATTACAGGTGGCAACCGCTTTGTACCAGTCATAAGTTCAGTCAAATTATACGCTAAACAATTAATAGACAAACCGAACCATTCATGTATGCAGTGCCCTCAAAAATTTCGTGTCTTAATCAGTATTGATCATATGTATTAGATACTTTAAATAAAATGACTATAACTAGTGATGTAACATGTTTGAGAGACAGGAACTATTACAAATGGATTCATATCAATTTGCACGCATCCAAATATCATTTTATAATAGAGCCTGTCCTCGATTGTTAGAAAATAATTTTTTTGTGATCTTAATAACAACTTTGAAATGATATTTGTTCACAATGAGTGCGTTATGGTAAAACATATTTAGCAAAATTAAAATTTAAAATTTAAAAATCTAGTTAAAGTGATTACCACCTTTGGTAATCAAGCTAGAAGTTTGAAGTGCCATTTTTCATTAGCAGTTACTAATTTTATAGATCTACAAAAATATTTGGCAGAATTATTAAGGAAAAAAGATACTGCACTATTTAAAATTTAAAAGTTTGGAATTATTTATATACTTACTTACGAGCGTAGAAACGGGATATTCGTGATCAGCCTCACTCTCCGTGGTGTAGCTGGTAGCACGCTGGCCTAAAAAGCTAAAGTTATATAACTAATTCCAAACTTTAAATGTTAAATGATACAGTATATATTTCCCTAATTATTCTGCTTATTCTGCAGTGCAATATTTCCTGACACTATTTGCACATATTCAACAAACACCTGCCAGTGTCGGTAGATATATATATATATATATATATATATATATATATATATATATATATATATATATAGATATATATATATATATATATATATATATATATATATATATATATATCCATAACCTACCACTACAACACCCATTGTGAACACCGTAGACCCCCGTGTTATTAAATACCAGAAAACATATAAAATCAGACAAGAATCTCGTATAACGCTAGTGACATTTTATAGTGATTTTTACAGTAGTTAGTAACATACTGCAGACCAAATCGTTATAGAATCTATTTATAAAACAAAGTGATTCGTACTGTGTGGCACATGTTGATGATTATTATTATTACAAACTTCCCTAATTAATATGAAGAGAACGCACACGGCAACCGAAATGCACAATCGTAACGTTGGGAAAACTTAATCAACTCCGGCTATAAATTCCGAAATTAATTTCCATGAATCCAATTTTCCATTTCCCGAAAGTAGCCGGGTATTGAATTCCTAAACTACGACGCTGAAAGTCTTATAAGCAACAACTCCAATCTGACAATATTTAAATCAAATTGAATCTATATATGCGACACAGTAGGAATTATTATCATCTGATTGATATATTTATTATTATATCATAAATTATTACGATATATAGTGTATAAGCTGAATGGTAGAATATATACGTAATGTCTGAATTTTTCTTCCTCTCTGTTTGTAGATTGTGATATTCATGAATAACAATTACTCATACCAAAACAGCGCATATAAGTGGCAATACACAATTCACAGAAAGCAAGAAAAAAACGAACAATACAATCCAATTTATATAATGTAAATGTTATATTATTGTACAAATAAAAACATTATTAGGGATTTTTGATTAGACTAATAATGGATGATTTTGTGAGAATGGTTTTCTTACTTTTACTTGTGTTTATACTTTCTTAGTTTGATGCATAATAGTAATAAATATATGTAATAAAACTCATAAAAAAATAGTTTTATTTAATTTCTTCAGGTATAAAAATTGTCTATTTCCACAATATAATATGTGAACCATGCAAGATATCCAAAAAAGGGGTGTAATATATACACTAATCATAGAACAATATACGTAATATGCATATGCCTAAAGATTTTGAGAAACAAGTAGTAGCGTGGTATGTGAGTGAGTGGGTAAGGGCCGGTTCTACAATTGACTTTTATCTGGAGAATAAGGCTATTCGTGGAATAAGTTTGCCAATATGTCAAACTTATTCCACGAATAACCTTATTCTCTAGTTAAGTGTCAATTGTAGAACCGTCTATTATTGTTACTTTTGTTCATTTTTCGGTTTATCAGAAATAACTTTATTTTTATTTTTGAAGCCAACAGATGTTTCAAATTGCAAAGTTTTAGACAATGCCAATCCTGACTTCGAGAAAATGCTCTTTTCTAGAAGATAGTAAAGAACGTTTCAGGTTAACACAGCGAAAACTAAAAAAACATTTTGGATAATTAGGCGTATTTCAATTTTTTTAAACAATTGTTCTGGAGTTTTTGTACAAAAATTCGTAGAAAGCACAAATAACTTTTCTGTTTATATGATCTTCTACCACCCTCCTCGTCTGCATAGAGAAATTCAGCATACATTGCTCCATCTATCCAGTTTTTCGACAATTATTCTTCTGCAGGTGGCATCTCCTTTCAAGATCATATAAACGGAAAAGTTATTTGTGTTTTCTGCGAATCTTTGCACAAAACTCCAGGATAATTGTGCAAATCTGTTTTAAAATTAGAATACACCTAATCAACCAAAAAAAAATTCCCTGTGTTAATAGACCTGAAACGTTCTTTACCATCATCATCGCCATTTTCCCTTTAGAATAGGCAGCTCTGAATAGTTCCTTGGATGTTGTATTGTAACATTCCCTCAACTTGCAGAACCATGAAATTGTGTGCCGGTCTTCCCCTGCACGATTGCTTGGAGAAATTCGTATTTCTCTTTTCTCATTATGTGACCTATGTATTGTGTTTTCTTTCTATTGCGAGTGCAATCCTGAGTTGTTTGGACATACAATCCAGTATCTTAATGTTTCACACTTTTTCTGTCCGAGATATTTTTTGCATGCATCTGTCACTAAAGAGCGCCCTCACCCCTGACAACGCCACTCTTCAAGGCGGCGCAGAAGAATCTGCCAACCACCTTATACAGAAGATGCTCCGAGCCTATAAGACGGACATGTCCAAACGAGCCCTAAACAGAGAGAAACGCTTCGTTTAGTGGTGGTGTAGGAAATGGCTTCATTCAGATCGAAATCATTGTCCGGAGCTTTAATTTCCCCAGTCAGTTCTCCGGGAGGGAGAGTTTTAAATGACGTCAATAAAATAGGAACATGAAATGTCAGAAGTTTACATCAATCGGGAAAAATACATAATGTTATAGATGAAATGCAACGAATGAATGTTGAGATACTTGGTATTAGTGACGTACAATGGCCTGATCAGGGAGAATACTCTATTGGTAGTTATTCCATATGTATTACTCAGGAGGATTCGACGCTCGTCACGAATACGGCGTCGCTATAGTACTCCCACAAAAAATCAAACAATCAGTTTTGAACGTTGTGAACCTATCTAACAGGGTTATAATGCTACAACTAAGATCCCAAACAGGAAAAATCAATATTATTCAAATATATGCACCCACAGCGGACAAGAGCGATGAGGAACTAGAAGAATTTTACAACCAACTAGACAAAATCATGAAGATAGTCAAAAATGTAGATGTCACTATTGTTCTAGGAGACTTTAATGCTAAAATAGGGAACGGAAGTGTAGAAGATTGTGTTGGACCATATGCACTTGGCGAAAGAAACGAGAGAGGGGAAAACTTATTGAATTCGCTCAGATTAGAAATCTGGTAATAACTAACACTTCGTTCAAACTACCAAAAAGAAGGCTATACACCTGAACATCCCCAAGGCATAGATCAGATAATATAGTACGAAACCAGATAGACTATATTATAATTAACAAAAGATATAGGAACGTCATTCGCACAGTCGAAACATACCCGGGAGCGGATCACAATCCCCTTATCTCCACCCCTACAAATCAAACTGAAAAAAGTCCAAATAAAATGTCGAAACCAGACATTGAAAACCACTATGCTTCAAAATGAAGAAATAAGACAAAGCGTGAAGACGAACATCAACGAAAATCTCGGACAAATCATGCAACAAGTTATAGGCACCAATGTGGATGTGGATGAGACATGGGGCACCATAAAAAGATCTCTGTGGGACGGCAGTAAGGATAAATTGAAACAGAAAAACAACTACCAACCCCCAAAAGAACAATGGATGACACATGAAATTTTGGCAAGAATGAAAAAGAGAAAACAATAAAAAGATACGGATAGAAATAAATAGAAAGCAATTCAACAAGAAATACGAAAAAAAAATATAGAAGCCAAAGCAACATTTATGAGAAACCAATGTGAGGAGATAGAATCGCTTCAGCTGAGGTATGATTCATTTAACTTACATAAAAGGATCAAAGAATTCACTGGCATGGGAAAGAATAAACAGACTGGCATAATAAAATATAACAACGGTAATATTAAAGTGGACATAGATAAAAAGATCAAAAGATCGGAGGAATACATACACATACTATTTGAAGACACCAGAAATTAAATAGAGATGAAAGAAACAGCGCAAGGACCAAGAATAGCAGCCGAAGAAGAAGTAATGTATGCTATCAATAACTCAAAAGATAGAAAGGCAATAGGACCAGACGAAATACTAGTCGATATTCTTAAACTAATTGAGGAAGACAATATTAGCAACTATATAATACCATCTACCGACTGGAATCATACCATAAGAATGGTTAAAATCTACATTCTCTTTATTACCAAAAAAACACAACGCAGAGGAGTGCTCAGATTTTAGAACAATAAGCGTGATGAGTGACACATTAAAGGTTTTTCTAAAAAAATCATTCACAGCCGCATTTACAAGAAATTTGAAACCGATATCAGTGACACACAGTTCGAATTTCGAAATAATCTAGGCACAAGAGAGGCTCTATTTGGAATGAATGTCATAATACAACGATGTCTCGATATGAACGTAGATTTATTTATAGGCTTGATCGACTACGAGAAAGCCTTCGATAAACATGTTCGGTTAATAAAAATAGTACAGCAGAAGGACCTAGACTACAATGACGTCCGAATAATAAAAACTTTGTACTGGAATCAGAAAGCACAAATAAATGTTGAAGGACATAACTCTGAAGAATTGGATATCCGACGGGGATTCCACCAAGGATGCATACTATCACCGTTCCTATTTAATATATACAATGAATGCTTATTCATAGAAGCCATCAATGATGACTCGAGTAGAGTAATTATAAACGGTCAAGTTATCAATAACATACGATACGCAGACGACACTGCGATAATAGCAACATCCATCTGCCAGCTTCGGAAAATGATGCAAGACATAAATACGACTAACCAACCCTATGGGCTCAAAATGAATTTGAAGAAAACTAAATTTAATGTTGTAAATAAAACCAATGTTAATAATATACTAGCAATACTAGTAAACAACAACACAATCGAAAGAGCTAGAAGCTACCAATACTTAGGAACACGTATTGAAGACAATAACGACCAAACCATAGAAGTGAACAAACGTATAGAAATAGCAAGAGCAATTTTCGTCAAAATGAAAAATCTTATCTCAAACAGAAATCTCAATCTAGCCTTCAGAGTCCGAATAATTCGCTGTTACATTTTTTCAACACTACTATATGGGATGGAAGCATGGACAAAGAAAAATAACATAAAAAACTAGATTCATTTGAGATGTGGATCTATCTATAGCTTACTCAAGATATCCTGGGCGGACCTAGTAAACAACGAAGAAGTCATGCGAAGAATGCATAAAGAAAAGGAACTGATCCGATCAAAACACGAAAGCTAGAGTACTTGGGACACATCACCTGGGGAGAGAGATACTCTATTCTCCAACTGATCATGCAAGGAAAAATACAAGGAAGAAGAAGCATTGGGCGTTGCAGAACCTCATGGCTAAAGAACCTTAGGGAATGGTACGGACAAACATCGGTCGGACTGCCAACCCCCGATAGGAGACGGCACCACAAGAAGAAGGAGGTGGCCCAGAAATGTGCCGAGGCTAATGCGGCCCGCCGTGGAACATCGCACAAGAGGGCTGTCGTCTCTATCAAAGCCGAAGTACAGGAAAAAGCCTACACCCGAACGAGGAAGGACTTCCGTACAGCCATTACGCGCAGTAAGACCCGGAGACCAGGTGCTGATAGAAGCTGTGTAAGAAGATGAAGGCTGATCTCCGGGACCTCCCCTGCAAAACTGTCTCCATGAAGCTGGGTGCCAAACCACGCGGGCCGGAATCCACGTCACAGGGATCGCTCGAGCGGTATTCAGCACGCTATTCCTGCCAGGCGCCGGATAATAGGAAGATACCGAGCCCTATCTATCCGGAGGATAACCCACACTGGACCACCGGGCCTGTCTTGGCAGCTGCCGCCAGACTACCAATTGAGAAAAGCTCTAGGCTTAGATGGCCTGACCAACGAGGCCAACAAGCTTGCTGCCACAGCAATCCCACAGGAGATCAACGGGTCTTGTACCAGTGCCTCCAAGAAAGCATATTTCCCGTGCGGCCAACCGCAGCCTTGCCCTCGTTCAGAAGAAAGGAAAGCGACTAGCGACCAGTCAGCGTACATACCTCTCTGCCTACTAAACGGCGCTACAAAGCTACTGGAAAGGCTCCTCGTCAACCGCCTCGCGTAATCGATGACTGCTGCCAGAGGGTTACCTGACGACTGATAGTATGGATTGCGTAAGGGCTGATCGACAGTGAATGCATTCGAGGCAGTTCAGAAGCTAGTCACACAGGCAATCAGCGGTCTTAGAAGAAAACGCAGGCACTGCGTCATGGGTTTGCTGGATATAAAGAACGCATTCAGCCACCTACCCTGGGGGATCATAAACAGAAGAACTTGCAGACTCCACCTTAACTCCTCAAGATAACTAGAAGCTATCTGAGTAGTAGGATCGTCACCTATGACCGGGGCCAGCTAGTACTCTTCTCCATGATGGAAGGCGTACCATAGGGGTCAGTACTTGGCCCTCTACTATAGAATATTGCATACGACGGCGTGTTCAGGCTTCAACTGCCGCCGACTGTGCAAACAATGGCGTTCGCTGATGACATGACTATAGAGATCCGCGACAGGGACATCGAGGAACACAAGCGGGCAGCGACAGTCAGTGGACATAGTCAATCGATGGATGCATGCAGGAGGACTACAACTTACATGGCAGAACCCCGAGGTTGTCTGTTTAGCCACCAAGAGGGCCGGACGGCACCCTACTCGTGACACGAATACCTCGGCATGATGGTTGAGGCAAACCCGAGGCATAACGCCCTCAAAATGACGGCAACCACAGAAGTCCGCAGAGGGGAAGCATCGTGGCGCGACTCATGCCAAACCTCGGAGGACCGGGCTAAGCCAGACGCCGCATAATTACGAGCGTCGCTCCGTCCAAGCTATTGTACGCTCTCCCCGTTGGGGTCGCGGGAGCCTAACTGCAGAAATAGGGAGAGGTTGCGTGGTGCATTGAGGAATGGTGCAGTAGGGCCTATCGTACCATTTCGCTGTTGAGGCTCCCGCGAGACCAAGAAAATAAGGGAGATGTTGCGTGGTGCATTGAGGAATGGCGCAATTAGAATCAGTACGGTCTACCGTACCATTTCGATGTGCAGGTACTGGCAGTATACGTAACAGTCGACCTGCTGGCCAAGGCTGGTGACATAACTGGCAACGAAGTGCGAGGAGGAAAGGGGCACCGTCTATACCACCGTCAGAACAACCACACTGGCTCATACCCACCATCAGCCCCTGACTAGACATAAAACACACGGCAAGACCACCCACTGGCTCACCCAACTGTTATGCAGACACTTTATTTGGCCAGAATCAAAAGGGCTGCATCCAGTGCTTGCCTCTACTGCGGCTCACCTATGGTCGACGCAGAACATACCCTACTCCCATGGGCCCAGCCATGTGAGCGAATAAACTCGGCCTTCGGTAGGCTAGTGACGACTGATGGGGCTCATGCTTGAAGATGAGGAGAAATGAGATGCAGCAGCACTATTCGCCGAAGCGGTCATCAAGACGAAATTCCAGGATAGCAAAGACAGGCCGCCTTGAGCGGGACAAGAGCGGGGAACGTAGAAGAATGCCGCAAGGCGATGCTATCGTTCCTTGCAGGTGAGGTGGAGTTTAGCTATAAGCTCGGCCCTAAATTGGTCAGAATCTAGCACCGCCCGTGGGAGAATGCTAGCGTAGCTTTCCGGGCGTCTATGAAGATACTCCACCTCTAGCAAAAAAAGGCGTCGTCTGTAACATCCCATTTCAAACCTTTCCAACTGATTAGTATTATATCCAGTCATTTTAAGATCCATATCAGAATGGGAAGATGCTACTTGTTCTGTAGCATCTTCCCATTCTGGTACGCATTTCAAGCTTGGTTTGTCGATAACACAGAGAGTAACACATTTTGAAAAATGTACTTCGAGCCATTTCTATGGACAAGATATTTGTATTTTGTCGTTTTGCAATTATCTTATTGCCAATGTATAATTCTGGAACTAGTGTTTGTGATTAAGTTATCACCATATACTCTGTCTTTTTCAGGTTCACTTTAAAACCGTATTGTAGACGAACATCCTTAATATTTGGAACTGTTCTCTGTAGATAGATTAAGCTGTGGTTTTTTCCTAGGAGAGCGGCCGCTTTTGACGTCATTCTTGCGATACAAAAATATTTTTACGTATATATAAACGAATTTCTTCTCCCATAGAGAGTAATACGTACTACAAAAGCGAGTTATTCGATTACGTATACTTAAAACGGTTTTTACGATTTAAAACATTGTGTAAATCACGTTAAAAGCGGCCGCTTTAAAGCCACCGCTTTACTAGGAAACGAAAGGGTCTATTCTGTACGTTCAGTAACAAATGTCACAAGTTAGTCAAATAGATAGGATATAACCTATTTTACTATCTAAACGTCACTTGACTTGACAAACTTGTGACATTTGATGTAAGGCAGTATTACACTAGAATACTCGAAGAAACAGTTGTTTATTCGAACGTGTACATAGATGATGATCAGACGAAGAGAAGGACGTTCAAAGGGAGAGAACGAAAATTGAGAGAGAGAAGGGCCTGGAGGTCAGGGATGGGTTTTCGTAAACTAAGGATTATGGAGCACTCGTGGATTTGGCAGAGGGCTACAAAAAAAGTAGTAAAAGAGGCGCGGACAATGGACAGGAGGAGAGGTGGGGATGAAACTACTGTGTCAGTACATAATAGGGGAGGGGCAGCCTTAGAGCCGTAACATATAGGGGAATCACTATAATAAGTGCGGGATACAAACTTGCTTTGTCCATGGTGAAGAATTGGTTGGAAGAGCAAGTGAGTCAGTCCGTAGCTAACTGATGCCCGAAAGCCAGAGTTGGTTCACAAACTGAAGTGAGAGAAGGTAGCATTTTCACGCTACCGAGAATGGTGGAGGAAGTACTGGAATACAATGAGAAAATGTGTGCGGTCTTTGTGGACTTGAAAGCGGCATACGACTAAGTTCCGCGGGGCAAGCTTGTGGATAAAAAGGTTAGGGATGGAAGAAGAGATGGAAGAGTTGAAATGGAAGGTTTCTGGTTTGACTGCAAAGGTGGGTATGGGAAACATATGGAGCAAGGTGAGATTGGCGTGGGTGATAGCGAGCAGGAAATAGGACATGTTGGATGAAAATATTGGAATTGCATGTAAGAGCTGGGATGCGGATGTGGTATTGGGTGCGAGCGAATGGGATGTAGTGAAAGGGAGGCAGAGATCAAGAAGTTGCTGCTAGAAATACCCTTTACTGATCCTTCTGCAAAAGGCGAATCGAATAAGTATGTGGTGGGAGACGTGTGGGTGATTAAGTATGAGGATAGGCTGCAGGGGTTGGAGGAGGAAATACTAGTGCAGGTGGTGTGGATAAAAGGGGTAGTGTAGAGAGCGTTTGGAGAATATATAGAGGAAGGATGTATGAAAGAGTGGGCAAGTCTGAGGTGTGGTGAATGAGAAACTAAGAGGTAGGGGAAGCGTGCGAACTGAGGTTACGTTCTCCCCTTTTTAAGGAATGTTGAGTGGTAAGAGCGACAGCAAAGATTGAATGAGGGCTCATACAACCCGGAGGATGTGGAGTGGCAGTTACCGGGGATGCCCGCGGGCTCTAGAGGAGAAGGTATGCATGGTGGGTCGGAAGAGAGAGGAAGGACAGTTTGGATGGGGCAAGGGTACACCATGTGTGTACTGGGTAGTATGGGTAGTGACACTTCTACTTTAGTTTAGAGTGTCTATTATGGATACACCCGTTTTCAGGCTTATCCACACCCGTGTGAATGTGTAGGAATTCCATAATGTTTTTGCAGGCTCTCCCTTTCTTCTTGGTTACCAAGAGAATAGTTATATCTAGTTTTCGTTGGATGAATGCTAAATCTCCTTCAGGTGGTTTCTTATGCTTTGTATATTCAAAATTCCTAAATGAATTGTCCATTCTCATTGCTATTTTCGTCTAATTATTCCCTCCGATATCCAAGGCGTATTTCTAATGAGTATTTCAGCACGTTTAGAATGTTTTATGAATTTTGCTGGCCTAACGACTCCTCCCTCATACTTGGAGAACTAGTTTTTTTTCACGGTGAGTATTTTATTTGCTCAGTACTCTTCGGCCCTGAGGCCGGAGAGCTTCCCGCAATTCCAATGGAGGTAACTGGAAATTCCGTACACGGAAAATCGGTAATATAATGCCTGTATGTATTCAAAACCAACAAAAAGTACGTAGGAAATTATCATCAGTTATAAAATATATGCCAGTATAGTACCAATGGGCCTAGAACTTGAGGAGAGACATGATGTACTGAGCATGCAGTCTGGATTCAGAAAGGTAAGAAGTACAGTTAAAAATATAGTCCCGCTAAGGAGTAATTATGAGAGAAATGTGTATAAAATGAATGATAAGCGTATGATAAAGTAACTGTTCGAGAATATGAAACGCAACACAGATCGGAAAGGAGAATAGTTATATCTAGTGAGTAGTCGGCCGCCCGTGTGCAAACATAATTTGACCGTCCACGTACACATTTATTATTACCATTATATAGGATATTAGGTTAGGGACATATTTATAACCATTAATCTGTGAAAATAGTGAGAAGGATCTTTTATAACCTAGGCGAGTTCAGATTCTATGTTTAGAACTCTTTCGATAGCTCATTGCCTGGGCCGCCCCAAACTTAGGCCGCCTGCATGCGACTCACACCTTGCACGCCCGCTAGGACCGACCCTGGGAGTAATGTAGATAAAGCTAGACACAAAGGCGGGTGGTGTAGGTAGCTCCAGTTCTTCGCTGGGCTTAGCTCTCTGTTCTCTGAGTCGTGGTGAGGGAGAACCATTACAAGAGGAATAAAGACACAATCATCAGTGTAAGTCGATAGCTGCAAAGAAATGATTAGATCGTCTGAGTCTGAGTGACGGAGAATCGATTTTCCAAGGGTAGAAATTAAACATAACTATCGGTTTCAAAGCGATAGTCGGGAAAATATATCGGTCCTCTGAGT
This sequence comes from Lordithon lunulatus, assembly GCA_963942505.1. Taxonomy (NCBI): domain Eukaryota; kingdom Metazoa; phylum Arthropoda; class Insecta; order Coleoptera; family Staphylinidae; genus Lordithon; species Lordithon lunulatus. The sequence continues at coordinate 18,224,914 of OZ012673.1, forward strand.
CTTGGTGAGGGAGAACCGACTGCAGTTTAGGGTTGCGTATACGTCTTTTATAGGAGGCCACGGCCTCACTACTCTACTAGCATCCGTTAAAGAGGCACACGCATTCCCGGTTTTCCAAACCTTACTAAGCGTAGTAGTACGGGTAAGCGACACGTTACACAGCTCTGTTTGTAAAATATATTCTTTTTGAAGCACCGTCTTTCAATGCATTCATCATTGCTCACCCACTTTTAATACACAGGAGAGACAAATGTACTGAATAAAGTCACGAATTTTTAGTTTTGTGTTGAAACTAGAATGATGGTTCAGTTACCAAAATCAGTACAACACGTCGGTTTACCACAATACATTTTATTACTATTATGACCTACTACAATTACATTTGAATACAACAATGCACAAATGCTTTTCGACTAACATAAATATTTGTACCGCAAGTATAAAAATAAGTCATCAATATGTTTTGTTCCCATAACGCATAATCGAGTACGCACCTACAAACGCTACAAACGGCCATAATGGGAAATGGCGGATATTAAAGGTACTATCACTCTCCCGAATTTTCTCTCGACATATATGTATCTCCTGCTTAAGCGTTTTATGATCCATGAGCATCTTCTTCTCCAATTGATTAATTTTTGATTTTAAAATAGCCGTGGTGTCACTCAATTCGGTTCGGTTGGCTTTAGAATCGATTTGCGTCCAACAGTTCTCTTTGAATTCAGCTATATCGCTCTTGAGACTGCTCAGATTCTCTTTTACAAATAACAACGTTTCTTGAACAGTTTGTATATTATACTCGCATGGTTTTAGTTTAGGTTCTTCTATTGGATCAATTTTCATATCCATATATTTTGCAAAACGATCACCTTCCACACAACCATTAAATTCACTTAAGAAATTAATATTGGGTATCGTTTTTATAGTTGGAATCACTTTAAGTGATCTAGCGTTTGCTGGGTCATAATCTTTACCCTCGTTTATCGTGGGTATATCTGCATTTACTACCTCTATATCCGAATATGACGTTTCAAAAGTTTCAAATTTTTGAATTGTAGTATTGTCATCTCTATTCGGTAACATATCAACTGTATTATCGCTTTGAGTACAATCAATCAATTTACTTACTGCTTCATACTTATCAGTGTCATTGGTACAAGCTTGAGTGTAGTTGTTTAAATTACTCATGTCAAGACATATAATTTTTGCATCAGATGATTCATCATCTAAAATTTCAAAAACGTTTTCAGTTGTCATATCAGAATTTTCAGTTGATGCACCAGTGTTGTGTTTTTGGGCGAAGCCATTCAAGCAGGTTTTTATCATTTCTTCGGCATGGCGTGCGCTGAGTTTTCCATCGAGCATAACACAATCGCCGCCTTCTAATGTTTTGAATTTTTTATTTAAATTTTGTAGTGCCATCTCTACTACTTTTATGTACTTTTCGCTTGATTTTGTACTGGTGTTGTCACTGGGAATTTCTAAGGGTTTCTTTAATTTTGATACAACCACTTCTTTGTTCTGTACTTTAGAAGATAGGTTGTCTGCTCTGTTAGTAGCATCTTGTATTTTTGCGGACTGTAATAACATACCCTCCTCGTTGCTCACCCGTGACTTATTCATTCTTTTCTCAATTCGGTGTTGCATTGGCTCGGCGTGTATGGAATTGGAGGAGCGGGTTCCGGTCAGGAAGATCTTACGTGCTTTATCAAATTTCTCTGTTTCGCTTTGCGGAAGGGTCTGTTTTCTATGCAGCATGTTCGATTGATACAAAATCGACATTATAAACCGCTTTAGGGTATTATATCACATATCATAACTACGTTATTTTGCCGAAACACTAAAATGGTTTGAACAAATCACAGTATTAATCTAAAACTCTAAATTTATATTTGGAAACGTCAATCATTTTCATGAAAGACTACTTTGATTCATTTGTCAATTATTAATTTTCATGGACAACTAAACTATTCAAAAATAATCTTTTTATTATATTTGAATCCAAATCGAAACTATAAATCATACAATAAATTAAAAACCAGTAAATGTTTCTATTTTACTACATCAGTGGCTAGCACCCGCGTTTTACGGACGGCCCGGATTCGGATAGTCTAGTGTAGTCGATACCATTTGTCGTTGTCGAATACAATTAATGACACATTAGAAAAATCGTGGATGATTTTCTAAAGTAGCAAGAAAGCAAGTAGCACTCAAACCCAGGACCTCTAAATTCGACTACTACTAACTTACTTACCTTCATCTCGGCACGTGTAGTAGCTCAGCGCAGGCAGTCGAAAATAGTATGTTTATGAATTAACAGGGGCCGCGCACAGGGGGCACTCCTCAGACTGCTCCAAGCCCATACGTTGGTATGCTCTGAAGCAGCCGTGCCCCGTGAGTACCTACGTTATTGCGTAGCCCACCTCTCCGTAAGGTCTCTCTAACCACGGCGTGATTCTCGGGATAAGCCTACGGTCCAGATGGCTTTATCCTCCAATTCGTCCTATTTAGACTGACATCTGGTTACGGTTCGAGTTCGTGCGGCCTTAACACTTAGGCCGTCCTTGTACCTCTTCATGCGCTCAAGGGCAATCGGGGGATACCAACTATAACCAAGATGGTATCCCTGGTTGACGTCCAGTACCCCCTCGCCACCCTGAGCGCACTCTTCGTCTTAACTCTAGCAAGTATATCCCGAGTACACTTAACTTTCAAGCGCTACATACAGCATTTTGCTTTTGGCGACTCGTGCCAATATCACTCGCCCACCCCTTTGGTGTTGGGCATGTTTGGAGCCAGCGCCGTAGCGCACCTGGCTGCCCTAGCGCTTCACCGCTTCACATGTTTGCTGAAGGTCAAGCCCTGATCCACGACAACCCCCAGGTACTTGATATCCTTTCTTGGGATCACTTCCATTTCACCAACGGTGAAACGGATCGCATCACACCTCTTCCTACCTATCAGGAGCACCGCCTCGATCGTCTCCTCGGCAACATGCAGAAAGGTCAGCTACTGGCGCAAGGTCTCCAAACTGATGTTTACTCTGGCCCCCGTCGCCACGAGGTCCTCATCGTGGGCATACCCTATAACCTTCGTGCCAGCCGGAAGGGGAACTCTTAGGATTTTATCATACATTATATTCAACAGGGTCGGCTCCAGCACCGACCCCTGTTGAACCCCACAGCCTAACTTCATGTACTTCTCCGACTCCGCGTCCGTGCTTTTCACGAATAGCTTGCGGTTCTCTAACTAACTCCTGATAATTCTTAGAGCATCCGCGGGGAGACCCATAACCAAGCATCCCTCCATCGTCCTTCCTCAGTGGGCCGTGTTAAAGGCGTTACGCACGTTAATTGCGACAACCGCGCAGAGCGTAAGGCGCACGCTTCACGCCACGTCTCTGGCCAGTTTAGCCACCTCCAGGACCGTTTCCATGGCTTGCATAGTGGACCTTCCCGGCTTAAAGCCGTATTCTCGGGCCGATAGCCCCCCAGATGCCTCAATGGTCGGCATGATCCTCCCCAAGACCAGGTACTTGAGCAGCTTGCCCGTGGTATCGAGCATACACAGCGGTCGGTATGCCGCTTCTTCGTGTGTTCCTTGTTGGCCACTTTCCACGAATAGCCTGCGGTTCCCTAAGTAACTCCTGATAATTCTTAGAGCATCCGCGGGGAGACCCATAGCCAAGCATCCCTCCATCCACCTTCCCCAGTGGGCCGTGTTAAAGGCATTACGCACATCAATTGCGACAACCGCGCAGAGTGTAAGGCGCACGCTTCACGTCACATCTCTGGTCAGTTCAGCCACCTCCAGGACCGCTTTCATGGCTTGGATAGTGAACCTTCCCGCCTTAAAGCCCTATTCTCGGGCCGATAGCCCCCCCAGATGCCTCAATGGTCGGCATGATCCTCCCCAAGACCAGGTACTCGAGCATACATCGCGGTCGGTATGCCGCTTCTTCGTGTGTTCCTTGTTGGCCACTTCGTCGCCCTACCTCCCCCTCCCTCCTGCCCCCCAACTTGGTGACTCACATACAAGTGATTACTGTGGGTCTTCATGTCAAGAACCCTCCATTCGCGGACTCTGCGCGTTAGGCTGGGGGAGCACAAGGTCGAGTACTCCCTGATACGCCCCCTCACAAAGACGAGTCCTGCACCAGCAAAGTATTCTGCGAGAGCCCGTCCCCGCTCGTCTTCTTTCTTGTACCCCCATTTCAATGAATTACCATTGAAATCGCCGGCTATTAATAGGTCTTCGCTTAGGCCCGTGGTTTTCCTTCATATACCCTCCAAGCAGCGACTCATAATATCCATGGGGAATACGTACACGCTTATCACGAGCACTCCCTCGAAGGGCCACAGCGTACTCCCGCACCACTGGCCACCGGTTTGGTGCGAGTGTAGCTGTCCACCCACAGGGCCGCTCCCCGGTCCTCTGAGACTATCCACCCTGGTCCCTCTGCTCGCCTTACATTTGACTCACTAGCACACAAGATGTTGTACTTGCCTTCCTTTGTCGTGGTCCACAGAAGGTCGTGGACCGCTCTGCACCAATTTAGGTTGATTTGCATGGAGTGTGTTCTCATTAGACGCCCCAGGTCTCTCACACCTCCCTGGCTTAGTAGAGTGGCCCGCAGTCTGACAGATGAGGCAGGGCACCTTATAGTGCCCCGGTCGACCGCACCGTCGACACAACACCTATCAGCCCCTGCAGCGAGAGGCCTCATGCCCCAGTCCCCAGGATTTGAAAGATTCTCACTATTCCTCAGAGCATATAGTGGCCCGACAGTGATCGAGCCCCCATATGCCGCCGTTAGAGGTCCCACATTAATGTCTTTGGCTGCTCTCCCAGTCTCGTTGGCCGCTATGACCTCCTTTTTAGATATGAGAAAGTCCATTTCTATTAGGCGGACCACTGCGTCCACCTTTCTGACGACCCACATTGCTCCTTGTACCTTACCCGCAATGGTCTCCTTGAGGTAGTCGACCTGGGCCTCTTTTCCGAGCACCTCAACTCTCATGTCTCCTGTTACAGTGATTTTGGTAACCCTGCTTTCACCAACATCCACCTCGCGGAACTGCTTAAGCATGTCCGCATATGTGGTCTCTTCGCCTACTCTAATCAGGATGGTCTCCTTTCTCTCGCCTTTACTAGCTGCCCCTTCCTGTGGTTCACAAACCCCATTGGATACTCTGCTCTTTACTTTGGCCTACCCCTGCCGAACGCCTGGTAGTGGGTGATGCGGACGCCCGTAAGGGTGAAGAGATACTCGGTTAGATTCCTACCCACTACCTGGTTCATCCCTGGAGATTCCACCGCAAGTCTATTTCGACTAATGCCGGCGCAGATCCCCCTCAGGCTGCGCATGCTCTCGAAAACGGTTCTTTTCAACGTTTCCTCGTTTGCATGGTCGCACATTAGATACAAAAAGTACCTAACGTTCCTAGTGACCGTCCCTTCGCGCCTAGGAGCCCCAGTGGTGTGGTACCTGAGAGCCTATCGGTGCTGTGCTGGTTCCCGTTCTTCGTGGAACCGTTCTACCATGATCGTGCACACATATTCGTTTACAAGTTTCCACCCCCGGACACTGTCATCACGCCAATGATGTTTTCTGGGGTTAGGCCGTCACCTACTTGCTCTTCCATAACCATGGAGCATGCAAATACGGTAGAACACATGTTTGTTTTTCTACCGCGTCTGAGAGGCTGCTCGCGTTCTGCATACTCGTTGAGAGGGCATTGGCGCATTTTGGCTACCCACGCCCCTGCCGCCTCCATCTGCTTCCGGAATGTGGTCAATGACCAGGTACTTAACTTTCTTCGTTGGAAGAACCTCTTTGTCTCAGATGGTAAAGCGGGCCTGTCCACACGTCTTCCTTTCGACAAGGAAAACCGCCTAGGTCTTCTTCTACGCCACCCGAAGGGAGTTATCAACCAGCCAGCGTCTGAGTTTCTCCAGGCCTTCATTCACCCGCACTCTGAGATCCTGAAAACTTGTAACTAATCGTATCATATCTTCGGGCAATCCTATTGCTTCATATCTCTCAAAAGTACGTGTCCAGTGGATTGTGTTAGAGGCATTGCGTACATCGATAGTGCACAAAGGTACCTCCGACCACACCCTAACCTCACTGGCAACATCCATCACTACTTCCAGTGCTTGGATAATATATATACCTAGACTAAATCCTTACTGCTACTCGGCAAGCCCTTCTGGTGCCTCAGTGCTGGCAACAATTCCCCCTAACAGGTACTCCAGTAGTGTCTCCATCGTGTCCAGAATGCACAATACCCTGCTGCACTATCGAGCGTTGTCCTGGCCCTCTTCTCGATTTCTGGAAATTTTAAGTGCGTCCTTCAAGGCCTGCAGAACGGCCCTGGGAAATCGTTCCACCGCCTCACTGACGGTACTGCGTCCGACCCCAGTGCCCTCCTACAGGTCAGTCTCTTCGCTGCTGCCGCTAGTTCGTCCTCCGTGAACGCGGTCATAGCTGTGGGTCTGGAGTCAATGTTGAGTTTCACTCCCTGCTCCTCTATATCTTCCTTGGCCCCTGGTAAAGCCAAGAAAATAAGGACTAGCCGTTCGACGGAGAAGAGAATTAACGACCACCTACATGTCAATAGGGAACTGATGGATTACGCCGTAAGGTTTGACCAACGGGTGGAGAACCTGAGGTAGGCCGCTTTAGAAGTTACCTTTGCTTGCACCCGCTCCAAATTCTTCCTAAAGCCACCTATTCAGTCAAACCGAAAGAGCAATTCACTCTATCTATAATTCTTCCTTTCCATTTCAAGTCTTCTATCTTACCCTTATAAATAAATAAAAATCATACACTTGGTTTTTTGTATATTCACTACTGCCCCATCTTATAAAGGTACCTCCCCATACTTTCCAACATCTTATACATCGTTCCCCACTTGCTTGGCGACAAGCACTACATCAAACCGCATGTGCTAACACCCATACCTTGGTTCTTCCTACCACAACTTCTCCTGCTTGCCCGCACAAGATATTCAATTTCTATTTCTAGACTTGAAAAAAGCATACGATAACGCACCTGTACCAAAGCTGTGGGAGACACTGAATAAACTACCAGCATCAGTCTAATACAACAATTCTACGAAAAGTCAACATACAAAGTAAAAAACGGGAAAAATAAGACCTCATCGGGTTTTGAAGCTTCAAACTGGGCTACGGTATTTCGCCTACCCTATTTAAAGTCGACTTGTACCAAACATTAAAGAACTAGAAATGAAAGTCGAATTAATGGGCATTCCTCTGGGTGACGATAATTTTTTTACACTGAGCTTTGCCGATGATCAGGTTGTGATAGCTCAAGACTACGCAGACTTAGAATATGTGACCAGAAAACTAAGGGAGAGAAATACATGAAATAGCACTCCCCCACTAGTATTTTTCTAATATAAACGGTAGAGGAATCCCCTGTTTATGCATCCGGTATGTCTTACGCTTGTATTCTCAGTTTGTAATCTACACTACTTCAATAAATATATGCGTTTAAACTTTTATGTTCTCACATTAGTTTTTCGGGACAATATGGGATAAAAGCTATAAATTCGAGACCATATGTGAAAAAATTGTGAAAAAAGGCCTGAAAATTTGGGACAGTCCCGGGAAATTCGGGACGTGTGGTTACCTTACCTAAGAGCGTCTTCCTCTTAACTCTGCTCAACTCTAGGTCCTTCCCCTTCCATCTCCTCTACCTTCACATCGAGCAAACACACTATATCACAAATTCACCCCAAAATTTTACACGTAACACCAGTAGCACTACGGATTGCTCTACTAATTACTCACTTATTACAGTTTTTCTTCACTCTTCTTTCTTCACACGTTGGTATTCCATATCCAGCAAGCACCAGCGGGAGAAAAACCAAATTACTCACTACTGCTACTACTACTACACTTAATTTTCACTATATCTTAGCCCCAGTTAAGAGGTTAAAAAATGTGTAGAACAATTAGGAAATTGTATGCCTTAATCTTTTAACTGATTACGTCAAGAACTTGTTCGTACTAAATTCAAATAATATGTAAAAACATTAAAGCAACTAGAAAATCCTCAATGAATTTAAATATTTCATGCAACAACAATAATTTGAAATCTTTCGATTTTAAATGTTTCCGTTAGATGGCGCCACATGCCAACATAAAAATGAATCAAAAGAGAGTAATCTTTCTTCTCCAGTTATCTATATACCAATTCTTATTCACAGCGTTCTGTTGGCAAGAATGTAAATTAACTTTGTTTACTAATTAAAGTTATAGGTTATACAGGTTATTGTAATTAGTGAATTTAAACAGAATTAATAAACAAGATGACTCTGTATTTCGATGTAATTCGATCGGAAATAAAGGTAAAAGTATAAACAAATCAAATATTAGATTTAACTGTATATCATCAAACAATTGTAGGATGTTGTTAAACAAGCCTTGGACACTAAAAATGCCTCACTAATTGAAGCCAAACAGAAATCCTTCAATAGAACTGATATGGACTTAAAATCTCCATTGGATCAAGTATTTCGTGACATCCTATTGGAGCTTATCGAGCAGGAAGTGAATGTTTCAAAACTTGAAGATTTAATATCTTTAAGCATTGAGTCATGCCGTAAAGGACTAACATCCCTCTCAATGCCTGTTATTTTACTTGCTGACATTTTCGACTTGCTCACACTTGATTGTTGTGAGAAAATGTTTATATATGTTGAGAAACAGGTGAATGTATGGAAAGAGGATTTATTTTTCACCTCTTGCAAGAACAACCTCCTACGAATGTGCAATGATTTACTTCGAAGACTTTCAAGAGCAAGTGCTACTGTTTTTTGTGGTCGCATTCTGCTTTTCCTGGCTAAGTTCTTCCCATTTTCTGAACGGTCAGGATTGAATATTGTAAGCGAGTTTAATCTTGAGAATGTTACTGAGTATGGGGCAGAGAGTGTTGATGTTGAGGTGCTAAAGGATAAGGAAAAGGATGAGAAGAATAAACAGGTTTATATTGATTATAGTTTGTATTGCAAGTTCTGGTCATTGCAGGATTTCTTTAGAAATCCAAATCAGTGTTACAACAAGGTGCAATGGAAATTATTTTGCTCGGTAAGTGTCAATATTATTATTATATAAATGCTGAATTTAACAATATATGATTAAAATCTTTCTAACTTGTGTTATAGTGCTTACATATTTATAAAATTTAAAATGTTTATTAAAAATATGCTAATTATCATGCACTATTTGATATTGAAATTTAGTAAATTGATTTTTTGGCAAATTTTTAAAGTACAAGAGGATTTTTCCCATTACACATTAAATTTAAATCTATTGCATCATAGTGCTTGTGTATTCATAAAATTTGACATGATTATTAAAAATATATATGTTAATCATCATTCACAATTTGACATTGCATTTTTAGCATGACACATTTAATTAAAATTTAAAATTCATGACAGGGTTTGCATATTTTTTTAAGAATTTGGTTTATTTATGTTTAATATGTTTCTTTTAAGAAATTTTACAACTTATGCCATATTATGCAAATATGTTCCCTATGATTTGTTCATTCCTCTTCACCTTGAGTTGTAGGGAAGTTGTTCCATCTCAGGCTATTGGTATTGAGGGAAGTAGTGATGAGGGATTTGTCATGTTTATAACAAAATATACTTATTAATCATCATTCATATATTCATGTATATCATTGTCTTTTAGCATGCCAACAGCATAATCAGCACATTCCAAGGTTTGAAACTGGAGCATGTAGACAAGCAAATCCCATGGTCAGTTCTGGAAAATGAGGACATGTCTTATGACAAAACACCATATTTCTCAAAATACTTAACAAACCAAAAATTGCTTGACTTGCAACTGTATGATGTTAATTTCCGACGATTTGTTCTACTGCAATTTCTAATTTTGTTCCAATATCTCACATCTCCAGTTCGATTCAAGACGTAAGTTGTTAAGATTAATTTTGATACATATTAGATGATTTATGTATTATTTGATATATTACAGTAAATATAAACTAAATTTAAATATATGGTGTAATCAAAACTTAATTGCAGAGAGAACTATGAATTAAAACAAGATCAGGTTGATATGATACAAGCAATGACTGAAAGAACATATAATCTTCTAAAAGAAACTCCAGATGGTGAAAATTTTTCATCTATCGTCAGTAATATATTGGTTCGAGAAGAGTATTGGAATGCTTGGAAAAATGATGGCTGTCCAGGTAATTTTATTTATTTTTAGTACAGCAGGCAACTACTTGATTATACAGTATACAGTAAATTAACTTGGTGATTTTATTTGGTTATCATTCTCTTATTTTATTCTTTGAAACAAAAGAAACCAATTTCTATGTGTTATAGTTGTTTTATTTTATCGTTTGAAACAAAGAAGCAACTTAAATTATAATATAAATATATCTTTATTAAATTAAATATATTTAAATCCAAAAGAATAATATACAAACAGTTTAATTGTTTATTCAAGCTATAAAAGAGCACTTGTTTCCATTAGAAACAACAATGTGAAACACCTGTTTATCCTATAAAAGTAAAAATTGGAGCAAAGGTTGGACATGAAATGTTGGTGTTTATGTGTACTTTATTTTTTTCAAAATTCAGTAAAATTCAATCAAAATGCATTTGTGAATAGTTTGGGTGTTAGTGAGCAATTCTTTCAACGTGTTTTGTTGGTAAAATTTCAGTCTTCTGCGCGAAATTTATGGTTGGAAACTTTTCATGAATAGCCCAAGTGTTTAAATGTTGGTTAAAAAATATATTTTATTATTCTAGTCACTTTCCTACTTTTATCTTTGACGTATCAACCTTCCTTGACACTTTTCACCCACTCTGGCTCTTTCCGACCCCGACGCTATTAGGTATCGAGGGCTAGGAGCCAGTTCTCCTCCTTCTTAAAACGTAAAAAAACACTAGCTCTCGCCGAGTCTGGCCGGTGGCTCTCCGCATATACCAGTGTTGTACCACCAGAAGTGACAGCGCAGCTCTGAAGCCTCCTACAAAGAGGCCAAACATTGATACGGCAACAATGGCCTGAAGAGGTCTACGCCCGCACTAAGATCTTAGAAGTTGGGGAGAGTGGTGGCGGAGCTAATCAACCAGAACACAGGTGAAGTAGCGACCATAAGCCGTACCACATATGTCTGGAACTCCAGTGGACGTCAAGCACAGAGTGGTTCACACTTATATTGTGTGCGACACCACTACAACAGAGACAATGCGGAATCCTTATGCTACGAATCCCAGCGACTCGGGAAAACAGCTCAGACCGATAGCAGCAAACTGCTACTCCTCAAGACTCAACGAGTTCCTTTGGGGGACGGCCCTCATAAACCGTACCACAGCGTTTCGCATTGTTGTTTCTATTTGAAACAAGTGTTCTTTTATAAAATTGTTTTGTTATGTGTTAATTCATAATTATTTTCAGAATTTAGAAAAGTTCTGCCAGCATTAAATACAGAATCTGATAAGAAAAGGCCAGAAAACAAAACACCATTTTTGGGGGATATCATCAAAGAGGCTCGCAAAAATGGCGCCTACCATATGGGAAAGTGAGTTGATAGGGTCAGACTGGGTTCTATAGGCGCTTTCGTTTAGCATGGTTTAACATTGCTAGTCGCCCCCGTGACGTGCAGTATCGCTCAGGTCTTGAGGTCGTGCGCCGCTGGTAGAATTGTGCGCATTTGATGCGGCAAATAGAACAAACGCGCGGGGTGAATCCGACACTACCCATGCCTATCACCACAGTGGTGATAGTGGAGGCATGGGTGTCTTTTGAAGATTCCACCCCAGATAACAAAAAAAGAATAGAACAAACGACAACAAGCCCGTATTGGCCCAGAGTGATAAGTTTATCACTATATATTTTTTATAGTTATAAAAAAGATTCATTTCAATTATAATCTATATGTCTGTTATCCATGGCAACCAACAACTGTTGGTATGCCCATGGTCTGCAAAAGCTAGTGTAATAAGGCCTCAAATGTCACAAATTTGTCAAGAATGACTTAAGTTTTGACAATTTTGTGATATTTGACGTACGACAGTATTACTTACACTAGCAGGAAAATAAGATTGTTAAATGTTAAATTTATAAAAATTTATTTTTTAGTACTGAGTTAACAAAACTTTGGAATTTATACCCTGACAACCTAGAGGCATGCAAAGCAAAGGACAGAGACTTCCTGCCCTCTCTTGACAATTACTTTGCTGATGCAGTTATTCAATTGGACAAGGTGGACTCCGAAGAGAAAAATCTTCTAAAGGATGGCAATTTTGGGTGGAGGGCTTTGAGGCTATTGGCCAGACGCAGTCCACATTTCTTTACACACAGCAATAAACCGATTAGTGAGCTTCATAATTACTTGGAAATGATGGTACGAAAGTAAGTTGTATGCTGGCTAATTATTTTTTCAGCTATTCCCTTCAAGGCTAAACTAACACCAACATTCTTTTAAAAGTCGGAATAATCTTTTAATTTTATTTACAGAATTGCAGCGGATAAACCAGGCACAGTGGAAATAAATGACCAGAACGATGCTGAAATAGAAGAAGACTTGTTCAAACAACCTGATGAAACCACTGAAGATATGAAAAATGTTGAAGGGGATGATGTGGATGAGAATTATATTAGGTTTAAAGTGACGTGGCTAACAGTGCAGCAATTCGATACGTTCTGTGAGAAGTTGGCCTTAACCTGGAAACTTTTGGCTCCTAAACTAGGTACTTTTGAATTAGCTATATTAACATTACTACTTTAGCATTGGGAAACGTGTATCAAACCCCGTCGGAGAAAATTTTCGCGACCTTTCAGAGGTTTTCTGTGAAGTTACTAATATGATTTGTATTTTAGGGTATAGAGCTGGCGAAGTTGAATTCATAGTCTCTCAAAATCCTACTGATGAGGTAAATCAAGCCCGAAGTCTGTTGCATTTATGGTTTGAGGATGATGATGATTCTACATTGGAAAACTTTTTGTATATACTTGAAGGGTTGCAACTTACTGAGGTTGCAGATGAGGTTAAACTGGCGTTGGAGCAAAATAAGAACTTAAATATTCTAAGCAGTGTACTTACTTGAGATAATATTTGTTTTGAGTGAATAAAAAGAGTATTGTAGGTGTATAATGTTGTTTTTATGCATAATTTGAAGGTTGAAATTATTCAGAACCACCAGTGTTCATTTTTGAACCTAGGACAGAGCCCTGTAGTACCTCTCGTCCAGCTATTGCTGGGGCTGCTGCCTTGCTGAATTCACTCGGCAGCCCATCTGGTCCTGGCACCTTCCTGCCAGGTAGCCTTTTTTTGGCTTGAGATGGAGAATTTTCATAAGATAGCCGGGAGGCGGTACTGACATTCTCCCCCGTGTAGTGCTAGATTCCGGCCCTCTAGGGCCGACCTACCAGCTAAACCGCACCTCTGTCCACGCCCCCGGCCCGGGACCGCTTGCGCATTACTTCAAGCCTGGACGGGATTTTCTTGCAGCTAGTCCACACCGCCATGGTATTGCTGCCCTTTCTTTCCTAATTATTTCGTCTATTATCACCATGTTGTCCAGGGGTCATCCTGGCCCCAAATTGCGTCTCCAAGGCCGTCCTGGGTGACGTCCACCTTGTGCACGTAAAGAGGACGTGCTCCGCGTTGTCGTCCGAAGGCTCACACAGGGGACAGTTCTCCACATATTCCAGGGACATACGTTTGAAGTATGCAGGCGACGTCAGAGTCACGAGCGTTGAGACAACTGTCAGAGAGAGGCACCGTGAGTGTGGGGCTCGAGCAACCATCCGTACAGACTCCAGGAAGGAGTGTTTCCAAGCGAGCCCAACGAGACGAGGGTCAAGAGGAAAGGATGGCTGGTGGCTGAAAACCGGGGTACATCCATATGGACGGGAAACCACTCAAGTACGAGGCTGATAGAGATATGTAGCGGCTATAGTACACCGTGCCCTGCCAGTCTATGTATATGTGTCGTCCAACAGCGACACGGCACTACCTGAAACATATTTTTGGGGCTGCCCAGTGGAGAACAAGCGAGGAAGAGTGCTCGCAGATTTTCGTGGCGGAGACGGGCCTCATCGTTCTCAACGACGGCTCCCCCCACTTTCGTCAGGGGCCACTATGAGGGCATCCTAGATCTCGTGCTCGACTTGGACCACCTCAGAAGATGGAAGTGGGCTCGGTTGGTCCTAATCCCCAAGCCAAGTAAGTTCCAGGACAGCCCGTCGGCGTACGAACACATTGTGTATGGTAGACATGACGGGCAAGGTCCTGGAATACCTGGTTCGGGAACGGCAAATCAAGAGGGCGATGCTGGCAAGGGTGGCCGAGAGCGTAATGCTATACGACGCCCCGGTGAAAAGCCACAAGCTGGTTTATCGGCGCACAAAGGAAATTCTCGAACAGCAACAGAGGAAAGCTGTGCTACGGGTAGCGAGGGGCTACGTGACAATTGTCAATTGACTTAAGTCATTGCGGACATACCTCCAGTCGAGCAACGGGCGCAGAAGAGCGCTGGCCGCTTCCGAGAACGTCTGAACACCACGGCGGCTAGAGGCAGAACGGTCCATAAATGGCAGAGGTGAAGTAGGGAGGATAAAGTATGCATGGCAAGAACAAAATGAAATGTTGGGAAGATGAGGGAAGGAACGTGTGGATGGGACAAGGATACACTGCGTGTGTACTGTGTAGTAAGGGGAGTGACACGTGATAGCATCTAGGCAACGTATTTGAAGGAGTGAAAGCAGAGTGGATGGGGGATTACACAAAAGTCAGTGAATGGTTACGAGAGGTCGGGAAAGGCGTAGTTATCAGAAAAAACCTGGCGTGGGAGAGGAAGTGGCAAGAAAGGCAGGTGAGAATGACTCAGAGCTCCCACAACCCTGGTTATGAGGAGTGGAAACTAGCAGGGAGGATAAAGTGTGTATGGCAAGAGCTTAGTGAGATTCGGAAGAAAGAGGGAAGATTGGGCAGGATACACCGTTTGTGTACTGTGTAGTGAGGGAAGTGATACGAGGTGAAAGCAGAGTGGGTGGGAATTGTAGAAAGGTGAGTGAATGGTTAGAGAGGGTGGGAAATGCGTGGAAATCTGCAAAAGGCCGGCGTGGGTGGGGAAGTGGGTGAGTGTAGAGAGGGACTAGTGGGGTTAGGGGTATATTTCTAGTTTTATGATTATATTTTAGTATTTGATATTATTTTGAGTTGGATTTATTTTGTGTGCAATGGTTATGTCAAATAAATGTATTCAACAGTGAGGACAATGGTAAGGGTACTAATGGTAAGTTTCGTGCGTAAATAGTACGATTCTGCTATCGACTGCAAGATGGCGCCTTCGTTAGGTTAAAGACGCGTTTACACGAGTACATTTTTCATAATTATTACGCAGCTAGAAGTTGAGGTAATATCCCTATATTCCTGCCTTATATTTCTCTATGAGACAAACTGAGGTCAATTTTCGATCAGCTGTTACTACTTCACAATTCAAACCTGGTATCTGATTAGCTGACGGATGAGTCCTGCCGCAGTAACGGAAGGCTATCCACGTGTTTTTTTAACATAACCTCGCATAAGTTCATCAATATTTACATGCTGACACTTAACCAATAAAAGTGAAGTGTTTTTAAGTAACATGTAAATAGCGTTCTAATCAAAGAATGTCTGGCATAGAAGTAATTGATACAGACCTAACAAAAGCCCCTAAATGTGCTCATGGCCCAGCCCTACTATTCTCCCGTTTAGTATATGGCAAACCAAAAAAGTTCTTTGCTTGTGCTGCATGTAGAGACCGAAAAGATTGTGACTTTCTCGTGTGGCATGATCAACAGGGCAAGTATGCTTCAACCAAAAAAGAAATCTATGACAAGAAAGCTGCAAAGCTAATAGCTGGTATTAATCATCATAACTTGTACCTGACTAACAGGGATGTACTTCGACAATCCCCAGCTGATCGTATGTATTGTAACACTTGTATGAGCTTCCAACTACCCAAATACAAGTCAAAACATCTTGAACATGAACATACTATGAATATTAGTGATCATCAGCTGAAATATCCTAGTGAATTTTTAAAACCACTTGATAATGCAAAGAAGGAAGCTCAGTATATGTTTGCAGAGAATGCTGTTAAAACAATTGTGGATATTTTAAGGAGTCAAAAATTAAGGTATGTTATTGATTGACTTATTTATTTACTAATGTTTTATAAATGTATCAATAGTTTTTGAAATGATAATTTTGACTTATTCAGCAGTGTTATTGCTATGGAGAAAAAATGGTAATTTGTTTCATTACATTCTGACTATATGTATGTCTGTGAAAAAAAGTGCAACAAAAAACCACTGTATTGTTGGACCCTGTAGAATTTGAGCAGTAGAAAATAAATCTTTAGCGAGGCCTCTCCTCAACTCTCACATACAAATACACTAACACATGGCAGAAAATCCTGAAGGTCAATAGCTACTTAATTGTAACAAATACAATGTATATGTATGTGAGTGTTAGAACTTGCTACTAAACTAATTGTTATCAAATTATATTAGTTTAGTTAGTTAGTTATTAATAAGAATCATGTCTATGTCCTCAGCAATAATTTCATCGAAGATATATATTGTTGATGTGATGTGTATTTTAGCAATGTTTAAATATTATGTGATAAATTGCATAAAATTAGCTACTACCATGTATTTTTTTTGTAGAACGGTTCTTTGCATTGGAGCTCCTAGAATTCATGAGTATATTATAAATAATCATGATGATATGAGTAGTTTGTTGTTGGATATTGATCAGAGATATCTACACTTTTATAGTCCATTACAATTTTGCTGGTATAACTCGTTTAATCATCACTTCTTTCTGAAAGGATCTGAAGAAGTTCTAAAAGGATTTATTGAAACTAACAGGTAAATATTATATTGTCTGATGTAGAAAGATTATGTGATATTAATGATTGCACTTTACTCTCTTAAGGTTAAATTTATTTTTTTTATCTCACTTTACAGTTACACAAAGAGGAAATAAAGTGTGATAGAAAACAGTGTAAAAATCATTTTATTTATACTGAATGAATGATCACAAAGACATGAATTATCACAAAGTAGACACCTTAACAATTCAATATTTAAACTTTTTATACATTTTCTGTGAGATTGAATCTGATTTGACCTTCTTGATGTCTCAGGTTTACTGGTTACACGTAATTGAACTCTTTCTTCAAAGTTCTTATCATGGTTCTTGTTTGCTATTATAGTGTAGTCATATTTAGCCTCAGATTGATTGAGAGTGCAACTCTGTCAGTGGTAAACTCTATCTAGTTTACCACCAACAGAGTTGCACACTTAATCAACCTGATTCTAAGGAGTGATCCTCCCACTACCAGAGGACCCTTCCTGATTGCAGACATTCTTTAGTTTTTAAAAGGCTTGAATTATACTCTTCAATCTACAGAATTATATTATTTAAGTATGATTTGGAGTAAATCAAAGATTGCGGCATATTATTTTGATTTAAAGGACAATACAAATAAATAGTTGTAAATTTTGGGTTAAATGTGTGTGTATTTGTTTCAGAGACATTGTTATTGTAACTGACCCTCCATTTGGTGGAAGGGTGGAGCCCCTGGCATCAAGTTTTAAAAAAATCAGCAATATTTACAAACAACATCACCAAACAAAAACAGATATCCCGATGCTGTGGATGTTCCCATATTTTATGGAACCACAGATAAAGAATAATCTGCAAGATTTTGAAATGTTGGACTACAAAGTTGGATATGATAACCATCCATTGTTTTCAGATGGCCCAAAGGGAAGAAAACAGGGTTCTCCTGTGAGGATATTTACAAATATAAACCCAAGGTAATTTCTACAGTACAATGTTTTAAATAGAGCTTGATTTACACAAAATTTAAATGTGACTAGGCCATTGAATCAATTATTGTACATATTCTATAATAGCCTCCATAAGCTACTGTCTTTCTCCATTATTTCCTGTTTTGCACTTTTTCTCTCCAGTTTTTGACGTTTTTGGGTCCTGTTCTACATTATTTGCCAACCCTGCCCTTGGTCTTCCTTGTATTCTGTTTTCTCTTGATTTCCATTCCGTCATTCCTCTTACTGTTGTATTTTTGTCTTCCTTGTTACATGTCCAAACCATTGTATTCTTTGCAATTTTATTTCCTTTGCTATGTCTCTTCCTCTATTTCTATGTTAGTTAATGGTATATATTCTTGCTCATTTACTCTTTTTGCTCCTAGAATTGTTCTCATTAGTCTTCTTTTGCATATTATATTCTTCTTTCTCTTTTTTCCTCATGCATCTGGTTTCCATGGTGCATATGTTACTATTGGGTTTACCACTGTGTTGATCTATGTTGAACAGGGTTGTTGATAGTGTGTCTCCTCATCTTATTCCTGAGTTTATACTGAGATTTTCTAATGTTCCTTGGCTTGTTCTGACCGCGGCGTTAAATCCTTCCATTCTCATTTTTATTCAGTTAATTAGTTTCTGTGGTATATTTCATCTCACCTAGTGTTTTCTTTCTGTTTACTGCCTCAAAATAACCAAATACTATAAAAAATGTCAAGAAGCAGGGATAGAAACGCACATTCTCTTCATAGACTTTAAAGCTGCTTCATGCTTCAAACCAGCTTCATGGCAGTTTTTATAGTATTTGGTTCATCATAAATAAAAATCGGCATTTGTTCACCTTTGACAAATAATTTAAATAAACAAATATATACATACTATGTAAATAATCATAAATTAAATCTTGGACCACAGTTCTACATGGGCTTTGTAACTTAACTTATAAACACTTGCTATTCTAGTTAGGTACCTACTCTATTCCTTCAACATTAATTCAAGACAGTTCAAACTTGAGGCAATTAAATTTAGTTTTCACTGTTATGCTTGCACTTAAATGATGTTAATATTATTATATAGCAACACAATTAAAATATATGTAAATTTTACAGTTTAATCAGATTACCAGCAGCTGAAGGATATAAATACTGCAAGAAATGCTCCAAATGGGTTTCAAATGAAAATAATCATTGTTCAAGTTGTAAGGCTTGCACTTCAAAGGATGGTCGCACATATGTACATTGTGAAAAATGTGAGCGTTGTGTAAAACCAACATGGAAACATTGTGAGGAATGTTCAAAATGTGCCCAGCAAGATCATAAATGTGGGGATATTGAATTTAAACAGGTAAACTTTTATTGCATTTTATTTTTTATTAGTTATAGACTTGGGTGATACAATTTATAATTATTACAGTAGACTCTTATCAAATTCTCATTTTTTTTAAAATTATAATTAATATAATTAATTTAATTATTTTGATATTCTGTTACAGGAATGTTTTCACTGTAAGAAACGCGGGCACAAGAAGCGGGACTGTCCGCAAGTGAACCACGTAGAGTTGAAGCGCAAACGGAATATTGGTGCCAAGTTTAAAAATAAGAAAATAAAAGTGAAATAGTGTAAAAAGTGTATTATTTTTGTTTCTACTTAATAATTGCAACACACAAGGGATGTTTATATATTTGTAGCGGAAATCAATTACAAATAAACATTTATAAATTTGGAGTTTCTGTCTGAATTCAATTGTTTGTTCAAATATAATATTAGTTTTTTGCGAATCGCCTTCCGCAGTTTTCAGAGGTTTTCGGTGAAATTAAGGTCTGTCTGAAAACATTCACAAAAGAACCAACATTCTGTTCACAAAAAGGAAAGACTTCTTCATCAGAAAGGGAGTTGTCATCTGGAAAATAAAAGTTGAACCATGTCTGGACGTCTGACATCTGATCACTCCCCAGTGTTTTACTTTAATTACAAAAAGAAATACTAAAATTAACAATTTGCTCCCACATTATGGAAAAAAGAATAGTAAACCGCCCTGTACAACAAGAAAACTAACCAATATGTCCAGTGTTTCTCTAAAAACCTGGTCTGAATCCCCTCGTTTTCAACTAGGTCATCCCTTCCGATCGCTTCTCTTCCGATTATATGCGTGTAATCCAACACCGATCCGCATCCATGACCGCAAAACGTCTTCATCCCTTCCCTTCCCAGTCCTCGCACCCATTGAGCCCACTCTCTTTATCTTGGTTGACCACTTTGTCCTGAGAGCGTCTTTCACTCCACTATCCTATCATTCCTTCCAACTCTTCCACGCTCACATCCAGTCCTGGACGAATTATCAATATGATAATAATAGGATTGGACGTATTATCATATTGATAATTCGTCCCGGATTGGACGTATTCTCATATTGATAATTCGTCCAGGATTGGACGTATTAAACAGCGGTAGATAAACTAACTAAAAGCAGCCTGGCTTACCACTTCAGACCACAAAATAGCTGTAAAAAGATACGATTTCATCCACAATCATGCAGAAAAAAGACACAGAACAAAATGGAGATTAAACAATTAACACAAGACAGGAATAATTGGAAGGAAATATACACAGAATCTAAATAGACACAAATATAAAAATGTATATAATGTACATAACAGCCTTACTGCAAAATACGGTAGATATACCCTCCTAGTATGTGATACAGCAATGACTAAAATATAAAGCTAGATAACATAGTACTACAAATTGTAGGACAGTTAAAAATGGTAAAGGCGGCGGGAGATGAAGCCTGTGGAATGTATGAAAGGAATGGAAGGGGAAGCGGTGGATTGGGTTAGAAAGATCGTCGGGAAGAGCTAGAGTGAATGGACAAGTCTCGGAAAAATTAACCCAATTAAACCCATATTCATCCTTGAATATGGGTTATCCTATTTAATATGGAAGTCAGTTGGGAAGATGTCAAGGAGAGGATAAGCGGGTGGGGTTGTAGTGGGGCAGTGATGCAAAAGATGTTGGAAAGAATTGGAAGGTACCTTGATAAGCTGGGGGTTAATTGTGAACGTGGAAAAACCAAATGGATGACGATTAGGTATAAGGATAGGATGGATAGACAGGAATAATAGAAACGGAAGGGAAGAACGATTGAGAGAGTGAATTGTGCTTGGGTTATTGGTCCGCTGAGTTGAGTTTAGGAAGCATTTGGAGTAGGTGCTAGCAAATGTGAGAATGGCTTGCGGAATAGCGAAGAGAAAATGGGAAAGTTGGTGAGTTGGTAGCGTGTACCGAATGAACATACAACATACTTTAAATGTGTATTCCAACGTGCACGGCATTTGGGGAATATGTATGGCATATACAATGCACATTCCAACGTGCACGGCATCTGGGGAATATGTATGGCATATACATGGCATCTAATCATATTCCACATGAGTTTGTACATATGGGGAATATATATATATGGCATATGTAATGCACATTCCAATCGTGCATGGCATATGGGGAATATATTAGACACATGCAATGCACATTCCAACGTGCACGGCATCTGGGAAATATGTATGGCATCTACATATCATCTAATCATATTCCACATAAATTTGTTCATATGCAGTACATATGGGGAATATGTATGGCATATGCAATGTACATTCCAACGTGCACAGCATCTGGGGAATATGTTTGGCATATACATGGTATCTAATCATATTCCACATGAGTTGTGCATATGCAGTACATATGGGGAATATGTATGGCTTATGTAATGCACATTCCAATCGTGCACGGCATATGGGAAATATATTTAGCATATGCAATGCACATTCCAACGTGCACGGCATCTGAGGAATATGTATGGGATTTACATGGCATCTAATTAAATTCCACATGAATTTGTGCATATGCAGTACATATGGGGAATATGTATGGCATATGTAATGCACATTCCAATCGTGCACGGCATATGGGGAATATATTTGGCATATGCAATGAACATTCCAACGTGCACGGCATCTGGGAAATTTGTATGGCATATACATGGCATCTAATCATATTCCACATGAATTTGTGTATATGCAGTACATATGGGGAATATGTATGACATATGTAATGCACATTCCAATCGTGCACGGCATATGGGGAATATGTTTGGCATATGCAATGCACATTCCACCGTGCACGGCATCAGGGGAATATGTATGGCATATATATGGCATCTAATCATATTCCACATGAATTTGTGCATATGCAGTACATATAGGGAATATGTATGGCATATGTAATGCACATTCCAATTGTGCACGGCATATGGGGAATATATTTGGCATATGCAATGCACATTCCTACGTGCACGGCATCTGGGAAATTTGTATGGCATATACATGGCATCTAATCATATTCCACATGAATTTGTGCATATATAGTACATATGGGGAATATGTAATGCACATTCCAACGTGCACGGCATCTGGGGAATATGTATGGCATATACATCGCATCTAATCATATTCCAGATGAAATTGTGCATATGCAGTACATATAGGGAATATGTATGGCATATATAATGCACATTGCAATCGTGCACGGCATTTGGGGAATATGTTTGGCATATGCAATGCACATTCCACCGTGCACGGCATCAGGGGAATATGTATGGCATATATATGGCATCTAATCATATTCCACATGAATTTGTGCATATGCAGTACATATAGGGAATATGTATGGCATATGTAATGCACATTCCAATTGTGCACGGCATATGGGGAATATGTTTGGCATATGGGGAATATGTTTGGCATATGCAATGCACATTCCTACGTGCACGGCATCTGGGGAATTTGTATGGCATATACATGGCATCTGATCATATTCCACATGAATTTGTGCATATATAGTACATATGGGGAATATGTAATGCACATTCCAACGTGCACGGCATCTGGGGAATATGTATGGCATATACATCGCATCTAATCATATTGCATATGCAGTACATATGGGGAATATGTATGACATATGTAATGCACATTCCAATCGTGCACGGCATATGGGGAATATGTTTGGCTTATGCAATGCACATTCCACCGTGCACGGCATTTGGGGAATATGTATGACATATATATGGCATCTAATCATATCCACAGGAATTTGTGCATATGCAGTACATATAGGGAATATGTATGGCATATGTAATGCACATTGCAAACGTGCACGGCATATGGGGAATATATTTGTCATGTGCAATGCACATTCCAACGTGCACGGTATCTGGGGAATGTGTATGGCATATACATGGCATCTAATTATATTCCACATGAATTTGTGCATATGTAGTACATATGGGGAATATGTATGGCATATGCAATGCACATTCCAACGTGCACGGCATCTGGGAAATTTGTATAACATATACATGGCATCTAATCATATTCCACATGAATTGGTGTATATGCAGTATATATGGGGAATATATATGGCATATGTAATGCACATTCCAATCGTTCACGGCATATGGAAAATATGTTAGCATATACAATGCACATTCCAACGTGCACGGAATCTGGGGAATATGTAATCATATTCCACATGAATTTGTGCATATGCTGTACATATGGGAAATATGTATGGGATATGTAATTCACATTCCAATCGTGCACGACATATGGGGAATATATTTGGCATACGCAAGGCACATTCTATCCAACGTGCACGGCATTTGAGCAATATGTATGGCATATACATGACATCTAATCACATTCCACATGAATTTGTGCATATGCAGTACATATGGGGAATATGTATTGCATATGTAATGCACATTCCAATCGTGCACGGCAGATGGGGAATATGTTTGGCATATGCAATGCACGTTTCAATGTGCACCGCATCTGGGGAATATGTATGGCATATACATCGCATCTAATCATATTCCATATGCATTTGTGCATATGCAGTACATATGGGGAATATGTATGACACATGTAATGCACATTCTAATCGTGCACGGCATATGGGGAATATGTATAGAATATGTAATGCACATTCCAATCGTGCACGGCATATGGAGAATATGTTTGACATATGCAATGCACATTCCAACGTGCACGGCATTTGGGGAATATGTAATCATATTTCACATGAATTTGTGCATATGCTGTACATATGGGAAATATGTATGGGATATGTAATTCACATTCCAATCGTGCACGGCATATGGGGAATATATTTGGCATATGCAAAGCACATTCTATCCAACGTACACGGCATATACATGGCATCTAATCACATTCCACATGAATTTGTGCATATGCAGTACATATGGGGAATATGTATGGGATAAGTAATGTACATTCCAATCGTGCACGGCATATTTGGAATTTGTTTGGCATATGCAATGCACATTTCAACCTGCACCGCATCTGGGGAATTTATATATATATTGCATATACATCGCATCTAATCATATTCCACATGCATTTGTGCATATGCAGTACATATGGGGAATATGTATGGCATATGTAATGCACGTTCCAATCGTGCACGGCATATGGGGAATATATTTGGATTATGCAATGCACATTCCAACGTACACGGCATCTGGGGAATATGTATGGCATATACATGGCATCTAATCGTATTCCACATGAATTTGTGCATATGCAGTACATATGGGGAATATGTATGACATATGTAATGCACATTCCAATCGTGCAGGGCATATGGGGAATATGTATGGCATATGCAATGCACATTCCAACGTGCACGGCATCTGGGGAATATGTATGGCATATACATGGCATCTAATCATATTCCACATGAATTTGTGCAGATGCAGTACATATGGGGAATATGTATGGCATATGTAATGTACATTCCAATCGTGCAGGACATATGGGGAATATGTATAGCATACGCAATGCATATTCCGACGCGCACGGCATCTGGGGAATATGTATGGCATATACATGACATCTAATCATATTCCACATGAATTTGTGTATATGCAGTACATATGGGGAATATATATGGCATATGTTATGCACATTCCAATCGCGCACGGCATATGGGGAATATGTTTGGCATATGCAATGCACATTCCAACGTGTACGGCATCTGGGGAATATGTATGTCATATACATGGCATCTAATCATAATCCACATGAATTTGTGCATATGCAGTACATATGAACTCACCATACCTAAAAGTATATGCTTTTATTAAGTAATGAAAGACATAATTTAAGACTACTTCTGAGGATGTGTTGCTATAGGGAAATATTGAAAAAATAAATGTTTTTTAGCTTCATAATATTTGTAATATTTTATTACGCACACCTTTTATTTAAATTATTTTTGTGTAATATTTATTTAATTTCTGATTTAAATCTTATTTATTTATATTTATTAATTGATTTGGATTAATAATATTTGATATGAAATAATTGATTGGCAATACATGGCCTACTCCACACGTTTGACTAATTTTCCTACAACCAAATGAAAAAAACAATTTTCCTACAACCAAATAAAAAAACACTTATTATAAGGTTTAATATTTATAATAATTTAAATTAGCGGCAAACGTTACGTTTCTATCACAGATCAGATTTATTGAAAATGTTAAATGAATTTTCTCTTAGATTAGCTCATTGTCAGACTGTAAATGGTGCATAGTCTGAGCAGTTACTTTAGCTTTTTATTGTTTAATTGAATATTATTTTGCGTTTCGTGTTTTTCTTCAATCTGAGATTTGAAATTATTTTTCCGGGAAATTTCCTTATATGACCTATATTATAATATACATTGCTGAACGCAGAAAAATAATCCCTTCCAGAATCCGCACAATTGCTCATTCAAAAATAGTCGAAAAAAAATGATAATTTAAAATCGATGTGCGCAAGCAATTTTTGTAAAAATCATAAATAATGGTTTTATCGAATTTATTTCATACTTTAGGTAGTATACTACACCTGTATCTCCAAAACAAACGAAATTACTAATAATATGTTATAAAATAAGAATTGTCCATATAGGCGTGAAAATTATGTTAATGCAATTAATAAACATTTGTGCTTATACTTCGTATACACCGGAAGAGCAATGGCAATTTGAATTAAATTAATTGCCGTATGTGTAATTTTTTACTTTAACGATTCACACTCTGTTAATCGGGTTTAATTAATTAAACGACATACATACGCAAAGTCAATGGAATTATTTATGAATTTGGAGCGTGCCCGCTAATTTTATTTTACTCGAATCAATTCGAAACACGTAACCATAATGCGTGAACTATCTTTCTTGTCATTATATCAAATTTATATCTGAATACATGTTTATAGTAACATTGTTAAAGGATTATACAAATGAATGACATTAATTCTTTTAAATTCCTGTTTATAAGCAGTATGTGTATGGCCAGAAGATTAATTAATTCTTTCTTAAATGTTAAGGGTGATAAATACAAAATCCCGATTGAATTATTAGAGTCTATACAAATGACCTTTAGTAACAACATAAAATAAACTCAACTAGAACATTCTCAACAAGTATTGCATCTCTCGAATTCCCGACCCAAATATAAACATCTAAACAAAACATTATTCGAGTGCTACAGAAATATACGACAGGAACAACAAGATAACATACCATAAACAAATTACACAGATCATAACAGCGAAAATCATCATTCTATAATTAAAATAATGAATCTTATTATTGGTGTCCTAAATAAATCTAAATTATTACTATATTTAAAGGTAAAGCTCGTTTTAGACAAGACAATTTTTTGAACCAAAAGTTAGTCAAGATATGAGTCCATATGAATTGTATAGTATCATATAGCAAATTGTTTGAAATATTGAATTGGATTGTAGAATGAATGAAAATATAAATACGTTCTATTTTTCTAGGATAAATTTTATGCGAAGCTGCATGATCGCGGACTTACTCTTATTCCAGAAATTGTTTCGTTTTATACAGATTCGTCAAGTAAACAAGACAATTTCTTGACAAATTAATTAATTTCTTGAACATTTTTTGATTCAAGAAATTATCTTGTCTAAAATGACTTAAGGCTGCTGGAGCAGTCGATAGAAATATGAGGAAGAATGAAGAATCTTGATAGTGTTTAATATAAAGGGCAAGCATCAATAGACTGCAAGTTCGGACCAGACACGAAAGCCACCAGAAGACAATTCGTAAAGATGAATAAATGTAATAACGAGAAATCAAGAACACACGAAAACCTTTTCGGAGGCCTATTTCAGAGCAAGAAGTCAGTCATATTCGACTTCTTGCTCTGGAATAGGGGAAAAGGATTACAATCTATCCTTGAATGATTCAAGAAATTATCTTGTCTAAAATGACCTTAAGGCTGCTGGAGCAGTCGATAGAAATATGAGGAAGAATGAAGAATCTTGATAGTGTTTAATATAAAGGGCAAGCATCAATAGACTGTAAGTTCGGACCAGACACGAAAGCCACCAGAAGACAATTCGTAAAGATGAATAAATGTAATAACGAGAAATCAAGAACACACGAAAACCTTTTCGGAGACCTATTTCAGAGCAAGAAGTCAGTCATATTCGATTTCTTGCTCTGGAATAGGGGAAAAGGATTACAATCTATCCTTGAAGTAGCAACGTATTAGTAAACGCCAGTGTTGACTTGCGATCAAGCCGTAGACCGGCGACAAGAGGCATGGTGAAAATGGGACAGCCAGGAGGCCCGCTGAACAACGTAGAGACCATCTTAAACGAAATGCATGCAATCGTCTCCAACAAGCCAGCACAGGACGAGCTGTCAGGTAGCGGACCTCAAGAGATATGCGACAATTCGGGTCAACCAGGGCTGCTAGACCGACGTGGAGGAATCCCAAGAATTGGTAGAGACCAAGGCAGCGGCGGCCATTAGGAGCCTTTTTTATAGAGGCTCCTATGACCAGTTCATACTTTTGGCAGAAAATACCTGCAGGAACTGACCTATAAGAACATAAAAACCTGTGTCGGAGAGGCTATCCGTGTCCCAAAAACATGTGACACCGTCAGACTAATCGATGCTGACTATCACAAGTCATATCTAGGAACAACAATGAGAGCACAAGCTCAGACCGAACCGAACTCGCAGACCAGCGACTAACGCCGGGAAGAGCCCGGTACACCCTGAACATCGCGGAGGTGTCGTACTATACCGGTCCAGCTACAAGGGCGGAGAGGCACTTCAACTGGCACATGAGGTCCACCGCACTACCCTCAAGACCTTCTTCGAGGCGGTGAAGCACCTGCTGGATATGGTGCTACATAAGAAACGCCCAAAGCTCGTGTTAGAAGCTCTGAAAATCAATCAGGATACGGCCAGGAAGATCCTGGAATACTTATTTACGGTTACTGTGGCGGATCCTATGCATGCCCAAACCGAATATCGTTCCCAAAACGCGGCCCAACACTAAACTAACAACCCAGTTGACAAGAGAAGGCTCCGGCAATGGTATTCTGTTAAGTGCGCGAAGAGGATCCTGAGAAGCTAGACCTACAAGTCTCTCAGGTAATGAAAACCCAGGTTGAGGACCTTCTGCATAAGGTCAGGAGCAAGGGTATCCAGCCAGACCAACTAACGCAAGTGTAGAGGGGGTAACACTAGGCTAGGACGGGTAATGCACGGCAAAGATCTGGACGCGTCCTCGACGAGATGCAGAAGGGAGGGAGTTCACAGTTAGCAGCCTCAGATCTGCATATGGGAGTACTCAAGCTACTACGGTGATGTCGAGGGGCGAAATGGCAACCAAAATTGCTGGGGAGGGCCGCATCAGAAATGGTCTGGACATGGCACAACACGCTGCAAATGCTTTCTACCTACTTTGCGATGCCAGGGGGCACGGAGCGGCGACCATGAGTTGTCCAATGAGGAACAGGAATATTTCTCCCGGGGTAACAACGGTGATCGACACCCAAATTGGCCACTAAAGTTATTCAAATCATCCTGAACAGGTGCCGCGCAGCACATAATATGCTGTGCGCCACCACTGCCGCAGATGCATACGATCGTGTGATAGAACAGGAAGGCACTGTGTGGTGGCTGGAGATTTGAACTCCAAGAACACAGTGACGCTCTCCTACCACCAATCAAAAAGGAACACTGCTGGTGAATTGGGTAGCCACATACAACATAGTCCCGGTCAATGAGGTAGGACGGCTGACATTCCGAAGACGCAATTAAGAGGATACTCTCGTCCTAACGTTTCTGTCGGCCGCAGCCGTAAATAACACCAAGGCCTGGCAGAACTATTGGGGAGAAAATCTTCAGTGACCATTTATATATAAGCTTCCGCTACGACTGAACATAAGTTACCAATACGTATTAACTCAGCTAGCCTACCAGTACGACTTCCGCAAATTTAAGAAGCCGGCGTTCATGAAAGTCATGAAGATGGGACTGATGGAGCAGTACATAATCCGGATAGTTGCGCTAGTTACATACGAAGTCAGCATGGCCCCCAAGGCCGTGGTAAAATGCCTGAGGTTTACTGGCGAACCGAGACCATGGCGGTCATCCGGAAATGATGTCTGCGCACGAAAAGGCTGATAACTCGGCTGAGAGGCGAACCCGGCGAAGAAGAGTCTATTGCATCCTACAAGCAGGCCAATAAAGCCCTACGGGATGAGATACGGGCTTCTAAAAGGCATAAATAGGGAAAGTGGTTGCTGCTATTGACGAGGATAATTTGAGACAAGGCTATAAGCTTGCCCTCAGAAGACTGAAGTCCAGACCCGCCGTGTCGAATATGGAAGCCTATCCAGCTAACACCATATTCAGAATCTTCTTTTCCGGATGGTGCACCGGAAGCTCAATCTTGTCTAGGAGGTCCCAAGGCCTAGGAAGAGTTCACTACTACAAGCTATTGGTTACGGTGCAATAGAGCCCTGGACCCGATTGAGTGCCCTCTGATATTATTAGAATAACTGCAGATGAGTTGTGTATGATTGAGGCACTGGATACAGGGGGTTGCCCCGTTAGGCGGAAATGACCTAAATTGGTCTTCATCCCCAAACCTGGCAATCCTAGAAAGAACAACAGGCTTGAAAGCTTGAGAAAGCTCCTAGAGTATCTGATGCGTGGGAGGACAATTGTATACACGGAAGGTCAGAACAGCCTAGCTAAGAATCAGTATAGATTTCATCGGAACAGAGCCACAATTGAAGCTATTGCCAAGATCATCGCTACTGCACAGAACACTCGCGAGGGCACATTAAAGACCCGGAATATATGTCCACCTGTTACACTCGATGTCAGAAACACCTTCGTTATAGCCGCTCATAGTTTCATTCAGATGAGAATCGACGAAAAACTCGTGATGCTATCCAAAACTATCTGGACGGGCCCGAAACATGTACGAGACTGAAGAAGCAGTGGGTGGATGGTACTGATTTCCGGTGTTCTACAGGGTTCTGCCCTTGGTCTCAACTTTATGGAACGTCTTGTTTAACTGGGTACTGCGACTTCCATTTCCAGACAGAGTGGAGCTGGTGGGATACGCTGATGACCTAAAACTAGAGGCAGTTGCTAGGACAGAGAGACAGCTAGTCTGGAAGGCGGATGACAGCTTAGACTATATTAGCAATTCGATCCAGGACAATCCACTATCCCTGACCCCTGAGAAAACAGAGGCCATACTTTTCAACGAAAGAAGACGAGTAGCATCGATAGACATTTCTATACTAGAACAGCGGATTACTCTCGGACCTAGCCTCAAATACCTTGGTCTGACCCTGGACAAGTATCTAAACGTTTCCGTACACGCACAGGCTACGACCGCAAGGTCAGTCTAAGTGGTGATGGCCTTGGGCAGGGCCATGCCAAACCTCCGTACGCTAAGAACAAACAAGAGAAGGATACTTGCCACTACAGTAGAGAGCTAGGATCATGATAAACCTCCGTGCGTTAAGAACAAACTAGAGAAGGATACTTTCTTCTACAGTAGAGAGCCTAATGCTATCGGTGTCTCGGTGTGGGCTGATAAGATGCAAATAGCACGGACGAAGGCACACCTGGCTTAAAAGCAGCACAAGATCGCTTACCGCACAGTCTCCAGGGAGATGGCCGGGATGCCACCAATAGAGCACATCGCCTGCGAACGGCAAGGTCTGTTCGGGGCAGGACAGGAGGGTACTAAGGGATGCAGAAAGGCTGCAAGGGACAGTACCATAACCAGTGGCAGGAAGCTTGGGATGCCACCGAGAGAAAATCTGAGTGGACTAAGATGGTCATCCCTGACATAAGAAGCTGGATGAGCAGGAAACGCGGAGAGGTGGACTTCTATATGATGCAATACCATGAATGCTTCCAGTACCTGTGGGGGATTGGCTAATCCAGTGTTCCAAGTCTTTTCCCAATGTGGTCACGAATCTGACAATGCAGAGTACACGCTCTTCGAATGCCCACGGTTATACTCGTATAGAAGTCGACTAATAAGTGAGGTCGGCATGGAACTAGTTTCTGGAAACCTTACGCAATGTTAAATGGTGGGGAGAAATGGCTGGCCATTGCAATCTACATTAATATTATTCTAAAATTGAAAGAGCAAGAGAAACTTGACAGGCAGAGGAATGCACCACCCAGGAACTGAGTTCTGAGATCAAGAACCAGAAGGAAACAAACTTGATGTGTAAATAGCATGAGACCCCCTGAACTCGAAGAAATACAAGAGTGATACTGGGTTGGAGTGAGGGCGGAGGTAGAAGGTGGATGTTTAGTCAGTAGGTCTTCACGCTGAATCGTGTAGGCATCTGACATTTGGCAGAAGGCCGGTCGCCTATGAAGGTTCACCCCCTCCAAAAAAAGACGCGCCAGTACTTTATACATTTAATACAAGAAGCTACCATCGGATAGTAAGAGGCATCCTAGACATTTTAACTGGAAAGATCGAAATTAATGAAGAAGACCAATGCATGACCGACATGCGGCCAAAGTCAGCCATGTTCGGCAAAATTTGATCTAGAGCAGATACTGGAAATAGTAAACTCGAAAGTAGATATCAACCGCAAAAATAGAAAAGTTCTACTGCATGCTCTGACGATTCTCCCATATCAGAACTGTTCAGCAATAACAGCGGATTACTCTCGGACCTAGCCTCAAATACCTTAGTCTGACCCTGGACAATTATCTAAACGTTTCCATTCGACACTGCAGTAGTATAGTATAGTATAGTATAGTATAGTATAGTATAATATAGTATAGTATAGTATAGTATAGTATAGTATAGTATAGTATAGTATAGTATAGTATAGTATAGTATAGTATAGTATAGTATAGTATAGTATAGTATAGTATAGTATAGTATAGTATAGTATAGTATAGTATAGTATAGTATAGTATAGTATAGTATAGTATAGTATAGTATAGTATAGTATAGTATAGTATAGTATAGTATAGTATAGTATAGTATAGTATAGTATAGTATAGTATAGTATAGTATAGTATAGTATAGTATAGTATAGTATAGTATAGTATAGTATAGTATAGTATAGTATAGTATAGTATAGTATAGTATAGTATAGTATAGTATAGTATAGTATAGTATAGTATAGTATAGTATAGTATAGTATAGTATAGTATAGTATAGTATAGTATAGTATAGTATAGTATAGTATAGTATAGTATAGTATAGTATAGTATAGTATAGTATAGTATAGTATAGTATATACAACTAGCATTGAGAAAACAGAAAAACAACAAAGCACCAGGCGAAGGAAGCATTACATCCGACGAAACCCAATTATAAAAGCGGTGCAAGCAATATTTAACTCTGTTATCCACAGCAGCACAACGTCAGAAGCGTGGAACACAATCGTAGTGATCTTCTTTTGTAAGAAAGGAGACTAGACCTGCTTGGAAAGCTATAGGCATAACTCGCTATTTACCCAAGTGTACAAGGTCTTTTCCAGGCTCATCCATAGGTTAGACCAGTTCCAATTATTCGAACAGGCATGTTTTAGAAAGGGCTTCAATACCGTTATACAAATAAATAGAAGAGTATAACAAGCCCATTTGCCTGGCGTTGGTCGACTACGAGAAAGCGTTCGAATCCATTGAAACCTGGGCTGCCCTACAATCTCTGCAACGATGTCGATTAGATTACCGATACATTGATATACTCAAATGCCTCTACAGCGCCACAACAATGACTGTCCAAACACAGGATAAGACATCACCCATAATGCTTCAAAAAGGTGTTCGGCAGGCAGATGTAATCTCCTCGAAACTTTTTTGGAATGTTCTCGAAGATCTCACTATGAGATAAACTGGGCCTAAATATCAATGAAGAAAACATCCCACAGCTACGCATGGCAGAGCCGCCCGAAGATCTAGAGAAAATGCTAAATGACCTGAACCTCGTCACCAAACAGGTTGGTCTAAAGATGAACATAGATAAATCCAAGATAAGGGCGAATTTCCATATCATCCAAAGACTAATCAAAGTTGATAATACGATCATTGAGGTAGTGGAATAGTACGTATATCTTGGGACGGTGGCGAAAAAGCTTATCTTGACCAGACCAACCAATTCGGCCACATCTGCCGAAGAGCCGACAACCGATGGGGCAGGAAAGTATTGGAGTGGCGCCCAAGCACAGGACGACCACCTGCGAGACGGACCGACGATCTTAAACGTAACGCAGGAAGTGGCTGGATGAAAATAGCAGAAGATCGTATGTAATGGAGAGCATTAGGAGAGGCCTATATCCAACAGTGAAGAAACACACGCTGACGATGATGATTAATTTGATCAGCGGCACAGCAATGACTGTCCAACAAACACAGGATAAGATATCACCCATAATGCTTCAAAAAGGCAGGCAGATGGAATCTCTTCGAAACTTGTTTCGAATGCCCTCGAAGACATCACTATGAGATCAACTAGGCCTAAATATCAATGGAGAATACATCTCACAGCTACGCATGGCTGCCCGAAGATCTGGAGAAAATGCTAATGATCTTACCTCGCCTCCAAACAGGTTGGTCTAAAGATGAACATAGTTTTTCATTTGTTTATTAGTAAAAAAGATGTAATTATAATTTATGAACATACTAAATCTAACTTTATGCATTATTTTTAAATTCTAAATATTCAAACTGTTGAAAATAAATTATTATTTTCTCTACAGATATGTCATTCCAACTAAATTGTCAAATATGTATCAAATAAATGTAATTTCTATTAAATTTATTGGCTATGTCATCTGTCATTCCAAATTATAGAAAAGGCATGCCATTAACATCTTCATGTAAATAATAACCATTTTTTACTGCAGACTTTTATCTTAAATTGAAAAATATTATGGTAGAACCTCAATTTTTAAGGTAAGTAATTCTTTTTATAAATAGTTGATGCATTGTTTATAACAGAAGTATAGTAATTCGAATATTATAATTTATTAATTAATTTTGCTTTGTTTGTCGTTAATTAATATAAATGAACAATGACTTCAACTTCTTCATATTATTTTATTCTTGTGGGATTTCAAGAAGACATTAATAATAATAATAATAATAATAATAATAATAATAATAATAATAGTTCTTTATTAGCAATTTCGCTACTGTAGTTTTAACATAAATTGTTATGATACAATTACAATTGACTAATGATTAATTATTACATATAGAAACCTGATGTGACATATTACATTATTTTCACAAAAATACAAGATCAAAATTAAAGACTAACAATTTTAACGTTTATTCATAATTTTAAATCCTTCAAATGAAGTATTAGAGCCCTAATTATAGAAATTTTATAATTTGTTAATTTCGTAATTGTTAAGTGTATTTCTAATAATATAACTCAGCTACCGTTAATTTCTGGAACTTTACCGGTGTGCATAGCTTACGCATATGTTCATACATATACATTACTACTTATTAGCGGATGGTTAAAACGGATTATTACTTTTATGTACACGAGACTTAATTAGTCAAGCTACAACTGAAATTAATGCGTTGAACTCTTCGTATAAATGACTAATAATAAACTAAACAAATTAACATATACAAAAAATATTCATATTAATATGTTTGAGGATACTAGTACATTTAATGTGTATTAAGCTGCAAACCAAGTCATCGTTTGATTATTTCATGCAACAAATAATGTTTGAGTCAATTACATGTGATAATTTCAAGTTCATAAATTCGTAATAACTGTAGATGTTACATATTAATATTATATAAGTTACTAATACCATTTCATATTTACTAAGCTTTAAAAAAATAAATTTACATATAATATAAATCATGTAATTAGAATACAATTTACAAGATTAAAAAATAGATACACAATTGTTGCGATTTTGTAATTATCTATACTTTTCTTTTGTTTGTAGAAATTCGGTATTTAAAATGTGACAAGTCTAGTTGTAGTTAACTTAACTCAAATAAATTCACAGATAATATTAATAACTCCCGAATGCCTAATATTTTTTATCATTGCGAAAAAATGTTCTTCATATAACTGAAGACTGCTGATCAATGTATCAATGAATCTGTTTTCAAATATTGGCTACCGGTATTCCGTTACTTAGTACAACTGCCAAAGGTATGCCCGCCTTGAGGCGTTGGGCATAGAAGCTATACAATATTTGAATGCCTCGTTATATGCGATTAAGCATCGTCCGCCTTGAGGCAGAGTTGGGAATTGAAGGGTTAATAATAATATAATTATTATGCAACACATAGGAGTTTTAAAGTAATAAGAATATCAAATTGAATTTTTGGTGAATTTTTAAAATCATTATTTATGAAATTCTGAGTTTAAAATGTGACTCTAATTGTAGTTAATGTAACAGATTCAAAATCACAGTTAATATCAATGATATCATTAGAATACAACATGCAGTGATAAATAAAACGATTTTTTACTTTGTTTTTTTGCAACTAGTTTCGGCTAAGTGTAAGTGAAGTGTGATAAAAAAACAAAGTAAAAAATCGTTTTATTTATCCTTTAAAATGAATTATCACAAACTTTTAAACGCCTTAACAATCCAATATTTGAAACATGCAATGATTTTAAACCGTTAAGAATTATTATGGTTATAAATTCCTCTGAACATCACTACTTAACTCTTAACATTTTATAGATATGGAACGGGATTCATGCAAATCAAAAATGACGCCTAATTATCTGCGGGAAATGGAAAACAAAATATTTCACATGAAAGTCGAACAGAACAACACAGATGCTTGCAGGAGAGAGACTAAAAATATCGAAAAATATTTACATAATAAATCGAAAAACACTGAACTGATTCATACAAATTGCTCTGAAACAAAACGACACAACCCTACAGCACGCAGTTCAAATGTCAAAATTGCTTTTCCGCGTGATTTAATCGACCAATTAAGTCAACACGAACGCTTCAAGGCTCAAAACGAACGAGCTTCAAACGAATATATAAAAATTACGAATCCCCTAATCAATACAAAAGCTAGTAGGGTGCAACTGGATCACGAAAAAGACATGGAAATTATTGATTTGATGAAAAAACCATCCGGAAGACGTCTTGAAAGCAATTCTGCTAAAAAAGCTTTGCCTCCTAAAACACCTACGCGACGTAGAACCGATTTATTTAATCCAAACTTTGCAATTGAAGTGGACCGAGCAACAAACCATCATGGTACCTCCATAGGTCGAAATCTATTAGAGAGTATACGGAATAAAGTGTTTGGGTTTAAACTTGAGAAAAAGGCGACTACAGTTTCTGGTAACATTTAAAGCCATTATATTATTAATATAAGTTAGTCTATTTCGACTATATTAGTTATGAAACATAAAGAAATGCCAAAATTATATTTTTTCTTTGATAGTAATACTATTTTCGGAAAGTATCTATCTTAAACAAAAATGTACTCTTACGCTATTATAACTTGCAAATAATTAACAACAGAATTTATGTCACCTCTATAATAAATTCAATTTATCCAAGTTAATACAAGCTTAACGAACAGATAAATATCATTTACTAATCGTGAATTATTGATAGCAAACACAATAGGCTTTGAACTAAAAAGTGTTTTAGAAGAAATCTTGTTTCCTTTATTGTACTCATATTAAATGTATTTTATTATTGAGCTACAAAGTTTATTATTATTATTATCATTAACATGGTTAATTATATCAAAGATAGACCATTAAAATATCCTATATTTGCAAAACTATGTGAAGACATGCATTCTTACCACACTCACCTGCTTCTTCATACCAAAGTGAGCTTTCGAAACTTAAAAAAGAAATTTTAATATTTTTTCAACAGGAAAACAAGCCAGAATTTGTTGTATTATTACACAATTATTCTTGACGTTCTACACTAGCTCAGATTAGAGGCGTCATCCGTCTCGTAATGATAATTGGGTAGCGAGAACCCCATGTGGGAGAAATTTCCCGAATCACCTTTCATAGGGTCTTGGTTATGTTAAGCTTCAACTCTCAACTTTTCTCTACCCACACCTAAGATATACCTATCCAATGTTTCATACATCCTTCCTTATCTTTTCTCCATCCGATCTCTATCCTACAAGCGAAGGTACCATCAGACTGAAAGCTATAAAGATAGAACTTTATTTTTTATAATTGACTGTTGTTTTAGTTCATGATGACTGTGATTGGAACGAATCCAAACCAAATATTTCGGAGACAGTTTTTCCACGAGAAACAAAACATGCAATGTCGGCACTAGCTCTCCGAAGACCTACAAATGTTTGTGTGTCTTGCTCCAAGCAAATACGTAACGTTCAAATGATGGATGCTCAAACAAGTCCTGTGTCTTCGTTGACACGTATACATAGATCTTTTGGTATACCATGCCCCATGAATTTGTTATGTGATCGTGGGATTCATGTTGGAAGGTGTGATGACAAAGTAAGGGATAAAATAAGTGAGTCTTCAGCGAGGAAGAGTAGACGGAATGTGTTGTTTAAAGGTATTAATTTTATATAATTTTACTTGTATAGTTTATAGTGTAATAACTAGAGTCTAGAAGAATATGTATAACTTCTGCTTGAGGAGTTATACATATCCTTCGTAATGTGTTTATATAAATAATAATTTCATGCAATTCATAAAAATCTAATTGAATTCTACATCACTACTCTGTGTTCAATGTGAGATAACTCCATTGTGTGATGGTATTTTTACAAAAAATGTTAATTTTGTCTTTTACATTCATAGTAAGACATAGTCGAGTTCTATTGAAATTAGCTTTATAGAAATAGCACAAAATATTTATATGTTTATTCTAACATCATCATCATCATTCCGTAGCTCTACAACCCTGGGTGGCTCTTGGCTGACACAACAATCTTCATTCCAAAAACGTGTAAATACTCATAGAAGGGACATATATACTAATTTTTCAAAAATATTTCTTATTTTGACAACAACAAACGACAGCAACGAGTTGTATTTTCCATAAAATAAAAATATAAACAAAATAATAAACAACCTACATTTGGCATAATCCTTACACAAAAATTAACTCAGAATAATAATAACTATAGCCCTAATACCCTTGTACTTTTCCTTTTCTTCCTTCGCTCATCTCCTCTTCCACGCCAGCCACATACCATCACATGTCACTTCCCCTTGTGGTTCAGAGGAAGGAACATGTGGATGCGGTAAGGGTACATCACGTGTGTACTGTGTGGGTACCCACGTGATGCAGCCTTACCCCATCCACATGTTTTTCTCTCTTCCGAACCACAAATATCACGTCATACGTCTTCTATGCGGCACCTCCCCTGACTATGTAACTCAGAGGTTTCCCTCGAACGTGCCATTCCAAATAACCAGTGTTGTACCAGTACTCAGTTATACTCACCTATCTTTTTTTCTCCACATCCCTCATTCTCTCCATGACTTCAGTTCCTTGAGTTCCCATTCCTCTCATCTTTTCTTTACCCACACCTAAGATATACGGATCCAATATTTCATACATCCTTCCTTATCCTATCTCCATCCTATCTCCGCCCTATTCTTACATCTCATTCACTCTTTCCCCAAATCCTGCAATCTTTCCAAGAACTTCACTAACCTCCCACACCACTTGCTCATCCGAATAGTTTCCTGCAGGACCAGGTTTCGAGTCAGTTTATACAGAATCAAGCCTAGTTCCCTTTCGATTATATTCTACTCTCGCAATCCCCACATTTCCAGTCTATTCAACAATATTGACTTCACAATCACATCCCAGGTCTTACATGTTGCCATCCTACCACCTTCCCTCTTCTGTCTTATCTCAATCCGTTTTTCTCCATTATCAACAGCTAATGATGTACCCCGCACTCACGTGATTCCTCTATAGTTTTTCAGATCTGAGGTGACTCCCGTTTATGCACTGAAACAATGACACCCACGAGCAAGAGTAGCTCGTGGGTGTCATTGTTTCAGTGCGCACCTCCAATACTCCATTTCATACCCGATTGATGTGTTATGCTATAAGTTCACTCTCGCCGAGACAGGCGGGACCGAGAGTGTACTCCAGTTCTCGCCTCGTGTTTGTCTGTCTAGTGTGCACTCGCCGGTCTCGGCTCGCCTGGCCGATCGGAGAGTGTACTGGACACGTCTCGGTCCTCTCGTCTCGCCTCGCCTCTCGGGCGCTCGGTAAGCCCAACTCACACATAAGCGGCGTCGAACGGAGGCGCCTGTGCGACGTCGCGCCTGCAGCTCGCCTACACCGCGCCTCCGCCCGACGCCACGTATGCGTGAATTGGGCCTTAGAATATCGATTTTGAGGCCGTGTCAAAGAAAACGAGAGGCGAGACCGAGAGCCAGAAACAACTATTATTACAAAGGGAAAGGCGAGAGTGTACTTCGCAACATTCAGTGTCCTGTTTTCTCGGCGAATGTATCGCCCGAGGGACATTGGGCCAGGCGAGGGCGAGAGGGAACTTTGTCCAAACGGGTCTCGGCAGCTCGTGTCGACGAGTACACTCGGCGAGAGTGGACTGCTAGCATTACCCGCATTACCGTTTAACCGAACATGTCACACTTACCCCTGCTCTACGCTCTGTAGGGTCGCAAAACCCGGGCTGCGTGCGCCTCGGCAGTGGATGCTAAGAGTAGGGGACCTATTTGTCCGTACACACCCCACTATGGAATTTGGTTCTCCCTCACCAAGACTTAGAGGACCGATTCACCTTACCGGACTATCGCTTAAACGGATTCTTGAGTTTCACTTTTTACTTTTGGTAAATCGATTCTTCCTCACCAAGAATCGATTTATTTCCTTGCAGCTATCAGCTTACAGCTTAATTATGCCCCTTAGTCCTCTTGTGACGGTTCTCCTTCACTACGACTCCGTTTCGAGCACATCTTATCTTCCTCGTAAGGCGGTTTGACGGTTTATAACCGCCCCCCTTTGCTTGCACCCACTCCAAATGCTTCCTAAACTAGGGTTGCCAACGAATCTTGTTTTAAATGGAGAACAGGTGAAAGAGTGAGATCATGTTAGAGGTGGTTGCGCGGGGATAGGAAGGAGAAAGGGGGACACCTCAACACCCAGACAATTCCTGGGCGTGGAGAAGGACGGCTCGCCAGGTCTTGTCGGTACGGTGACACAGACAGTCGCGTATCCCGCTAGACCGGAGCACCACCAGGCGATCGCGATGAGACGACAAACCCGTGAGTGGACTACTGACTACCAACGAAAACCCGAGAACCAAGCCAAGCATATGATCAAGGAAGGGCACTACTTTACCCTGCAATAAAAGAAACTAATGGACAAAGATAAAAATAATGAATCTGTGAGAGCAAATCCGTCATCCGACTACAACCTAGGAGAAGAAAACACGGAACCAGAGCCCGTAGAAGACACCAACCCATTTAGCGACGTAATACCCAGGACCCCAACAAACAGAAGACAATTAGAGGTAGAATCGAGCAGAAATCCACGGAAAACATCAGGGAATCGCTAGTCGAGTCGATAATAGCAATGGCTGGGAATTCGGACACAAAATAAAGGCACTCAACTAAGTCAGAGGAAAGCTACCTCGCTTTCGGAAAAAAGGAGATGGCAAGGCGGAACTAATAGAGACTAAGAGCAAGCTCCTGAAGCACCGCTTAAACTACCCACGGACAAACACCGAAGACGAAGCCGAAGAAGAGGACGCCTACATACAACTGGCAAAGGACATAGTGCTAAGACTAACCAATACGGCTGTGGCGATAAGAAACCTAACAAAGGAATCTAAACTAGACGCGGCGGTCGTTCGTGACCAATACGAGTGACTCCTCGTCAAAATCCCATACATATACATAAGATCCGAAGCAAAACGTCTCAAATATCAGTTAGAGTCTTGAAAGCAGAAAAGGCGTATTTGGGGAAGGAGACGGAGACAATGAGAAAACACATAAGGGACAAGATACAAACCCCTACACCTAAGAAAATTAAGACAACGGATGCGACCAAGGTTAGATGATAGGGCTAAGAAAGCAGACGAGATTATGTTCGGCCGCAAGGCACCTTTCAGAACGTAAAGGAGATGAGGAGGGA
This sequence comes from Lordithon lunulatus, assembly GCA_963942505.1. Lineage (NCBI taxonomy): Eukaryota > Metazoa > Arthropoda > Insecta > Coleoptera > Staphylinidae > Lordithon > Lordithon lunulatus. The sequence goes on from OZ012673.1 coordinate 18,266,361, forward strand.
AGCAGCCAACTAGCCCCGAGTCTTGAAACGGTCAGGGGAATAGATGTTGCGTGCAGACCAGTGACCAACGGTCGGAAGACTATCGGACATGTGGTCGCTGAACTCGCGAGACTACACCTGGAGGAGGGTGAAGTGTCATAATATTCCATAGCACGAAGTCACGAGTGATATCGCACATCATCGGTTTTCCCAATGGGTCTCTATTGAGAAAACTAATGATGTACGATATCACTAGTGAGAACAAGATAATTAAAAAACCTACAATAGCATCCAACTAGTTGAAGTCTGCCCACCCTGAACATAATGAAAAACATAGAATTCTATTTTGCAGGGTCGCCTGTCCGGTCAATGATCAGACCTGGAGGAGAACCACACCACCGAAAATTCCCAGGTAACGGCCACCACCAATCAAAGACACGGGGAAGGAAGAATCCATATTGGTCAAACCGACCGAGGACCTGTAATACGCGGACCTATTCCGGAGAATCCGGAAAATAGGCAGTCGTGAGAGCTATGTCGTTCGGTTTGAGAGAACAGACAATGGCCACCTCCGGCTTAGGGTCAGGGACAGTGGCGCCAATGTCGACACACTGTGCGAGACCATGAGCGAAAAGGAACCGGGAACAGAGAGTCAGGAGGCCAGGCGTAAACCTGCATAAAATGTCCAACACATCCTAACAACAAAGACGGAGGTTGAGACAGCCATTAAGGTAATAATCAAGAACAAGTAGCAGTATAGGGCAGAGGAACCTAGGCCGGTCCGAAATGCCACCAAAAACATCACCGAGAAAACTGACCTCACCGCATTAAGGCTAATATAGCTTGATACAGTGCAGAGCAACACGGAGGGAGGAACTGCCACGCGGCTGCAGCCGCTGCTGGTCACCGAGTTCATGAATGCAGTGGGTATGACCGAATAAACATGTGCCTTAGGTGTGGCGAAGAAGTCCACTGCAAGAAGCAGATAGTCTTCTGTGCCTGTACAATGTAGAAGAACACGCGGCGGAGGCCCCCGGGGCCCAATTAAGAGGAAGGCTCGAGACGATGCGAAGGACAAGACCAGAGGGGACGGTGGACGGGGCGAACTCAACATAAAATGATATAGATGATATAGGTGAAACTGCCCTTGCTGAACTATAAGTGCATGAGCTTCTTTAGATGATTCCTTCTCACAGGAAAAATGGGTTAGGGCAAAAAGGAGGATAGTCCTTCCAAAAGGAGGAAGGTTGACAACCCTATCCGAAACCCACCTCTGCAGTCAAACCAAAAGCCTACATACTAGCAATTCATGATATCAATCATCCTTCCATTTGAACTCTTTCGCTCTAATTATCCTACCCTTATATCTAAACATCTTCCATTTGGTCTTGTTCACATGAACTACTAACCCCCTCGTAGCAAGGTAACTAACCATTTTCGCAACATCCTTTGCATCTCTTTCTCTCGCTTGGCCACAATCACTACATCATCACATACGCTAACATCCATACCTTAGTTATTCCTACCACAACCCCTCCCGTTTGGTCTCTCTATCTCTCCTTGGCACCTGGCCAATTCACTTGTGTATAGATTAAACAGGTTTTTTTACAGCATACTGTCCCCCACCACATAAGGACAATACCTATTTCTACTCTCCCAACATCGTAGATATCCTCAACGACTCTATGTTCCATCCTTCCACTATCTTCTTCACTCCCATCACAATTCCTCATTTGGCCGTCCCCATCCTCGCTTCGTTCTTCGCCACCTCTCTTTCTGATCTTATAATTTTCACCGAAATCTGTCTCTCCCCTCTAGATTTCTTCACCTCCTCTTACAGTTCCTCTACCACCTTCTACATTCGTTTGATGGCCTCCATAATGCCTTCCTCCACCTGCTCCGGCGACAGCCTGCCCCAGTATTTTTTTTTGATCTGCTGTTCTCGGACACCCCTCCAATGGTTTGAACGAATCGCTCTTTCTGCTCGCCGCTGCTATCCATGTTCACTTGGTCAGACAGGAGCGCGTATAAAAACGATGCCGCGTTGGTTGATTTATAATTTTTGATACCTATAGACTTATAATAATGTTAAGTGACAATGTTTGTGTTTTTAGCGAGATAAGTCGAGTTAATTTGAAGATTTATTCACAAAAATTACGCAGTGTACTTCGAATATGAAATAAAATTAAATGTCTATGCCAATAACGAGATAACTCGACAAAAACTGAATAGATTGTTTAGAATATGCTAATAGTAAAACTAGCAACTTTTTTTACCAATACCGAGCAAATTGAATTTTATAAAAGCGACAACAATCGTTATTAAATAATAATTATAAAATTTCAGAACGTCAGCAAAACTATCCTGGAAAAGCCACCCTTACTCGTGAATTGCCACCGGAAGCAAATGTGATTTCATATCAACTATCATCGAATGATTCAGATGTCTCGGTGGGAGTGGAAGCAAAAATATCGGATGAAACCTTCCTGAAGCTTATGGAGCTACAGGAGCAACCGGACCAACCAGATTATCCTATTCCTCCACCACCAATGAAAAAAGGTAGGTAGCATGATGTTCATAGAAGTCAAATTTAATAATATAGGTATATTAATCGTGTATTACACTGTACGACATTCGTCAGGAAACTTAAGTTTTTAGTTTCAATTATTCATGTGCTATTTTCGGCTCGTACAATAACCAATCATGTCTTGAACAATACATGGGCTGCACGTGATTATCATTGTTTTAATTTCTTGATGAATCTAGTACATATTTTTGCTACTGTCTCTCTCGCAAACGATTTCTCCTGAAATCAATCAACTAAAACCGATATAACTTAAATTGTACTTATTGAAACTTCTCAAAAATGATTTAATATCATTTAGTACACATGCTGAAACTATATCCTACTAAATTTGTACACTAGGTATAAATTTATTAGGATATATTTTGAAAATTGGATTTTTTCAGATATTGCAGAAGAAAATGTTTGCAATAATTACTAAAACTTAACCGACTTATACTTCTTGAAACTTAATAATAACAATTTAGTGAGCTTACATTAAATAGTGTACAAATTTACTATTTTAAAAACTTCTACTCTTTTTTATATTATGATTAATGTATTTAGCTATATAAATCCTATTTCACTTTAAAACCACCAGTTAGTACGACATGCCCTATAACCAGCACCAAGTTTATTCCTATATTTCCTACTTCCGTGAAATTACATTCCAGCCGGTCCGTTATTACGAATATTTTAGATACGCGAAATGCCACGAGATTTCCATCTTGCGCTGCCGGTTGTTGTTGGAAATGCCAGCGATTGGAACGTGTGTGTCTGCCCGCCATGCTCTGGTTTGCAAACAATCTATGCTAGCTAATTTACGCTAAATAAGAACATATCTGCATCGCTACTATCGTTTAGCTATTGTTATGTTTGCCGTTCCAGTCATGGCGGCTATTCCGCGTTTCCATCAATGAAAATAATTAATAACGCGAAAGTGGCAGGTTGTTTCTGTTATGAAGAAGTAGCGACCGCATCCTTGATTGTTGTGGTTTCCTGGTAACTAAATGTTATATAATAGTTACAGGCTGGAATTTAACGGCACTATTTAATAGATTATAATAATTAATGGCATAGGTTAATAAAATAGCTGTGTGTATATCGGTTCAAGTTACAGAGTCACCTGGTATTTCAGTGAAACAGTTTAGATCCAAACCTCTGGTTTGAATATACTCTAACCCTCTATTCATAGTGATGTATAAAACTAAAGAATTCTTAAAACATAAAGCTGTCGTAAACATAAATTAAACGGTAATTCTAATCATGTTTACAATGACCCTTATTTTTTCTTAAAAATATTGTCAACTGTACATGCGTTTAGAAATACTAAATACTGAAGGGACTGAACCCAAACATAATGTAAAAAACTAAAGTTTATTACAAATTAAAATTAAAATTATTCGTGATGGCTCGCAAGCTTTATTGCTTATCTTAGTCACTCATATTAACAATAGGAATCCACATATTTCGAGGTTCAATCAGCCAAACCATACCAAACAACGATGCATGCTTAAATTCAGTACGTATTAGGTACTTAAAGTTGAAATCTTTCAATATTACGTACGGCTTACGACTGTACGTAAGCCGCACATAATATTAAAATTGACGTATCTACATTGCGCATGGTTGAATTATCTTCTCGCATACCCAACTTTATGGATTATCAAATATATACGAATATTTTACGATTATGTAGATATGATAGGGGTTAGAGTTTACAATAGATTGTACTACAGGTTGAGATACAGAATGCCAAATATGACTATATTTACATCGGAACAACTGAATACGCAAAGAAAGAAGATAAAGAAAATTTCTTTAAAAACATGCAAAAAGAAATAGATGGACATGAAACGATAATCTTCATGGGCGATTTAAATAGAAGGAAACCAGAATACAGGAGTAGAGGAAATCATGTACAAGGAAGGGGAGAAGGTGAGGAATAATAGTGGGGAAAGAAATCGAATCGCATCTTCTAATTACAAATGCAATATTTCAACATGTGGATACACAAATACGAGGCATATCCAGAAAGTAAGAGTACTGAGGCTCTCACGGTCGGAGGGATTTTATTTTCATCATGTTGGCCACACGGCAGTATAGCCTGACTCCTCCCCTTTGCACCGAGACCGGTTCGAGGTCAGTACGTTGAGAACTGTTGACACGACAACAAGTTTCGTGAATAATGTCAATCCAATCTCCCGCCAAGTGCGAAATACGCGGCGTCATCCGTTATCTCGTTTGGAAGGGAAAAAAAGATTTATAATGAGGTGAAAACTGCATATGGTGATAAAGCTATGAATCGCACGAATGTGTACAAGTGGTGTCGCGAGTTTAAAAACGGTCGTACGTCTGTGCATGATGATCAAAGGAGCGGAAGACCTTCAATTGTGACTGACGAAATTGTGGAAAAAATTGAAAATGCGCTCCGTGACGATCGCAGATTGACTGTGGATGAACTTTCTGCGATGTTTCCGCAAATCTCCAGATCTCTACTACACGAAACAATCACAGAAACCCTCGGATATCGGAAACTGTCCGCGAGGTGGGTCCCAAAACAACTGACAGACCAGCACAAGTTGAATCGAGTGGAGGCCGGGTAAAAGTTTTTGAGGCGCTGGAAACTCCATGGAGATGAATTTCTCCGCTCCATCGTAACTGGAGATGAAACTTGGATAGCACACCACACGCCCGAAACCAAAAGACAGTCTCAACAGTGGCGTCACACCTCTTAACCCTCCGCCAAAAAGTTCAAAATCACAATTTCAGCCAAGAAAGTCATGGCATCAGTGTTTTGGGACTGTCAAGGCATAATTTTAATCGAATATCTGCCTCAAGGGGAGACCATCAGCTCTGCAAGATACTGTGAGACCTTAAAAAAATTGCGGAGGGCGATTCAGAACAAGAGGAGAGGCATGCTGACAAAAGGAGTCTGCCTGCTGCACGACAATGCCAGACCACACACGGCCAACGCCACGAAGGAACTGCTCGCCTCGTTTAAATGGGATGTCCTGAACCATCCCGCGCATTCCACTGATCTAGCACCTCCAGATTACTATCTCTTTACCTCCCTGAAGCTGCACATGGGTGGAAAAAGGTTTTTAACCGACGAGGAGGTAAAGGAGGAGTTGGAGAAGTGGACGAAGGAGTTGGCGGGAAACTACTTCGAGGAAGGCATCAAAAAATTGATACCTCGCTATACCACCTTCATAGAGAGGAATGGCGACTATGTCGAAAAATAGCTTTTATTATGTACTAAAGTTTCACGTAATTTTTTTGTTTAAATAAAAAATTTTAACACCTACAAAAATTCAGTACTCTTACTTTCTGGATATGCCTCGCATATAAGAAAAAACCAGCGAGAAAAGAGAAATCTATAATAAAGACTATTTCCTTATAAATAAAAACTAATTCAATATAGTAAAACATGTTAAAGTATCGAGTCAGGCAGAGATTGGAAGAAACTTGGTATTACTGGAAAAGAAAAAGGATAAAAGTAAAAAGAAGACATAAAGTAAAAGAAACAATAAGAAGCTACATACTGAGAGAAGATAAATGTAGAGAAAAATTCTAAAAAATAATAGGGATAAAATGGAAAGAAAAGGAAAGATTCATAGAAACAGATGGCAAGTGGGAAAAGTTCTAGAAAATACAAGGAAATATAAATGAAGTTAAGATATATCTCAAGGAAGCCAAGCAGTAGACATGGACAGAATTTTAAAAGAAGAGGACAGAAAACTACAAGAGAACCAAACATTATTTTAAGGAACACTAAAAGAACTGAAAAGGAGGAAAGAACATAAAATTGCAAATATAAGAGACATAGAAGGAAATTTAACAATAGCGAACAAAACTATGGAAAGATAGAGAACAGCCAGCAACAAGCATAATAACAATAGAAGAGAAACCATAAAGAATAAATAATAAATATATAATAATAATAGTAAATAAAGATATAGAATTGATGCAAAAAAATAAATAGTAGAAAGTATAAAGAAGATTAAAGACGAAAAAGCACAAAGCGGCAAAGACGACATAACACCAGAAATGATCAAAAGGGGAATAGACCAGATAATTCAACTATTTAATGGCATAATAAATACAAGCAAATGGCAAAGGAATGGAACACAGGAATTATAATACCCATACACAAAAAGGGAGATAAGAGAAACTACAATAACTGCAGATGAATCACGCTAGCCATCATACCAGGAGAAATACTGTCCAGAATCATGCATAAGAGAATAAGAGACATGATTCAGGAGATCATAGAGCATACATAATACAGGTTCATAAGAGGAAGAAGCGCCTATGTCCTGATATTCTCAATAAGGCATTTGAGGGAAAATATAATAAATAACAACAGGAATATCAATATATGCTTCATAGATCATTGACAAAATAATAAACGAAAAGTACAAAACTTACAAATAAGACCAATAGACCAGAACTATAATTGTCTGGTCTATTAGTCCTATTTGTAAGTATGGACAGCTCTAGTGGTTTAAACATATATGCCGAATGCCAAAGGAAATATTACCAAGAAAAATATACAAAAGTAGAGTACCAGGAAAAAACTATAGATGAAGACCAAGGGAACATGAAAAGATAGAATAAGAGAAAATGCGCTAATAAAAGACATTGGGAAGAGATAAAAGAACTAACACAGGACAGGAAACGATGGAGAGAAATATACACACGAATATAAATATTATATATTAAATATCAATATACACCCTTACACCTAAAGGTATAAAATAGTTAGGTTTAAATAAATAAATAAATACAATACTGGCCGCATTATAAATAAATAAATACACCTAGTAAACATTGGTAGATTTGCATGACAAATTCAGGAAAGATGCATGTCATTCGTACGCAGCAACAATAAATTAATCAAGTTATCAAAAACAATTACATATACGAAGTTGATTCTTCTTTTGACATAACCTAAGTAGGTTATGTCATTAAGTAAGTGCCACTATAAAACATACTTATAGGCCTAATTACTCTTAGTAGAACTTAATAAATTCTTCGATAACGTCGATATTTTGATCAATTAAACCAGCTTCAACCTGGTAGAATAATTGGCCTACGAGAAGCGGGATTATCTATTCGTGATATTGCTGAACGTGTGAAAGGTGTCTCTACCATTTCTATGTTTCCGAAGATAGATAGAAAATGTTTGAAAAGATGTTTACGGGTCTCGACAACCGTGAAGATCGTACTCTTCGGCTTGCAGCTTTATGGGGGTTTTCGTCAACAAAGGAAGTTGATGTTGGATAGGTATCATTAACACACAAATTTCTATACGTTGAGTGTATCAAAGATATCGAAATTTTGGGCTTAGGTTGTACCAACTGTTACTCTTAAACTCGACACCTTCATAGTGGCTATCTGTCATTGAAGAGATCTCCTCTAGTAGTTATTCCGGCAACATTAAATCCGATTCGTGACATCAATACCATGTTAGAACCAGTGCCAATGCCATATCTTCAAGAACCGGTATATCTCATTTTTCAGTTAGACTACATACCATGAGGGTTACTGTGAAGAGTCTGAACATTGCTAATAACAACAACACCAACAACATCTTCACACCAGGCTGTCTAGGTCTTTGGATTGGTGACAGCACTGAGAAGGGGCAAGTCAAGACCCAATCCAATAATAATATTGATCTGCTCGATCTCCCGACTTATCACCAATTGAACACGTAGGACGGAGGATGACTGATTTAGAGCCACCACCAAATGCTATAAATGTTCTATAGCAACAAATTTTAGAAGCTTGGGATAGCATATTAGCATAGATTCGCTTATTTCCAGTGTCTCTTATCGACTAGCTGAATGCGTTAGACATAGAGGACACATTATTAGTATTTACATAAATATTACAATTAAATCTTCATCGTTTCTTTTTATTCCTGCAAATGTTATTCAAATCTACTCTATCTAATGTTCATTTATAGCTGTTTTCGTTTATCACTATTTGCTGCTCTTCTATTTCTACCTCGTCCCTTACAATCGGTGCACCTTATTTATGATGGTCAGTAAATTTAAAACCTTTTGCATGAGTTTTTTTAACGATTTTTTAGGCTTGCTATTATTTTATTTTTAACCGAAAACACCCTTCACTTTAAATAAATCCGAATATTGGACTGATTGATTGAAAAATCCGAGTTCATAACGTGAGCCAGGACCCGTCTAGCCCCACTACTTGCATTGTTAATTTTTCAGTTCACACTAGATTACCTTTCTCTATAGGGATTAAGATGCACTGTTGCATTCCCGATTCAAGGGTAGCCATTTTAATTAACTAATCAAGCCTAGTTACATAAGGCGCTGTATTTGCATTAGTTTTCGGTAGGTTTAATTTATTGAGGATGGTGTGAAACTGATACGAATACTAACGTAAATACACGTTGTGCCTTTTGTAACCACGTAATAAGTAATAAATACTATAGACCAAGCTCAGTAGCCTAGTGGCTAGAGGCGCCATCCGTCCCGTACTGAGCATTGGAAAGTGTGAGATCAAACCCTATTGAGACGAATTTTCGCGAATCACTATTCGCAGTTTTTCGAAGGTTTTTTTGTGAAGTTAAGGTTAATACCGGGTATTAAACTCCCTGAGCTTCTCCCTTTACAGGCAGGAAGCCACACGGCTGATAGCTCTATAAAGATAGAAGTTTATTAATGCAACAGCTGCCTATGAATCTCTCTAAAAAAATAATGTAAATACACTGCCTATTGTAACCACGTGCAACTCTTAAAAAATGCCTACCTGTGATTCGTAAATTTAGAATGTATGTACTAAGTGAAATTCTCGTCATATGATATCGTATGATAAATAAATTATCTCGCCAACTCCTCTGAGCCCGTTTTATTATTTGTACACTTTTTTCTCAGAACATTTTCATCGTAATATTGTGAGCATTGCTTCTTCTTTTAACTATCGTCGTGTCCACACTATACCGTTGACCTTTTCAACGGCAAAAGCCAATAGTAATGTGGACATGTCGTTGGCTCGAGCCAACGAGAATCGGTCGAATGTCGGTCCCCTTCAAAGAAAGTCAAAAGCCAATGGAGAGTGTGGACAGGCCAATCACGCGACTTCCCCATTCAGTAGCGAGTGAAGACGCCGTAGAGCAACGATAGACACACGATCGAGTTTTAGAGTATACCGGGATCGTCCTGTTTTGTGGGACTGTCGATTAAAGGAGTACAAGGACAGGAATACAAAATTTGATGCTCTTCTGGAAATTACCGTCAGCTTTGGAATTGATGTCATTTATCTGTTTGCTTCTACGAATGCTAGTGAATTCTTTATTTTTTATGTACGTTAAATGCAGCGTATGTTGTTCTAATGTTTCTATCTCTTCTCATTTCTTTCCCAAGTTCTTTTGCTTCTTTATTTGTTTGTCTGATTTGAATTGGTTTGTACTTCTTCGGGTCCCGTTATTGTATTGTCTTCTAGTTTCCATTACTATCCATGGTCTGCTTTTCAATTGCTCCCCATTTCCATCAATTAGGACTTCCTTATCTCCTATCATGTTTTATTAATGTCTGTGTTCGGTCTCTCCCATGAATACCTGGTTCGCGATGTTCGAGATTTATATTGGTCCTATTATATTATATTTATATATTATTTCTTGTCTCTTCTTCTCATTATTTGTTTCGACTTTTTAGTTTGACTCTCAAGTCGGCTATGATTGATGTGGTCGGTTCCCACATATGCACCTGGGTATGCTTTTACCGAAAGAATAAAACTCCTATATCTTTTGTTGATCAAGGTATAGTCTATTTGATTGGGAACAGTTTGTAAATGGCTCGGTGATGTCCAGATGTACAGCCTTCTCTTTGGTACTTTAAACCATGTATTTGTAATTACCATACTTCTGGTTTGGGTAAATTCAATTCAATTCTTTCCCTTGGTGCTTATGGGCCTACACATTTATCTACCTATCCGTTTTCCATATTAGCGTTTACTATCCTAGAATCATGGTAATATCGGAATTCTTTACTATTTTCATAATTTCTTCATTATTCAGTTGGTTATTATTCCTCTATATCCTCCTCACTCTTATCCACAGTTGGTGCATACACCTAGATTATGTATTTTGCCTAATTGGGATTTGCGTTGTATATTTATACATTATAACCCTAATTGAGAGGTTCGCCACATTGATCACGGTACATATATGATATTCTTTGATACTATAACCACTGCATATCTGTGTTATGCATACGTAGCTCCTGAGTAGTACATATGGTAATCTTTGATGGAACATCTCCTTGATCTTGCCATTCTACGTCTCTAATGCCCAGGATGTTCAACAGTTGTATTTCTGTTATTACATTATATACGTGTACTATTTAGGGCCGAATTAACCTAGTTTGGGGCCCTAGACATTATTTTCCTATCTGGTCCCTACAAGAAATAGACCACACAAAAAACTTTATAGCAGTCAGAGGAGTGTAATTACCCAGTGTTACCTTACCTACACAAAAACACGAAACATATTTTACCAAGTACAGTGAGAATTCATAATTGTATTAATTTTTGTATGTGAGTGGAAGGTATGACCGGACCCCTAAAATAACCGAACCCTTGAAATTTGTCTGTGCTATGATCGGGCCCTGCTCCTGCTTGGAATAAACTTCTGACGTTCTAATTTTCTATCCGTTTAGGATAGTCACTGATTTTTGTTTGTCCCATTAAGGACGTCGTTGTATTGCCGTCATTCAAGTCTAAGATTCCCCTCGGAGAACCGAATGGGGGAATTCATTTTTTGCCAGGGGATATCCTTGAGGATCTTTAATGCAGTAGTTTCCCGTGGCTTTCCGTAACCTCCGGCCATTGACCATTTAATGATTCGTGCTCCTTTTTGGAGCGAATTCTCGCTCTGGTTGGCGCCCCCGGAGCTCTTGGCCAGCAAGAGGATTCTGCATATCCCGCCAGATACTCGGTATATAATATCATGCCCAGGACGTGTTCCTATTGGTACTGAAAGTAGTTCTATGCTGATGATCGCCCTGCAAACCTGAAATATATTATTCGGCAGGAAATAATCCGAATCAGTGTATCGAGCACGGTGACCACCACCATCAAGATATTTCGTTTAAAATAGCATACATATAAATTGTTATTTCATTCAGCTTACATTCTAGGATTTCTCCTGTTGTCTCGTCCTTTCCTGGTGTTTTCCACTTTTTAGATATTTATTACTTCCATAAACTGTGCGGGGGTATGCTCGTTTATTTCTCCTTTTGTGCAGTTCTTATTCTTCCTGTTTCGTCTATGTGTAGTATTGCTTGGAAGTATTCTTCAATATTTAGTTCATTTGTGTGCTGTGCCTTTTTCCTGTTCTTATTCTTCCTGCTTTTCTTCTATGTGTGGTATTGCTTGGAAGTATTCTTTCCAAAAAAAAAGACCTTTATTGGCATTTCCCTCACTGCCCCTCCACATCACAAACCTCAACAAAAATATACAAAAATAAAAATAAAAATACAATATAAATAAAAGTACTACTCCGCCAAAAATTACTAATTACCCCCATCTATCGCCGCTCCCTTTGTCCTTGTCACTTTCCTCTCCCACGTCAGCCTCCTGCAGATTTTCACGCCTTCCCCATCCTCGCATAACCATTCTCCAACCCACTCTGCTTTCACACCCTCACATTCTTCGCTAAGGTGCCACCACGTGTCGCTTCCCTTACTACACAGCGCACACGCGGTGTACCCTAAACCCATCCACACTTTCCTCCCTCTCTCGTCTGACCCACACCTCGCTCTTGCCATGCATACCTTGTCCTCCTTGCTCCACTCACCCCTGGCTAAGTAACTCGGGAGTCTCCCACTCACTTGCCACTCTACGTAGCCAGGGTTGTAAGAGCTCTCATTCATTCTAGTCTGCCGTTCTTGCCACTCAATCTCTCTCTTACCTCAGTTCCTAGGCTTCCCATTTCTCTCAGCTTCTCCTCTACCCACACCTCAGACATACCCACTCTTTCATACATCCTTCCTCTATCCTTTCTCCAACCACTCTCCATCCTACTCTTACACCTGATCCATACCTCCCGCACCAGTCTTTCCTCACCCAATTCCTGCAATCTTTCTTCAAACTTCACAACACTTACACACGACTCCCACCACATACTCATACGATTCGTCTCCTGCAACAGCACTGCTCTCGGTGTCGACCTTTCGAGACCCAGCAGACTCTTCAGGAGCACACCTTGCTCTCTCTCTATCACATCCCACTCACGCAATCCCCACACTTCCACTCCATACAACAGAATAGGTTTTACACACGCATCCCAGATCTTGCACGCCATTACGAGGTTACCGTCCTACAACCTCTCCCATTTCCTTCTCGCTATTCCCCAAGCCATTCTCGCTTTCGCTTGCATACTTTCCACATGCACCCTAAATCCTCCTCCACTGTCAAACCAGAAACCCAAATATTTAAAGACATTCACTCTCTCAATCATCCTTCCCTTCCATTTCAGCTCTTCCACTCTACCCCTTCTACCCCTATTCCTAAACATCATCCATTTAGTCTTCTCCACATTCACTACTAGCCCTCTCCTATCCATGTACCTTCCCATTCTTTCCAACATCTCTTGCATCTCTTCCACTCTCTTGGCTACTAATACTATGTCATCCGCATATGCCAGCATCCACACCTTGGTTCTCTCCACCACGACCCCTCCAGCCTGTCCTCTCCTCAGCACCGCCTCCAACTCGCTTGTGTATAGATTGAACAGGAGGAGGCTTAGCGGCCACCCTTGCCTTACACCCACATTCACCCTAAACTTCTCAGACACTTCTCCATTCACTCTCGATTTTGCCCACGTCTCTTTATATATACTTCTCACCCACTCCACTCCTTCCACTTCCATACCCAATCTATCCATACATTCCACCAGTTTCCCCCTAGGAACTGAGTCATACGCCGCTTTCAAATCCACAAACACCGCATACACTCTCCCTTTGCACTCCAACGCTTCCTCCACCATTCTCGCAAGCGTCCCTCTTCCCTTTCTGAAACCCCCCTGGCATTCCGGCAGCAGCCCTTTTCTATCCACTTCCCTCGCTAGTCTATTTTTCACAATTGTCATCATCGCTTTGTATCCCGCATTCATAACGGTAATACCCCTATAAATATTTACGACCGATGCTGCTCCCCCTTTGTGTACCGGGACCACCACCCCCACACGCCACTCTTCCGGCAGTTCTTCCTCACCACTCCAGACTCTATTCAAAACCTCCAGTAACTTATCTTTTCCTTCCTCTGTTAATCTTTTGAAGGCCTCTGCCTTCAGCCCATCTTCCCCCGCCGCCTTTCCCAGTTTCAGCTGCCCTATAACCACGTCGACCTCTTCCCGCGAAAACGCCTCCCTTCCTACCACCGGTCTCGGACTCCCTAAATCCACCTCTGACCCCGCCATCTCTCTACAGCTCTTCTCCCACTCTGCCAGCTCTATGCTAACGTTGTCCTTTTTTACGCTTCCCCTCAGAATTTCCCACAACCCTTTCTCTGTCACACACTCCCTCAACCTCGTTTCTACCTTCTGCAACTCCTCTATCTTCTTCCTCTCGCAGGTTCTCTCGAACTCCCTCTTCGCCTGATTGGCCCTTTCCACTTCACCTCTCCCATTTCTCCACTTCGCCATTGCTCTTCGCCAGCTCGACTTCTTCACCCTACATTCCTCGTCAAACCAACTCTCCCTCTGCCCCCACTCATCTTCTTCTCCAATGCAGCCACCATCACTCTCTCCAACTGGAGCATCGAATGCACATCCTCCCACTTGACGCGTTTTAGCTTTTTCTCATATGCATCCAAATCCGGCTCGCTCCATCCAAACCTCTGATGCCCCTTCCTCTGTTCTCCCTTCCCAACGTTCCTCACCCTAACGACCACCTCCACCGGTACATGATCCGACCCTCCTACGTTTTCCACCCTGAAGCACACCAACTCTTCCCTTTCGATCTCTTTGACCACCACGTAGTCCAAAACCGAGCCTCCTCCTTGTCCGCAGAACGTTTTTTTCCCTTCCCAGTCCCCTTCACAGCAACCGTTGAGCACATCCCATCCTGACTTTCTCACCCATTGCATCCATTCTCTACCCTCCTGGTTAGTCACTTTATCCTGGGAGCACCTTTTGCTCCAGTCACCGTCTTCTCCGATCCCTCCTTCCAGCTCCCCCACCCTCACATTCCAGTTGCCCCGATGATCCACATATCTGCTGCCGTATCCAGTTCGTCTAGTACCTCCATTAATTCCACCCGGTTTTTGTTACAGTACACTGCTCCCACCCACACCGCACTTCTATGCATTTCCACCTTCCCTATTACGAGTCCTGTAGCTTCTCTTAGCGTCTCTCTGTTCCATTTTCCCACTATCTTCCTCACCCCCAATAGGATTCCTCCTTTGGCTCTACCCATCTTAGCTTCCTTCTTCGCTCCCTGAGTCATACAGTCCCATCCTGTCGGCATACAACACTCTACCTGCCCCGCCTCCTCTTCTATCAGCTACGTCTCTACTAGCCCCACTATGTCCTTTGAGCCCAACCAATCCTCTAGTTCTTTTACCCACACTCCTCCTAGCACTTTTTTCTTTAGACCCGCAGTTGCCCTCGTCACTTCTATCCACCCCATACTCCTGGCTCGTCGTCCTCACCCCCTTCAGCACTTTTTTGCCAGACCATCGCCCTGCCAGATCCACCACTCGCCTGCCACATTCATTTTTCGGTAGCCCACTCTCACTTCTACACCTTTCGCTATTTCCTCCTTGGCCCTCTCCCTTATTTTCTTCTGAACGTCCCTCTCCGCTACGGTTAAATCATCGTCTATATATATATATATATGTTTGTCCCCTTCAATTTGTGTTTAGACCTCATTATCTGCATTTTCTCGTCCCAACTGGCCAGCCCCCTTTCTCCCCACCTCCACCTCTCTCCGCACCTGCACACTAACCTCCAGCTTCTGTATAACTCCCTCCACCCCTTCCTTTCCTATCCCCGACACCACTACATTGTTTTTCCTCTCATTTCTTTGTCTCCCCTCCTCTCTCTTTTCTATCGTGACCACTTTCCTTTTCGCCTCCTTTACCCACTCCGGCGCTGCTTTCCCCTCCTACTCTCCCCCATTTTTACCAGCTGGTCTATCTTTCCATATTTAGTTAATTTGTGTGCTGTCATGTTCTTACTCTTGCTTTAAGCCTGTTGTTTTTCTTATGGTTATTTATCTTTTTGTAGAATTATTTAGCATTGCTGTTTCCGTTCTTTCTAGTTCCTCTAGCTTTGCATCCATCCATTCCTTTTTCATTTTGCATTTCTTATTCTTTGTCGTATATAACTTGGCTGATCTTCCAGACCCCTATCTTGACCTATTTCAATCTTGCTTTGTGTTTGTCCTGATACTTAATTTGAATTTGTTACCGTTTCGGCGAATATGCCGCTTATCTCTGCTCCACGCTCAGTGGGGTAGGAAAAAACCGGGCTGCGTGGCCTGCATGTTGGTATTTTGGCTATAATATTTTCTATGCACCTTTTTTATCTTCGTTCCTTCCTAGTTTGTATGCTTCGGTCAACTTTTGTTAGGACTCCCACATTCTTTGCTCGGAAGTGTTAAACCTCCTGTTTTGATTTGATTACTGTCAGCTTCCTTTCTTTAATGATGATACTATTCCCTTTCCTTTATGTCTCTTGTACTTCCATTTTACCTGACTGTTTTAATAAAAACTTCTTATTTGAAATGAGCGTTCTGAAGCAGATGGGAATTCCAAAAAACTATTTTTGAGCCTTTTAACAGTTTTTCAGTTGTAACTTTTTTCTATTAAAGCTAGGATAATTCAAATTGCAAAGTTCAAGCCCGATATCTCTTAGCGTTTTCTCGAATAATGCCAAAATGGTGTGAAGAATGTGATTTTTGAGCATTTCATGTTTTTTCGGCCATAAGATTTTTGTTTTTAAAGCTGTAAGGATGATTATAATTCCAAAGTTATAGAGATTGTTAAGCCCGAAAAACGGCTCTTTTTATGTTTTATGTTTATCACTTACCTTTTTTTCGAAAAAAAAAAAAGGCAAAAATGGTCTGAAGAGTGTGTTTTTGAGCCTTTTCGCAGTTTTCCGTGGTAACCTTTTTCCTTTCTTCCTAAGCTAGAAGGGTGTTTCAAATTGCTAAATTGCATAGAATTTCAAGCCCGGCAAACGACCCTTTGTATATTGTCTTTCCGCAAAGTACAAACAACTGTGTGATTTTTTGTGCCATTTCACGATTTTTCGTAATCTTTTCCTTTATATATTAAGAAAGATAATTCATACTGGAAAGTTATAGAAAATTTCAAGCCCGACTAACGTCCCGTTGAATGTTTTCAGGTATCTCATACTGTTTTCACGGAAATTTACGCAAATGATGTAGATTTTTGGCCATATCTTTTTCTTTTAAATCTAGAAGAATGATTCAAATTACAAAGTTATAGAGAATTTCAAACAACCGGTCATTTAGATTTTTCCGATGTCTTTTACAAATTACCGGAAAATTAAGGTGTTTTCCGTTATGTGTTACTTAAATGTGTTACTATAATTTAGTATAGTGCAGGAGCTGGTGTAGCTTTACTACTGTTTAGTTTGAAAATTAGATTTTATTAATTTTTCAATCGTAAATGTTTGCAATAATATATTAAAATTAATCATGTAAAAATGTATAACTTGAGTTGTAGCTATTAAATTTTTTTGGAAACTTGCTAATTAGATTTATTATACATACTTGCAGCAAAAGTTATTGTTGCGATGATTATTAAATGATTAAATAATCAAAACAGAAATTTTTTCGATATGACTACATTTACATTGTCTCACGTACATATCTAACTATTTATCTTATTAGAAATTGCTCTATTATAAATCATCGTACAATGTTTGATGATGTAACACAGAACGAATTCGAATTGAGAGGAATTTTTCAAGCTTCATTGAAATGATACCGCTATCCCATAGCTCAATTGTATCGTCCATAAAAGAAGTGAACCTTGATTCGGGTCTCCATTAAAAACGGATTTAACCAACCGTCACAATTAAATTTTGAACCAAAAAGAAACAACAGTCCATTTTACTCCCGTTTATGGCTAATACATGAAAGAATCTTAATGAGCCGACGAAGATATGCAATTATGTTAAGCGTATTCGTCCGGCAGCCCTGTTATTTAGTGAAGGGTGGCGATTTCGTAAAGTAAAGACGTGTCCGGCGGACCGACACCGGCGCGCGCGGCTCTCTTCTTCCTCAACGGGCTAAATAGTGCTTCTTCTTCTTGGCCATCCCCACCCCCTATATAAAGACCATCGGCGGGTCGGAAGAGCGCAGTCGTACCGTGCGGTCGTTTCGCGTTCACATTGGGATTTTGCACTTGTTGGGGAATTGTTTCCGCGCACACACACACCGTCCAGCAGCAAGACATTTTTGTTCAGAGTTGAATTGTTTTTTGGAGCAGTGCGCGAGTGACCAGCGTTGACTTTTTAAATCTCACTGCCAGCAACGCGACTCGACGAGGGTTTATATTTTTAGTAAATATACACGCTCCCCTTTGTGGATACTATCAGCACAGCAGCCGGCCGGCTTGTCGCGCTATCGATTTATATACGGTGAGTTGGGGGAGGGTTTTGGGCTTGGCAGTATGTGTCTAGAAATAGAATATGTAGTGGAGTTATTTTCAATTCGTCGGCTTTATTTGCACATTAGTCAACTTTGTTGTTTACGTGTTATATTATTATATTTATAAAAAAGCTAATAAACAAATGTAATTTGAAAATGTTTTTAAAACAAATTCAATTGTTTTGTAATTGTCGTTTTGACTTTATTTCCTTTTAATATTAGTGAGTAAGAGATATTTATTTATAAAAAGCTTCAAGTTTCTTACATACATAAGCTATTAATAATTATATTTTGGGTAATTTTCTTGAAATAAAAATAACTTCCATCTTTATAGACATATAGACTTATAGCCCCGTAATAATAATAAATATATAAAACCCTCACATTTAAAAGAAATGAAAAATCAATTTTTATGTTAGTATTAGTAATATAATTCATTTATTCATTCATCATAGCAATACAATTTAAAAAAAGTTAAGTTTTTACATAAATTAAAATTAAAGTCTAGTGCCTAAAATATTCCTTTATAAAAAAGTCCTTAAAATTTAAATGTACACCAATACAATGCATTATAACAAACTGATTTCTTGTTCTGATGTGATATCAGATTTTAATTAATTACATATAATTAACTAACATAATAATAATAATTTTTATAAAAAACAATAATTTATAATAAAAATCATTTTACATGAATTCACTTTAAATTATTAAAAAATTAAAATATATACTGATACTAACATATACTACATAATAATAATTTGTATAAAAAATAATAATTTATAATAAAAATCATTTTACATGAATTCACTTTAAAAATTAAAAATTAAAATATATACTGCTGAAATTTACCCTAAAAAAATACCATTCAAATCTAATTTACACCAATACAACAATGTTAGTTGTTTTAATGTGATAGCAGATTTAAATAAATAAAATTAACATAATAATAATAATGAACATAATAATATAAAAAAAGATTTTTTAAATTCTAACCCTCACATTTTAAAAATGTTATCTTTATCGTTATTATTATTAGTACTAACATAAAAATAACCACTTTTGTTCTCAATGTCTGGATAATAATAAATATAATTAACATAATACATTTAACACAATGGGCTGACGACCGAAGTCTTTCTGCCCATAATAATAATATTAATTGGGGAAACGAGCAGTTTATACTGAACAAACCCTCCCGTACCTAGACAAAAACAATACACAAGGCTAAAGAACTCATAATCGAGAAAAACAAATTATACTTGATTATAATATATAATATAATATATATAATAATTATTATTATATTATTATAATTTTATTGGGGAAAATAACTGTCGTAAAACCGCCGACTATTAACAATATCTACATTCCTAATAATAATAATAATAATTTTTTTACGGTGAGTACAGCCCCCGCCCCTAGGCTGTGTGCACTGCGGCCCTTCACGGACCTATTGTGCCTCAATTAATAATTATTATTTTAGAGATCCTTTTTCGCCTGAAAACAGTTTTTGTTGTTTTGCAACAAAAAAATCCTTATTTATATATTTTTTTTGTTGAAAATCAATAGGAAAAACAAAGCTTTTCAGTCGAAACTACCTTTAAAATAATTATAATTATTATTACGAGCGTGATATTGTCGGTTTTACGACAATTCGTTTCTCCAATTACAATTTTTATTACGGCACAAAAGTCCTTGGTCCCTATAAATATGGTAGTTATTTTTATTTAAAGAAATTTAGCCAACATATAATTATTAATAAATATAATGTATGTAATACACATTTTTTTTTAAATAAATATCACTTGGTATTAATAGGAAATAAAATCAAAATGACAATTTATATATTTTGTGATCAATTATATGTTCTTTAGCCTAGCAGAGTATTTTTTTGTCGTGTTACCGGAGGGTTGGTTTAGTATAAACAGGGCGTTCCAAAGAAAATACGTGGCAACCATTGACTAAATAGTTTAATTAGACTTGACTAGAACTAGACTTTGAATTAAATAGTTTAGTAAATCAATGGTGACAAACGATTATTATTCCAAAAAAATGAAATACATGTCGTACATAGTAGTATCAGTATTATATCCCTGGTATTATTGAACAGATCGAGATTATAAAATTAAAATAGAGGGTAAAGATTTTCATGTTAAAAACTACATATAAAAATACCGTAATTATTTTTGAGGCCCTTTAAAATTACCTATGGAGACGAAAGTCAGAGTTTTGAGGCCGGTAAATCGCGAGTCCCAGAACAAACTGCCCCTGTTGCAATCCCCATCTCAGTGTGACACACCCCAAATATCATATAATAATCGAATATTTGAATAGTATTATATTCATAAATATATTATTATGATTGTAATAGGTTGAGATGTTATTGATAAGATAGTATTAGTTACATTTTGTATTTGGCTATCGTCCTTTGGGTCCTTCGGTCGAGTGTATGTGTAATATGTAATATGACTTCTGGAGAAAATCGTCCCCGAGTTTTCTAAAGTGTCTTTAATTTTTGGCAAACTATTTATATGCATAAACATAAATCTTTATTGTTATATTGTATTTAAAAACATGTTCTATTTACTTTTGAAGTTTAGACGAATTCAATTTTTAATAATTTAAATAACTGTACTCAGCTCTGTGGGCTAGTCGTCCGTCTCATACTGAGCATTGGGGGAGCGTGAATTCCAACCCCAACCGATCGAATTTTTGAGAATCACCTTTTTCAGATATTCTCTGCGAAGTTAAGGTAAATACCATCCGAGCCTCTCCCTTTACCGGCGGAAAAGTCGCACGGCTGATAGCCCAATAAAGATAGTGTTTCTTTTTTAATAAGTTACCTTATAAATCGATATAAAAAACTTCTATATCTATATCAGCCGTGAGGCTTTTCCGCCGGTCAAGGAAGAAGCTCAGAGAAGTTTAATCACCCGGTATTTACCTTAACTTCACAGAAAACTTCTGAAAATTGTGAAAGGTGATTCGCGAAAATTCGTTCCCTGAGGATCGAATTCAGGCTCCCCAATGCACAGTACGAGACGGACGACGCCTCTACCACTCGGCCACTGAGCTGGGTAAATCGATATATAATTTGATGTATTCGATTTTTGAAAACACTAAAGTTATGATCGTATTGCTGGATTATTCAAAATTAAAATAAAGCTTGATTCATTTATTAGCCTCAATTATTAAGGCCGCAGTGAGAAAAAGTATATATAAAGTAAATTTTCCCTATATATAAAATCGAATTTTTGAATGTTGTAACCAATAAATTCTAGCATGTAGCTTTATTTATTTCCTAATTATTAACGCTGTAGTTGAAAAGTTTATATAAAATCACTTTTCGCAATAGAAAAAAATATAAAAATTATATTATTCGAATTATTTCGAATTTTGAAAACTATGAAGATACCAACGTATAAATATATAATATAAATAAATATTATTACACATTCGCCACACCTTTTATTTATTAGTCTGAGTAATATGCATTTACCAACCTTAGAATGAGGTTTGATTAATTTAATAGTCACAATTAATAACGCCGCAGTGGAGAAAAGTTCATATGAAGTCACTTCTAGCTTTAAAATGAAAAAAGTTACGGCCGAAAATTGTGAAAATACTCAACAATCAAATTTTTCTCACAATTATTGCAATTTTCCTGAACAAGGGTAAGAGATAGCGGACAACTTTTAAAGGGCCGTTTGTCGGTCTTGAAATTCTTTACAACTTTGCAATTTAAATCATCCTTCTAGTTAAAAAAAAGTATGACTGAGAAGAAGAATATATATTTATTGTAACATACATACATACAAGATATACAAACATGTACAAGAGGCCATCGAGGTATGACTGAAAAAAACGCCAAACGCTCAAAAATAATTTTTTTATACCATTTTTCCATATAAAAACATCCAAATGGCCGTTTGATGAGATGACATTCTCTATAACTTTGCAGCTTAAATCTTCCTTCTTGCGTTAGAAAAAAAAAGAACAGAAAAAAATATTACGGCCGAAAACCCGTGACAGGTACAAAAATCACATTTTTTGTACTTAACGGGAAGATATAACAGAAAACAGTCAAAGGGCCGTTTGTCGGGCTTGCAAATTCTATATTACATTACAGGTTCAATCATCCTAGAATGCTAAAAAAGAAAGAAATTACGAACTACCGCGAAGTTTTACACACTATTTTGCCATTTTCCGGAAAAAAGGTAAGAGATAGAGGAAAACATTCAAATTTGTCGTGCTTGATATTCTCTATAATTTTGCAATTTGAATCATCCTTATAGCTATAAAGAATTACGGCCGAAAAACCGTGAAAAGGCTTAAAATCGCATTTTTCACACCATTTTTGCCATTTTCCGGGAGGAAAACATTTAATGTGTCGTTTGTCGGCCTTTAAATTCTATATAATTAAGAAATTGGAATCATCCTAGCTTTAAAAAGAAAAAAGTTACTTCCAAAATACCGCTAAGAGGTACACTATTCACATTTTCACAACAAAAAAATGGATTTTACAGGAAAACGAGAAGAGATATCGGGAGCCATCTAAAGAGTCGCTTGTCGGGATTGAAATTCTCTATAACTTTTTCAATTTGAATCATCCTTCTAGTTTTAAAAAGTTGAAAAAACATATGGCAAAAAAACTTGAAAAATTCTATATAACTTGAAATTGAAATTTGAATCATCCTAACTTTAAAAAGAAAAAAGTTACTTCCAAAAAACCGCAAAGCCGTACAAAACTCACATTTTCACAAAAATGCATTTTGCAGAGATATCGGGAGCCATTTATAGGGTCGTTTGTCGGGGTTGAAATTCTCTATAACTTTTGCAATTTGAATCATGATTCTAGTATTAAAAAGAAAGAAGAAAGGTATGGCAAAAAATCGTGAAAAATCTCAAAAATCATATTTTCGCACCAGTTTCCCCATATAAAACGATCTAAAGGGCCGTTTATCGGGCCTCAAATTCTCTACAGCTTTGCAATTTGAATCTATATCTATCTATCTATCTAGCTTTAGAAAGAAAAAAATTACGATCGAAAGACCGCGACAGGCACATAAATCACATTTTTCACACACTGTTTTGTATTATTTTGTATTATTTGTAATTAATGTTATTTTTTATTATATATTATTTGTTATTGTTATTTGTATGATATATTGTTGTCCTCTAAGTGGAGTCATCTGTTGGGCAATAAACGTTATTATTATTATTATTATTAATTTAAAACGGGAAGGTATCGTAGAAAGCATCTGTTTTGGCCGTTTTTTGGGGCTTGAAATTCTCTATTACATTGCAATTTGAAACATAATAACTTTAAAAAGAAAAAATTACAGCCGAAGAAAACGTGAGAAGGCTCAATTCACATTTTACACACCATGTTTTACATTTTCCGGGAAAACGGTAAGCGATAACGGAAAACATTTAAAGGGCCGTTTGTCTGGTTTGAAATTCTATATAACTTTGCAATGTGAATTCCAGCCGTATAAAGAACAAAGTTACGGCCGTAAAACCGTAAAAAGGCTACAAAATTACATTTTTCACACTATTTTTGCCATTTTCCAGGAAAACGGGAAGAAATAGCGGAAAGCATCTAAAGGGCCGTTTGCCGGCCATGAAAATAACTTGAATCGTCCTTCTAGCGTAAACATAAATTCTGTATAATTTATATATATATATATATATATATATATATATATATATATATATATATATATATATATATGTAAAATATACCCACGGTATTTCTACTGTAATTTTTTTATTTTTGCATTCTACGATGATTGAAACTGCAATGTAATAGATAATTGCAAGCCCGACAAACGGCTCTTTGAATGTTTTCCGTTATACCTTCCCGCTTTCCCGCAAAGTGAAAAATGTGTTTTTGTACCCGTCACGGTTCTTTGGCCGTCATTTTTCTTTTTTCTAAAGCTAGAAGAAAGATTTCTTATAGTTATAGAGAATGTCAGCCCATCAAACGGTCCTTTGGATGTTTTTTTGGCAAAAATGATATGAAAAATGTGATTTTTAAGCTCTTGGCGGTTTTCAGTCATACTTTTTTTTAACTAGATGGATGAATTAAGTTGCAAAGTTGTAGAGAATTTCTAGACCGACAAACGGCCCTTTAAATGTTGTCCGCTATCTCTTACCATTTTCCCGGAAAATTGCAAACATTGTGAGGAAAATGTAATTGTTGAGCCTTTTCACGATTTTTCGGCCATACCTTTTTTCTTTTTAAAGTTAGAAGTGACTTCATATGAACTTTTCTATATATTTGAGTGTTAACCTCAGTTAACCTTAGTTGTCTATGGTTAACCTGCAGCATATTAAAACTGAAGTTTTATTTACTTTTCAAACTGACATCAGTTGTCACGTTGACAGATAACCGCCGGTTACAAATGTACACAATGCAAACATTGTTTGTACGACTTTTTTATGAAGTTAGTAGTATATGAAGTCACTTTTACGATTCTAAAAATTCTAAAAAATCAAATTTTTTTAAACATTAAAGATAAAATCCATTTTTTGTCAAACGTAAAATTGGAAATGAGAATGTCATCTACTCCGGATCAGAGAAAGGTGTTTGGCCTCATTGGACGTTGGCAGTTACCATGTTACCATCTAATCCTATTAGCCACTCATCTAAATAGTTCGGTTGATGTCATTCTTGTTCATTGCTTTAGATATAACCTTCTTCGAACAGGCCCCTCTACCTTTCCTTGTACTATGACTTCTAGTGGAGAGTATTTTTCTCATCTCATAATATGCCCAAAATAAGATATTTTTCGTATTTTTCTAGTGAGAATTCCTCCCCTTCTTTTGTTAATCACATTTTTATTGGTTACATAGTGTGTCTAGAATATTCTGAGTATTTGACGGTAGCACCAGAATTTAAATGCTTCAAATCGCTTTATAGTGTTCTCCATCAGGTCCACTTCTTTACACCGTAGTATAATATTGAAAAAAAAAACTTCAAGTCGCTTTATAGTGTTCCCCATCAGGCCCACGTCTCTACACCGTAGTATAATATTGAAAAAAACTTCAAGTCACTTTATAGTTTTCCCCATCAGGTCCACGTCTCTACTCCGTAATATAATATTGAAAAAAAGTAGCATCGGAGAGTCCTTGTTCGTAGTCTGATGTTTCATTTTAGGTTACAAATACTTCAATATGTTTTTTAAATAAATTTTGTATGTCAACAAAAATATCAGCATGTTCCTCTGCACATAACAAAGGCTATTGTATGCAAGCCGTGATTCACTCCCGCCGAAACAACAATATTTTCCATAAATAAACCATGCACACGAAATACATGCGGTGCATAATTGTGAGAAATTCGTCTGCACGCCTGCAATCTTTGTTTTCTTTGTGAATCAGCGAAAACGCATCGCATTACCACTTGGCGTATTTATATGGGCGCTGTCTGCATCCCCATAGGGCAAACCATTGACTTCCTACTTAACCCGGATATAATAACCGATTCCAGACTACTGCATAGAATATAACTATGTCACAGTTTACTCGATAACAGTTAAACTATCAAACAGTTTAGTTTACATTTTCAATCTGCAGCGGTTTGCGGATAAGGAAATTATCGTTAATGTTTCCTTTGAGCATAAAGCTATTTTCGGCCTGAATTGGCTAATATAAATTGTAAACATTATAACATATGATTACATTGTTTTGTGCGCCTTTTTATATTGTTTTACGATTTAATCGTTTAAATGACGGCATATGTTAAATTTGCTCTTATTTTACGATGTTTTACTCCGCAATATAATGACAATTAAAATTAACAATTGTTATTTGTCAAATGATTGCATATAATCATTATGTATACACATTAGTTCCAGATATTTTTTATTTACTAACTTCTTGTGGCTTAAAACTACTTCTAAAGTTAGTATAAATAAACAATTTAATATAAATTAATGCAAACATAGATTAATATTGGGATATAGATAGACGACTACACGAGACATATTATTACCGATATCTGTATAATAATCCACTTTAAAACTGGAAGCAATCCTAGAATAGTGAGATCGGCAATCTCAATAAACACTCGATCAGAGAGAATGAAACTGATACTACAACAACCCATCTCAAATAACAAACAACTGAAACAAAGCATACACGAGTATCAAAATACGTTAACCACTAAACTAACACATTCCCTAGATTTGGATAAAATAACAACGGACATACGGACAGCTACCAACAAAATTTGCTCACGACCGCACAAAAAGATAGGAACATTAAGATCTGACGGAAAAACACGACACGTCGATCAAAAATCTATATTATAAGAAACTAGAATACCAAATTAGGAAAAAAATCGGCGGTAAAAGTGAAGTGAATGACGGAGAAATGCGACGAGATGGAAGGTCTAATCTCAAACCATGATACCTTTATATTAAAGGTATGTATATTACATAGAAAAGTAAAAGCGGTAGCAGCATCTATAAAAAAAATAATAAAAAGGAAATAATGGATGCGTGGGAGTTTTACATTGCTCAACCATACCAGAATAGATCACAATATTAATGCAGAACCTTTGAAGGGCCATATATTTTAACAAATGAAAGAATCAAAGTATTTTACAAAGATCAAAGAATAGAAAATCGACAGGTCCTGATACCGATGGAAATCATCAAATTAATTGAAGGGGACAACATCAACATAGTAGTCTTCTTCTTCTTCTTAAAATTCCTCTCCTATCGGAGATTGGAAATCATCACTACTACCCGGACTTGATCAATAGCTTGTCTGAAGAGTTCTGCAGATGTGCAACCAAACCACTCCCTTAAGTTGCGCAGCCATGAGATTCTTCTTCTACCGACAGTTCTTTTGCCTTTTATTTTGCCTTGAATAATGAGTTTAAGGATGTTATATCTACTTCCTCTCAGAACATGTCCTAGATATTCTAATTTTCTCTTTTTTTATGGTGTTACACATTTCTTTGGTTTTATTCATTTGGCGTAGCACTTCCTCGTTAGAAACCTTGTCGACCCATGGTATTCTTAGCATCCTCCTATAGCACCACATTTCAAATGCTTCTATTTTCTTGATGTTATCTGTTTTGAGTGTCCAAGCCTCCATTCCATACAATAGAATGGAGAATATATAGCATCTTAACATTCTGGTTCTTAGTTCTAATTTTATGTCTCGGCTGCAGAGTATTTTCTTCATTTTTATGAAAGCGCTGCGAGCTACTTCAATTCAACATTTGATTTCTTTTGTGTTATCTGCTGTTTCAGTTACCCATGTGCCAAGATATTTATAGGAGTGCACCCATTCCACGTCGTCGTTATTAATCTGAATTGGTGGTCTATGATGGTTTGTGTTTTCATTTTTCGAAGTTGCCATGATTTTAGTTTTCTTTAGATTCATATCTAGGCCATATCTCTTGCAGAAAGTGTTTGTTAACTCAACCAGATGTTGCAGGTCTTCTAGATTATCGGCTATAATAGCGGTATCGTCTGCGTATCTCAAGTTGTTAATTATTTCTCCGTTTATGACAATACCACCGGTTTCTTCTGCTAACGCTTCTTCAAAGATGCCTTCGCTATAGACATTAAATAAGAGAGGCGACAGTATGCAACCTTGTCTAACACCGCGACGTATCTCTATCTCCTCACTTAGATCTTCTCCTATTTTGACTCGCGCTGTTTGGTGCCAATAGAGATTAGATATTATTCTTATGTCTTTGCTGTCGATGTTTTTCTTCTTTAGTATCTCTAGTAGTTTTGAGTGTTGAACTCTATCAAATGCCTTTTGGAAGTCGATAAAGCAGATGTACATATCCTGATTCATATCGAGGTATCTCTGTCTCAGTACGTTAAGTCCGAAGAGCGCTTCTCTAGTACCCACACCTTTCCTAAAACCCATTTGAGTATCACTGATGTCTTGTTCTAATTCCTTATAAATGCGGTCTGTATAATCTTTAAAAAGATCTTTAAGGTGTGACTCATTAGGGCAATGATTCTATGGTCTGCGCACTCTCTGGCTTTATTTTTCTTTGGCAGTGTCACGAATGTTGAAGCTAGCCAGTCAGTAGGAATAATGCCCGTCTCATAATTCTCTCGTTAAAAAGTTTTAATAGGATATCTATGGCGTCTTCTCCGATAAGCTTTAGCAGGTCAGCAGGCACTTCGTCAGGTCCTGCCGCCTTTCCGGATTTGCAGTTTTTAATTGCATGTTCAAGTTCTTCTCTTATTATTTCTGGGCCAGTACATTCTGTGTCTGAGTTCGCCAATTCAGTCCGATTATCGTTAAAAAGTTCTTGTATATATTCGCTCCATCTTACTAGTTTGCCTATCGACTCTATTATCAAGTCTCCGTTTTTCTTTACCAATACCTCGGGTTGACGTCTCTTAGCTGTCCCAGTCATTTCCTTTATCTTTTTATGCATGTTGAAAAAATCGTATTTGTTTTGATAGGCTTCAATCTCTCGACATTCATCATTAAGCCATTTTTCTTTAGCCTGCCTTATTTTATTTCTGATGTTCTTGTTTATGGTCTTGTAGGTTTGCGCATCTTTGTTCTTATATTGGCCTCGTATCGTCATCAAGTCCAATATCTCTTGTGTCATCCATTCCTTGTCCTTTCCTCTTATGGATTTCAGTTCTTCATTTCCAACATTCATCAGTACTTGTTTTATGTTTTGCCATTGTTGATCTACAGTGCTATTATCATTATCATCATGTCTTAGTTCGTTCAATTTTTCGTTTATGTTCTTCTTAACTTTTTCGTAAACTACATTATCCTTTAATCTTCTAGGATCCATACATTCTTTAGTTGTTTTCCTAACTAGTTTTTTCAGTTTTACCTGTATGTCAGCTACCACTGGATTATGATCGGACATTATATCCGCTCCTGGATATGTTTTTACTGACTTAATATAGTTTTTAAATCTTCTACGGATCATAATGTAGTCGATCTGGTTTCTAATCATACCCAGTATTCCATCTGATGGTGCTTTCCATGTGTAAAGACGACGTAAAGGAAGCTGATAGAAGGTGTTGGTTATTATCATGTCTTCTTTCTGACAAAACTCGACCAATCTGTCTCCTCGATCGTTACGAAGACCCAGTCCGAACCTGCCGACAGTTCCCTTCACTTCGCCTTGGCCAACCTTCGCATTTAGGTCTCCCATTATAATAAGGACTTCGTTTTTCTTGATAGGTTTGATGACATTATCTAGATCTTGGTAAAACGATTGTATTTCATCTTCATCCTTGTCTGCTGTAGGTGCATAAACTTGAATGACATTTACTGGAACTTTATTTGAGATCAGTTTTAGCAGAATTATGCGGTCTGAGTATGGGACAAAGCTGGTTACCGTATGTTGCACTCGCTGGTCGACAATTATTCCTACTCCATATCGATGAGTGGCATCATCGTTCCCTGTATAGTACATTGTACCATTCTTGGTGGTGTGCTTTCCCGATCCTTTCCACTGGACATCGCTTAAGCCAAGTATATTGATGTTGAGTTTCCTCATTTCCAAAAAGACATTATCTATCTTTCCTGGCGCGTAAAGACCTCTAACGTTCCATGTCGCAATTCTCTCTTTGTGTCTTAAAATTCTGCAAGTAGCTTTATTCAATGCCCTCCTCCCCGGAGATCCGATTGGAGGAGTTATAGCTCCGGAACATTTTGAATTGATTAAAGCCATTGTAATTGTGTGATTACTTTCACTAAGGATATCCATAAAGGATCTTTAATTCAGTGGTTTCCACTTGCCTTCTGAATTCTTATACCGTTGGCCACTGTAGTGGTTCATCCGCTTTTCGGGCCTGTTCTAGACCCTGGGGCAAAAGAGTGCCCAATTCACAGCCGCCCAATCTGGAACAGACGCTGTAGTGCTGATTTTGGTTCGCCCCGGGTATTTCAATTCCCCGGTACCACCCATATCTGGGAGGCATTCCCCTATCCACCACCTGGGGAGGCGCCCGATGGGGGATCAGCAACCCCACACGGGGTAGTACATAGTAGTAGAACTGATCAATAAAGTGTACAGAACAGGCGAATTCTCGGAGGAAGTGCTAAAATCGACTTTTATAACAAGCCGTAAAAACAATAGTCCAAAAAATACAAGCACTACCGCTTAATTTATCTAATAAATCATATGCTAAAGACGTGCCTTCGAGTAATCCATGCCCTAATAAGACAAATATGCGAAATCGACCTGGACGACACACAATTGGGCTTCAGAAAGGACGTTGGAACACGTAACGCATTATTGGGCTTCAACGTCATTTTGCAAAAAAAAAATGGCGTGACCAAAGAAGAGATGTATTTGCGTGCTTCGTCGACTACTTTTGATAAAGTCCAGCATAATAGATTGATCGAGCTCTCCATGAGTTTGGTTTCGACGGCAAAGAGATCCGATGAATTAAAAGGCTGTATTTCAGCCAGCATTCAGAGTTTAGAGTTGGAGATTCCTCTACAGCGGAAAATAGAATAACCAAAAGGGGTCTGTCATGGCTATATTCTTTCTCCTCTCCTATGCAATCTCTACACCGACAGAATTTTCAAGATAGTTCAGGACGAACTAGAACTTGGCATACAAATCAACGGCGTACGAATAAGTACGGTAATGATAGCGTCATCTTGGCCGAAAGTATCGTGGACCTACAGTTACTGCTTCATAAAATTAGTGTCAGCAAGAAGGTACTCTACGGATTTGGGCCACTCTACCCCGGGGGATTCGACGACCAGTTTCCTTCGACGAGTGTTGACATAGATCCCCCTCAGGTTACGTAGGCCCCCAAAGAATGTGCGATTTATGTTTTGCTCCGTTATTTAATTGCACGTAATAGAATTTCCAAACGGTCCTGCTTACTGCCACGTCGCTCCTGGAAGCTTCGGTGGTATAGGTAACGTATCCACACTCCCCAGCCGATATCTCTTGTTCAGGGAGGTCTCTGACCTCCTTCTATTCTTTTCTCGTTGCCAGACGCTGACAATAAGATCCTGCGTGTGAGAATAGGTTAATAACAGGAGAATGTCAGAGACGAGAATGTTTCGTAGGCCCTCAAGGATTGTGCGATTTATGTTTTGCTTCCTAATTTGGTCGCACATGAAGTAATAGAATTTCCAAATAGTCCTGCTTACTGTCACGTCGCTCCTGGGCGATTCGGTGGCATGGGTTAACATATTCGCACCCCTCAGGTGCTAACTCTTGTTGAGGGAGGTC
This sequence comes from Lordithon lunulatus, assembly GCA_963942505.1. NCBI lineage: Eukaryota > Metazoa > Arthropoda > Insecta > Coleoptera > Staphylinidae > Lordithon > Lordithon lunulatus. Next base: position 18,297,775 of record OZ012673.1, read on the forward strand.
TCTGGTCTCTGACCTCCTCCTGTCATTTGTTTGTTCTTATACCCAGGATCCTGTTGTCAGCGTCTGGCAACAGGCAAAGCACAGGTCGAGGTAAGAGACCACCTCCTGTCCTTTGCCTGTTCTCAAGCCCAGGATCTTGTTGTCAACGTCCACCAGTCTAACCGTGTCGCACTTCCGATGGACTCCCTCCCCCATGTGGTGCACGTATAGTTCTGCTCCGGCTACACCTGTTCTCCGAGGGCTTTCGCCTGTGTGTATTACTCTTCTTTGTCAAATAACCCTCTAATTACCGTCATCTGTGGCGAGCCTGCCTGCTGTCTGCTGCGTGGTCGTTTCCAGCGCGGCCCTTCTCAGCTCCTCCACTTGCTGTTCTAGTCTGATCGTGCGGTTGGTTGACTCCCGATTCACCTGTGACTGGTCTTTAATCCTTCTCTGCGCCATGGTGCTCCTTTTATCTTCTTTGAATAACGGTCCCTTGCCAGCTTAAGGAAATGCCGAAGTCCACCAACCCCCACCGGGATGTGCATGTGCCGGTCAAATAAGGGCTACCTGAATTACAGGCGAGAATTCAGGTAGCCTTTGTTTTACCGGCGCATGAACGTTCCGGTGAGAGTTGGTGTACTTCGGCATTTCCTTGAGGACTGGCCCATTTTTTCTAGCTTATACTCCTCTGAGTTGTCGCCTTCTGAGTCAAGGGACTCTTGGGCCTTACGTTTGGTAAAAGTGCACTCCCTGAGGATCAGAGACCTGGTGATCGCGTCCCTCCTTCTAAACATGTCCCCTTCGTGGTCTTTTCCTACTCCATCCGCGTATTCCCCATATCTTGTTGGTAGTCGTGGGCGAGGAGAAGGTTTCCTCCTCTACCTACCAAATTATACATCCTGCCAGTGGATTGGTTAGGATAACCCATCCTGCTTGCTGGGAAGCCATACGAGGTGCGACGCCACCGGAACTGTTTAGTATACATATTTTCCTTCTGGTCATTCATCCTTATATTATTGGGATTTGGTTTTTGAGAGTTTTCCTTCTGTTCGCACCCTAAGAGGTCGATACGTGTTACTGTTTGGGCTGCGTTCGTGCGCTCTCCTATTTGTAGAAAGAGACAGAAATAACAGACAGAATCAGGTACAGACAACACTAAATAAAAAAGTAACACATTTTTTGGGATTTCGGCCCCGACTCATATCCCCGGCCCGACCGGGGCTGCTAGAAGGAATGCGCGGCACGGCGGATACACTTGGCCTCAAGCAGGACAGCAGGCATGGTTCGGGGGCGTCCTTCCCCTCGTACAACCAACCGGATGTATAGATCCCTCTCGTCGGTAGATAGAAATCCAGCTGTCGGGTACCACTCTGACGTTGTGAGGGACCACCGTCCAGGCTAGATTAGCCAAGACGGAGTTCTGGAAAATATTTTTATAGGTTGTTTGCCCTTGGCCCATCCTGGCATAGACCACTGTTTTTTTAAATAAAAAAAGGGAAGACCCCTAGCCTTCGATACCTAATAGCGTCGGGGTCGGACAAGAGCCAGAATGGCTCAAGAGTTGGGTAAGGGGGACCGATAGTTCAAAGGTATGAAGTTGATTCTAGCAGGGAGGCTCAGCCCCGCAAGGAGTTGTGATGCGCTGTAGAACCTCTTAGAAATGCGACGCCATCCTGGTACCTACTCCATAGTATGACGTTTTGCGGGCAACGCCTCACTAGCCCCCCACACCACGATACACCTTGTGTTTCATCGTGGGGGTCATCGGAAACCTAGTCGGCTTAAATATCAAGATAGCCAAAATCAATCTGATGGTGTTGGTGTCAGAACCATGATGATTCATCTCTCACATTTTCTTCACCCACTTGCCCTTCCACGCCAACCTTTTGCAGATTTCGACGCCTTTACCATTATCTCTTAACTATTAAAATTAAATGACCTTTCTGCAATCCCACCCACTCCCATTTCATCACTCCCTTACATTCGTTTCTAAGGTGCTACCACCCAGCACACAGGTGGTGTACCTTTGACTCATCCAAACTTTTTTCTCTTCCGATCCGCATCTCGCTCGTGCCATGCGTACCTTCCTGCTTCATCTGAACCTCGTAATGTTATCCGGGCGTACTAGCCACTCCATATAAGCCGGGTTGTATGAACTCTCTCTTGTCTTTCTTACTACTCAACACCAGTCATTTATACACTTCCTCCATCTGCTCTCTTCCGTACTTCTACATCTCATCCACCCCTCCCGCACCAATCCCGCTTGCCACAATTCTTTCCCATACGAATTCTACCATATACTCATACGATTAGTGTCCTGCATGAGAATCGTCAGAGACCTCAATCTTTCTAGACCTAGCAGACTCTTCAAGAACCAGCCTTGCCACCTTGGAAACATACAAATTGAGGGAATAGATAAATTTAAATATCTGGGAAGACTCTTAACCGCACAGTTGGACCCTGGCGCGAAGTTAAATGTCGAATTGAGGCGTCCGTGGCGCATTTAATAAAATGTGACCATTCTGCAGCGACGATTAACTCGAACCTCAACTTCAAATTACGAAAAAGAATGGTTAATGGTTATGCTTGGATCATTCTTCTATATGGTGCAGGAAGCATGGACCAGCAAAGTACGTACAATGAATCGTCTGAGGCCTTTGAGATGTGGGTTCATAAAAGAATGCTTCGAATCTCGTGGGTGGAGAGAGCATCGAATATTAATGTCCTACAAAGAGCAAATACATATCGCAATTACTGACTTATATAAAACGCAGGAAGACCAGCTACCTCGGACATGTCTTGAGAGGAAGTTAATATAACCTACTCCACCTAATATTCAAAGGAAACCCGTGGTATCGGTAGAAAATAAATGTCCTGTCTGAGGAATATTAGAGAATGAACTGGGATGAGTGTGATAACTTGAGTTTTAGTAAATTCACTATAACTTAAATGATCCAGAATCTAAATATAAATGTGTTCAAAAAATATGTGACAAATTTGCAAGCCAATACACGTATAACTGAATTTTTGATGGGTTTTTAAAATAGCAGCTTTTAACTTATTCAAACAAATTACATTATTTACATAATGATAACTCGAGTTTTAGTAAACGTATCGCAACTAAAATCATACAGAATGTACAAAATATGTTTAGAAAATAGGAGACAAATTTGCAAACCATTATCGGTATAACTGAATTTTTGACTGATTTTTAAAACAGCAACTCGTAACTTATTCAAACAAATTTCAATGTTTAGAGTGTGATAACTCGAGTTTTAGTAATTTCATCATAACTTAAATCATCCAAAATGTGTAAAATATGTCACGAAAATATGTGACAAATTTGCAACTCAATACAGGCATATCTGAATTTTTGATAAATTTTTAAAACCGCAGTTCGTAACTTATTCAAACAAATTTCATTATTTAGAGTGTGATAACTCTAGTTTTTGTAAGTTTATCGCAACTAAAATCATACAGAACGTATAAAATATTTTTGTAAAACATGTGACAAATTTGCAACCTTATATCGGTATAACTGAATTTTTGACTGATTTTTAAAACGGCAACTCGTAACTTATTCAGATATATTTCATTGTTTAGAGTGTGATAATTCGAATTTTAGTACTTTCATCATAACTTAAATCAACCAAAATGTGTAAAATATGTTCCGAAAATATGTGACAAATTTGCAACCCAATACAGGTATAACTGAATATTTGATGAATTTGAAACAGCAGTTCGTAACTTATTGAAACAAATATTATTATTTAGAGTATGATAACTCTAGTTTTAGTAAGTTTGTCTAACTAAATCATAGAGAACGTATAGATTATTTTTGTAAAACATGTCACAAATTTGCAACCCAATATCAGTATAACTGAATTGGAGTTGTGATAACTAAAGTTTTGGTAAATTCGTCTTAACTAAAATCATCATAAAATATATAAAATATATTTAGAAAACATGTAAAAAAAATCAATATTGGTATAACCGAAATTTGGCGGATCTGAAACAACTTTAATGGTAACATTTTCAAACAAATTTAATTGTTTAAAGTATTTTAACTCCAACATATTTTCTTTTTTAGTTATTTTTTAATGAAAGAGAAACGCGTATCCGCTACAATGAATGACTAGACACGTGAGGTAGGTCTTTAACGACCCTTCGACCGTCCAGCCTGTTTCATGGGCCATATGTACACGTGACGGGTTCGCTCGGGCGGAAATATTCTTGGAAAGATTATACTTAATTACCATATGAAAAAATTTCGGCTCAAGATATATAATGACCGCTTTACAATACCGTTTTGCTATGAAACTAGGGCGCTTGTATATTCTTTAGCTGTGTTATCAAGAGTCTGATAACACAGCTAAACTGTCATTTTATAAGCAAAATAAATTGTTTTAATTACTACCCCTGAGGCAAGAAAGAATCACCGGAAGTGATATCTAATAGAATAATCTGTCCAAACTCCCTATGTTTATTTTATAGTATTTAATTAATATCTTTTTATGCAGCTTTTTTAGTCCATCTTATTATTATAATAATATTTGTAGTCGTCTTATTTATGTTAGGCCGAAGACAATTCGCCTTATATGTCGTGACATTTATGTCTAGCACTATAAAAGATTTACCAAAAATGTCGCCCGCAAATGTCACCGTTCTAACATTAGAATTTATAAAGGAAATGTAATTTTATTAAAGCCACACACAGCAAACGCTCTTTAATTGCAGTCGGTGGCTTTCAGACAACATTGCATTTAAATGAGATTGGACAAATACGGACTTTTAATGGCACTAACCACATTGTACTTTATATTGGTACAAGTTGCAGTGGTTATTTTATCTGTAGAAAAATCTTAATTTGAACGGTATTCGCTATATGTGCGACATCACGGTATGTACCTCGTACGTGCAAAGAATTTAGCTGTGAATGTTTGTAACACCTCTTCCCTACGATCTTTTTTTTAAATAAATGGAAAACTATACAGTTTTACAAAAAAGCTTCCAACTTTATTGCTATCAGCCCGCTGCTAAAGGGAGAAGCCAAAAGGAGTGTATTCACCCGGTATTTAACTTCACAGAAAACCTGAAAGGGGACTTGTAATGACGGGATTTGAACTATTGCATCCCAATGCTCAGTATGAGGACAGTTCCTATAACCACTAGGCTACTGGATACAGTTTTACATTTATTTAAAAAATAAATAATAATAATAATTTCTTAGGGTCATATCAAAGCGACTACATCTACAGCGTAACTTATGTTAATTGCCAGTAGCCGAAATTGGCTACCGGCAATTAACATAAGTTACACTGTAGATGTAGTCGCTTTGACATGGCCGTAATAAATTATTATTATTATTATTATGTATTTTTTTAGATAAATGTAAAACTGTATCCAGTAGGAAATTCTTAACTCTGCTTAGTACTTTACCTTGTCTATGCTATGTTTATAGGCACATTTGTAGATTATACCGTTGATGCTCAAAATAAACGAGCGAAATACTGATAAATTATTAAAGCAGTTTCACTGCCCTCGCTGGTTATTAACCCTTAAATGCATATTGTTGCAGAACTGCAAAAAAACTTCACTTTGTAATTAATCACTTTAATTCTGTATAGATATCTGTGTAGAATTATTTTTGATTTTGCTAACTGGCGTTTTTTGTTTTGTGGCAAGTGGACGACTGGCAGTAACTATTATGTAATATTATTATTTTTTAAATCATGCATTTAAGATTAAACAGTAATAATCATACAATGAATTCAAAAATAGTATTAAAAAACAATGAAACGGACTCGTGTGTAATGAGTCCTGGTATTTAGCCTCTTTAAATGTGTTTATTTAAAACATTAGAAATATGTATACATAAATAAACATGCTGTATGTATATACAAGTAAAGACTAGCAAATTGAAATGACAATATTGTTCATACGGCACCACATATGACAACATAAAAATTACGTTTAGCAGTATTGTCCGGTTTATAATTTTTTTTAGAGAAACACAATACAACATTGTGTTCTCAACATTTCACACTTATCCAATAGCAATCAGCTAATTTCTTTGTCGCCTCATAAACCAGGTGGTCTGCATAATGTACGCACGTTGTCTCTTTTTGTTCCTGAACCGAACCACACTCCTTTCATTTATATTTGCGGTATCGGTTCGCTGCAGTCACTGAACCCACCACTGCCATCGGCTATGCAATGAATTCATTAAAAATACACAACATGCGGAATTATTAATATCTCCGCTGATTATGCTTTCACGGACAAAGAACTCTAAATAGGATTTTATCATTGTTTGTGCACTCGCCTGGCGATAAGGGCGGATCTTGTTTGAGCAGCTATCGATATACATTGTCCGAGAAAGCTGTAATGAAAATGACTTGTGGTTATCCTTTTATCAGCATGGATTTTGTTTTAATAAATGCGTGAATTTATAATACATATTTTTAATATCGTATGATTAGATTGTGCTGATATTTTTCAGCTAGTCTCGATTGAATTAATACTATTTAATAAATCTTACTAGTAAATAATTATACTGTATACAAAATTGAGCTTTGATTAATAATCTGAAAATAAACTTAAACTATTATTGTTTGTTGTGAAGATATTTAAGAAAGAATTTGCGATTTTCAAATTTACTTTTTAAGTTGTAAAACGAGCATTTCTAACCAAGATTTTTATATGCAAGCCGATTTTCAATATATTTCAATAATTTTCAAGCACTATTACTCGAGTTAGTGGTTTTAATACATTTGTCAATCATAAAACAAAATAAATCAGTAATCTTAAAAGATATTTAAGCTATCATTGTTTGTTTTTAAGATATTAACGAAAGAATGACACCGTGCTATTTTCGAATTTTCTTCTTAAATTGCTAAACGAGCAAACTCGATTTTGATTAATATTCAAGCACTATAACTCAGTTATTAAAGTCTTACACCAAAAATACGGTAGATAGGCATTCGATTAAATAATAATTAAATAAAATATAACTCAAAGTTAGAGAGGTATGTATATATAAACTACTCTAACAATCTGTGGATCAGATATGTTTAGTTTGATAGGTTTTTAATTAAACAAAATCGGTTTAATTCTTATTTAATGTAAACTAATCAAAATATGTCAAATTATATTATTCAGCATAAAATACGCACATTTAACTAATTAGCCGATTTCTTATAAAATTTAACTGAGATACCTCAGACAATACATTTATTTATTAGTCGGAGAGATACCCATGAAAAAAATGGGTAGCCTGTGTATACGATTGATTGTATATGCACAAATGTGAAGCCAGTGACTTTATTACTCTGGATATCGCTTTATTTCTTAGAAAACTCGTTGATTACAGCCTGTACATGGCCACAATCGGTGATAAGTCAATCTGAAATGAGTTATCAGAAGGAAAACCAGTTCGAGCGGCGTATATCACGCGACTTCGTATTGAAACTAACGCGACTGCCGGCGGAGAGTATAACATTTCAGCATTCCCAAGAAGAAGAAGAGTGCCACGGCGGTTTTTGCATATCCCGTTCGGGTCGCGGCGATGAGAACCGCGTTCAAGGCCGTGCGACCGCGGGTTTATTTTTACCGACGAGACGTGCCCGTAGACGCGGGATTTCGGTTCGCTATCGCGCATGTTTTCAATGCCAGGGCCGACGCCGGATGAATTTTCATTGCCAGTGCCACGGTCGGCAAGGCGGGGGTGGCGGCCAGACGGCCGGTATTGACCTAGCCGAGCCGGGCGGGTGCGCGCCGCATGTCGCGACGCCTCACGCACACCGGGAAACTGGTTGAATATTGATTTCGAGCCCATTTGCATACAATGAAATGATAGCTGTCTGCATTATGTAAGTTACTAGGAATGACAATGATTATACAAAGAAAAATTGACTGAAATGGATAGCTAATGTTTAGATAGATTCACAATAATACCTTAGTTCTGAAAATGTTTTTAAATTCCACTATATTAGATTTTATTTTTTCAAACTCATGATCAATGAACCGACGAACAACACATACATTTGAAAATGTGCAGTTTGTTAGTAAAATGTACCAACAATGTACCAACACATGTTACATACTACGATCATCGAGCCATAATTACTTACAAAATAGGACTTGAACACCTCACCTCCAACGTTAAATATATTACTGAATATAAAACTAAATAAAATTAAGCAAACAGCAAGGAAATGTTTAAAAATGCATAAAGGATACATTTCTCTGTTTGCTTTCAAAACATGAATGCAAAAATAAAGAAGTTCTTGAAAGAAAATTAAAAAATATATCACGTAAATACATAACCACACAGAGAAAACCACATTTGGATAAATAAAGAAATAATAATAAAAATCTATAATCTATCATATCGGTTTTATAATGCATTTCGCCGTTGTCCGATGCCTAACTTCCATGTGCTTCTGGGTTTAAAAGAATCCTCTCTCAGGGATAGCTATGGCAACGAGAACTAGAGTTCTCATTACCATAGCTATCCCATCCTTACAAGTTCTTTTTAGTCTTCCTCGTACCGGTGTGATGGTATCCACTTCATGGCTATAATTGGTAATTTACTTTCGTCCATTCTATGGTTATTTTCTCTTCTTCGTGTGCCTATCCTCTGTGGTTGTTGGCTATCACATTGAACCATCTTATTCTATTCACTGCAGTCCTGAATAGAACCGTTGATATCATTCCAGTTCATATACGTATGTTTGGCACCCATATTCTGTGGCGACCTGCTGATCTCCGTCCTTTTATCTTCCCTTGCGGGATTAATTGTAGAAGATATTTTTCGTTTTTCATTAAGTGTCCAAAGTATGTCCTTTGCTAGTTGTTAGAAATTCTATTTCTTTAGCGATGCGCTGTAGTACCATTTCGTTTGCGACGTGGCGGACCCACGCATGCGGCGAGAACACCACATCTCAAATGCGTCAATTTGTTTACAAGAAGCAACAGTGAGGGTCCACGCTTCCGCCCCATACAGAAGGACTGACAGCACGTATCACCTTAAAACACTAATTCGAGAATGAATGCGGAGTTTTAAGCTACATAGAATGTTTCTTATCTTGTTGAATGTACCTCTTGCCTTTTCAATTCGGCATCTTATCTCTTGAGAGTGATTCTATTCTTTATTCAGGGACATCAAGTAATTGTCTCGGCCATTGGTAGAACTGTATTCATCTTCTTTCATGTGCCGTACTCAGTCTCCCTGACGTTAGCGATGCTAGTCTAAAAAGCTGCTCCGCACTTTGGATTCCTGCCCATTCTCTAATATTCCTGAGCCAGTGGCATTTGTTTTCTTCTGATACCACGGCGTCTCTCGAATTTTCCTTTCAATATTAGGTGCAGGTGCAATAATAGGTAGCCAGCAGTTCGGTCTTCCTGCCAGTTCCCTTGGACATGTCTTGATAAGAAGTAAATATAACCTACTGCACCTAATATTGAAAGGAAAAATCGAGAGACGCCGTGGTATATGTCAGTAACTCGCGATCTGTAGTTGCTCTGTATGGGTTCATAGAAGAATGCTTCTAATTTCGTGGGTGGAGAGAGCATCGACATCGAGTGATGTCCTATAAAGAGCAAATACAGATCGCGAGTTTAAGACAGCTAAGTTTCCGATATTACTAATTTTAACAAACAGCAACTGTAAGCCCTCCACACTTTCGACCAATATGACGGTGTTATCCGCAGACTTAATCGTGTTGATTCGTACGACATTGATTTTGATGTCAGGTTCGTCCAGAGCTATCTTGAAAATTCGGTCGGCGTAGAGATTGAATTATCGGGGAGAAAGTATACAGCCATGACGGACCCCCCTATGTATTTTCATTTCCGCTTTAGAGGAATCTCCAATTCTAACCTCTACCTGCTGTCCCCTGATGACGACAAATTATTTCCTTTCACCATGCGATGCGCTGTCCTCTTGTATGCAGTCTTTGGTCCAAACCAATCTCGTGGAGTAGCTCGATCAATCTATTATACTAGACTTTATAAATAGCTTTCTCCTAGTCGGCGAAGCATGCAAATACATCTCTATTTTGGACACGGCATTTTTGAAAAGGAAAGCCAAATAAGGCCTCACGTGTTCCAAAGGTCTTTCTGAAGCCGAATTGTGTGTCGTCCAGGTTGATTTGCATGGTTGTCTTATGCGAGCATAAATTACGCGGAAGGAACGGCTTTAGCATATGACTCATAAATCTAATTCAGAGGTAGTCGCTGCATTTTTGAGATATTGTATTTTTTTTTGAAAAGTCGATTTAGCTGTTTCTCCGGGATTGCACCTATTCTGTACACTTTATTTGAACAGACTTAATACTTATGCGATTTCAATTAATTTGATGATTTCCATGGAAATTTCATCTGGGTCTGTTGGTATTCTATTCTTTGCGACTGATATGGTATACAGTGTCTCTGATAATATCTGGCCCTTTCAGGGGTTCTTCTTTAATATTGTTGTCTATTCTGGTATCTCTGAAAAGTTGAGACTCCCAAACATTCATTATTTTCTTTTCATCCAATATGATTTGCAACGTTAAGGAGTGTCATCCGTACTTTTTTCTTATAAAGGCACCGTACACGGTCAATAATACTGTCAATCCTAGTACTGTCAGTATTTACTTCAATCCTCCTTTTATATTTATCAAGTAATCAATTATCCGGATATACATCAGTATTCTCTTCATTTCATTCTATATTTTAGAATAATGAACATTTTAAACATATTATTGCACAGTAATACTGTCATTATTCTAAAATATTGACAGTAATATTGATCGTGTAAGGTGCCTTATAGATGCCGGTCACCTCTTTCACTTTTCTTTGTATATTAAAGGTAATAGTTTTGAAATTATTTCTTCCATGTCCTTGCATTTCTCCGTCATCAGGTGTACTTTTGCAGCCTTGATTTGTTTTCTAATTAGGTTCTGTAGTTTTTTGTATTCAGCAGTATCCTTTTTCAGTAGTCTACGTACTTCCATTAGGTTAAGTACGTGCTCAGTCATCCAAGTTTACTTTTTTATGCACTCGACGGCCTGTAGATGTTTTTCGCCGACTTCTTTAAAATGCACCTTACATGATCAATTATACTGTCATTCCTAGTATTTGCGTCAATATATATCAACGAAACAATTATGCGGATTAACGTCAGTATTCTGTTCAATCCATCAATACTACACTTTACACGATCACGAATACTGTCAATATTTTAGAATACCGACAGTGTTATTGACCGTGTAAGGTACCTTTATTGACTTCTTTTAATTGTTTTCACTGGGTATTAACATGCTCATCTACCTTTGGTATCTGTCTTAACTCGCTAAGAGCATTAGTTACAGTGTTTCTCATATTATCACTTTGTAGTTTGGCGACGCCATTGTGCCTTGCAACGTCTTTTCTTTTTACTGCTTTCAGTTAAGCTCAGCAATGTGTACCCATCCTGTCAGTGTGCCCATCCACAGGTTATGTAGACGTGTAGAAACGGCATTTTCATAGTTGGAACCACCATTCCAGCCTCTTGACAGAATTCATCCCCGGTATCACCTCGTTCGAAACTTTGTCTTTGTCTTAAGGGTTCACCCACTATATCGGCACGTGGTTCTTGCCCGATGTTTGCATTGGGATCCCCGATAATAATGGTTATATTGCAATTGTTAAGTGATTTAAGGATTTGCTTGATTGAGGTGTAGAGCTTTTCAACTTCATTGTCATACTTATTTTTGGATGCTGCGTGTACTTGGTGTATATTGACGTTAAATGGAGGATGGCCTCCAAATTGAAGCAGCATAACTCTGTCTAATATTGGTGTAAAATTCTTTACGTATTTCGTATAGTCAATTGCGAGGCAACAAAGATTCCATCCATTTCAGTGGCCGCGGTCGTTAGCCTTGCTTCCTGAATGGTACATTCTGCCATGGTCATAGGGGCATCTAGCAATTCGCTGATTCCCATGATGTTTAGATTGAGTCTATATATTTGACAGTATAATCCAGTTTTCCAGCTGCGAACAAGCTTATGACATTCCACGTACCTATGCGCAGTTTAGATTTCACTATTTTGAGCAGGGAGCTTCTTAGCTCCCCTTGTCCATTTAAAGGCTGCCGGGTACTAGGAGCCAGTTGCATTTGGTTCCTCGCCGCCCTAGTGATTTCATGGGGAATTTATATATAATAGTAGTTTTCCGTTCCCATCTCAGCCGCCCCTAACATGGGGAACAGACACTATTCATAGCCGCTCAATCTGGATTAGACGCTACGTTTCTCGCCATATCTGGCTACTCTCTCTTAGTTTAGCCTGCTGGTCAAAGCAGTTTACTGCGGCGTGGCACTTGAAGCCTTACGTGAGAGCTGGGTACCCCACGAGGACCCGTCCACCAGCCATCTCTCACCTACGACGCTTGATGTGATCATCAGTGAGGAAAAGTACCACCCCAACTGAACTGTATTGTTAGCGGTAAACTTGAGGTGATCGATGTTGTTATTGTTAATGATAAGGATTTGCCTTTTCTTGCAGTTCAGCTTCGTACCATATCGTTCACTATTCCTTCTTTATTCGATATCCGTTGTAAATGAACTCTCACCACCCATGCGTTGTGTTTTGTCGTCTCTTCTCAAAACTCCCAATGTGTGTATAAAAACTCTGTTATTCTCCATGCCTCTGCTCCACGCAGTAAACTTTTATAAGAGTGTCATATATATATTGTGTCATATGTATATATGTATTTTCGTTGTTTTCCAAAATATCCCATTTAAGTAGCTTATAGTTCGTTTTGCTTGTGGTTTTTATACTATTCTTTATTTCTCTTTCTTTCTTTCTTGTTATATTTAACTGCACACCTAGTAGCACATTGTATATGCATTGCATCTTATTTCCTTTCTTTCTAGGTGTATATTACTACTAGGAGGAAAAATACTTCGTTTTGTGGATATTCAGTTCTAAACCCCAGTTCTTGTACTCTTACTCTAATTTTCGTGCCGTATAATTTAGATAGTCGTCATTTGCTGTCAAAATTTGATCATCGGAAAATTGCAAAGTATATAAGCACGTCTCTTTGATGTTGATGTTTAAAGCCCTAGCCACACAACCGCCTTATAGGCCTATATTTACAGGACAAATTTCAGCAATACTATGACTGATCTTTATTCTTGACGTTGCCCCTCGTTTAAGTTTTGAAGGGCTTTTATTAGTGTGTTATTTATATTGATCTCATCTAGGTCTTTCCACAACTTGACGGGTATCGTATACTTTTTGGAGATGACATAGATTTAAACGGAAATATAATGTGTGTTTCTTGATTAGTGCTTGACTTTTTTTCTATTTCTTGTTTTAGCTGTTGTGAGTCCTTCCAGTTCGAAACAAGATTGTTCTTCCTCCTCGTTGTCTCTATGTTAAAATTAATCGGTCTCGGATGATCCTTTCATAAAAGCGGCTTAGAGTGCTAGTAACCGATATGCCTCTATAATTTGAGAAATCCAGAAATTCCCCTTTTGTGAGTCGAGGAGATGCATGCCACTTTACACTTTTCAGGTACACCAAGCAAATTGTTCAAACAGTTTTTCTAATCCATATTTGATTAGTTCTGGTGGGATGCCTTCTGCGCCTGGAGTTCAGCCATTTTTAGCTGTTAGTGTGGTACTATCGATATTGATTTCTTCTCCTTCGACATTATGTCTGCTGGTGACTTACTCAAATACTCGTCTATATTTTCAGTTAGATTGCTCCACCTCGTTGCTGGTATAAATTGTATATTTGTGTTATTCTTTCCACTTGACCACATATTTTATACCTTCCATGATTCCGAACATTTCTTCTTTCCGCCTATATATGCATTGATCTCCGTACCTTTCTTAACCCAAATTGTTCGTTGCTAATATTGTCTTCTTGTTTTGCTTTTCGTTTTGTATTTAACACGTCTGATATTGTTGATTCTTCTGGTTTACAAGTGTTTTAATCTCGTTGTTCCACCACTTTTTTACTTTTATATCTTTCACATCTTTTTAGTTCGATTGATTCTTTTGCAACTTTTATAATACTATGTGTATTATGTTTGTATACTTCGTTAATAGGTTGTTGGTGTATTGTGTCAAATAGTTTCTTATCTCGGCTACGTTGGAATAAGGTTCATGTACTTTCATTGATCAAGCTGTCAATGTTGTGTTATTCATCTGGACTTCTTTCTGTTTTTTAGATGTTTGTTTAGCCTATCTCTATTTCTTTTAGATTTAAAGGGAAATATTTTTGCCCGCACCACTATGTAATGGTCTGATCCACATACGACGCCTCTGAAGGCTCTTACATCGTTTATTTGTAGCTTTGTGTTTTGTTTTACTATGACATAGTCGATCACAGATTATATTAGTTTCGCGCCAGCTGTATCCAGGTCTAAGAATGTATATCCTATTGTCTGTTGAAACCGTTTGTCATAGTAAGTTGGTGGTTTTGACATATTTCAATCAGCCTTTCTCCGTTATCGTTCTGATTTATCTCTTTATACGGGCTTATCACTTTATCATTTACCCTACGCCCAACTCTACTCCTGTTAGGTGCTCCTAGTACTAATACTAGGAACACCTAAGAATATGAAAATTGGGAGAATTACTAATAATTTTAATATTTTCCAAATTTCTTTCCCAAAGAAATCGTCTTTTGTGTTTGAAGGTGCGTCATCAGATACAGCGTATACTCCGAGGAGGCTCACTGGATTATGATTTATGTCTTTATAGTTTCAAAGTCTACTATTTTTTGTTGGTATATTTTTGTGTATCATTGCAGAAAATCCTCGTTTTGCTCTTTCGTGTTAATCCTTCTCTAAATATTCATAGCTAAGAAAAAAAAATTAATATAACCATATCCATATCTAGATTTTGTATATATATATATATATATATATATATATATATATATATATATATATATATATATATATATATATATAGCCATTGAAGGAGGCGCAATTAAATGTTATATTTAGGAAAGAAGGAGGAAACGGAAAGTAAGTAAGTAACTACCGACAACTCTAATGCCAACAATTGGTGGTAGTGCGGTGATTTGGCTTGGGAACCAAATGTTTGATTGGTTGCCTAGCGTGTGGCTTCATTCATTATCTGCATGTTCCGGTATATACTGTGATTTTAATATAGTATTACCTAAAAGGGCGAGAAATTAAAAAATGTGTTTTAAGGTATGATTTATAATTAGAGGAGTTTTAGTAAATTAGAGCTCCCCAATGCTCTAATTTACTAAAACCCCTGTAACTTGAATAATAGTACTTAAATATCAATTAAAATCGACATGCATATTCAAAACTGATTATCACTATACATAATTCGAGAGTTCACACCTCGTTGTGGACGAAATTTCGCGAATCACTTTTTCAAAGATTTTCTGTGATGTTAAGGTGAATACCGGGTGATTACATTCCTGCTCAATCACTGCAACTCGACGCTTTAATAAATTATCTCTCTGTGACAGTAAAAGCGCGCTTTTCTAGCTCTAACGACTGGAATATTTTAATCGGTATTTTCCACTTGACTGATGCGCACAATAATGTAGCCATTAATGCGACAAGTTTAGTTTCTATCTCGCCGCGAAACGGCGAACACATGTCATTTTCAAAGTATGTAATATGGAGAACAGCAGCAGGTCGGTGAATGACTCGCACCACGTCGCATTCAAGGTCAGGGTAGATCACTCTGGTCATCGTTTCGCACAGGAGAGCGCGCATTCGTCACCTGTAATAAACTGCACAGCGCATTGGTCTACTTGCAGAATGCAGGCAGCTGCAGGGTGTCCTGATTGCAACTAACCGCACACCGCTATTAGCATACAATGAGAGCTTTTAAATTAGTACCTATCGGGAATAATGTAGGGAAGTGATGGTTGAGATTGTTCAAGCGTTTTTCAAGTGTACTCGTAGTTTTTTTTGTCTGTGTAATGGATATACAATCACAGCTGCACATGAAACAGGGTTTATAAAATGTCTCATGCACAAACAATTTTTATCTATTATTTATTATAATAATTCCTATCCAATTTATTATTATTAATTTAAGCGTTTTTCGTTTCACTATGGGCTCGTACGGGCTTATTGTTTCTTGTTCTATTTGCCGCTTCCGATGCGCATAATTCTACCTCGGCCCTTACAACCGGCGGCGCACGACCGCGATACTGCACGCCATGGGGCGACTAGTAATGCTAAACCATGCAAAACGAAAGCGCCTATATACAGTATTCGGCAAATGTCCCGGGACTGCGCTGTAGTTTTTGATTGCATGCATATTTTTTTGCATTTGCATACTTTTACAATATCATAAAAACTACATTATGTGATGGTTTAGAACTTCTCCAATTTTTGGGGGTGTCCACTTTTTTAAATTGCAATCCCTATTGAGATTTAAAAAGAATAGAAAAAGCATATTATTATAGTGAATAAAAAATGTATCTCCAATATAAATTGTACTATGCCTGAGTCGACTTTTCAAAAATAAACCAAAGTATTTTCAATCAGGGCCGTAACTAGGCAGGGACAAAGGGGACATGTGTCTAGAACCCAGACGGAAAAGGATCCCCGATAGGCGAAAATCCATTACTAATTCATTATATTAAAAAAAACTCCTTTCAACAACTTTTTGGGAACCTTTCCGATATATAGTAGACCAACAATTTGTTGTTTTATCTTAACTTCACAGAAAACTATAAAACTCATACTTCTTTTAATATAAAATAATTAATTTCTGATAATACACATATTCACATACTGAGACTTAAAAATACTGAGATTAATCACTAAATATACGTTTTCACAAAATAATTCAGTAGTAGTATAAACTTCTTGAGCGCAAGAGGTGTTTTCATTACATGTTTCGCTTCTGCTCCGCCACGCTATATTACTTCATAAACCGCAGAATAATTACTTATTAGTATCGCTCGCTTGCGTTCAGTTCTGGCTAATTATTATCAATGTTAATTGCTTCGTGTGGATGTGCACACATCGTGGGGCACGAGTCCGCTAATTAATTTAATAAGAGTAATTATTAAATTCACGCTTCGAGATGCTTCTGTATGAAGAACTGATGGTTTACTAGGAATGCGATATACCGTATGGGTAGCACCATTAAATTATGATCAAATTATGTAATTAAAACACACTTGTGCTATGGCTGGTAGTACCAGAAATGTATGAACAGTATGATTACCAAAATATGTGATAGTAAAGGAGAGCAGCGATTTGAGTACCTCTAATTGAGCAGGATAACTGATAACAGAAATTTAGAGTTTATTTGCTTAAAATCAGGTCTATCAGCTTAAAAACATGATATAATGGACATTAGATACTTAAATTTCTAATCTGTTATCCTGCTCAATTAGAGGTGCTCAAACCGCTGCTCTCCTTTACTATCACATATTTTGGTAATCATAACAATATAATAATAATAATCAAATTATGGTATACATTTCTGAAAAATTCATT
The DNA here is from genome assembly GCA_963942505.1 of Lordithon lunulatus. Taxonomy (NCBI): domain Eukaryota; kingdom Metazoa; phylum Arthropoda; class Insecta; order Coleoptera; family Staphylinidae; genus Lordithon; species Lordithon lunulatus. Next base: position 18,315,245 of record OZ012673.1, read on the forward strand.
GATTATTAAAATTTAAAGAAGATAATGAGTTTCAATCATTTCATGTAATATAAAAAATAATAAATAATTTTAATATATTTTAAAGTTGGCTATGTTCAAAACAAATTTTGTCATTTTGTTCCTGTTGAAAAAAAGAGCAGGAAATCAAAATCACCCCTGTTTAGAAAAAAAATATGGACGGTATAATAAAAACAATAATGGCGTGTCTATAAGAAGAGACCGAAAATCTAAATAATTAACTTGTGACCAGCGCAATGGAATTTTACAGTTTCTACTGCAACATAGGGAACAAATTGATTTCAAACCAAATTCGATGATTACCTGTATCGATAATGTGTAGTGAAAAGGCTCTTGCCATGATTAAACTCCTCTGAGCTTCTCCCTTGACCGGCGGAGAACCTCGGGGCTGAGAAACATATAAATAGGTTTTTATTTTTTCGCTTTATTATAAATCGACATATGGCGCTATTACACAGATAATAGAAATAATGGAGATAACATGGTTAATTTAGTTTAAATGTAAAAATATTAAGTTAAAGTTAAATTTCCATAAAACTTATCGAAGCAACATCAATTCATTTGTCGTGTATACTATAATTTGTAGAATTCATCTCCTTCATTGGAAATGAATTACCACATAGTGGATGCCACAACCATTCAATTTCGGAAATGTATACCATAATTTGGGACAATGTAATTCACACTTTTGGCTGGTGTGAAAATGTAAGAGAATATAATGTGAAAATTTAAAAAACTTTGGTTATTTTTGAGTTTCAAAATATTTATTATACCGTGACATTTTTATTATTATTTGAAAATTAAAACAATCAAGGTTTTTAAAGGATAAAAAGTAAACGATATTATTTTTAATTTTTTTTTCTATCACACTTTAGTTCCACATTGCAACTAGTTTCGGCTATGCTCTATCCATTTTCAGGTTTCTCCAAAGTAGGCGCCTAAACATTCAAACATTTTTTTATTTACACATTTCATTTAAATAAAGTTTCATTAACTACAAAACTCTTCCATTAAATATTTAAGAGTTTACATTTATTTTTTTACATTTATTAAGTACAAAACTCTTCCATTAAATATTTAAGAGTTTACATTTTATTTTACACATTGATATACATATTGATGGAAAGAACAACTTGAAATAGAAGCTGCAGCGAAAGATATAATTAAACTAAATGTATTTTTTTTGTCTGTTACAGTTACTAAATCTGCAAATTACTACAAAAACAACATGAACGGAATGAATGGACATACCAATGGCGACCTGAATGGTTGCGGTGATATTATTACACAGAATCAACAGAAGGGTTGTTGGACCATTGGTCTCATTAACTCGAAATTCCGGTACTTAACTGCTGAGACCTTCGGATTCAAAATCAACGCTAACGGGGCTTCCCTAAAGAAGAAGCAGATTTGGACGCTGGAGCCCGAAAATGCCAACAGTGGCGATAGTAAGTCAATTAGAAACTATTAACACTTTTATAATTATAATAATAATAATAATAATCCATTGCGGGTTCTCAACGTGGCGAACATATAATAGACAACAACACCTTCGTACGAGCCGACAATCGTTAACTAACGTCCCGGTGGGTGTAAATTTTTACAAATAGAGATAACTGCGATTAAGAAATTGGAATAATAATAATAATAATAATTAAATTCTTCATTTCAACATAATTTATAACATGAGAAATTGGCGAGGTTCGGGCTTATAATACATTGTCAAATCCCTTCATCTACTACCTAATCGTGAATATATATGTAAAAAATTAACATTTTATTCAGTATCCCTATAATATACAAACGAAGGCAATGTTTTGAACCCAGGTCGGTCGGCTAGTTGTGGCGTGTGTGGTGTCAGTGCAAAAGTGTGGGTCGTGGGTTCTAATTCCACAGAAGGGGTATTTTTATGTTCTTTATTCAATATTTAATTGAAGTATTAAGTAATTTGAATGAATAGTAGTTGTTTCATTAAGAGTTTGGTTTTTACATAATAAAAATTAATTTATTCACTATCCGTTGTACAATGAGCATTTATGAATGAAACTGATAAGTGCACAATATCACGTTTAGAAATATTTTCAGAACTATTATTTTCAATACTTTCCGTATTGTTTTTCTTAAATAGTTTTCATTTGAAAATTGATATATCATACCAAGTGGAATGGCGGGAATTCACCTAGGCCATAGTGTAATATATTACACTATGACCTAGACCTTATATATAAAAGTTAATGTTTTGATGACGACCGACATGTCCTTTATTTTATTTCTTTATATCATTGCAAGAGTAGGAGTCGTGGATTAGAATTGTTATCATGGCGTCTTTTTAAATTTTAAACTTTTAATTGGTATATGAATTATTTTGAATATATTATGATGTTTATTTAGGATTTGCTTTTACAAATTTATTAACTTCTAAATTTATATGGAATACAGAGTATTGCTTTATATCAATATTTAAAAGAAGTATGTTTTTAAGCTGCATTTCCAAATATTCAACAAAAATTCATATTTGAGCTCCAAGCGAAATAAAAGCGGTTATATTTATTTTACTGAGGAAAAAGATTTACTTACACGTAGGAAGAGAAAGTTCGAGCCCCAGGGAACTACCAGAACTTCCTTCCGGTGCTCTTCAATTACACGGTCTCTATTCTTGTATGAGCAGGTATCATCTGCATACTCCAGTATATTGATAGAAATCCCGGCTGCGTTACCAACTGGGCTAACATATAAGGCTTACACTGTACTATACTCAATTACTGTAGACTAGAACCTTGGAGAAGTCTCCTCCACAAAACTTTGACAGCAACACTCTCCCTTTTATTTAAAATAATAATCTTTTCCTGCAGTAGGTGGTTGAGGCAATTTAAAAACCCAATGGGAACGCCCAAATCACCCAGAAAGTTCAATAAAATATTGATGACCACATTATCATAGGTCTCCTTGATGTCTAAAAATAGTGTACCAACCGGTACATTTCCCATTTGGCAAACGCATTGATGTATAGCGATGGAAAGACCACCGTTGGCACGAAAATTATCTAGACTGTGCCGAGTCGATGCCGCCAATGTTGTGCGGAACCACCGTTGAATACCGACGTCGTTGGAAGGAACTGGACGCGTTGCTGCCACCACCTCAATAACTGAGGACTAAAACTATTTCTGTTAGGTGTTGTTGAAAGTTGTGGGTGTTTTTTGGGTGAAGACTGTGATGTGTGTGTGGCTTCTTGATCGCCCCGGGACCGTTTCGTCTGAGGGTACTCTTGCCATGTTCTTCTCCTTCTGTGTCGTCCTAATCACTCCTTCTAATCGGTTCGTAATGACTGACCGACAATGGGTTGATTAGAGGTACGTTGTGACTTAACGACCGATTGGCTTAATTGCCCAGACAATCGGACAAATGGCGCTTTAGTATAACACAACAGCATTCTGATCTAAGCATAACAGAGAAGTCACACTACCCGAAGTGGATCTGCCCTTTCGGAAACCATTCTGAAAATTCGGAAGAAGACTATTACTTTCAAACCACCATTCCAAGCTGCACTTGGTCTCAAAGTTATTTCTAGCACACTGTTACAAGACAATAGAGGGATAATTTGAGGCAACGTTTTTGGGCTTTTAGAGAAGGGCGGATGTTCTCCATTCCATATATCGTTAAATAGAAACAAGAGTTCAGATTTTAAATGTGACGCTAAATGCTTCTACGAAATTGGATCTCTCCCTGAACTCGAGGAAGAATTCGTGCTGTCGAGAACGGACTAGTCTAGTCTACAAACAGTCCGTCCTCGCCAGGGCACGAAGTCTTCCTCGAGTTCAGGGAAAGATCCAATTCTTTCATGGATATGTCTCTAAGAGGTTCTCCAATTGTGTAAGTTCTGAAGGGATTCACGACAGTTGGAAAGAGGGTGGTGCTAATGAGGAAACAAATTCCGTACTTCACTGGTCGCCAGGAGGATTCTCCTCGGACGAGGGTACGAGTGAATTCTTAAATGTTTTCACCCTACACCAAATCTCAGTAACAACATCAGTGTCTCTACTATGGGAGCTACAAAAAGCTCGAAAAGATTCTCTCCTTTAGAATTCTCTTAGTAACGGCAATAATCCTTTTAGTTGCCAAATAATTCTCCTCTCTAAAATGGATCTCCAGACTACGACTTCAGTTAATTACATTCCAGCACTGTACATCCCACTAAGGAGCCCCGATTCCGTTTCGAGTAGGTCCTACTCGAGACGGAATGGTCCACCACCAGCCATATTGCTCGCCACAGGCTCATCCACGATGATGCCTCCCCAGAATAATCCACCAAATTCCTCCTATGCTGGTTTCAATGAGCTCTTTTATAATTTAACGATGGTGTCACCCTAGAAGACCAAGAGCTTTGAATCGAAATATTAATATCTATAATAATCAGTGTCCCTGAAATTGGGAGATCTAGTAGGACCCGAGTTATTTAGGAGACAAATGTCATAGCTCAGCAAAAGATCTATAATTACACCATTCCGATTGTTGGTATGGTTTCCCCAAAAAATATATATCGAGCATTGAAGTCTCCACACCACAGTTATATTATGGAGCTCCAATATCCTAATGTCACCAATTCTTGGAATTTAAATGACCTCTTCTTTGGAACAAATTATCCCTCGAGAAACTTATGAAGCGAATATTTTCTCGTGATCTCAGCGACAGCGACAGACTTTCGACAAAGATATAACTGAAGAAGGAAGGTTGAATTCTTATTTTTCCTCTTTTAATATTTGAGTACAGGCAGTCCTTTAACCTAAGAGTTCTACACTGGAACATTCGAAGCCTTAGGAGAAATTTCTCCACTGTAGAACTCTTAGTTTAAAAGGACTGCCTGTACACATATATTAAAAGAGGGAAACAAAGGTAAATAAACATAAATCATAATAATAACAAAATGGTAGGATACCATTATAAGGAATAATAAACAGATAAGGCTAGAGGGAAAGGTCAATAGTTAATACTGGTAGAGCTGTTGCCACCAGCAGGCAACGGTCTCAAGCAATTCTTGTTTATTGGTTAAATTTTCTTTTATAGGTTCAAACTTTCTCAAATATAATAGGTCACGTGAGGAGATGTTTTTCTCGAGATGCCTGAAGAAAGAATTTTCCTCCTCACGTGAACCTCCCATTAATATGGGTAATCTATTGATTGGTAATTGAAAAACGTCAACCTCAGCTAATTTGTATTGTAAATTCAATCTGTTTATGAGAGCAGCGTTTATTCTTGACGAATATGTAACAGAAGGGACTCATCCACATGTATTTGGGAGCAGCAGAATTTAGGACAGAGAATTCATTGAGGTTTGACTTTTTGGGGCAACAAGGCCAGAGGCACTCTAAGAACCATATCTAGAAAATATATATTATCGACAGTCATAATTTCCTGGATTTGTTGCTGTCGGAATTCCTTGCAAACTTGGCATGGAAGTTGTCCATGGAAGGATGAGGTTCTCTGTAATTAATCCAGAAGGTGGTGGAAGAGTGTATGAGATTCATGGGATTCGCCACAATTACATCTTTTGGATCTTGTTGACAATTGTTAGCAGCATGTGCAAATCTCAAACACTTAAATTACAAGAGCAACATACACTTCCGTAACAATAGTTAACTTTTAGAAGTAGGCACATTTAGGAATATTTCTACCTGCAAAGGTGAGGACTATTGAACTAGTAGGAATGTATATATAGAGAATCTCTTACCATAGCTCCTCCTCTCACCACTGCTTTACATGAAAGGAAGTGGCGGGGTATAAATGCTGTGTTTTCAGGATTTGAGATGGTAAGATCAGAGACCACAAACATGTTGGTGTATTCCCCAGACTCAAGCTGAACTGTTAATCTAGCTCTACCTTTTTTAACAATAGTACAAAAAACATTTCTTTAGCATATTCTACACCGAAAACAAAAACATTTAATTCTAAAAACTCAAACCACATACACATAGGTTCGCTTCGCACATAAAAAAACCTACCCTACCCACCCACTTCCTCTCCCATTACAGTCTTCTACAGATTTCCACGCCATTCCCGTTCTCTCTTAGCCATTAATACAAATTTACTACATTCACTGTAATCCCCTGCCCCCATCCTTCTTTCACAGCCGTACACTTGTTGTTCAGGTGCTAGCACGTATCACTTCCCTCACTACACAGTACACACGCGGTATACAGATGCCCCTTTCACATTTCCTTCATCATATTCCCAATATTCTTTCGACCCACACCTCGCCGTGCGTATGCGTATGCTGCTTAACTCTAATCTGGTTATAAAGCCCAGAGGGTTTTCACCGTACCTGCCACTCCACGTACCCCGGCTTTTACGAACTCTTATTCAATCTTTCCTATCGCTGTTGTCACTCAACATCCCCCATTCTCTTCATGGCATCAGTTTCCCCGCCTATTAGTTTCTCATCCACCCACACCTTAGACATACCGACTCTTTCATACATCTTTCCTTCAAACGCTCTCTGCCGTACCACTATCTCTCATCCATACCATCCGCGCAAGTTTTTCCTCCTCCAACTCCTGCAGCCTTTCCTCAAACTGTACCACCCTCCTATACGTCTCCCACCACATACTCATTCGGTTCATCTCTTGCAGGAGGATCGGTAAAGGGGTCGACCTTTCTAGCCCCAGCAGCTTCTTCAAAAACCATTCCTGCTCCGTTCACACAAAATCTCACTCTCTCGCACCCCATTCTTCCACTTCTAATAGCAATATGGAGTATACACATGCATCCAATATCTTATATGCAATTCCTATATTTCCGTACCAAAATGTTTTCCATTTTTTCCTCGCTATTCCCCACGCCAACCTCGCCTTTGCTTGCACCCACTTCAAGTGTTTCCTATACCTATCTCTCTATCTCAGCAGCCAAACCGTAAACCTAGATTCCATTTCAACTCTTCCACTCTACCGTACTATATTGAACAGAATTTGACTCCCTGTCTAACCTCCACATACACTCTAAACTACTCCGACACTTCTCCATTCATTCTCGCTCTTACCCACGTCTCTTTGTACATCCTTCTCACCCATTAAACAGTATCCTCTTCCATCCTACCCTTTCCATACACTCCACAAGTTTGTCGTGTGCCGCTTTCAAGTATACAAACAGCGCATACATTCTTTTTTTGCATTCCACTACTTTCTCCACCATTCTCGCTAGCGGGAAAAACTGCTACCTTGTCCCTCTTCCCTTTCTAAATCCACTCTGACTTTTTGAACATAGCTTGAATGAATAACTTCACTCGCCTTTTTCTGAAAGAAAAGGTTGCATAAGCGCACCGGATGGACATGCCATTTTTTTAAATTCTTAATATATAATACAAAGGGAGCAACAGCTTCCAAACCATATCCTTCATAGACTTTTGCATATCGACTCCTGCCATGGGGATCTCATACTCATTATTTGAATTTATAATTTGTACTAACCTCTTGCTGAAAGGAGCACCCAATTCGGTTTGAATCAGACAGGAGGCCCTCTTCCCCAGTAAGGGATGAGATACAGCCTGGAGAGTCATTACCTTCCTCCATAACCGGCTGGAAGTATAAAAAAGTACTATATTCAGTCACTAAATTAGTACAAATATGACTAAATTAAAAGGGAAAGCCCCTAAACCCAGTTTAAAAGGAAAATAATCCCACGGAGTACTAATCACCAGATTTTCTGTTAACCAACTGAGCTCCATGATATTGTTTCAATTCTGTTCTTCTTATTATTCATCTTTCGGCGCTCGCGCTATTAGCACGATTTTACCATTGTTATCATTCAAATACATAAGTTTAAAATGAATTTAAATTCTCTGTATCTATTCTCCGTTTTATTGCTACTTCTGCGCCGCAATAAGTTACCCGGATCAAGTTCTCAGAGGTTAGACTGAATAAAAGGGGATTTCCCGTGGCAAGAAGATTGGCACAGTAAATCCCTTTTTATTCAGGGTATATTATAATTAATTAGCCAACACAACTTATTGATAGACCTTATCAAGCCTCTCGCGGTTCTCAGGAGGTCAAAAACTTAATTTTGGCAGGTATTTATCTCAATTTTAATTTATAAAACTCCAAGAAATATGGCATAGTTTGATGCTTGTCATGTGACATTTATATTCTATATTATTTCTTTTAGTGAATGCATAAATGTTTGTAGTTAACTATTTTAGCAATTTTCATTGTATTGGTTTTATTATAACTCGAATAATGTGGTATTACAAATCATATATGAAAATTGTAAGCTGCATTGTAATAAATTCACCAAGAGTTTATTTTTTGAGGCAAGTTGATGAATATAAACTAGTTAATGAATAGATGTATATGTTTCGAACTATTTTGAACATTTGTATCTCATTCGCTTTATTATAACTCGAGTTAAGTTTGTATTAGACAAATAATATTTGAAAATTGCAATCAATACAATTCGAAAATTGATTTTTGGGAACAAAGCATTTAGAAAACAACCCCCGTCGGATGACTGGTATTTCACCTAGTTACAATATATATTGACGTCTGCACTTTACGCTAGAAGGCATATAATAAAATAAATACTATGTATACCCTAATCACAATTAAATCAGAGCGAGAATTCAAATTATATTATCTTGATATACTTTTAAAAACTTACTCCATACTTGTTTAATGGATTAAAATATGAAAATGTTATGTATAAACAAATATATTTTATTTTATTCAAATAAAGATGTTATTCACATTATAAGCCTGAAGGAGTAATAAAGTAATCTGTACCAATGATCTTCTTCTAAAGAAGATAAAAAACAGGTTATAATATTTCAACATGCCTTTGCGGGCACTCAAAATTGCTTAATCCTTTGTAACTCAATTTATAAGTCAAGTATTAACCGTAATTGGGCTAACGAGAAAATAATTTTAGTATTCATGTTTTATAATTAGTGCAAACAATGCACTAAACTAATTTATGTACACCAATCACAGTTTATTTCTTAATGAACTAATTTACGAACGATGCCGGATAATACGTCACTGCGGGAGTAATTAAACGCCGAAGAGTATGAAATAAATAACCTGTCATTAAATTATTTTAAAAAATAATTAAACAGCCTGGGCATATGGCAGGCGGCCGCGTCCTATTTAAGCCTACACAGTTCTCATTTGTGTTTGCAGGTTTGATTTACCTGAGGTCGCATCTGGACAAATACCTTGCGGTGGATTCGTTTGGAAATGTGACTTGTGAGAGCGAGGAGAAGGATCCGGGTTGCGTGTTTCATATTAGTGTCTCGGAGGATGGTAGCGGTCGCTGGGCGCTGAGGAACGTGGTGCGGGGATATTTCCTGGGGTCCACCTCGGATAAGCTGACTTGCACCGCGAAGGTGCCGGGAGATGCCGAGTTCTGGCATATTCATTTAGCGGCCAGGCCACAGGTAGGTTTCAAATAATTTAATTGTTGCATACTGATAACATAAGAAGAATTAGAAGCCAGTTTGAAGTATATATGGTATATCATAATTATATTAAATTTTATATCTTCAATTATCTCTAGTTTAGTTATATTAAAAATGCTGACATGATAATGTATAATACTACTCAGCAGAGATGTTGCCTGAGATTTGTTTATCTAGGAATTTTTAGGTGCAGAATTCAAAATATCAGTTGATTTATCAGCTCTAGTTTTTGAGATACACTATATTGGCCAATTAATAATAATACTTTGCTTGTTCGGAAGAAAAACGGCACAACTCAAAAAACTTCTACAGGCAAAGTTTGTGTATTGATTTGTAATAAGGGCATCCTTTGTAGTTAGCTGGGTTATTACGTGCGCTATTTGTGCAGAGTACTGGAAGTTCGGCTTCTTTGTTGCATTTCTGAAGTTATCATTGCCGTTGCATCTTGGAGTTAAAGAACAGTAGTTTTTTGTGTGGTCATAACACATGGGGATTCTGTCTATTGAATATTCTAGTAAATATCTTGATAGGTAGATTGTAAGTTTTTAAATCAGATGTGAGTCATAGCAATACGACTCTAAGTATTACCGATACGTGTGAAATTGAATGTCGTCACTTTGTAATATGTAATAAGCTTCCTTTAGTCTTTTTCCGACGGTAGGTAAATTTTAAGGTAATTAGTTTTATTTATTATGAAATTGTCGATTTATCGGCGGTGTTAGATGTTTGTTTTCGCCATGGATAATCAATTGCCTCTTCACACCGTTAGGGACGAATGTTATAAATTTGTTTATTTACCCTTAAATGCATATTGATGCAGAACTGCAACATTATGATTTAAAATGTTGGCTAGTTAAGCTAGCTTACCACCAAAATCTCGCAGTGTTTTTTTCTTCTTATTATATATATATATATATATATATATATATATATATATATATATATATATATATATATATATATATATATATATATATATATATATATATATAAAATAATAATAATAAAGGATTTATTATTATTATAGTTTTTGTTTTCTATTTTCTTACAGGTCAATCTTAGAAGCGTCGGCCGCAAACGTTTCGCCCACTTATCCGAAAACCTCGACGAGATCCATGTCGACGCGAACATCCCATGGGGCGAAGACACTCTATTCACCCTCGAGTTCCGTCTGGACGAGTCCGGCAAGTATGCCATTCACACGTGCAACAACAAATACCTCTCGATGGGCGGAAAACTGGTAGACACCTGCAACAAAGACTGTCTATTTTCCGCGGAATACCACAGCGGACAACTAGCCCTCCGCGACCGCACCGGCGCTTATCTGAGCCCGATCGGCAGTAAGGCAGTGCTGAAGACGCGCTCCAACACCGTCACCAAAGACGAGCTGTTTTCGCTGGAAGACTCCCTGCCGCAGGCCAGTTTCGTCGCCTCGCTGAATTCGCGGTTCGTGTCCGTCAAGCAAGGTGAGTGTTATGTTAAAATATTAAGGGGTCAAGCGTCAGCTGGGAAGCGGGCTTGAGAATCAATTATGCCTGCGGTTACTTTATTTTTCACCGCTGAAGTTTTAAACCGGGACAAGTGATGGCTGTAACAGTTACGATAATTATAACGCATGGCATTACCTCGGAGATGCACTTTTGCTTTATTTATCTTATGCGTTGTTGATTGGCGCGATGTTTTAATGGCACTTCGTGTATGCAAATCTGATGGCGGTGTTGGATAACGGACTCATTTGACTCCTACGCTTCATGGAGACGTGTTAAATGTAAATGATAATAAATCATGTTTACGGTGAATGTTGGATAGTAAGAGTTGTAGATTTATATAAACAAGTTTTATTATACGTTTACGTTTAATACGTTGTTTCGATAGTAATGAAAAAATGCTGCTATCTTTATAGGGCTATCAGCCCATCGACTTTTCCGGCGGTAAAGAGAGGCCCTTAAGCCCTCGTTTCCTAGGAAGCGGCCGCTTTTGACGTCATTTTTACGTCAGAAAAATAGTTTTACGTGTACATAATCGTATATGGTTACCTCTGCGTAATGCATAAAAATAATGAATTACAGTGATTTCTGGTAAGTTATTCAATCACATATAAAGGGTGTTTCATTAGGAGGTATAGCTCCGGTTTCCTCGGAGAGCTGTCACTTAAAAACTGCCGCCTTCGACGTCATTTACACACCACAAAAATCATTTTAAGCAAAGGGTGTTTCATTTCGAGGTATAGAACTTTGAATTTAAATAAATCACAGAAAAATAATTTTAATGGCCCCTAATGTGACTTTTTTGAAAGATAATTTTATGCCATTAATGTTTATATATGATTTCGGACTTGTAGCCGCCGCGGCTGGCCCATAAATGGCGTAATCTGGAGGTCTAATTTGCGATCACCCTTCGCAACATTTCTGGTCGTATTTCGGAAATAACGCGTCGTATGTTGGCTTCCAACTGTTCTACAGTATCTGGATTGTCATCGTAGACAAGTGACTTCACATACGCCCCAAAGAAATAGTCCAGAGGTGTTAAAAATCACAACAACGCGATGGCCAGTTGACATGTCTATTTATCGATATTAATCGTTCATCAAGTGTTGCTTGCAGTAAATTAATTGTATCACGCGCTGTATGTCTTGTTGGAACCACATGTCTCTGATGTCAATACCATTCAATTAAAGGCAAGAAAAATTAATATTTCGATTAATATCGAGTAATGAACCCGTTAACTAGCCACCACGTTCGTGTAATTTAATGCTGGACTATTTTCTTTGGGGGTATGTGAAGTGACTTGTCTTTGCTCATAAGCCAGAGATTATTGAACCCATGGAAGCCAACATTCCACGCGTTTTGCCGAAAAATTACCAGAAATGTTGTGAAGAGTGTGTGGGAAATTGGACCTCCAGATTACGCGCCAGGCGCGGCGGTCAAAAATCCGAAATCCTATATAAAAATTATCTATCAAAAAAAAGTCACATTCGTAGACATTAAAATGATTTTTCTATGTTTTATTTAAATTCAAAGTTGTATACCTCGAAATGAAACACCCTTTACTTAAAATGATTTGTATGTGTGTAAATGACGTCAAAAGCGGCAGCTTTTAAGCGACCGCTCTCCATGGAAACCGGGGCTTTAGATGAGGTTAATTACCCGGTATTTACTTTAACTTCACAGAAAACCTGTTAAAAAAAAACTCAGAATGGTGATTAGCGAAAATTCGCCCGCATTGGAATTTAAACTCTCGTTCCCCAATGCTCAGTACGTGACGGAAATGAAGACACAAATTGTGTGTTGATGGTTTTTGCTTTATGACGAGTATTATGAGGCACGTCTAGAAAGTAAAAGTACTCAATTTGACTATTTACTTAAAAAAATATTGTAGCAGTTATTGCATTTGTTACAATTCCGTAACTATCGACCTTTGGGTCCTTCTGCCGTGTGTTGAAGTATGTGTATTAGGACTTCAGAAAAACGTCCTCGGGTATGTCGTTAATTGTATCCCAACGACATGTGGTACCGACTACCGGGGCCGGGATTCAAACCGGGGCCGACCGTTTGTTAAATGGGGGTGCTAACCACTGCACTATATCGGTGTAATAAATTTTATATAAAAACAATATTTTGTTGTAGAGGGGTCATTCGATTAACGCTCTCAAAGCTGGCAAGCCTTTTCTGCCTAAGTGCTGGACACGAGCACAGCATGTGTTCGGAAATTTCAATGTCCGATTCACATAGTCTGCAGGCATATGCTGTTAGAATGCCTGTGGCTTATATCATTTCTTGAGCGGCATAGGATTTGTCTTGTTCCTTGCGGCGAGTAGTCAATGATCATTTTGACTTGCCTTTGTCCTGAGGTCTCCAGTAAGCTTTTTGTTCCTCCCAGTTTTGGATCAGTTGCCTGTAGTGGTCTTTCGGAAGCCCGCATGTTGGCTCTGGTGCCATAAAGGGAGCATCAGCCCGGCTAATGGCTAGTGCGTCGTCTACTTCGTTTCCCTAAATGCCCTCATGTCCAGGTATCCACACCAGTGTCTGTCACCTTTAGCTAGTTGCGTAACTGTAAACAAATCCTGTTTACAGTTCCAGATCACTTTGTAGTCATAGCTATAGGCTTTTAGCCTCCTTAAATCTACCTGGATGTCTTGAAGAATATACAGTCGCACTCCCTTAAATCGTATTTGAAGGAAAATGTTTGCGCATCTCTCAAAAGACTTGTTGGATAGTAGGCGTCCGACTCTTTTCCAGCGATTGTTTATATCCTAGGCTATATGTCCGATACCTTCTACAATCTTCGGTGCGTCTGTGTACCAAATTAGTGGTTGTTGTTCCCTTAAGGCGGCAATCGGTGGGTACGAATATAGAACTTTTTCTCCTGACGCCTCACGGCTATATGTTTTGAGATAGAACCACGAAGACACTATTACATGAAAAAGGAACAAGTAAACGAGGGTCGTTCAGGGGCTTTTTCCCAAAAAAGATCTAAATTAGATTTTAAAAAATGTTGAAAATAGCCATACTTTGTTATTTTAAAACGGCGAAAATAGGAACATATTTAAATAATAGGCCTGAACGGCCTCCACTTCACTATATAAGTAATAAGCACAAGCAAAAATAATTGGATATATGTATATTGTTTTTTATTAAGAAATCCGAAAGGCGATTTTCCGAGTGCTACTCCGCCGATCATGACCATTTCAAAAGCCTCAACGAAATCGCATTTAACTGGCATGATACTTCTTTCCGGGCTGCGACAGGACCTTCATACGCCCGTGAAGAGGCACCTGACGCCCTAGTCCTAGTCTGAGAACACCGTGTAGACCTTTTTTCTACTTGTTTGTGTAATTGGGGCAGATCTAACATCACTTGTTCAACGTCCAAACATGCCAGCCTTTGGAACTGTTGCAGCCTAGTTTAGTTTTTAATGTATGTTGCACCAGCAAACAAGTGATCCATAGGTGGCAATGGGTCTGATAACCGCCAGGGGCGTCCATAGCACCATTTTCGGTTTTAGCCCCCATTTCTTGCCGAAGAGTCTCCGACATATTCAAACCTCGTTATCGCTCTTGCAAGATTTTTTCCACATGTTAGTTCCACGTATGTCTTTTGTCTAGAATTACTTTTAGATACTCATGCCTCTGTCGAGTAGTAGATTTCCATTCAGGGGTGGAGCCATTAGATTAAGTTCTCCGTATGAATATGGAACCATCACTATATTGCTTGGGTTGGCGCTAAGGGCTTTCTTCTTGCTCCAACAGTTGATGGTATTTATTGCACGTTGGGCAAGGTTCAAAATTCACCTCTTATTATAACGGCAATATCATCCGTTTATCCCAGCGTGTTAAACCCGTGGGATGCTTCAATGTTGGTTGTAACCTTATGTAGGGCATCCACTATCGACTTGCCTGGTCGATAAGCATATTGGTACTTACAGAGTGGATTCCTTTTCAGTGAGCCATACCCTCAAACCTTTCCATCGCGTTGAGGAGAAAGGATATGATGCTCCGCCCTACCTTCTTGATGAAGATCACCTTGGCCACTTTCCATTCCTTTGGTATATATGCCAGCCGATAGATGGCCGTAAAAATATCTGCCACGCATTTCTATTCGCAGCATTACGGGAATACCATCTGGCCCTGGTGATGTTTGAAGCTATATACAGCCCATGCCTGTGTCTTCTGTCGGACATTTTTTGCTTCACCAGGGCATGGTTGTCGAGATGTCTCATTTACACCAGTCATCAACTATTCTAGAGCCCGAAAAGTATATTTGTAACAAAACAGCTGGATTTTCCTTAGGGTCTTTGGCATACTTCCACTAGGGGCCTTTAGAAGCCCTATTACATTTCAGTGGTCCTTCGCAAGTACCGTATGTAGCCTTACAGTTGGAGATATATTGTTAATCCCCTCGTAAAAGTTCCTCCATGTATTCCCCATAAAGGTCTATGGGAAAAACCTGGGGGCATACAACAAAGGACTGTTGTATGCGGTTAATACCGGAGTGAAGGCGTTCCAATCTCCTGTACTTTTTGGCAGTGTTCAAGGTTTTTCCTTGCTGCTGTGCGCAGTCGCCGAAGCTCTTTGCTCTACCAGGTAACATCATGAGAGCAGATTGTTTCTTCAGTGGACAGCTGGTCTCCAGGGCCTGTGTCACAATTCCCTTGAGATAAGACATTTCCGCCTCAAGCTCATTCGTAGTGTTTATGGTGAGGTTGAGACCCTCGGCTTCTGACATGTCAATTACTTTTCCAGGTAGTCGTTTTCCTGATCTATGCAGATTATACGCCGTGGCCTAAGCTTTTTGATGCCCTCCTTAAAGAATTCAAACGGCATCTTCTTTTTCCCGTTCAGGACATACAACAAAGGACTGTTGTATGCGGTTAGTGCCGTAGCGAAGGTGTTCCAATTGTCCTTAAGGCACTGTTGAAGCTTTTTCTTACCGTTGTACGCAGTCGCCCAAGCTCTTTACCAGGTAACATCTCGAGACACAACTTGTTTCCTCAGTGGACAGCTGGTCTCCAGAGCATGTGTCACAATTCCCTTGAGATGAGACGTTGCTGCCTCTAGCTCGTCCGTAGTGTTTATGGTGTGGTTGAGACCCTCGGCTTCTGACATATCAGTTACTATTCCACGTAGTCGCCTTCCTGATCTATGCAGGTTGTAAGCCGTGGCCTAATCTTTTTGATATCCTCCTTAAAGAATTCTACCGGCATCTCCTTCTTCCGGTTCAGGACCCTCCTCGGCGGTTGAACTTGGGTTCCATCCATGTGAGTCTACGGGAAGGCGAAAAAATAAAAGTTTGAAGGCGCCAAGTCAGGGTAATATAAAGGTGATTCAAAATGTTCCAACCGAATGAGCCCAAAAGCGCTTTGGAGGCATTAGCCATGTACGGGATGGCGTTATCGTGCAAAAATCACATACCTTTCATCAACATTCCCCTCCGTTTGTTTTAATTGCTATATTGAGCTACACAACCTCACCGCATCGTCCCTTCATCAACATTCCCCTCCGTTTGTTTCAATTGCTATATTGAGTTACACAACCTCACTGCATCGTCTCGATCAAAATGATCCCTTTTTGGTCCCAAATCATCGATTTTTCCGAAATTGAGGTTTCAATTGTTTGGGAAATGGGAAACTGTAGTGTCAGAAATTCTTTACTTTCCAATTCAAATCGTCAGAGACTGACGTCCACATAGTACATTATTAAAACTGTTTCATGCGTGGCGCGCAACAGATAATATCGTACAGTCCTGGAACTGCAGGACAACTGTACGTGAATGGGTACCTTACGCACAATCAGTCTAGATTCAGTAACATCTCATATAGCGATGGAGATACATATCGAATGAATGCGCTTTATCTTCCAGCCCAACGCGGAAACCTACACAGTTAAAACCGGAGACGGGTCATCATTACTTTTGAATAATTGTCTATTCTCTGTGATAAGAATTACGATAACAATACAAGGTAAATGAATTGTTCGAGATTAGTTGTTTATAAAAAAGATAGTTCATTAGCAGATCTCGAGTACGTCATATAGCTTGTTTTGTCAAGTACTACTCTGGCTTAACATTTTCCAACAATTCAACAAAAACAGGCATCTTACATACAATAATAATTTCGACTGTCCTCTTCCTTCCTTCGTGTGTCTTATTTCCTTCAAGAACTTCAGATGCGTGCAGACATCTTGTTTCGGTAACCATTCTTTAGTCCAGTGTTTATCAAACTATTAGGTCCGCAACCCCCTTTTGTATTTAAAATAAAGGATCACCTGCAAAATGGGTACGTCTGGAAAAACATCCTGAATGATCTGTAATCAACTTTTGTTGCGATCCCCAAAATATTTTTCACGATACTCACTTTGAGAATCACTTTAGTCCATGCTTACCTTTTTAAACGTTTTTTTTTTGTAGGCAATGCCATTATCATTGCAATAGTAGTATTTTTCCTTACGACACTCCATCGTTTTGCCGATAAATACGTATTAAACAAAAATGTTTTCGAGGATATAAGTCAATAATGTAGGCATCCAGCATTTTCCAATTAACTGTTAAGTTGTTGGACTAACCGATGCCATACTAACCATATACAAATAAAAACCCGTCTATAGTACTAAAATCTAATATTTTATGACGTGTTTGAGCCACTTTTTATACGTTTTGCTCTTTAAATTATATTTCTTAATGAGTGTTACTAATGCTAATTAGTCGGCTGATGACTTTTGCCGCCGCACATCATTGCGCACCAGCAAATTGCCTCCAATCTGCTGTAAACCATTCATAACTTGAAATTAATGATGCGCAATTATCGCTGATTAGCTGTGGCGCTCATTGGTACGGCTTCTTTATCAAATGGCGGTGTGTCAGACGAATGTTCGCAATTATTGTAAGAATGAGTGCTAATTGAATATAAATTTAATTTAACAACTTAATATCGCTAGAAACTGCGATACTGTTAAACAGTTTTATCTTTAGCTGCTACCTATCTGTCTATAATTATTAGAATATACCGTAAACCTGCTATTCACAAAGTGGAGTTCGCGAAAAAAATTGGGGGGGGGGGGGCTGCAGAAAAATTGGTTTAAAATATGTACGTATAAGTTATTAATTTGTATTGTTACTAAAAATAAATCTTCTTAATCTAAATTTTCAATGCAATTAAACAATAGAAATTAACTCCGTTTGAATTAAAATCCCCCTCCGGGATATTTTTCTACACAAGCCCATTCTTCGGGGATCCCAATTTTAAGTACAAACCGGGGGGTCGCAGAACAAAAAGTTTGAGATACTTTTCCGTAGACTATGGCCATTTAACTGTTTTAAGTACCTTTCTTTTATCGCTCTGGGCTGGTACGGGCTTATTGTTTCTTGTTCTATTTGCCGCTTCCGATGCGTATAATTCTACCTCGGCCCCTTACAACCGGCGGCGCACGACCGCAAGACCTGAGCGATACTGCATGCCACGGGGGCGACTAGCAATGATAAACCATGCTAAACGAAAGCGCCTTTAACGGATTGATATTTCTTTATTAGACGTGTCATCCAATGGGATTTGCATTTTTAATTACAGAAACTAAGAAACAATTCAAAATACTTGATACATTTTAATTATAAGTTCAAAAATCTACGGTCACTCGACTCAAATTTCATGTCTAAGACTCCCACTCTTATAATGACAGCATAAAAACATAAATTACAAGTTGGTCGGCTTCAAAACATTGATTTTGGTTTTATACACAATTGGTATAAATAAAATGGCCCTCTTCGTTGCGTTGTAGGAGAACTTTCATAGTGACTGGGAAAAATAGTAAAAAATACCTTCAACTTACGGAGATATGAACAGGTAAAGATACAAATTTAACTAATTTAATTTTGATGATAAAGCGCCATTTTTATAAACAGTTAATTTAATTTATAAATTTTTTTTTTCTATGAAACTGCTGTGATTTGATCTGGCATCAAATTTAACGTTAACATAGGCAGATAATACATTTTAGGTGTACACGTTGATTGCAACAGAAATACTTCAATCAACGCTGTATAATAGTTCAAGTGTTGACCTTTTTATTGAAATAGGCGTAAAATTGAATTAATATTAAATTCGCATACGTAGATGTAATAATATAATTTATATATTATTACACCTACATATCGCACTAGATTTCTAAAGTGACACAACTCAAAATTATGTGTTTTGAGTTGTGCCCATGTAAGAATAGGGAAAATATTCCTCTATCAATAATCAAAAGTGTATTGACCTAGTTTCAAAGCTTGCCCGTCTGAGCACACTTGTGTCACTCTTACTGCCCCAACTATCTTCCCCGACAGTGTTTGCAAAAACACAGTGTTTTGAGCTGTGTCACTTTAGAAATACTAGTGCGTTATGATAAATATTATTGAATTTTAATTATTTAGTAAGCTTAGTTTAGATAGCACAATTTTCGAATTATAAAAATTCCCATTCGATTCTCTGTTCCTATAAACAGTCGTTATAATCGATCAGTTCGGTAATATTAAACCCATTCACTGTACAAATTCGCATTTTCGTGCTCCAATAAACATCCTCTCTCTTCTAAAATTACTCATAATCTGTATGGGCAAGAAAGTGGACGTAGTAAAGAAGAGAATGTTTGCCGGATATTACTGAAGGTAATGACAGCGGATCATAAAATAACTTATAATTATTAAGCGTTAAATGGAACGCATTTTAGATTCATATCGATGCAGTCAGTCAAACAGACCAAGTAATGCTGATCAAATCTATTGTTTTTATGATAATTTACACGTAATTAAAATAATTTTGACTATGTATAAAAATACTATGACGAGTTATAAAAATAAGACAAACATTTCTGCGAATGTAAGGTTTACGGGTTTTCTATGGTGCGAATTGTGAAATTCTATTACCGGGGTGAACTTAGCCCCTATGATCCCAGCCTCTATACCGCGCGGCGCCGTGGGGCCGCGCGCACGGCAGATTGTTTGCGGGTCTGTACTGACCAACTGGGGTGACCAATAAAATCCAAATTTTGAGGAATTCTTTATTAATGCCTTGCCGATCATAATATATATATATATATATAAATTATTTTTTTTAATTTTTATAGGCGTTTTTTTACAATATATGTTGTAACATAAATTATTATTTTTGACCATAACGCGCAATGTTCCTGGATTTGAAAAAAATTGCCTAATGTTTATAACAATATGATAAAGAAAATTTGGCAAGTCTGTATGGGGCGCGATTTTTTTTTTAATTTTAAACTTTTACGCTCATATCTGGATAATCCGGTTTTAGAGGCTAGAGTCTATAAAAAAATAATGCAACGTATTTTGTTTAATTTTTTTTGGATCTTGGTTCAGGACATAGCAGTGCACCAGATAGCCGAAGGAAATTGGAAAATTTTGATTCTAAGTATTTTTTTTTCGGCGACCAATTCGAATATGTTTCATTATTATTATTTTTAAAATTCACTGGCATACAATTCATTTGAAAAAATTACACAATATTTATAACAAAATGGCAATTAGAAAACAGAAAGTCCCAACCCGAGCACGTTGTTCCTTCTATTTTATTTTTATTTTTAACTTTTCCGCTCCTATCTGGACGAGGGCAAAGTCAAAATTATTTAATTTTCCATCATAGCCCACGGAGTTTTTTTTTTCAAATTTTCACTATTTGTTGCTAACCCAATAGTGGTTTCAAAAAGTATTTTTTAGATTGACACGGATCCAGTTTTATATATTTTTACAGGCCTTTTACGTAGTTTGATCATTTAAATGGCTGCGCGAAATTCCCATGTCCGATTGGGATTATTATTACTTATTAATAAACTCCCTACTTTAAAGATTACAATTCATTCAAAATACTTATTTTACCAATAGTATTATGAGTTACAATGTGTAAAAAGGCTACTCCCTCGACGGTGATTCGAACCTTCGACTCTGTGTTTTATAATGACAGCAGAAGAATTAAACAAACGATATCATATTGTTATAAACATTAGGCAATTTTTTTCAAATCCAGGAACATTGCGCGTCATGGTCAAAAATAATAATAATGATATAAAAGTTAGTCGCCAAAAAAAAAAATACATAGAATTAAAATTTTCCAATTTCCTTCGGCCATCTGGTGCACTGATATGTTCTAAACCAAGATCCAAAAAAAATTAAACAAAATACGTTGCATTATTTTTTTATAGACTCAGCCTCTAAAACCGGATTATCCAGATATGAACGTAAAAGTTTAAAATTTAAAAAAAAAATCGCGCCCCATACACACTTGCCAAATTTTCTTTATCATATTGTTATAAACATTAGGCATTTTTTTTCAAATCCAGGAACATTGCGCGTCATGGTCAAAAATAATAATAATGATATAAAAGTTAGTCGCCAAAAAAAAAAAATACGTAGAATTAAAATTTTCCAATTTCCTTCGGCCATCTGGTGCACTGATATGTTCTAAACCAAGATCCAAAAAAAAATTAAACAAAATACGTTGCATTATTTTTTTATAGACTCAGCCTCTAAAACCGGATTATCCAGAT
Organism: Lordithon lunulatus; assembly: GCA_963942505.1. Lineage (NCBI taxonomy): Eukaryota > Metazoa > Arthropoda > Insecta > Coleoptera > Staphylinidae > Lordithon > Lordithon lunulatus. Next base: position 18,336,739 of record OZ012673.1, read on the forward strand.
ATGAGCGTAAAAGTTTAAAATTAAAAAAAAATTGCGCCCCATACAGACTTGCCAAATTTTCTTTATCATATTGTTATAAACATTAGGCAATTTTTTTCAAATCCAGGAACATTGCGCGTTATGGTCAAAAATAATAATTTACGTTACAACATATATTGTAAAAAAACGCCTATAAAAATTAAAAAAAAAAATTATATATATATTATGATCGGCAAGGCATTAATAAAGAATTCCTCAAAATTTGGATTTTATTGGTCACCCCAGTTGGTCAGTACAGACCCGCAAACAATCTGCCGTGCGCGCGGCCCCACGGCGCCGCGCGGTATAGAGGCTGGGATCATAGGGGCTAAGTTCACTCCGGTAATTCTATTGAGCTTTTAGCAAAAACTATGCAGCGGAATGTCAATTTTTAGCAGTTTATTAAAATATGTTTTGTGACTGGGAAATTTATTTTGTACAAACTTGACCATAATCCTTGGTTATAAAACATAGAAGATCATCCAATCTTACAAAATAAATTTCAAAACCCAACTTAGACCACTAAGCTGAGTATTGTGACTCGAACCCCATCGGGGGAATTTTCGCGAATTACTTTACCCGTTTTTCAGAGGTTTTCTGTGAAGTTAAGGATGATTAAACTCCTCTGAACTTTTCCCTTGACCGGTGGAAAAGTCTCATAGCTGATAGCCTTATGGACAATTCAAATTAGTTTGTACTCTATCTGGTCGCAGACAATAAAATAAAATCTAGTGTGTAATCTGTACTCATAATATGTAATTGCAATAGTGCAAGGTTTGTCTAGTTATATATTAAAAGTTTATTAACAATCACGCATTACTGTCCAAGTGATCCAAATCGCGTAATTTTTATCTAATCAGCTGATCACACAATAACATAGATCAGCTGTTTACCCACTAGTTCGACGAAAACGTTGATTTTTTAATTTCAGAGCCAAGAAAGTATTTTATAGTATATATATATATATATATATATATATATATATATATATATATATATATATTATTTAAACTAGTACAAATTCTATGACATTCCTCTGCATAATTGTTGCTAAATCCTCAATACAATTCTATAATTCGTGCCATAAGAAGAGTATACATATGATACCATCCTTACAACACTCAAGAAATAACGTTTCGTTAAATGCTGAACGGTTAGTTATATTTTGACAACTGATTTTAAGGTTATGTTCCAAAACGGGCCGTTCAATTTTATTTCGCCCGTTTGCACAAATCTATGCAACTAGTACTAATCGCCGGATATTTCGTTACCAATAGTTTAATCCTTGATTAATATTAATATCTGTCGGTTTCGGCCGACTAATGATTTAATCCATGCAACATAACCTTAAAATCAGTCAAAATTTAACGATTCCTTTTATATAAGCTAGCGTTAATTTTGAACTGTCGTTTGTAAATACGGGCATTTTAGCCATTTCAACTCTTAGTAAATCAAGAATGACACATATACGTAGTATGATTGTTTTTGCAAAATGTCAAATAATTTAGATATTTATAAAACAAATTATAGCACAAGATAACAAACAATAATTCGTGTAAATATGAGATTTAAAACACAAAAAACTTAATCAAATTTTACTTGAATCCGAAATTTTTCATACGAATTTGATTAGTCAAGACTGTTTTTGGGAAATTTCAAGTCATTTCGACTCTTAACAAATCAAGAATGATGAATTACATAAGCTATCAATTAAAAATTACTGGAAACTTCTTTAAATGTTCAAAATTTTAATAAATTTGAGTTGTATGAATCTCTAATTTTGGACACATCTGGTGAGGCTAGCGCATTAAGGATACATTAGTTCACGACTCCTGGTGTTGCGACCTTGAATCTCACTGTGTTTCATGCATGACCTGGCAATATATGTATGTTCAAACTACGCATTTGTTTTACGGTCCTTTAATGATATGCCGAACATTCTTCTCTCAATAGCTCTCTGGTTGTCTTTGAGCTGGTCAAGTACGGCTTTCTTGAAGATGCAAACTTGCGACTGCGAATTTGGTTTAGATGGAGCGGGAGTCCATAGTCAAAATTTTATTTTGTCATATTCCGCCGAGGTTTGTCGCATTCTCTCATTTATTTCCAGTGCTTTATTAACCAACCTTATAGTTATTTTGTTTTCTCCGAGTGATTTGTCGCTCGTCGTCTGCATTTGATGGCATGTCTTCGGTCTGTCACAGTTGATTTCTAGACCTATATGGTTCGTGGCCTTTTAGATATCTACGATTAGTGTGATAAGTTCTTTTCTGATTTCAACTATCAGCACTATGTCATCTTCGAACAGTGCTTGAGTTTTTTTTAGAGCGGTCGTTTGGCCATTGTTCGCCTTTCTGCACTGAGACCACTACTGATCTACTGTGCTTTGCCCTACTTCTATTGTTCTCCCAGGAATGTTACTTCTCTTGTTTGTCCTAGGCATTTGTATGTAGTTACTTTCTTGATTGTTTTCTCCCAGCGATTTTCGCTCGTCGTCTGGTTTTTATGGCATGTCTTCCTTCTGTCACAGTTGATTTGTAGGCCTATTTCCTTCGTGGCCCTTTAGTTATCTTCGATTAGTGAAATAAGTTCTTCTCTGCTTTCGACTATCAGCACTATGTCCTCTTCGAACATTAAGTGCTTGAGTTTTTTAGAGGGGTCGTTTGGCCATTGTTTGCCTTTCTGTACCGCGACCACTGCGGATCTATTGTTCTATACCATACTTCTAATTCTCTTCCAGGAATTCCACTTCTCGGACGAAGGTTGATATGTCCCTGAGAGACTTGCTTCTCAGCTCCAAGGTCATTAGTGTAACGTTCCCCAGGCTGGCAAGCCTTTTCTGCCCAAATGCGGGGCATGTGCACAATATTTGTCCGGCAGTTTTAATGTCCGATTTTCATGGTCTGCAGGCAGTGTTGTCTGCTTTGCCTATATTGTTTAGGTGATATTTAACCGGACAGTGTCCCGTTAGAATGCCTGTGACAGTTCTTATTTCATTTCTTGAGAGGGCTATTTGTATAGTTCTTTGCGTCTAATAGTCAATGAACATTTTGGCTTGCCTTTGTTCTAGAGTGCCAGTCCGCCGTCTCCCTGTTCACAAAGGTTAATGCAAGCCATCCTGGTCGCTGGTGCGTCTGCAGGAAAGCGGGCTTGAATTGTCCTTTCTCCCTGTCGACAAAGCCGTCCAGAATGGCTTTCTGTATAGACTTGGCCTGTTCCTCTGTCATTAGGCTCTCTGGGAAGCTTTTTAAGGTGATTCCCATCTGTGCAAAAGTTGCCAGTTGGGTGGATCTCGCCGAGACGTGGCTGATTTTAGACCATGAATGGTTTTCAACCTCGCTCTATGTTCTGAGTTTTGGGTTCGTGTTGATGCCTGTTGGCTCTTTTGTCCTGGCAACTATCAGGAGTGGTGTTGTCATCAGACCACTGGCACTTATTTGGCTTTAGGGACTTGTATGGCTTTCATCCTCTTTGTAGCAGCGCCGTACATCTTCTTCTTTGGGTGCTTGGTGTTCAGGCTTAAGATTTTTGATGTCTTCGTCACTGCTCAGTACTAGTTCATCCTCCTTGTCTGTTACTGTATGCTTATTCATGCCTTTGGTGACGTTATGATTACTCTCTAAATTGGACGCACTTGAGGTAGCATCACCTTTTGTTTCCATACATCCACTACTGCTGGAGTTCGCCATTTTATTGACCAATGCTTTCGCTTGGCCACGCAGCTATGTGCATAGGCTGTTCCAACTCTAGCTTAGAGACACTGTGTAGTGTGGGTATCATTCTACTCGACCCGTGCAGTTAAGCCTAGGTCCCCATACCCGCTGCTCGCCTGACATGTCCACTAACAATATCGAGTCCGGCTTGACAGATGTTGGTGAAGGAGCAAACTGATCTAGCACAGTTTGACCCTGAGCAGACCCCTACCCACGACACAACAGTCGGGTGGGTTCGGTATCCACACACACATATCCATACTATTCACTCAACTTTCATTCTACTTGCATAGAACTGGGGTGCGTATTGAGTAACTTATTTATTTTGTTTGCATTTTGTTGAGGTACACATATTCACTTATAGACATGTAAAACATTTTTTGTGACGTTAAAATAACGTCAAATACTTTTCTCGACACCGCCTCATAGGAAACCAGGACTTTACTTCTCAATAATCCTCTGTGAAAAAATTGACGTTAAATTCCCCGCTCAGGATGTTTTTATTGATGTTTACACTTACATAGCATATTCCCTATTTAACTATTTTAATAAACATTGAAATCGCCATTGGGTGACCTATAAATATTAACAATCAAAATATCTTGCAAAAGCAGTTAAGAGACGGCAATTTCAGAATGATTTTCAACTGAGCGTTAATATTATATTTGTGTTTGTATCGCAACATTAACAAAATTGAGCGTTGTATACGCTCAATTTTGTTAATGTGTAATTGTAAAATTCAGTAAAAACACGAATGAATTCGAATGATCTATCATTACATAAAACATTCAATAACATCATAATAATCTGAATTTATGGCACAGTCAAGCAATAATTCATCGCAGCACGTAACGAGTAAATCTTAAAACCTCTCAATATGCAATTAAAACTTTTTGCACTACTGTGCATCGTACAATCAACGTGTAATTAATCAGCAATCAAGTTGGACATGAAATTATGATACACTAGAAATTATAGCGTAATTTTCTTTTGAGTGCATTTATTTTTGATTGCTGTAAATGTTGCAATTGTCGTTTTGTGGATATGCGGAATGTAATTGGTTGTACTCGTTGTGCGGTTACAAGAGAATGTAAGTGGAAGACGTCGATAAATCAGCCACACGGTATAAACGGAATACGCGAGTGTATTTCATACACAAGAAACTAGTTGTAATAAATACATGGCTATAGAATGTGTGTAGCGAGAAAGAAAAAATTGCGAGCCACCACAAGCAAGATATTCACTTCAAAATATGTATGAGTTGTTTTGTTTGTTTTTAGTGGTTTATATTTGTAACCGCAGATTAGTGTTATTGAACTTACTAATATTGTTATATTATATAATTGAATTAAGTTAGAAACAGTGTGCTTTGTTGTTATAAACACAACAAAAACCGTGTTTTATCAATATTATATATATATATATATATATATATATATATATATATATATATATATATATATATTTAAACGGTAAATGTATATTAATCACTATTACACGGAACCACACTAAAGAGTGAAGTGAGGGCCGTTCGTAAATATGTTATTTTCGCTGCTAAACAAATTATGGCTATTTTCAACATTTTTTTTAACTAATTTAGAATTATTTTTTTGGAGAAATGCCTCTGTACTGCCCTCGTTTACTTATTCCTTTTTCAGGTAATAGTAATTTTGTGATTCTATCTCAAGACATATAGCCGTGAACCGTCAGGAGAAAAAGTCCTATATTTGCCCACCCACCGATTGTCGTCTTAATACCGGATCGAATAGAGCTAACTTAAACAAATTGACGAGGACAGTGCTAGTTGTGTTACTTTAGCCGCTTTTATTTATCGTTCTGGGGCTGTTCCGGGCTGTTAAGCCATCTAAGACCAGCCCAGAACAACCGGCCGATAAACTAAAGTGGCTCTTATCATGCCTATCATAAAAACACTTCTATTGCTGCAAGTGGTTTTTCGCCGGTAAAAGGATAAGATTAGAAAAGTTTAATCACCTTAGCTTACGTATCAAATAAATGAAAAAAATAGTATATTAAATTAAATTGTGATTCTCGTTTTATCTTTTAAATTCAAAAGCAAGATATCTAAGCATTTCTAACCAAGCATTATTAGAGCACTTTTTTATAAGGAATCTGACTTTCAATGCTAAGATGGCGGAGGTTAACCAACATATTTTGTTTTTCTCATAGTCTCCATATTGGATATATACATTTTTTAGTTCAGCTTTCTTTCCCGTTGTTCCTTTGAAGCACGTGTGTTTTAATATTAATTTTAAACAAACTACAACATACTTTAAAAAGGAATTATGATGGATTAATAACTTTTCTAATAAATTATGTTTTCCGTTAGAGCTTTAAAAAGCAAGATTATAATATTTTATCCATACTTCGTAAGATAGGTAATCTAAAAATTCACGTCTAAAATATTTTATCCATAATTTGTATGGTCAAGTAATAAGTGTTGGAGAATATACCACGAAAATTGGCACAAAAAAACAATATCGCGTTATTTGTATTTTGTGGGCAAAGCTATGTAGAAATTCTCTACAACTTTGAAATTCAGTGCTTGAAATATCAACAAATTATTCCACCATTTGTAATTAAAAAAATTCACGTGAAATGAAAATCGCATTATTCTTCTAGTTTTTGCATATTTTAGGAAAACTGTAATATTTGAAAAAACATGAGATTTTTACAATTTTTTTTCCATAAATTTCTATAAATTCACTTATTAATCAATGGGATGTTTTATTATTAATTTCGAATTGTAATAACACCCGACATTAATTTCCATATGTAAATTATTACTTTTATGTAACAGATCATTCTGTAATTTAAAGTAGAATAATAATATGAGGGGCCGATTATAGGACCCAAAATTCTCGACTAAATTATTTGACTTGTAGCCTTTTAAATAGGAAAAAATATGTGACAATATGCATTTTAAAGTATCCGCGACATAAAAGTCCACTTTTCTGACATATTTCCCGTTAAAATTTCGAAAATGTGACCAAACCTGATCGCGATACTGGTCGCAGCAGATGCGCGAAGTTAAGTTACAAGCCAAATCAATTTATTATCCTAGTGCGCTGTTACACAAATATGTTGTCCGAGGCAAAGGTCGGGTCAAGGCACTGCGTGAACAATCCTGCTGCACCACTGTAAGTCGCGTGGTTGTAGAATATGAACTGAATTGATTGAATGGTTTTAGCGAAACAGGTTTTCAAGTAGCAAACTCTGAATGGCATTATTTTTAACTATTTGAGGCCATTGTTAATTGTGCGTGTTAAATATAGAAAATGACGATTATTTAATGAGAGTACCCAAATCAATAGCCCAGAGCATTAGGGAGTTAAGGTAAATACCGAGTGATCTTCCCCCTTGGACAGATAGTATGAAGATAGAAGGTTTGTTTTTAATTGTAGCTGTTTTTGGATCAAGAAACTAGTTAAATCTCGAGGGAACCAGCGATAGTCAGTGAAAAATCCCTTTTTACTGATAAATATGTCGCTGATTGATTTTGATCTGGAATTATTACATTGTAGTTACATATAACTGCAATAAAATATTTGTAACAGGTTGTTATATAAGATTTTGTGTGTGCATGTGTGTGTGTGATAAAAATGATTCAAACCGCATCTAAAGAAATTTCGTTTTCGTGTCATGTAGACAGCGATTCCCAAAGAAACAATTGATTATAGATCATTTGGGATGTTTTTCAACAAACAGTATTTCTAGCCCTACAGTTTAAGACTAGACGTTTTTTCCGTAGCTGTTACCGTTTTCGCGTTATAGCGGTGAGAAAATGTGAATATGATGAAATTTCATGTTTTTCCCCTGTTTCAACTCTGTAGTGTTTCTTAACTATTCATTATCCTTTGAAATTTTTGAGTGCATAAGGGGGTCGCAGACAGAAAATTTTGAGAAACACTGATATACGAGTACATAAGTAAATATGTATATTGAAATATTCATCTTCCGCTGACTCTACTGCACCACGCTAACCATACATAGAGCCTGGTTACGTCTCAGACAGAGGGGTCTTTTGAAATATTGATTGTCGAGTTATTTTAGGGTGTGCATGTGTTCCCCATGCCGTCCTACCCCAATCTACACCCACTCGAATTTGACTCACGAAATACAGCGAAAAATATATGTATCTCGATTAATGGTTAATCATTGGAATAAACATATAACATAATAATAATCATTATTTGATTTATTTTAAATAAATTGCAGTACATATAGAAACAATGTATACAATAAAATCAAGCAAGTCAAGAAAAAACAAATATATATATATATATATATATATATATATATATATATATATATATATATATATATACAAATATTCTACTTATCTTAATAATTTCTTACAAATGAAAATTCTTTTGTTGTAAGGTTCGGCAGTAATTAAGAATATCTTTATTTCCATTTTAAAGCGAGATAGTATTGTTATGTCTTTTACCTTTTGTAGTAATGAATAATTTCATGGAACTATAATGTGGTGCTTTTTCATACATGCTAAGATTGTGATTGGGAGTAAATATTATATATAATAGAACCGTAATAAGTGTAATTAAGTTGTTTCAAACATGTATCATGCTTGAAACACCATAATTATTACATAAAACATTTATTACGGTTCTAAATAATATTTACTCCCAATCACAACCTTAGCATGTATGAAAAACCACATTATAGTTCCATGAAATTATTCAATGCCTTACTACAAAAGGTAAAAGACAGCAATACTTTCTCTCTTTAAATTGGAAATGTAGATATTATTAATATTTATACCAATGATTAGCATATAATAATCAAGAATTTTTTTTTCGCTCTATTTTGTGAGTCAAATTTGAGTGGTTGAAGTAGATTACTAAATCAATATATTATATTAGTTCTATTATTCCAATATTCCCGACACAGGATGTTATTTGCACTCAATTACTTATTTTTGAAGTGTCTGCTATTTACATTAGCACAGATGAATAATTTATATTTCAATAAGATTAATAAGCTATATAAGAAGTAATCGGTAATTATCATAACAAGTAGTAAAATCTGATGATTCACAAATAGCGAGCAATTAATATGTGCATGCGATAGGTTTAAGTAATGGTGCAATTAATTATCGCAATGCTCTTAATTATCCAGTACTAATTGAAATTTCTGCACGCTTCAATGATTCTTTACTGCAGCTGGTTTACGTAAGAAATTATTATTGTAAAAAAAATTTAGAGTACATATTACTTTATCAGATATATTATATTAATTAAGGAAATCGATTCAATCTTTTCAAGCGGACTGCGGTATCCACTTTACTCTAATATCTGTATAATTTCTGTGAAGTTTATTACATGGCGTGTATGACACTAAACAATTGTAGATGGTGTTTAAACTCGGCAATAAAGAATAGAGGAAAATGCATGGTAGCATACAGCTATTAGATGGATATACTATATAAATTATAGTATCTTTATTTACTATAGCTGTGTTGTATTAAATTTATTACACTGCTAAGCATTGTATTGTTCTTATTTCAATTTCATTAAAATATAAATACACACATATATCTTTCATGTGTATAAGTGAATTCTATAATTACATATACGCCTATTTCCTGCGGAAATGTGTAAAGGATTTGAAATATCGTCTTGCAGTAGCTTGACCGATAAAAGAATTCAGCATGTACGTGCCACAGGAAATATAACAAGTCGTAATATCCCTCATTTATACATCTATAAATGTACTGTTCATCGAGTAATGCCGTGTTATTAAATCTTGGACAATAATATACGTGTTTGTACATACAAACGAGCAAATAAAACACACTTCTAGAAAATAATGCGTGTGTTAATGTGTAATGTGAGTCGAATAACACTACTACCACTACTACTTGAAAGACGCCTTTTTTAAATTTGTACATTATTAATGGAACTAAAATGGACGGGTACTAAATATATTAGTAGTTATTAATAGTTTGAATAGATTGAGGTCTTTAGAATAAGCTCTAACACAAATTATCAACAATTTATGTTCATTTAATGCGTCAGTTACCTTGTTGATTATTGCTTTTGTGCTATTTCCTCAATACAATAGCTTACATTGTAGGTGCACAAAAATAGTTAGTTCCATGTTCGTCCTCCGTCCTCTGATATATTGTCTCTATTTATAATATATCTTTAAAATATGGGTTTGTGAATATTTGTTACCGGTGTACATTTTTACATAAACTCCATCTATAAAATCGCAATTTCGAACCGCCCTAAATTCTTCTTCTGCCAGAGGTCGTCCACTCCAGAACATAGGCCTTTGTCAGTTGTTTCCACGTCTTTCTGTCCTGCGGCGTTTGTGCCCAGTTACTCCCTACTAAAGCCTTCTAAAGTGATTCCGTCACCCTTTTTTTTAGATCTTCCCAGGCTTCTTTCCATTTCTCTGAGGTGCCACTGTGAAATGTTGACGGTTCTCATGCTGGAGTCCTCTCTTGCCACATGACCCGCCTATCGCCATTTGAGTTGAGCAATCCTTCTCACGGTGCCTTCTCCTCACAGAAGTTCGGCAACCATTCTATTGTACAGACTCCTCCTATCTTGTTCATACCGGATCAGTGCGGCCATTTCTTTGATGTCGAACCACTGACGAAGATTCATGAAAACGCTTTACTCTCGAGGCCCCATTTCCCTATGATTTTTCCTGACAGTACATACCACTTAACGATTCGCCATCGTGTTTGAAAGTGAAGATTGCTATTGCATATAAAGTTTTTCATCCTCAGAAAAACTCCTCTCCGCCAACTCGATTCTGATTTTTATTTCGATGGACTCATTTCTCGTTGAGCCAGCTGCCCAGATATTTAAACGTTGGTACTGTTTCAATTTGTGTATCGTCTAGACTGAACACGACGTTCGGTATTGTATGTTTGCTACTTATCACAATTTTAGTCTTTTGTATGTTTATCTTGCGCCCATATTGTTTGCTTGTAACGTTTATTCGATCCATCAGGAATTGGAGATCTTCTGCATTATCAGCTATTACCACGGCGTCGTCTGCATAACGGATGTTGTTGAGGTATTTTTCGTTAATCTTAAATCCTTTCTCCGCCTCCTCTAGGGAAGTACTATTTCTAGTAGTAGTATACATTGAAAATAGTCGGGCGATAGGATGCATCCTTGTCTCACTCTCTTCATTATAGGAATTACTTCCGTTACGTGGTCTCCGACTTAAGTTTCTGCTGTTTGATTACTGCTTCTTGATAACATTTATGTCTTTGCAGCCAAGGACCTATACGCTTAAGTTGTTTAATTAGAATATCGTGTTTTACATTGTCGAAAGCTTTTCCATAGTCGATAAAGCAGCAATATACACTTTTGTGTTGATCAAGACACTTCTGTGTTGCTCAAGACACTTCTGTGTTGCTCAAGACACTTCTGTGTGAGAACTTGCATAGAGAACAAGGCATCTCTCGTGCCTAGCCCATTTCTGAATCCAAACTGTGTTTCAACGATGTGTTCTGCAATGAGTTCAGTAATGCGGTGCATACTTTCCGGGACTTTTGTTATTTTACATATTTTCTCGGTTCTCACTCTGTCCCTCAAAGTGATTCCCAATATTTCTGAGTTAATGCCATGGTTTCTAGGCCGTATGTTCTGACTGGAAGAACATACATTTGGTAAACCTTTAGCTTGACGTATCACAGAATTTTTAGATGAGGATAAATACCAACTTGTCGAATGCAGCCCAACTTCGTCCGATCCTTGTCGATATTTTCACGGCTTGAGTTTGCTTAACCAATTTGATGGTGTGTCCCGGATAGATATACTCGGATACGTTTTCTTGTGGATGGTTGTCGACGGAAGCTTGAATTGGTCCTGCTCATCATTTTCGTTTTGGCTAGGTTCATTTTAAGCCCTACCTTTAAAGATGCTTGGCAACATTATATCTTCACTTCTATTTCGTTGGAATTACTGCTGATTAAAACAATATTCTCTGCGAAACATAGGTGATTTTGACGGCTTCCATAGATATTAATTCCCATTTCTTCCCAAGGTAAAGTTTCCATAACATTTTCAAGTACCACGGTAAAAAGCTTGGGGGATATTATGTCACCTTGCCGAACCCATTTTTGACTGGAATTTCTCCTACCATCATATCGTTATCAATCTTAACATTGCGCGTAGCGTTATAATATATTTCCTATGATGTTGAAATATCTGGAGTCGATTCTGGCGTTATCTAATGCTGTCAAAATTACCCACGTTTCTACAGAATCAAATCCTTTGTGGTAATCGATAAAGACCATATGCAGGGGCAAGATACATTCTGTGCATTTTTCGATTTAGATACGTATAGTATCTAGGTGGTCGATTATGCTAAAGTATTTCCGATAGAGCAGGGGTGGCCAACAATTCGGTCGTTCACAAAGCCAATTTATGTCGATCACTCGCGATGTCTTAACTTAGGAACCTATTAGACTACTTATCCTATATAGAGCACTAATGACAACAAATCGAAATTTAAAATAAATAGTAGATCTTATGTACACAAAAGTTGTCTAGCCCTGCTATAGAGGCACGGCCTATTTCCCATCTACATTTCATTAATATTCACGTATTTGCACTTATTCTGTTGTTTCCTAGCCTCAGTTTCAGTTTTGAACACACCTTCTCAATCCCTACTTGAATACTACCAACGAATGTTGTGGATAGCTGATTAGGTACTATTACCTTGAGAGACTCCGCATTTTGGAGTTTATCACTTGTTGCGCTTTAGAACTCGTTTCAATATTGATTTAGTTCACGCGTAGTTTTGAATCTTGGTTTCCTGAGTAGCTTATTTCTTTCTACGCTTGTGTTCAAGACTATGGTCCTTCGTACTAGTCTGTGGTGTAAATCAGATACATTTTCGCGTACTTCCTGTTTGTTGGATATTATATAATCAATTTCTAGCTTTTGGGCTTTACAAGGTTCACTTCCTCTGTGGTGGTTTCTAAAGAAACAATTCATGCATTATAGGTTTTTGTTTCTGAGGTAATCGAACAGTATCTTGTTTTTCTCACGCCTACATCAAAATTGCCTATATTTGGAAGGTCATTTCTGGACTTTTAAACAACTGTTACCGTTTCGCCGAACGTGTCGTTTACCCCTACTCTACGCTCAGTAGAAAAAACCGGGGATACGTGCGCCACTTCAGCAGAACCTGAAAGTAAGGGGCCCGTTTGCCCCCTATAAGAAAACGTGCAAGCAACCCTATACAGTATTCGGTTCTCCCTCACCAAGACTCAGAGGACCATTTCACCTTACCCGACTATCGCTTATAATCTATACTTGAGTTTCACTTTTTACCCTTGGTAAATCGATTCTCCCTCACCAAGACTTAGATGATCAATTCATTTCCTTGCAGCTATCAGCTTACACTGATAATTGTGTTCTTATTCCCCTTCTAACGGTTCTCGCTCACCACGACTCCGAGAACTGTTTCGCGTACACCCGATCTTCCCCCTCCCCTAATGGTTTAACCCTCCCCATTCGACGAAATAATAATAATGAGCTTTATTTACCCAACAGAGTAACACTCCAATTACAGGGCAACAACAGATAACAAAGATAATACATATAAAAATAGTAAATTAACAGATTAACAAATTAAGTATAAGTAATAAAGATAACAATGTCCAGCAAAAAATGAATATTAATTATTATCACTAATTAGACATTTTCTACTATTTTCGTTGAAGTAATATCTTCGACTTCTGCGTTACTTATTGAAGCGTAACATTGAATAACTTGTAGTTTTTATCCTCTATTCAGTTCCAGTGCGACTCGATTTGAGATGGATTGCATTTTTGTTATGAGGTGCTTTAGTTTTTTGTTAACCATTAGTACTATTCCCCGAATGTTAGAGTTTGTTTTGGCATTCTTTTGGTATAGCGCCTCACTTCAATTCAGCCGCCGTTTTCCCTAGTCTCCCAGTAGTTTCCCATAAGCTCAGAATATCCCATTTGACGTTCTTATGTTCTTGTTCCAGTCCTTCTATGTGTTCGGCTAGTCTCACCCCCGTATTAACCAACGTTACATAAATGTATCAATAGCTATTGAACCCATAAGTATTCGTTGTTATAGCAACAATAAATAGGGAATGTAGTTACTTTAGATTCTCTTTATAGGGAACACTGCATAATTAAACAAAAGGTTTCATCAACGCTCCAAACACAAGCGCTATTCAAGGTACTGGACATTTGTTCTAGCAATTTCTGTCACAATGACATTCTGAATGTATCCATTCAATAGTTTATGGGACTTATAAAGTTTATGGAATGTTTATGAATACGGGCATCATAGTTCTAATGTTATATGTGGCTACCATCATTTTCTTCAAAACCAACCAGTATTTTCTTTGAATTTATACCTTTACTCGCATCGGATAGTTATGTTTCAGGATTTGACATTTCATATTTGGAAAGTTATTGGCACTTAATCTTTGCTATTGATCGGACTAATCGAATATGCCACTGTAGCTAGTGCAGACCCATAAAAATAAAATTGGGAAAACAGAAGCAACCCCGGTATGACTTTTAGCGCTAATTACTCGAAGAAGGAAATAGAATAATAAGTATAAGAATGGTAAGACAGAGAGACTAAATAAGTTAAGTAAAAAATCAAATAAAGCTGCACGTGAAGAATTGAAGACAATATTCTATAACGTAGTAGGATTAGAAAGTAGACTTCTGGGATTATATCACATCATTTGACATAATCCGACTTACAGGCAGAAAATAGCTGATTTACACTTCAAATTAAGCTACCATCAACTACGTCTACCTAACAACTACGTCAGGCAATATCAATTGATGGAAAGAACAAATAAAATACGGTGATGGCAAGAGTGTTAACAGATTTTCCCCTTCTTCTTAGTATAAGCCTACGGAATTTCCTTCTAACTGTCAACGTCTGGAGATCCATGAGACGCCGATGTCCAGCTGTCGCACCCTCCTTTTGGTAGCCGTCCGTAAGCAACAACCAACTACGTCTATCTAACAACTACGTCAGACAATGCCAATCGATGGAAAGAACAAATAAAAAACGGTGATGGCAAGAATGTTAGCAGGTTTTCTCCTTCTTCTTAGTATAAGTCTACGACATTTCTTTCTAACTGCCAACGTCTGGAGATTCATGATACGCCGATGTCCAGCTGTCGCATACTTTGGTCGTGTGGTCGTTTGGTTTGAGGTTGATCCGACTAGAGATGTTTGTCTATCTGATCGAGCTCATGCTTCTGACGTAGCCTCTCCAGTAACGTCTGTGCTATCCTGGCCACCGTACTACGTCCTAGACTCCGCATCTATGTCGGATATCGCTATTTCGATTCCTGTCTTTCTGTCTTGTAGTGTGTATCCACATATGGATCGGTGGATTCTCATTTCCGTGGTCCACATTATCTGCATTTTCTTAACCATATCCGTCCACGTCTCTGCTCCATACCTTAGTAATGGAGACACTCACTATTTGTAAATGCGGACTTTTATCTATCTGCATGTGTAGGCATTCCGATCCCGATACTCCTGCTGCCTTAGTTGCTTGGTGGCGGACCTCCTCCCCCGTGTTTGTGTAGCTAGTGGTTTCGACTCCAAGGTACGTAAGTTAAAGCTCATTACTTGTTCTATTGGGATGTTAGTCGTTGTAAATCGTTGATTTTATCATCCAATTTGTGCGTTTGGATCGTCTTTATGATGTCTGAGAGTCGCACTCGGTCGAAGGCCAATATCAGGTCTACGAAGCACATGAATATAGGTTTATTGTCCTCTATTAACTTGAACAGCTCCTGTTGCTTTGTGTCGTAGGAATTTATATATAACATGAAAATAATACTACGTTTCTTTTCTAAAATCGTTTTTTCTAAATATGTCTCGCTTAGTCGTTATCAGTTTTTTTCCATTACATGTTCCGGTGCGTCTTTGTTAGTTCTGTGAGCGGTTTTTTGGGTTTTACATCAAGCAGGTTACTAGCATCACCTAATAACCCTCTTCCTTTATCTGGATTTGGTTTATTTTTATTTTTCGAAGGTGTTTGGCAACTTATGGTACAGTAGGAATTGTAATAGTGTAGTCCCTCTTTCTTGTCGATTTCCAATGCCGTATTGGCCTATAGATGTTTCAACCTCTTCTTGTTTTTGGCTTATTTTAGCGTTAAGGGAGATATTAACGCTAAAATAAGCCATACAAGAAACACCAATAGCGGTAATAGGTCTGCGTTTATATCATATCTTGGTGTATGTTTTTCTAGAATGTTTCTATCCCTTCATCCGGATGTGCTGTAGCAATATCTTTGACTTAGTTTCATGACTAGATAGCAGACTCTTGGGCGTATGCTATCCAATTGTAATATTTCCTTCGCGTGGTTTTATCTACTAGGAAAGGGGGTAGGATAGGTTTGTGTATTTTCTACCTCGGTAGTACAGCGTATCCCGAGTTTAGTGTTATTTGCCATACGTCTTTAGACTTCGCTTAGATCTACTATGTCTCACTTTATTCAAGTTCTTCTAATTCACATAGCTTTTCTTCTGATGACAGCTCTATAGGTAATTTTCCATGGTACGCCGATACACTCGAGGATTCTTAGCACCCTCTGTCAGTCGTTCCCACTGATCGCTACCATGACCAGGTCCGCCGGAGACTGAGAGCCATAAATATTTGTTACATTTAATGTTTGTTGGGGATTCTTTGCCATACTATACCGCACAGGCCATTGCGGGTTTGTAGATGTACAATTACATTTTCTTAATTCCCGATAGAATGGTTATACCGCCATGACTCGGTCGTCAGAGCCTCGTTAGTTATCTACCAGCGGGCACCGACGTACAGGAGAGGTTGACATTTGGGTCGGTTTTATTTGATGTTTATTGCCGTCGCCCCTTACCCACCACTAGAATGAATGTACCAGCCAAATACTCGGAACCTCTGAAGAAGAACAAGGTCATACATGATTATGCGGAAATGGGAATTCAAGGCTCTTACGCCCGGTTTCTCCAACTAATCTTAAAGCTCGTCTTAAATAAGCTCGTCTTATATAGCTCGTCTTATAGAACTCGTCTTATATACAACCACGTCTTAAATTTGTATTCTGTTGCACCAAACATATGTAGATCTTACTTAGTCTTACAATGTTAGACCGTCTTATCGTTTTAAGATTCGATTTTTGTTTGGTGCAACGCTTTAAGACCGTCTTATTATTAAGAGGGTCTTAAACTAGATTCGTTGGAGAAACCGGGCGTTAGTCACAAAAATTCGCAGCAATAAATGTGAACACCAAATTGGAGCATCTACAGATGGTTATTGAATTTGTGCTGTAAATATTGGGATAGTAAAGTGTGAATATTTTCATAATGAACCCACCTGAATTTATCAAAAAAACATCCTTCCGTAGAATGACGAGTTCGAGCCGCATTCATTTTTTTGAGATGTGTCGCTACTAATAGGAGTCGCAACAGTCATTTATTGATAAATAGAAACCATAATATATTATAATATATATATAATATATAATATATTTTGTATCATATGCCTTCTACCATAAGGTGTAGGCGTACGAAGTATTCTAATACTGTAAAATATCTGTCCATCACTCGTCCGTCGTCTTGATAAAATAGTTTTCGAAAAAATTACTAACTAATGTTTTATAACCTAATTTCCTATGAGGTTATTATTTGACGTAACTATGTTATATATTTATAGTATTGATAGTTTTCGGTAGGAACCCAACGCCGGATAGTCTATGTTTCTCAACTCATTTCTTGCCAAAATTATACAATTTTTATGAAATGTGTAAAATTCCAGTAGAAAAAATTAATTGTGTGTGTTCTTTTTTTGCGCGTTCTATTAAATATTTCTGTATATAGAATGATATTGAATGGTGTAGCTCCTGTCGTTCAGGATAACAAAATATGAAACTATAAGTCATATATAATTTTGTTTATAAACCTCCAAAGGTTTTTTTATAAATGGTGTAGTTTCACTAAGAAAAGTTGTACGCTATATTTATTCTTCAGGGAAATTACAGCAAGGCTGTTGGTGAGACTACCAAAATGTATGTCAATTGAGCATGCCCATGTGCAGTTATTTATTTACCAACGTGGTGCAGCATTACGGCAACAGCTGCATACATCTGTTGCACAGGCATCTGCGGCAACGGTTCTCTACATATTTAAGACACAATTAACACTTTGATTGCAAATATCTTAGAGATTCATAAATTATGTGGTTCATTTATCTGGTTACGAGAAATCCTCAATCGAGGGCTTCCGTGCAGTAACACGTTAGGAGGGGGTAGGCTTCGTCCGTCTATTTCTCTCAACGTTATTTTAAAAAATATCGGATGATATTAAGAAAATAAAATATGTCGCGATAAAACTCAATCAGAGGTACAATCGTACCCAAAATTAATAATTTTCATCTTCTATTTTCAAGAAAAAATATCTGACTTTTGAAGCAGTTATAATTTTATTTACTCCACCCATATTTTTTCGTTTTTAATATTATTTATAATTGCCATTTTTTCAATCGGTATGAACAAAATGTCTTGGCATTTGTTAATGTAACGCAGAAAACCTTACCGGTGCCAACAATCTATCGTAAACAATAAAATTATACAATTTTACAACAGTATTAATTTTTTGATTAATACGCGACTGATGGTTTGAGGTATGACGAGAAAATTCGAAACGAGTGGTTTCAAGAATCGCACCTCCGATTCACAGGAAAATCTGATGATGCGACGTATGCCCGTTTTATTTTAACTAAATCTGAATTCAATAATATACTAGTATTTTCCTATGTACCGTAGAGAAACAAAATAAATAATTACGCGCATAGAAACCCCTCGAAATTTTAACCATTACGCGTTTGTTTTATCCCCAAAAACGCTTGATATGGGTCCTAGTACCATCAAATTACAACTGTTGTGGTTCTTCCTTCCAGGTGTCGACGTAACTGCAAATCAAGATGAAATCTCCGACCATGAAACCTTCCAGCTGGAGTTCGACTGGAGCACGAAGAGATGGTACATCCGCACCATGCAAGACAGATACTGGACTCTTGAAACCGGTGGCGGCATTCAGGCGTCTGGTGACAAAAGGTAATACAAATTACTTACCTAATACTTAACCATCCATATTTTCCTCATCAAACAATAGTTGATTGATTTTTTTTGTTAAGATCTTCAAACGCCTTATTCGATTTGGTGTGGCAAGAGGACGGCTCGCTAGCCTTCCGCGCCAACAACGGCCGCTATGTAATTACAAAACGATCCGGACATTTGTACGCAACCTCCGATGCAATTGATGATAACTGCAAGTACTTTTTCTACCTCATCAATCGCCCGATTCTCGTCCTAAAATGTGAGCAAGGGTTTGTTGGTTACAAAGCTGCCAGTAGTCCGAAGTTGGAGTGCAATAAGGCTACATATGAGTGTATTCAAGTCGAGAGGGGAGAGAAGGGTGTTGTTTACTTCAAAGGTATGTACTATTTCATTTATAGAATATTACAGGTGCGTGTTTGTCTCTAGACTTAACATAGTGCAGGAAACCCAATACGTAGTTGAGCGTATTGGTGTTTTCATTGTATTAAAAAAAAATTATTCTTGGTCAGTTACAAAATAAATATCAAGGATGCAACTTTCTAGGCAGAAAGTTTAACTCCATCGGGAGTTATTTTGTAGATAAACCGCTAGAAATTTTGTCAATTCAACCTCACTAGCTGAGCTACACTGGTGAGATCTAAAAAGATCGAAATCTAGATATATAGATTACTAAAAAGTGAATTCACACTTTTTTTAATAATATATTCTTTTATCTCTTCTAATCTTTAGGACAAAACGGTAAATACTGGCATGTCGATTCCGAGGGTGTCACTGCCGACTCCGATACACAAGAAGGCTTTTATTTGGAGCTCCGCGAACCAACAAGGTTGTGCATTAAGAGCATGAACGGCAACTATCTAACAGCAAACAAAAATGGGCTATTCCGCCTGGGCGACACTTCAATTGAGAACGCCACGCAATGGGAATACTAATTTCGGCCAAAAAAGGGACTATATTTATTTAAATACTGCATACAATTAGCTTACTTTATAATTTTTTATTGAGCGCGTGAGTGGCCATCTTTCCCCCTAATGAAAGCACGCCCTATCCCCAAAACTTTTTGCACACGTTTATAAATGAATACATATTTATTGTATTTTTAATATATTTATAGATTATACCTTTTTTTATTATTATTGTATCTTTAAATTCTTCCTATTAGGTACTTACGTATATTTATCTACATTGTGATTTTTATTTTCAAATTTTATCATTTTATTTTGTTATTTAATTATGTGTATACCATATTAATGTATTTATAATAAAAAAAATGAAATATATTGCGATCGCCAAATTTTAATTTCGTTATGCAAAAAGATTCCAGATAATCTTGTAAGCCAAAAACTGCCAATGTTTTCCAATTTGTAACTTATATAATGTAATATGGTAACAGGTAAGATTGATTGTTCCTTCTCAAATTGTTTGAGAATGGAGTTTTTGTGTACTCATGTTTACGGAGTTTTGTATTTTTATATGAATCTTGTATACATTTTGCAAAAGTTTCTGTAAATATGTGACAGAATTACATCAGGTTTTCATTTGTGCATTAGTAGTGTTATCATAAACTGTTGTAATATTAATTAATGTATCTTAATTGTAGATTAAGTTATTATTAAGGTGAATATCTTGAGACTAATTATTATTAGTCTTGAGGTAAAGGTACTTGAAACACCAGAAACATGCATTTATTGGTAGTTGTAGCATTGTGGAATTTTTATGAACACATTGTATACATGTATAAAAGATGCTACAGGATTTGTATTAACATGGATTTATGCTGAAATAAAATAGGAAATTAGTCGACTATTTTCGATCCATAAAATAAGAACACATACGTACCATTTCGTTCTTATTTTGTCACATTTGTTTTTTATTTTATTTCAGCTTGAACCCACTTTTAGTCATTACTTGGCTAACTAAATATGCTCAATATTGTGAGTTGTTTTGTTTACATATCGTAACCCGAAATACTGGACTTTTTATAACAATTTATATAAATTATGTATACACGTATGTACAAGTCGACATTTTTAAATTTTATATTATTGTAATATTCATGATGCAATGTAATTTCATAACATTTTACAGTTGCAATGACTGTTTTGTATTATATGTAGCACATAATCGAATAATAAAAATAATATACATAATGATTTGTTTTTGTTTGAATAGCTAACTTTGTGTGTGTATATGTGTGTTTGTTATTGAACTGTGTTCTACTGTGTTTTTTATAGTTTTCTAACACCGAGAAAGCACCAGGTTTTGATTTAATCACGGGTAAAGTGAAAAGCACCTCCTTTGCGCACACGTTAACCACTACACATTGCGTAGCCATGTAGTGGGGGATACAAATTTAACCATTAACGTGTCTCCGTCGGAAAACGTTTCATAGATAGTGCATTTCGATAAGTCTTGGGTGCCTAAACTATATTTCAGAGTACGCCATGCTTATGGCTGTGTGACGAAATAATGGGCGATACAAAAATCTTCGCTAACTCAGCCGTGTGATCGGTACGGTGGGGGTAATCACACACACAAAAACTGCACTGCCGTGATTTAACGCCATATGGTTTTTATAAATACGCACGAACCAGTTTTTAAAGACTATGATCTGCCAATGGACGCATTTGACTTATCGGATTAGGCGTGTTCGAGGGCGAAGCCACGATTTGGGCACTCTGAACGAATACTGGGGCAACGCAATGTAACGCGATCTACGATAGAAAGTAGAATCGGAGGTTACCAAAGGTCCGAGGGGTCATTCGCGACTTATTTTTCAAAGCTCGCGACACAAGCACAGTAGCACAGTTTGTGAACTGTCTCCAGCTGTGTCCATATTCAACGCAATATTGAGATTAAGCTAATTTCCCGTAACCTGGAAAGTGGTTCAAATGATCATGTACCGTAAATCAGGGAAACCCCCATGGGTCCATAAGCCTCCTTCCAATATTCTCCAAAATACTCTAGAAAATATATGTAAAAAGCTTAAAAATAGTAATTACAGGAAAACACATAATACCAGAACACCAATTTAGCTTTCACGACCACCACCTAACTATTGAACAGGTTCACATGCTCGTAATCAAAATAGATAAAGATATTGCCCTTCCCAAATATATTTCAATGCTTCGACAAACTATGATACGAAGGTTTACAATATAAAATAAATATACCTTCCACATCCACATTTTCTCCACATATCTCCATAAATCGTATCTATCGGTTATACGCTTCCTGGTAAAACAGGGAATACAACACTTCATCATATGCAATCCGGCGTACCACAAGACAGCATCTCAGAACCCACCTTATATTTCTTATATACATCACACCTACCAACACGTTCGCTGTTGGTACAGCAGTTCTCGCATATCACCCGGAACCGGAAGCGGCCTCAAAGAACTAACAAGCCCAACTCAACCACATCCAGAAGATGTTTAAGAAATAACGAATGAAAGCCAACTAATCCAAATCAATACTCGTTACGTTAAAATTACAATTCGTGTAGAAACTTGTCCCCCAGTAACAATTAACAACTGTCTGCTACCCCAAGCTAGCGATTAACAGAAAACAAGGTATTATTATACTAGCCTTACTATATACTATACTTACTATGTAGCACATACGGAATCCAACTATGTGACATAGCAACATTACCACCATACAAGGGATCGAAAACTGCGCCCTTTGAGCCATCGTCGACCACCATACTACGTCCCCAATGATATAAATATTGTAAAATCTTAAAACTGTAAGACGCTGAATGCATGGGTGGTGAACGTGAGTTGGTGCACGTACGCCAACGAAAACACCGAAGACCCTTGAGATTCTAACACTACATACAGTCAGCATACAACCCCCGAAAGAACCGCTGGATGATATTCTAATAATTACGCATATGTATAATAGTTAATAAAAGTATTAACTACCACAGCCAATCAAGTTATTCTTACATTTCTGAAGTGAAATCGTACTCACCCCACAAATTCAGTTAATAGGGATTTGTATAGATATAATATAACGGTTGTGTTGTATATTGTACACATATTGTTTATTAACAATTTAAAATGGGTCATTAAGAAAACGCCAGAGAGAGAGAGAGAGACAGCAACTCAAATGAGTCCTCAAGTAGTAGTAATGATTATTCAAGGTATAATTTAAGGAACATTGTAAAACGGCTTAAGGTGGAGCTCTGGTGTTTAAAAATCCCCGAATTCGCGCCCTTTGTGGGGTTCCCTGGTGGGGTCAGGAGTAGAAAGAATGTAGGGGAACAAAGAGTGGGGTGATTGCTAGAATCATATCAACCAAATAGGCGTTTCGGTATCGCGAGGTTGTACACATGCCCATCCAATCTTATACTGCTTATACCAAGGATTTATACGATCCAAACACGGTCATTGTGCGAATTGCATAGGCCGTAGCGAAAAGTGAATTATATGAACAGGACAAAATGAATATGCTTTAAATATGTTAGTAGAGACTATAATTTAAAAATGTGCAATATTATTTAAATAAGGTGATTTATTTATGTTTATTTTATATTATCTCCTGACAGTAGCACACAAATGGAATTAACACAATTATCATCGTTACTCCATTATTTTTCAATATGGCCGCTAGTTTAGTGTGGCATTTGCGATAATTCCTATAATTAATATACTTACAGCCTAAAATTTGCACCTCTATTCTTACTGCGTCTAGCTGACAAGAAAAGCTTTCCGTTTTTATTGTCTCGGCATTATCAAAGGCAACAAGTAAAAAAGCGCAATTAAATATACTTATCAATGTTGTAAAGGAAAAAATCGTGTAAAGATGATGTATCCAATGGATGGGAATACTATCTCTATATGATCCAGTCAACGATTACGACAATGTGGAAGAATGGGCAAAGAGAGTAGACGTTATAGCCGTTCGCTACACATGGGACGATTATACCAAAATAAAGCTAATAGTAAACAATTTGAAAGGCCATGCAAGAGCATGGTATGAAGAACACCAAGTTAAATTTGAGTCGTGGTCGAAAGGCCATTTAACAAATTTATTTGGTTTCCGTAGGTTATAACTAGGTTTACACTACTGATATACTTAACAATATAAAATAAAAGCGATTTTAGCCTTTAAATGAATTCAATAGTTATACTAAGCGATGTTGCGGACCTGTTTATCTCTTGCTGAGTCAGCATTTGTGGTACCATAACTACCAACAAACGAATGCCAATGGTTGGACCGATTTTCAACCTGCCGCTTGTGTAGCAACGCCTGGCCAGAAACTGTGCGACTATTGTTTAGAGAAGTTGACTAAGCTGCGGGCGATAAGAATTGATAGATAGATAGATAGATAGATAGATAGATAGATAGATAGATAGATAGATAGATAGATAGATAGATAGATAGATAGATAGATAGATAGATAGATAGATAGATAGATAGATAGATAGATAGATAGATAGATAGATAGATAGATAGATAGATAGATAGATAGATAGATAGATAGATAGATAGATAGATAGATAGATAGATAGATAGATAGATAGATAGATAGATAGATAGATAGATAGATAGATAGATAGATAGATAGATAGATAGATAGATAGATAGATAGATAGATAGATAGATAGATAGATAGATAGATAGATAGATAGATAGATAGATAGATAGATAGATAGATAGATAGATAGATAGATAGATAGATAGATAGATAGATAGATAGATAGATAGATAGATAGATAGATAGATAGATAGATAGATAGATAGATAGATAGATAGATAGATAGATAGATAGATAGATAGATAGATAGATAGATAGATAGATAGATAGATAGATAGATAGATAGATAGATAGATAGATAGATAGATAGATAGATAGATAGATAGATAGATAGATAGATAGATAGATAGATAGATAGATAGATAGATAGATAGATAGATAGATAGATAGATAGATAGATAGATAGATAGATAGATAGATAGATAGATAGATAGATAGATAGATAGATAGATAGATAGATAGATAGATAGATAGATAGATAGATAGATAGATAGATAGATAGATAGATAGATAGATAGATAGATAGATAGATAGATAGATAGATAGATAGATAGATAGATAGATAGATAGATAGATAGATAGATAGATAGATAGATAGATAGATAGATAGATAGATAGATAGATAGATAGATAGATAGATAGATAGATAGATAGATAGATAGATAGATAGATAGATAGATAGATAGATAGATAGATAGATAGATAGATAGATAGATAGATAGATAGATAGATAGATAGATAGATAGATAGATAGATAGATAGATAGATAGATAGATAGATAGATAGATAGATAGATAGATAGATAGATAGATAGATAGATAGATAGATAGATAGATAGATAGATAGATAGATAGATAGATAGATAGATAGATAGATAGATAGATAGATAGATAGATAGATAGATAGATAGATAGATAGATAGATAGATAGATAGATAGATAGATAGATAGATAGATAGATAGATAGATAGATAGATAGATAGATAGATAGATAGATAGATAGATAGATAGATAGATAGATAGATAGATAGATAGATAGATAGATAGATAGATAGATAGATAGATAGATAGATAGATAGATAGATAGATAGATAGATAGATAGATAGATAGATAGATAGATAGATAGATAGATAGATAGATAGATAGATAGATAGATAGATAGATAGATAGATAGATAGATAGATAGATAGATAGATAGATAGATAGATAGATAGATAGATAGATAGATAGATAGATAGATAGATAGATAGATAGATAGATAGATAGATAGATAGATAGATAGAAAGTTTCAATGGCAGATGATTCAATAACAAAAGCTGCCTTTGTCACACCTGAAGGACATTATGAATTTTTGAGAATGCCGTTCGTTTCGACCAATGTCCCAGCGGCATTTCAAGTTTTAGGTATTAAAAGTTTTAGGTATTAAAATACTAAATTGTATAACCTCATATCAATGATATAATATTACCGTCATGATCGATCTCAGATGGGCTAAAAAGACTAAAATTGGTACTAAAGCAGTTGAGAGAACACGAATTATCTCTAATTTAAATAAATCTTCATTTTTTTCAAAAATACATAGAGTATCTTGGCAGATAAGACGGCGTGTAACCAAGTAGGAAAAAGTAGAGGCAGTGTCGAACATATGACTTCCTCAAACCGTAAAACCAGTACGACAATTTCTAGGTTTGTCAGGATATTTCAGAAAATTTAAAAACAAACCTAAATACGCCTTGGTAGTCAGAAAAGAAGTTTCATGGTAATGACATGTCCTTTAACAAGGTGCATTTGAAGTCAATGAATTACTGACGACCATGCAAATACTCTCCATATTTTCGTCTGAGTTAAGAACAGAATTACGCACTGATCCTTGCTCAATTGCAGCTGCAGCGATTCTATTTCAATATTCAAAAAATGAACAAAGACAGGTAATTGCATAGTATAGTAAGTAGACGACCGTTGACCAAAGGACTACCATTCCTATTAACTAGAAACTATTGCTGTAGTCTATAGTCTCAAACATTTTCGAGTATACCTACTGGGTATCAACTTTAAAGTAGTGACCATTGTAACACCGTGCGGACTACCTTTTCAAGTAGAGACCTTATTCCTCTAGTGGGCCGATGGTGGTTGTATGTTCATGATTTTACATTTGACATTGAATATCGGCCAGGGTTGTAAAATGCAGCAGTAGAAGTCCCGTCACCACCATCGAAGTCTTTAAAGTAGATTGGATCCTCTCTGCCCATATTCAAGATAAACAGATCAATAATATACAAAATATTTTAATGAATCACAAAAAGAAATCAGAAACCAAGGTTTATTTTAATAACTACGAGTTAAAAAGAGGCATGGTTTACAGACAACTCAAGAATGGAAAGACGTTATGGTTAGTTCCACGAGCCGCGAGAATTCACATTTGTAGATTATGCCATGACGCTAGTGGGCGTCTAGGTGCAGAGAAGACCATCAGAATTAGAGGACATTATTGGTTTGCCAAGATAAGTCGTCTTGTGGAAAAGTATGTGACCGTCTGTTTAAACCGTGCATACTACAAGCACAACTACTAAGAACCCGGGAAAGTTACATCCAATATAGAAAACTCCCATACCTTTTCACACTATTCATGTAGACCATTCGTTACGTGTATAAAAGTACAAGTATCTATTAGTAATAGTAGATGGATTTACCAAATTTACAATTGTGGAGTGAGTGAACGACACGAAGACAAGGCACGTGATAAAGATTGTACTAAGTGTTTATTTGGAGTGATCAGTGATAAAGGTGCAGCTTTTATATCAAAGTTCTTCAAAACGTTTTGGAAATATATGGCGTAAAACATATCCTTAACTCAGTAACCTCACCTAGATGAAATGGCCAAGTGAGCGTTATAATAAGCCAAGGCATTGGCCGCCAAGGTTGCGGGAGAAGCTCCAGAAAAGTGGGACCAATATGTTAAACAAGTACAATGTGCATTAAATATCACACACAATAAGGGGATTAATGCCATTCCTGCAGAAGCATTACGGTTTTCCCTCTGTGGAGATGTACCCGGAAGGGTTACTCGCCGACCAAAGAGCCATTCTCACGGTGCAGAACGACATACCAGGCGGACCATAAACAAGGTTCGTCAAATGCAGCCACAGGCCAAGCTACTTAGCCAATCTACTTAGTCGCGGTCCAGCAAACGGCATATTGGCTAAATGTCGAAGGCCCAACAGTCGAAGACCGACGCGTGCATGGAGACAGAAAAGAAATGGTCCCGGCAGGTACTTCACCGGAATAATGGAGGGTATCATGGCCCTAGAGGCGAACCCTCAACATAAGTTTTTTTTTAGTTTACTGAAAGTCCAAAGTTGAGAGCACAGTAACCTGTAACAAAATCACACAACTGAAAATTTGAATTTGTGTATATTTGGTCACAGAGATGTTCTACTTTTTATTGGGTTTAGTAGTACCTTAGTACCTTATCAAAGAATACCTTATGCTATGAAATGGAAAATATACAATATAGGCAACTTCTACATCACATATACCATAGATATAAATTAGTGATAGAAAGACAACAGTATCATCCTTCAAGTACACTTGCGATTCGTTCACAGCCCATTTTCCTGCTTAAGGATTTCCCGCCAGCGTTGTTGCGTCAGCCAATCAGCGACAAGGTTTGGATCAGCTTTTCCCACTTATTCGTCGTTGGAGTTGATTGAATATCTGTCTCTGTCAATCCGTCGCGTCAAATTCAAAATATCCTTCTGGTACCGTTGACTATTTTAATTTGAGGCATATTATTAAACTGAATTGTTTGTAAAGGATCAAGTATTCGCGCAAGCTAAATATAGCAATAGTGCCGTTTTTACAATACAATGATTATTATTATTTTAAATGCTCCTGGTCGTAAACCAGGATATAAAAAAGATAGCACGGATATGCCGATAATTTCTTCCGCGTCAACGCAAGAACGCTGACGGACAAATCGTTGTCTGCTGTTTATAGCTGAACGCACCCAAAGTGTGAACTGTCACAACATGACAGTTCTGTGATAGATTTTGATAGGTTATCTGTCGAATCAAAATAATACAATTTGCTGTACGCTCTTTTAGGAGGTTGTTATAGAAATTTCTGGAGATATGTTATAGCCAGTTGGCTGTAAATAACAACTAGCGCGGTTTATTGTTGGTTAGGTGTCATGGAGGAGGTGCAGCAAGATGGACTTGAGAGTAAAAACTTTAGTAAGTTTTGTATGTTGTTTATTGAAAAAGCAGGTCTGTTTACAACTAGTTTGCTGTGTGCATGCTTAAAGATTCTTTACAGAGGAATGTAGTGGTTTAACTTAAATTATTAGTATAGTAAAATTTAGTATGGCATACTATTAGTAGTGATGGACACTATCGATAGTTGCACAACTTTCAAATAAACATTATCTATTAATTACAATCAATTATAATGTATACAATAAAATTATTCAATAGAAATGATCAAATATATACTATTGATGACACCATCACTAATAAGTTGCTTATTATCAAGACTACCTATTGATAGTTATTGAATTATTAAATAACAATCTATTACAAATTATCTACTAAAATTAATCATATATAAATTATCCACTAATAACAATTGAATAAGAATTATAGAAAAGAAACACTGAATAGTATATATAGAACTGATTAAATAAATACTATTAATTTAAATTGATCAAATTATCTGTTATTAAGGTAATTTTTATTTGATACTTATGCAGCTATCAAATAAAAAGTACCTAGTAAAAACAGACAAATAAGAATTATAACCCAGCTCAGATCTAGTGTTTAGAGAACAATCAAATTTTCTATTATTAAGATAATTTTTGATAGTTCCATGACTATCAATAAGTACTAGTTATGTAACTATCAAATAAAAAGTATCTACTAAAAACAGTCAAATAAGAGTTATAACTCAGCTAAATGGCATAGAGGTGCCATTCACCATTCACATCATACTGACCATTGGGGAATGAAGGTACAAACCCTATCATGGATAAATTTTCATGAATCACTTTCACAGATTTTCAGAGATTTTCTGTAAAGTTAAGTGGGGAAAACTCCCAATCGACTTAGCCCTGGGAGAGTGGAGCAGGGAGGACAAAGTGTGTATGGGAAGAGTGAGGTGTCAGAAGAGAGGTAGAAAAGTGTAAATGGGGCTGGGGTACACTGTGTGTGTGTGTGCTGTGTAATAAGTGATATGTGGTGGCATCTTAGCAAGCGTAATAGCTGTATCTAATTTTTTTTTCAGCTCAGGAAGAGTGCCTTCGACGCCTTGAAGCAGACAAGCGTCGCATGCAGGAGGAGTTTGATATGCAGAGGGCTAAAATGAAAGAATTGTTTTTGCTAAAAGAAGGTACATTTATTCCTTGGCTTTTCTAAATGGCCGGGTTTATAATTTATTGTATATAATTGTAGGTGAATTATCGCGAACGCGGACTGAAAACGAGAACTTGTCACGCGAGGTGAAATCTATAAAAACTCAGTTGGATGATGCCAAAAGTCAGCTGCTGGTGGCTGATATGGAATTAGAAAGTAATTTGGCTACTGAAAAACGGAAGGCGGCGGAGGAAATTGCATCGTTACAACAGTTGGTAACAGGTAATTTTATATAATATGATTGATTTATCACCCCCTATATGTTCAGCCTTTTGAGGTTTGAGATTACAGATAGCTCTGTTAGTTGCAAAATTCCATTAGTGAGGGGCACTATCAAATGAAATGTACTATTGATAACTACTTCACATTGTTTAAACAATCGATTAGAAACTATTGATGGTCCAACATGAAATATAAACTATCTTATATCTAAAATATATAGGTTTATATAACAATGACATGAAAATTATAAAAATAGTTGAATATTGAAGAGTTAAAATATATTGTTTGTGCTGGAGGTTTCCACTTTGTTATACAATATATTTGTATATATATATATATATATATATATATATATATATATATATATATATATAGAATATAGTAGAAGCCAGTATACAAGAATCCCAATAGTTATATCCCAAAATATAAACATTAATAAACATTATTGCAAACAAGTGATAGTGAACTTGAATGTAATAATATGATCATGCGGGGTGAATAACAGTGAGTGGACAAACAGCAGAAGGGCAGATGGGGCATACATATTAAGAGGATGGATAGAGACAGAATAGTTGCAAGAAACACGTCACGACCAAAGAAACGATGGAATTATATCCTTACGGGACCGCATTGAAGAAAAACAGACAGATTGCTTACACAGAAAAAGAAGAAATAGAAAAATAAGATACGGGCACAATCATCTATATAGATAACGATCTGACCGTTGAGTAGAGTCATGTGTGGAAGCGAGTGTGGGACAGCTGAACTTGAAAATTGCTGATGAGTGGTGGTCTGACAAGAAAGGACTGAAGGGGGTGGGGTCGACGAGGCAGGAGTATGACATGGATGGAAGAGCGGATGAGGAGCACGACAAGTGCAGGGTTGGTCTTTGGAACTTTGCGGGTCTAAGGACAAAAATTGCAGGGGGAGTGTGGGCAGAAGAACTCGAGGAGTAGGTGGTACAAAGGACATAGTGGGGTTATTAGACACGTGGGTGACAGAAGAGAAGTAGGGACATGTGGGATGCTGCTTGCCGGCAGGGTGATGCAGGGTGCGAAGAATGAGGAGATGAATGGTGTTGGGAGTGCGGAAGATAGTGGGAGAATGGAGCAGAAAGTCGTTGAGGGAAGCTACGAGATTAGTAATAGGGAAGGTGGGAATGGATAGAAGGTCGGTGTGGGTGGGGACAGGGTATTGCAACAAAAACCGGATGAAACTAATGGAATAAATGGAATAATGAACTAAACGGACTGGAGACGGAGGCAGATGAATGGATTATCGGGGGTGACTACATTGTGAGGTTGTGGGAGTTAGAAGCAGAGGGCAGTGAAGGGAGAGAAAGACACTAGCAAGATAAAGTAACCAACCAGGACGTACAGAATGGATCCAATGTGTGAGAAAGTCGGGGTGGGATGTGCTGAATGATTGTTGCGAAGGGGACTGAAAAGGGAGGAGGTTCGGTTTTGGACTACGTGGTGGTCAAAGGGGGGTCGGATAATGTACCAGTGCAGGTGGTCGTGAGATTGAGGAAAGGTATGAGGGAAGAGGAGAGGAAGGGACAGCAAGCGTTTGGATGGAGCGAAATATATGTGTATAAGAAAAAACTAAGGGCATTAAGTGGGAGGAGGTACATTCGATGCTCTAGTTGAAGTGAGTGATGCTGACTGCGTTTGTGAGGAGGGGGGGGGGGGATCAGACGGAACGTAGGTTTGACAATGAGTGTATGGTGAAGAAGACGAGGTGGCGGAGGGAGATGGCGAAGTGAAGGTATGCTAGAGGTACAGTGGAAAAGTGGAAAGGGCCAATCAGACGAAAAGGAAGTTCAAGAGAACGTGCGAGAAAAATAAATATAGACGAGTTGGAGAAGGTAAAAAAGCGGTTGAGGGAGTGTGTAGCGCTGAAAGGGTTGTGGAGCTGCAGAGAGATGACGGGGTCTAAGGTGGGGCTGGGGAGTTCGAGACCGGTGGTACGGAGACAGGCGTTCTCGTGGAAAGAGGTGAAAGTGGCCCTGGGACAGTTACACTGGGAAAGGTGGTGGGAGAAGATGGACTGAAGGCAGATGCGTTCAAAAAGGCTACCGGAGGAAGGAAGATGCGTTGAGTGGGGTGGAGGAGGTGCCGAAGAGTGGCGTGTGGGGTCGCGGTCTCAGTTCATAAAGGGGGAGCAAGCGATCTCGGACCTAAAGAACTATAGGGGGATCACCAAGAGAGTAGAAGAGATACCTGGGTAGAAGGGGTTTAGTGGTAAATCTGGAAAACAGCAAAGAATTATGTTTAAGAATATGGGTAGGAGGGGTAGAGTGAAAGAGTGGAAGAGCTGAAATGGAAGGGAAGAATGATTGAGAGAGTGAATTGCTTTAAATATTTGGACTTTTGGATTGCTGTTGCAGAAGACGAATCGGATAAGAGTGTGATGGTTGAAGGATTTGGATGAGGAAAGACTGGTGGGGGTGGTATGGATGGGCTGTAGAAGTAGAACGTAGGTGGAGAATGAATAGAGGAAGGATGTATGAAAATCTGCAGGAGGTTGACTTGGGAGAGGAAATTGGTGAGGGCACAGGTGGTCTAGTCTGGAACAAGAAGGCATACAGTCATATAAGCGAATATGTATTTTATTTTTATTTGTACGTTTCCTTTTATTTATGTTATTATATTGTTTTTTTATATTATATGGGAATTTTGTAGAAGGCATGATTTTTTTGTGTGGTTATACCAAAGAAAGATACAAGTTGAAGAATACCAATGACAGACATAAACAGTATGATAGGATCGATTAAAAAAGAGAAATGAGACACAACAGGCATGTGATACATCAATAAGTGGAACATGAAAAAACAAAACGAAAGATTACTGCTGGGGACATTAAGAGATGCCATAGAATTGGCCCTCAAATTTGACCAATGAGTCATAGCACACAAGACCAAATATTTACTATAAGACAAATAATAGAGACAGTGCTAGAATATCTGTTCTATAGAAGGGCATTAGATACTATTCTCAGACAAGACATGAAAGATCCTAGAGGGAAAGGGAGTGTGGGGAGGCCGAATAGAAGCAATACAATTAGTATACAACTAACAATAGTGACTCAGGTGTATTCAGTACAAAACAAAGAGTGCGGAAAGTAGGAATATTGAGCCCCCAATTGTTCATAATCATAATGGACGACATAATAAAAGAGATCAAAGAAGGAAATGAGGTTAGGAACGAGTATCAGGGAAATGTTAGTATAATAGAAACAGCTAAAGGACGTGATGTAGGAGGAGATGCAGTCGATACAGCCGTTGGAGAGAGTGATGGTGGTTGGGTTGGTGACGAAGAAGAGTGGCAGAAAAGGAGATATCTTGTTTGATGAGGAGTGTAGGAAGAAGATGGCCATATGACGGCAGGAGATGACGGAATAGAGATATCGGGGACTAGAGCTGGAGAGCGTCAACCAGGCGAAATCAATTTGGAGGAGGTGTACGAAAGGCAAACACTAGGATAAGATTCAGAAAGTGGAAAAGAGGTTAAAGGAGTGTGTGTTGGAGAATGGATAGTGGTAGATTTTGAAGAGAAACGAAGGGCAAAATGAACATCAATCTAGTAGAGTGGGAGAGGAGGTTAATGAGTGCGGGGTACAAGCTAACGATGACAATGGTGACAAACAAACTGGAAGGTGAGGTGGACAGAAGAGGGTTGCTGTGGAAAGTCAGGGTGGGTTTATAAAGGGACGATAGAGCAGATTTTCACGCGACTCAGAATGGTGGAAGAAGTGCTGGAGTGGAAAAGGCGAATGTATGCAATATTTGTGGATCTGAAAGCAGCAGAGATAGGAGTAGGAGCAGAGAGCGGATTGGGAAAAAACAGAGGACGAAGGATGTATGAAATAGTGGATATATTTCGGGTGTGGGTAGAAAAATGCTAAGCGGAATGGGAAACCTAGAAACTGAGGTCAGAAAGAGAATGGCAAGAGCAATGACTGAGAGCTCGTACAACCCTGGTTATGTGCAGTGGCAAGTGCGGAGCGTGGAACATGGAGGACAAAGTGTGCATGGCAAGAGCGTGAAGCTGTTCGGAATAGAAACTCTGGATGGGGCAAGGATACCCCGCGTGTGTACTGTATAGTAAGGACATTGACTCCTGGTGCCACCTAGGCAACGAATGTGAGGAAGTGAAAGCAAAGTGGATGGGGTATTGCAGAAAGGTGAGTGAATGGTTATGAGAGGATGGGAAAGGCCTGGAAATTTGTAAAATGCAGACGTCAGAGAGGAGGTGGGTGAAGATAGAGAGGAGCGGTATATTTCAAGTTTTAGGATTATATTTTAATATTCGATATTATGTTGAGTTCGATTTATTTTGTATGTGTAATGGTTACTTGCGATATGTACCTAATACTAAAACGGGAAGGATTTGTAACAGAATCGTAGAAGTATTTACACCTCTAGTATGTTTTTAATATTTTAGTAAAGTGCTGACTTTGATCTAGCAAACTCTCAAAAGTCGGAACATCTAGGGGGTGATTAACAAAATATATGTGATTATTGATTTTTTGAATAATATTAGAAAAAATTAGTAATACATACATACATTTGAATTTTACTACAGAAACGGTTGAAGAATCGAGCAGCTCGCGTAGTTACCACGACTCGGAAGTGCGTAAATTGTACTCTCGAATCAGGCAACTGGAGGGGGAAAACACCGATTTGAAATGCGAGAAGCAGCAGTCGCCACATCATGCACCGCAGGTAATTACCGGCCTGCGTTTGTTGTAAATTACCACATTCTTTTTGATACATAATATTATGATTATTAAATAATGTAGGTCGCATAGTTTGTTACTTTATAAGCGACTACAGTCATGTTTCGCGACCGGTTTTATGATGGTGTTATTTTCATTAAGGTTGAGTATGATTTGAAAAGTAAAAAATTGAAATATTATTGATTTATCTCAAAAATCCTTAAGGGGGAAGTTGTTCATAATTTAATTTTAAAATGTTATGTATTATTCTGAATTCTGGGCATACCAAATTATCGTTCTAGTGCGTTCCTAAAATTAACACCCACCTTTGTTCACATAGTTTTGGTATCCCTATACCAAAACTATAACTATAACACATTTTTGGGATTATAACACAATATAGGGTGTAAATCTGCTGAATCATTGAAAAAACTTTGTGAACAAAGGTGATTGCTTGGTTTACTCAAGATCAACCAGCCTATACTCAGTCACTATTTTAATTTCCTCTGCTCTACAGATCGTCATGCTCAACTTTTTATGATTCAATTAATTTCATTGATTAATTCAGTATTATTTTCGTAATTACAAATAATTCCCTGAAGGGCGGCAGGCATTTGATCTAGTAATTAATTAATAATCAATCTTTAAATATAATATATATAATTCTCAAAAATCTAGCACATGACTGCATTTCTTTTTATTTGATACCAGTATTGTTAAAACACTGAAAATGTTTCTGACAAACACATGTTTTTGTTTTAACAATACCTACCCCTTGAAATTAAATAATTTTATTAACTTTACAAATAGGAGTCATCTAGCCTGGCGCCGAGTGTCGTACTTAGTGCGGTGACGAAGAAAATCGTTAAGAAATTGGGCGCGGACGCGTTCACATCACAGGACGATGATCATCGAGAAGACACGGAGTTGTTGCGTTCTCTCGTCGGTCCTCTGGAATTAGAAATAAAAGCATTGAAAGACAAATTGCGCGCAACTGATGAACAACTCCAGAAGTGTCGCCAGTGCAGTCATAATTTGGAACTAGAGGTAAATATGAGATGCTAGCAATGAGTAAACAGACTTCTTACCAACTCTTGTTTGTTTGGTACGTTTGTAGCTGTATGATTACTACTTGAACAAAATTGATGTACAAAATAGATACGAATTGTAACTATCCCGTTTATACAACAAACCCCCATCCTTCCTTTAATGCCCATGCATCTACTTGTGTAAAAACTAGGCGGGTGACAGCAGCATTTCAATCCTGGCAGTAGAAAGCCTATTTCCGTTTCTCCGTCAGCCAATCAGAGGCTATCTCAAAAAAAAACTTAAGAATGACGTTAAGATATTGAAATAGGTTATTATCAAGTCACTCTTGACTAATTTGTGACATTTGATATAAGGCAGTATTACACTAGCGTTCGCGGAGCGTGAGGCATACCAACGTTGAAACATTTGTTTATTTTGTTGCAACGGGTAACGATTTTTTGACCGATCGTTATTACCATGTGCTATAATGCGTACATATTTCATAGCGCTGAACTAATAGAATGAACACAAAAATTAATGTCAAAATATAACTACTGTCGAGCTTTCAGTTCTACCAAAGATTGACAGAACCTTTCGTCAAATCGTTACCATTTGCAATAATAACGTACGTCTCTCGATCGCTATATTCATAGCGATTGCTCAAAAAATACACCCCCAGTTTGCTTTGTTACTGACACCGTCTGAACTGCAGAATAGACCCACTGGGCTTAACGTAGAAGGCAGGAATACAGGCATCATCGCTAACATCATTAATTTCTCCTTCAACGTTTATCTGTCAGCCGAGCAAATGTCAGGTTTAGATCAATTGTTCTCAAACCTAGCTTCTGATTGCCTGGCGGGGAAACTGAAGGCAGTAATTTAGGCTTTAGATAAGTGCTTTATTTAAGTACTTACGTAAGTGTGGGAGTATCATCTGTTATGTCGAAATTTAATTAGAATTTAAATTCGTCTTAAAATCTATATATTATAAGATACCAATGGCAAAATCGTGCTTATAGCGCGAGTGCCAAAGGAAGAAGAAGTTCTGCAGTGTAAAATATATAAGAAAATACAATTAAAATACAAATACAATCCTATCTTCAGGTTCGCAATGAGGTTGTCACCTATTTGTTTTTTGCACATCATTCTAATGTTGTTCGTTACATGCTATCTTTTTATTTACAACAATTGTTGGTTGCTACTCGTATTTTAAATGTGTAATAAATTGGAATATTCTTATTTATTAGCAGTCGCTCAAGTGCTCTGATCTGTCGCCAATACAACACGATGGCAGGTCTCCAATGCACGCACCAGCCTCCCCCAGTCCAGCGTTTGAGACGAAAGCGTTACAACCATGTGATATGTGCAGCAACTATGAGGCACAATTGGTGCGGGAACAGAAACAGGTGTCCGAGTTGGAATCGAAAGTTGGGCTGTGCGAGAAATCCGTGGAGCGACACAAAGAGGAGTTGATGAAGGAGATTGGATTCAGGAAGGACATGGAGGAGAAATGGAATGAGAAGAAGGAGGAACATAAGATGCAGGTTATTGTGTTTTACTACCTCAAATAATTACCATTCATGTAACAAGTGGTACTGGGTGAACTAAAGGGCTATTCACAATAAGTGCGGTAGAGGTAGTCTTAAGGAATGTTTTGCATGTCTACAAAAATCCAGGCGTTCAGAGATAATTAAGGTAGTGCAAATCACACTTTTATCGCGCTGCTGTAAATGCCAGAAGTGCCTTTTGTTTATCACTCTGGGCTGGTACGGGCTTATTGTTTCTTGTTCTATTTGTCGCTTCCGATGCTCATAATTCTACCTCGGTCCCTACAACCGGCAGCACACGACCGCAAGACCTGAACGATACTGCACACCACGGGGGCGACTAGCAATGATAAACCATGTTAAACGAAAGCGCCTTAAATTGTCATATATGTGTAAAATTTCAGTATCCTACTTTGAAAAGCCAATTATCAATATTTTGTGAATTATGCCAGATATCAAAAGTAAGTGAATAGAAAAACTCATTCAAATTCTGATTCTAACCCTGAGGAACTAGCTTCTATGCAAACTTTAAATTTGAACTATTTCTAAATCTGTATTGGCAACAGAGAAAAATATTTGGTTTGGGTACCACTCAACTTCCCGAATGAATTAATTAATATTAAATCAATTTTTTTCAAAATTTGTTTTGGTTTGATTAGATTTGATTCGGACCGATTCAGTTAAGTGTGTATTACATTGTATCGATTCGTCAAGAAACTTCCTAAATGTTCTAGTTGCAATTATCATCAATCATACAAGTTTTGTACTTCTAATCGAAGTGCGCGACATCTTTCTATGACGAACATAAAATAGCAAAATGAAAAATACTCGTACAGGTAAACTATGTCCAAACTGCTAAACAGCTGATTTTAAGTCGGCCGCCATGTTGCAGTTGGTATCGGCTAAAGTGACGTACTGCGCATGTCAGAATTAAAATTTGAGTGAATATTGAGCAAAAATTGACGTCGGCCCTACTTTTTCTAGTCGAAACTTTTTCTGATTTACACGGGTGAAATTTGGGCTAAATCAATTTATCATGAAGTTTCTTGACAAATCTAGTACAATGTAATTGACGCTTTAGACTCGGTTCGATTCGATTCGATTCGACACTTTTTCATATTTGCACATTTTGATATTTTTATTTTCATTACCTCATTTAACAAGTGACCTGTTTCGCTCAATTCTGCGTGATTTACGTATCACGTTAACGTCGATGACGTCACCTGTTGACCGCGCCGCGCATTCATGAACATGAAAAAATTGTAATTTTTGCTCTTTAGCAAAAACAATTCTAATAAAAGAATCATCTATGGATGGATCATGTTTCTATAAAATTATTGTACAAATGGAGTTACAAAATGATTATATATTTCGAATAAATTCAGTCAGTCGTAAGATGTTGCGCAAACTCTACCCAATTTGTCCTAGCACGTTTCCACAGCCAATTTCCAACTTGGTCCCGGTCCATACAGCAGTTTTCGCGCAATTTTGTTCATAAACTATTTAGTTCTCAACTGCTAAAGACAATTGGAATGGCATAAGAACTATGCCACTGCACTCGTAATCAATCTAATTAATAATCAGATTTAAAGCTTTTTGTGGATATTTTTTATGAGAAACATAACTAGTACATTAATTGCTGCATTTCATATCTTGGACATTCGTGACTTCATCTTATTCACCCCTCTTCCATCCTCATCTAAGTACAACCTGTAACTTTTGCTTACTTCATCGCATCCTATGTCATATATCTTTCATCTTCAATCCATTATTATTTTTTAAATTTTATATTTAATATAATTATATATTAATAAATTATTTGTATTTCATGTACACAGGTGGCTGAACTAACGACTAGATTAGAGAGCTGTGATGAGGATCTGAAAGCAGTACAGGAAGCTTTCGATCATGCATGTGGCGAAATGCGCCATGGGTTGGAGCGAATGACTAAAGACAGAGAGAAGGTTCAACAGGAGTTACTCAGGTATAATATCTTTGCGTAACTTCTAGCTTATTTTACATTTGTATATCAATTTTAGGTTGCAAAAAGAAAACGATAATTTAGTAGGCAAATACACTGCCCATTCACAAGAGTTGCAGAGTGAAATTATTAATCTACCAGATACTGTAGAGGTAAATCATTTCTTTGCATTAAATTATATATATATATATATATATATATATATATATATATATATATATAATTATATTTGAACCCTATATTTTAAGTATACTATAATATAGTATAATTTGATTATTTGATTTATACAGTTTGTGGTATTGTAGGAATTACAAGAGTTGTTGCTGACAACGCAGCAGGATTTAATAATCGCGAAAATTGGGAAAGAAGCATCTGAGGAAGATGCGAACTCGCTACGATCTGAAATTATGTTCCTCAAAGATCAAATTTCGAGCGATCAGGAGCATGCACGCTTGGTGGAGAACACTCTCATTGCGGAAATGAATCAAATCAAGTAAGTAACAACATACACACAACTAATGTGCCATATCTCAATGCCAAATTCAGGACACTAATCTTATATAAGATAAACTGCTGTATCTTGTATAAATCTATGAATTTACTTGTAGAGACCAGAAGCTTGTTTTGGAGAAAGAGCGTAAAACTTATTTCTCACATGTGGAAAAAATGAAAGCACACGAGAAACAGACTGCAGAAAAGTTGCTGAACGCGCAAGCAGAGTTAGCTGATGCTTTAAAACTTAAGGTATTTACTCCGTATATACAGCAGGGCACATTTTATATAACGGTTATAGTAGCTATATTGGTTTTTCTTGCTGATGCCATTAAGCAGAGTTTTAGTAGGATTAATAATTGATTAAAAAAATAATTTGTAATATGAAAAATTAATATGAAGGTGCGGTGAAATTAATAGGGTTGAAACAACTTTTACGTAACCCTCCCTGTCTTATTACATGAGACGTTATTATAGTTTGGGCGTTATTGCAGAAAAAAATGGAAGAAAAAAACATGGAATTGAAGTCAAGTGTGCAATCTCTCCATCAAGAATTAGGAACTAGTGAAACTGTACAAAAGGATTTCGTGAAGTTGTCACAGAATCTTCAAGTAAGTAGTTTACATTTAAACTTGCCACAAATAATAATAAAATAAGTTCAGTGGCCGAGTGGTTAGAGGCGTCGTCCGTCTCGTACTGAGCATTGGGGAGCCTGAGTTCGATCCCCAGCGGGGGGCGAATATTTGCGAATCACCTTTAACAGTTTTCAGAGGTTTTCTGTGAAGTTAAGATAAATACCGGGTGATTAAACTCCTCTGAGCTTCACCCTTGACCGGCGAAAAAGCCTCACGGCTGATAGGCCTATAACGATAGAAGTTTATATATATATATATATATATATATATATATATATATATATATATAAAGCAATGCAATAATTACAAAAAGAGTGAAATGAATCTCTGGGTGAGATTCAGGTGGTTGGTCTGGTCTGGTCTGGTCTTGGCTGACTGAATTCTACCATTAAACCCAGAATTACTAATTTTATTATGTGATGAATCACAAATGGATGAAATGGTGTGGAATCTAAATTCAGTTCAGTGTAATTATTCTGTTGACCCTAATCCAATTGTACAATTAGGCTTCATGGTGTGTATGTATTTATTTTTTTCTTGCAAATTTGTCTCCATATTTTCTTGTCTATGTGTTTAATCTGCTTTTTTTCAATTATTTTGTATGGCTGTGTTGCGTAGGGGGGTTTAATACAGCTACAAATACTCCATGTTACAATAGTTTGGTGTACTCTCTTTCATTCTGTAAAAATGTCTGAACCATCTAAGCTCTGCTAAAATTACTTTCCGGCTAGGATACTATGGTTATATCGAACAAATTCGTGTCGCTAATTTTCATGACTAATAAGGGTCGAATGGACTAGTTTTGGAAAATATCTGTATGTGTGAGTGCGTGTCTGTGAACAAAATTGCGGGAAAACGGCTGCATGGACCGACGCCTACTTTGGAAATTGGATTCGTCCGATAGTAATCAAACCCGCAACAATTTACACAAAATCTGGGATGCGTGTATAAAGCCAATTTTGTTGTATGGAGTGGAAGTGTGGGCATTGTGAGAGTAGGGTGTAATGGAAAGGGAGTAAGAATGGTTCCTGAAGAGACTACTTACTAGGTCTCGAAAGGTCAATACCGAGGGCGGTACTGTTACAGAAGACGAAGCGGATGAGCATATCGTTGGAGTCGTGTGTGAGGATTTGATGAAAATTGCAGGAGTGGGGTGAAGAAAGACTGGTACTGGGGTGTATGAATCATGTGTAGGAGTAGGGCGGAGAGTGGATGGAGAAAGGATAGCGGAAGGATGTATGAAAGGGTGGGTATGTCTGAGCTGTGTGTTGAAGAAAAGCTGAGAGAAAGGTACTAAGAGAATGAGGGATATTGAGTGGCAAGAAAGACAGGGGAGAATGGCTGAGGGCTCATACAACCCTGGCTACGTAGAGTGGCAAGCGCAGGGGCTACTTTTTTCCCTGTAGGGTCTGGTTTCGCTGTAGCATCCCACTGCACTGTTGCCACGGTTAGCCTATTGTGCTCCCCCATAACTATTCCTCATTCATGAGCTCTGTATCTTCAATGAAGTCCAGAAGTCTCGTGAATAGGCGAGCTTGGAGCTCTTTTAGGTTAATTCGCGTTGAACCAAAGAGCTTTTTCCTGCCTGAGTTGAATGCCTCGCAACTAGTTATTACATGTAGTGGGATTTCTTCTTCTTCCCCACAGGCTCTGCACTTTGGTGATTTATCTATCCCCATAGTGTGCAGGTGTTCATTTAATGTGCAGGTGTTCATTTAATGTGCAGGAGTTCAACGACATTTCTTAATTGGTTCCTCTTTGGTTTTAGGATTTCTTTCGTCGCCTCCGTACTGGGAGCTTTAATGAACCTCTTCGAGTGTTTCATTCCAGTTTGGGCTTCCCAGTATCGACTGTGGCGGTTACTTGATGCTTTCTCAAGCTATTCCTTGCGGTCCTATATGGTATCCCGCAGGTTGGTTCGGGGCCAATGAATTTTAATTCGCTAGCCTCTTTTGCCAGTTTGTCCGCTTTTTCGTTGCCTTTGATTCCCTGATGTCCTGGTGCCCACACAAGTGTTACTTTGTTTCGGGCTACCAGTATCATCAGGTCATCAAGCCAATGCATTCTATGACAACTCTAGAGTTATTCACGCTGGAGTCTAGAGCTCTCAACACTGCCTGACTGTCTGTCACAATATTGATTTCCTTCTTACTAGTTTCTTTCCAATAGAGTTTTAACACAGCATTGAATTGCGATAATTTCAGCTTGGAACATGGATGTATGCACGTCAAGCTGGAGTCTTGTGCCTCCTGCTGAGTTGTTCTCATACACTCCTATTCCTGTTCCTTTGTTGGATTTAGATCCATCGGTAAACCAGATTGATCCTTTTAAGTTTTTGCATATAGCTTTTTTCCCATTCTGCCCTATCTGGTATTACTACCTTGCAAGGTTTCATCATGTGAAGTGTATTTACTGTCCTGTCGGGACGCATTCTTAGAATGTATTCTTCGGTTTCCCTAACGCTAGATGGGTGTGGTATATGGATGAGTCATATGACTTCCCCTTGGCGTTAGTTCTGTAGAATCCTATCTTGGCCTCTGTCTCCACTTTGATGTGAAGTGGAGGCAGGTCCAATATAACCTCCATTGCGGCGGTGGGGGTTGTTGCCATTGCCCCTGTTATTCTTAGACAGGCCATTCTTTGCACCTAGTATTCTCCTGCTTACCCCGTCTGAGGCTTTATGTCACCAGATTGTTGGTGCGTAAGTCATAATGGGGCTTATAACCCGAGTATAGAGCCAATACTCCATTTTTGGTGTTAGTCCCCAGTTTTTTCCGAACATCGCCGGCATGCCCAGAACGCTTTCACGGCTTTGTTCGTAATCTTTGTCATAGTGGCTTGAAGGTCAGTTAAGAGTCTAGGGATACACCTAGATATTTAACTTGTCCCTCAATTTGTATTTCTCTGCCGAACAACGTCGGTATTTTTATCTT
The DNA here is from genome assembly GCA_963942505.1 of Lordithon lunulatus. NCBI lineage: Eukaryota > Metazoa > Arthropoda > Insecta > Coleoptera > Staphylinidae > Lordithon > Lordithon lunulatus. The sequence continues at coordinate 18,380,109 of OZ012673.1, forward strand.
ATATAAGTTCCTTCTACGTGTAAATGGTACTAAAGAGGATTTTTCGGGGTTAACCGTGAGGCTTTCTGCTGCACACCACCGTTTCACGTGTTTGAGTCCACCTTACAGAAGTTCTGATGTGATGCTGTCAAATTTACCGACCGCGAGTATTGCTACGTCGTTGGCGTAGCCTTGTACGTAGAATCCTTTCTGGTTCAGTTGATCTAACAGATCGTATATGACTAGGCACCACAGAAGAGAGGACAGTACGTCGCCTTGCGGGCAGCCCCTGCCGACCAATACTTCCATAGTTATGCCATTTAGTGATGTTTTTATTCTCCGCCCACTTAACATTTTGCCGATCCAGCCAACTACGGTTGGCTGTATACCTCTTGCTTGTGTGGCTCTTGTAATGGATTCAAACGAGATGTTGTCAAAGGCGCCCTCTATATCCAAGAAGACTGCAATAGCAGTCTGCTTGTTCTTGATTGCTTTTTCAGCTCTTATGGTTATTTCGTGCACTGCGGTTTCGCACGACTTTCCTGATTGATAAGCATACTGGTGTCTGTGCAGTGGTTTTAGTACCATTGCTCCGTCCCTGATGTGTCTCTCAATCAGTTTTTCAATTGTTTTCAGTAGGAACGAGGTCAGACTGATGGGCCTGTAGGATTTTGCAAGTTGGTATGTTCCCGTCCTGGTTTTGGTATAAATACCACCCTAACCTTTGCCCACTTATTCGGCATGTGCTCTAGGGCTATACTCGCTCGCATAAAGGAGCTACTTAGCAAAGAGAGAGTGGAGTAGGGAGGGCAAAGTGTGGTGTGGGTCAGAAGAGAGAGGTAGACAATGTGGTTGGGGCTGTGTGAGCTGTTTAATAAGGGGAGCGACATGTGATGGCACCTTGGCAATGAATGTGATTGTGTGAAAGCAAAGTGGGTTGGAGATTGCAGCAAGATGAATAAATGGTTAGGAGAGGGTGGGAAAAGCGTGAAAATTTCCAAAAAAAACTGCCGTTGGAGAGGGAATTGACGAGGGCATAGGGGGTCTAGTGTGGAGGAGGAGGGCATACAATGTTACAATGTTATGTAATGCAAAGGAATGTGTATTTTATTGTTATTTCTATATTTTATTTTATTGTTTTTGGGGGGATTTTGTAGATGGGCGATGTGAATGAACTTTTGTGTGCTATAAAGGTCTTTTTTAGACATTTGGGGTCGTTTTTTTTACTTTTGTGGTGTGGGTTCGGTCTCTTTGTGCCCTTGAAATGTCCACTATGTGGGAAGCAACTTTATTTGGCGCTACGGAGGGGTTTTTTCTAATAAGGCGATTGCTACCTCCTAGTTTCCTACGGGACCCTAAGAGGGACCACGCTTTTCTACTTGCTTTACTAGGTCCTGCCCTTCTATAGTCTCGGTCTATCCTTGTCACCTGACTGTGTCTAGACTGTGCAGTAATTCGGCCGCAACTTCCCGATCCTGGTTCTCGGTGAACTCTTTATAGCAGGGGTAGCCAACAACTTGATCGCAATCCATCGCGAAATCAATTTTGGTATCGCTGTTTTTCTATTTAAAGTAGTGTGTGTGTTTGAATATCTATTATGCTTTCCTATCCATTGCTCTTACTGAAACACATTCTATAAACATAGTCAATATTTCACATCTCCCCCACCCCACTTAGACTACGCCTATGACAACAAGTCGGTGGCGACACATTCTCAATATAAAAAGTAGATCTTATGTACACATTTTGGCCTGCTATAAAGCAAGACCCTTTTATACTTCTCGTCCCATCCCGGGACATATTCTATGCGGTATCTCTGCGAATTGTTTCTGTTGCTGTGGCAATTCCTGTTGCACACATCTGTTGTAAGTTTGCCCTTGTTGGTATCCATCCCAGACGTTTATCCAGTTCCTCGGTTAATCCAGCTCAGTCAACCCTTTTAAAATTCTATCTTGGACAAGTATAGGATCTTATAATTACTATTAATCTGAATCACACGTGTAGATAATTCTGAGGAGATTGGAAAATTAAATAGAGCGAAATATTGTTATATCGTAAACTACCCTCCGTCCATCCCAAGAATTACTCCCCAAATATCTAATCTTCAACCATGGTATGATACCAAGCAATTGCAGATAGAGTTTAAAAGGTCAATAAAAGAACACAGTATCATTGTGTAATGGTGTGATACTATAGCCACTTTCGTATATAGTTCTGTAGCTGATCCGGCTGTTTTAAGTCAGCTAAAACCGAACCAAACGATAAACGAAAGCGGCTTAAGCAATTGGAGATAGCATTTACAATATACAGTGTCATACATTTTTTTGATATTTACGCTAAATATTTGTTTTAATTTTGATTTTATTGCAGGTTGAACTACAGAAAATTCGCGATGCCGACACACAGGTGAGATGGCAGCACGACGAGGACGTGGACGACTGCCCGTTGTGCCGCTCCGCGTTCAATCCGGCCAAACGAAAAGAGCACTGCCGCCACTGCGGGCAGATTTTCTGCCTGCCGTGCCTATCGCACATCGTACCCTCAGGGCCCAATCAGCGGCCGTCGCGCGTCTGCGTCGTGTGCCACACGCTGCTAGTCAAATCATCCGCGCCCTATTTCAGCACTGAAGCGCCACACTCGCCCGACTAAACTCCCACATTTACAGATCACAGAGTAATATATTAGTTAGTAAATCAAAGTTTTTTCCTCCCTCTTATATAAAAACCATAATGGTTCAAACAAAATGTATAACATAAAGAGTTCGTTTAAAGAAAAATTATAATATTCAGGGAATTAAAATGTTTCAAGTTTTTCCCAACTGGTGATTAGGTCGGTACTAATTTCTTGGTCAATGATTGTTAAAAGAATGCATGGATGATTTAAAGTATATAAGCATTTTGATGTCTGATGGAAGAACTAGGGGGCATATTTTTCATGATACAGGATGTACAAAATCAACCCTTTCTGAATTTGAAAAACATTCACACAAAATTCGAATAGAAAAAAATACATTATAATAATTTGCATTGAACTTATTTGCTATTTTTTGATAACACTATACAACCATAAAACTGGCATATGATTTGATTTTTATTAAATCAAATCAATTTGTTTGAATTATTAAAAGTTATAAAATATTTATTATTTTTGTCCGAAATCATGATAAATTGTATCTGCCCAACAGTAGGTGGATGAGCCCAGGACCGGATTAACCTATTTTCCCCTAGACTTTTTTTTGCCGGGACCTCATATGAAATAGATCACACACCAAAATATTTTAATGGAATATAAGGATAAAATTTTATTTTTAAAACGTGAATTACATTGTTAGATTTATCAAAAACTTGGCCAACTTTCATTCAAGACTGCTCAAACGGCAAATACTATTTTAAACAATGATTAGTGCTCCAATGATGCAATGAAATAAGCCGGCGATAACGTATAATCGCACATGGACTTTACGGCCGTAAGAATGGTTCGTTTTAAAATCAGTTATAAAAATTTAACTGTCCATTTTTCAATTGCGAAATGTTATTTTTAACAGACGTTTATGAATACGGGCATTAGTGATTTGTTTATTGTAAACAGGTTTTCTGGTTATGTAGTTCAGTATACTGCCATTTAAACTGAAATTGGCACCATATATAAATCATATCCTTTCTGGCTAGTTGTGGCACTGATAATAACCCACTAGTTGTCCATCTGAATATTAAATAGCTTGTACTATCAAACTTATTTCATGGAAGCATTGTAGCTCAAATGGATCGATTTTTTTTTTGTGGTTGTTTATTTTTCTATTAGCATTCTTGTTAATCAAAAGCATCACTTATTTAAGAATCGAACAGTTTCATATTTGTTTCATAATTGACCAGATCCTCTAGGTTTAGAATTTATTATTATTGCCTGTACATACTGAGGTATAGTTTATTGTGTAATTTTTAAAATCATTACAAATATTAAATGTTATAAAAATGATCAAAAAAAGATAAATATATAATGTGATAAATTGTGATTGGTTGTTTAATTTGTGTATAATTTATATAAGTGTCTCTATACTTGTGTGTGTGTGTGTGTGTGTGTGTGTGTATTTTGGATGCGTGTTGAGTTGGATATTATGTACTATTGTTAAAAAATTCTAAATTAATTTAGCTATATAAGTATTTAGGAGCGCATAACCGAGCGGTAAAATACCGTAACGCAGCAGACCCGAGTTCAAATCTCGGGTGTCGCGCTGCATAAATCCTAGTTGGAACATCTGTGCTCCCGGATTCTTCGGAAGGCACTTTAAGCCATTGGTACCGTCGATGACATAGCATGTGCTACTAACGACGTATAAACTGGGCCAAATATCCCGCAGTGATACACTAGGGAGCTATCTCGGAATTAGACAGTGTCGACGCTAAAAAACGATATATTGATTGTATTTTTATATAGAGAATGACGAACAGACATATTCGCAATAGAAAATGTTTTTTTCAAGTTTTTTCTCTGTTTATGAACCGATTTTGTTCAAATTTTCACAAGATCGGCCCAGCAAGCTTCTCAGCTCATTTTAAAATTTGCTCGCGATTATAATCATAACAAAGAGACACACGGGTAGGGCACTAGGCCCAGCGATCCAGCAGCGCGACCCACAGATACAGCACAAAAGGGAGAGACCGCCAAAAATTCTTGTCGGCGGGGCCTACGGGGACACTCTTCGCATGCTGACGTAAAAGCCGGGTGGCACCACCAACGCAGGACAGATAAGCAGGATCTATGGTGGAAGATAGGAGTTCGTAACTGTGTAACTGATCAGGGGAGCAGGCCAGGAGGCCCTGCTGACGGCAGTACCTGAAGAACCCTGAAGATGGGATCGCAAGGAAAGAAATAATGGAGGCCCTACAGAGGGAAATGGGCACGCTGGATTGATCCACGTTCCGATGGAACCGAACATACAACCTCCGATCCAGGATTGTCATGTGCACAGTGCCGAGGGAGGCGGCCAGCAAAGTCCTCGAGAAGGGGTGAGTCGGGATAGGTCTCTCCCGATGCAAGGGCCAACTTCCTTCCAAGAAGGGGGGCCTGCAGTGCTCCAGGTGCGCAGACTGATCCGGCACATGCAGACGATGTACTGGGGAAGAGCACGCTGAGAGGGACTGCCAAGGGAGATCCAAGATTCACGGCCTGCGCGGACATGGGAGAGATGGCCAGCCAATTCACGGGAATGTAAGATGTGTCGCAACGGGTGGGAAACTAGAAGTATACACACGTATATGGACAACGCATCCGATGTGGCGATAAACCTCGTAGGCCAAGTAGGAAGAAGGGTAAAGGTACACGGTAGCTCAGCGCGCGGCATCGTATGGGTCTAGCTAATAGAGGTCAACATAGTGAACATTTACGTCACGCCGAACACCAACAGGGAGGCCTTTACAACGTGGATAACGACCCTCGATGGATGCATCGCAGCCCTACCAGGTTAAACCATCATAGTGGGGGGTGTAGTTATGCTAACGCCAAAGCACTAAAGTGAGGATCGGCGAGAATAGACGCTAGGGGACGGGATGTCCTGGACCTTATGGCCCAAAACTCTCACTTCGACAAACAGAGGGAATACCCCAACATTTATGAGAGGACGGAGTTTATTCGTGATTGACGTCACGTTCACCACGGATGAACAACGCAGGGGCAGCATCAGAGATTGGAAGGTGCTGGATGACGACACTATGAGCGACCATCGGTATATCGATTTGCAATGGGAAAAAGGCCTCCACAAATGGCAGAACAGGGACATGCTACGTGATGGACAGCCTCGATGCCAACGCTCTGCGGGTGAATACCGGAAAGGCGGCAGTTTACTGGTGGAGCGAGGATATATCAGAGGCATAAGGGCGACCATTGGAGCTCTTTCCCCCCCAGGTTCACCCAACACAGAGGCACAGTGGAATACCAGTAGCAGCAACATACCCCCAATCACTACAGAAGAGGTGCGAGCAGCAGTTAAGAGACTCGCCACTAACAAGGCATCTGCCCCGGATGGCATTCCTAACGAGGCGATCCGGCTGATAGTCTCTGAGCGCCCCGAGGAGATCGGGGACATACTGGATACTCAAGCAACATTCCGGACAAGCTGGAAGAGCTAAACTGGTAGTACTACCAAATCCAGGGAAGCCGCCGACCGAACCCTCATCGTTCCGGCTCATATGCTTGTTAGATGGCATAGCTAAAATATTTGAGAGGATAATCGCCAGATCAGTTTGGCTTCAGAAGAGTTCGCTTCACAACGTCGGCGATCCTATGGGTCAAGCTGATAGTGAACGCGGTGTCCTCTAGGCCACCACGTAAGCGCAGCCACTACCTAATGGCCACATTGGATGTACGAAATGCTTCTGTCCTGGAAGCGCATCATGAGAGCATTGGAGGTGTTTAGGGTCCCGCAGTACCTGGGGAAAATTATACAGAGCTACCTAGGAGAACAACGACAGTACTAAGGCGAATGCTGAGTTGGCCCTGCCCGCTAGAAGACGGAGACAGCATGTATCTCCACGCGAAGAGCCAGCAGAGAGTGGAGCCAGCGTTAGCGGTACAGGGCACACAAATCCAAATCGGCACCCACCTCAAATACTTGAGGTGTACTATAGTGGCAAATAAACTGTTCAGCCGCCATGAGCAGGAAGCCTGGAATGGCGCATCAAAAGATGCAGAAAGAGAGGCCAGGGTCGAAACTATGGATAAAGGGCAGACCACATGGAATACGAAAGAAAACGCCGCGTGGACAATACAAATATTCTCCTAACTCACACCGCTGGTTGAAAGGGGCCATGGACCATCGATCACCAAACCTACAACGCAACAAAAACAAACACGGAGGGCAAACAGCCAAACCCTTTCACAGGGAGCGTCAGTACACCAAGGACCCCGGTAAACACGCAAGGAAGCGTAAACCCAGTCACTGCGACGATTCCCTAGCAGATTGGCTAATGGTAATAGCCCAACTTTGATAAAATGAAGGAAGCAGTACGAGGAAAGCTACTTCCCCACCAGACGATCAACCATCAGGCTGGAAAGCAGCAGTAGCGGAAACCTCAGAGACTCAAGACGAACAAAACAAGACTGGTAGAAGCTAAGGACAGAATCATGAGATTCACAGATACAACAGCGGCTACCCAATGTATCTAGAGAAACCAAAGCAGATGCCCGAGCCCTGAGGACCTTTTACGAAAAACTGCTGAGGGCAGTAAGAACCCCCGCAAACACATCACAGAGTAGTAGAACAGACAGCTTGAGGGCATACGTTGAGGCCCTCAAGGCTGACAAGCAAAGAGCCGATAGAGAAGTGGAGGAAATGCGACATGAACTGGCGGAAATAAAGGGCAGACTGGACACCCATATGAATTCACCTCAGGGGCAGCAACGGAAACCATAGAAGAAAAGATCACCAGGATCAGAGCAGCTCTGGACAATACATTCAGAGCGGCCAGCAAAATTAGGGCAGAAGACTGGCCGGCCGGGGCATACACCAATGTCAAACTAATAATGGGAGTGGACATTAAACCCTCCCCCGAAGTACCAGTAATAAGACTAGTAGACGGAGAATTCAGACCCATAACGAACGGGAAAAACCTGGGCGAACTATACAAGAACTCACGGGCAATGGACAATTGCCACCATAGCCAGAACTGCCGAAGTCCGAAAGTATCCAGACCCGTTAAATAAAACCGAATGGATAATACACAATTAACCCAGAAACAAGCAAGGAATCCATATACGAGAGTGCGAACCAAATCAGGGAGCTTATGGCTACAGGAAAAAAACAAATACGGGCAAAATGCGAGAAAATACCCACCGAAAACACTAATTCTCCACGACCACGAACAAAATTGAACAAACAAGGAAAGGCGAGCAGAGGGATACCCCTATTCCAACTGTACCAAAACCTAGAGAGCAGACAATAATCGTCACGTCCCCAGAGGGGCAGACCTATGCAGAACTGGTTCGGAGGATCTGAGAGGTGGACCACACTACCAACAAAGTGGTCCGCATCGATAAGACCTCCGAATCAGGATGCGGGGAAAGAACGAAAAAACAGAAGCACTATGCGCCGAGATAACCAATAAAGCGCCAGGCGAAGGGGAAGAGACCCCCCTGGATGCAGCCGCTGTTGGATGGACGGGCACCGTCCAGATGGATGTGCATCAGACAGCCCCCTTGAAAAGGAGAGCAGTGGAGAAAGCCAAGAGAAGGGCAGACACTCAGGCCAGACAACTCGTCCAAAATAATACAGTCAATTCGCGACATACAAGCCAACGTTGGCAGAGGCAGAGCAGCCCACCTACTGCTACTCGCCTCTGCAAAATAAACAAGAGTAGACATCATCATTGTAAGAAACTGGACTACTCGTGGGTAACAGATGGGCCCATCTGGGGAGAAACGTGGCACTCAAGTTCCTGGGCAGCCACCAAGGAGACATCCCAGCGAGCGATTCACCCACTAGCGGAATAGCCTCTCCAAATTGTGACAACAACCGTGAGGACAGATGGATCAACACGCTGGAGAGGACAGCCAGGGCCATAGGCGGACAGGTGGTTGATAGCAGGGGACCTAAATGCCAAGGCGGTCTACTGGGGGTCTCCAACAACTTACTCAAGAGGAGAGACTGTGATTGAAATGGCCACTGCACTCGATTTCGCAGTGTGCAATACTGGCGGGGCGCCGACTCTCACGCGTGAGAATTTGGCGTCCTATGTATAAATGCCATGCTGGCATCAACGCGAGGCGAATGCAGGGATGACAGGTGTTGGGGGAGGAAACGTTGAGCGACCGCCAGTACATAACGTACGCCATAACACCAGGCTAGGTCGCTCAGCCTCGACCCCAGCAGCCCCATCCACAGGGTATGACACCACCCAGGACAAAGTGGGCGATTAAGGCCATAGACTTACTAACCTGATACAAGCAATTGAGAATACCATCCCAAATTCGCTGGCCAAGCGTGCAAGAGAAATTGGAATACAAGCTTGCAATAGAACAGACAAAATCTGCAGGGAGGTCAAAAATGGCCCATGGGGCCTATCCTACAGGATTGTAATGAAGAATATCGGGGCACGCCCGCCTGTGCCCGTTCAGTAGTTCCCGGTGGTGTCAGGGCAGTGGTGGTAGCGCTGTTTTCCGACAGCACCGGTGCAATCTAGGCAGAGACACACAAAATGAGCCACCTGCGAAATGGAACGAGAAAGTCATTAAGGCTGCAATCACCAGACTGCTCAAGGAGAAGGCCGTTGAGCCAAGCAAACCAAACGAAATTCTCCGGGAAGCAGCACCGGCTTTATCTAGGAGCATCACCGACTTTTCAAATAAGTGTCTGGAAGAGGGAACCTCCCCAAAAAGGTGGAAGACCGCCCGCCTGATACTGCTACCGAAACCAGGCAAACCAACGGAGGAAGTGGGTCGTACAGACCCCTATGCCTCCTAGATGGCACCGCAAAAATCCTAGAGAGGCTAATAGCGAACAGAGTCATTGAGTCCTGTGAAGAGACCGGGGGGGCTCCACAAAAACCAATTGGGCTTTCGCAAGGATCTCTCCACGACCGACGCTATGATGGCGATCCGTGAGATGGTCGCCGAGGCGACGGCACCAATCTACAAGAAGAGGATACATAGTATGATGGCCGCCCTAGATGTCATCAACGCATTTAACTCGTTGCCATGGATGGCCATCACAGAGGCAATGAAACGCAGGGGAATCCCGAAGGCATTGTAGGGAATGATAGTCTCGTACCTGAGCGACCGACAAGTGACATACGCAGATGCATTAGGTAAAAACCAGTTACATGGTAAGAGGAGTTATGTTCGCAGGGATCTGTCACCATCGCGACCAATAAAACGGTGGTAGCCTAGCTGTCCAAGAAGTGATCAAGAACAGCAGGAGTAGGAGGAGGCACAATGTGGATACTAGGCACTAAGCAAAGAATAGCCAACAAGCCCGGGCAACGCCAAAAGGAAACTGCTGGAAACGGTTTCCCGAGCGCAACTGACGTACGCAGCACCTGTATGGTCCCGAGCCACCAGTTACAAACGAAATTTCAACAGACTCAGGGGAGCGCTGCGTACCAGTGCAGAATAGTCCGGGCATACAGGACCATATCCACCGATGCGGTGGAGGTTCTAGCCGCTACAATACCGGATGACCTTCTTGTCGAAGAGATAGCGGAAAAATACCGTCTGACCAAGGAGATGCGGCAAGGAAGAACTCCATAAACAAATGGCAAGTACGATGCGATACCACTACCAAAGCCGTATGGACCAGAGGAACAATACTAAAAGTCGAGCCCTGGTTCAATAGAATACACGGGAAGCTGGATTACTGGACCACCCAGGCCCTATCCGAATATGGAGTTTTCCAGAAATACCTTCACTGGATAGGGAAGACAGACACTCCAACATATACTGTGGTTTAGATGATCCGGCCCACACGATATATGGATCCAACTGTGGGTGAAACAACTAGAACAACTAAGAACAAGAATGCTAGAAGACACGTGGACTGCATTCACGGGCCTCTTCTAGACAGTAATGAGGAAGAAGTTCGCGGACGACCTCTGAATCCACTTACAGAATTTGGACACAAGACACGACATGACGGACATCGAGCCTGCCGCACAAGAGACAAGAAAACTAACTGTCGTCTAGACGACCAGGGGGGCTTAGGAATGCTTTTGGGGCGGTCAAGCCCTCCTGGCACAGAACCCGAGTTTTGGTTTAGCCGGTAGGTGCCCCGAACAATATGCGGGGTAAATCTGACACTACCCATGTCTGTCACCTGATGGCCGAAGGCATGGGTGCCTTTAAAAGATTCCACCTGACACGAAAAAAAAGACTGCATGGATAGGTCAACTACCACTTCACCCAGGTCCACACGGGGCACGGTTGTTTCCGGGCATACCTCCACCGTATGTACCAGTTAGCGACGGACTGATGCAGTTATTTCGGAGACCGCAGGGATAACGCGGAGCATACTATCTTTGAATGCCAGCGATGGGAGGGCCAACAGTCGGCTCTGAGTCGGCGGATAAGGACCGAGATGACGCCAGAAACAATGGTGCCGCCGATGCTAGAGGATGATGGTAAATGGGAAGCCGCAGAGTGATAATAAGCCGATAGGTGGAAGAGGCGAGATAGGACGGAGATCCACCCAGGCTTGAAGTAATGCGAGAGCGGTCCCCGGCCTGGCGGTGGAAAGATGTAGGGGTTTAGCTAGTAGGTCAACTCAAAAGAGTTAGAATGCAGCACGTCCCGAGGGAGAATGCCAACATGGCCTCCTGGGCGTCTATGAAGATTCCCCCCTCAAGAAAAAGCAGGATAGTAATTATGCGACTATTTAGATTTTCAAACCGTTGCTAAATCGTCTAAAGCTATTTGACTATTCTTTCCAGTTTTCAATGAATCAAAGCCGAATTAATAAATAAATTTGTTTGAATCATAGAAAATTGCAGAAAATAGTGCAGTGCGGTCGTTTGAGATAGTGAATGTGCAGACATAGTTGCAAGGGAAAATAAAACACATACACATACTATTCATAAATCAAATATTTTTGTTATATTTACACAATAAAGTTTATAGCAGGTTTCATAATAAACTAGGTCCAGCAAATCGATTCATATTAAGTTAGAAAGGGTTACAAATGTTTTTTTGTTTACTATAGAAAAATACATAGTTACAACATAACTATATAAAACTTTAAATAAAATAATATATCACAGTTATACATGTTTTACAAGCATATAATACATGCCAAAAAAAGAAGTGATTTTGTTTACACTAACACAATTGAAGCCATAAAAGAGAGAGAAGGGGTGGTTTATATCACAAGAAACTGTTTTTTATTATTATTATTAAGAAACACACGGAGGTTTACTAAAATGGCAGTATACATAAATTTCAGTCTTAATTTTTTTCGGTTTTTATTTTGATCGTAATGTGGGCTTACAACGTGATCAATAACAAAACGCTTACTTCGTGCTATTTCATATTAAGACAATGTGCTTCAATAAAATAAAAATTTTGAGTGAATTCCCGTACTATATTTCCAATGACTCCAGCGGTACCGCCTCCTAGGGGGCGCTGGCCATTGAAGCAATTTTGGAGCGGTGAATAGGGTGCGGTAAAAACTCCAGTCTACGTCCAGGCACAATATCAAAATGATTATGATATTCACTGTTTTATATTAATCAAACTTTAATTACTGCACTTGTTTGAATAATAGAAAAAATATGAAAAACAGTTGTGAAACAGTTGATGTAGTAAACAGACATAGCTGCATCTTTATGGGATAATACACTTTTTTGAGTTGTTTAAACTATCCATATAAGAAAACTATGGGTAGAAAGATGGGTAATAGGTAGTATTCATTAAAATATTTATCTCAGTTTGAAGCAATCCACAAATATTATATCACGAAGTAGATGTTTTATAATTGGTACAATACTGATTAACCTGCATTGTTTGAAGTGAAATTTAGAATACTTTGCGCGCACTGTTTTCTGATTTACAAAACGTACATTTTACTATAATTATAAAAAATTAAGCTAATTTAAAATCCTAGGTGATTAACGTGTACAATTTTACGATGATACTAAGTGTGATAATGAATTGTGTAATGGACGAACTTATTAAATTGTTGGAACTGCTGCTGGCGTGGGTGTACGGTGCTTTATTCCCGGGTTCGTAGCCTTGTAGGTTTCGCGTGCATCCCATCCAGAATTGTCCGGATGGGGTTTGTTTGGGATTCTCCACTCGCATGTGTAGGTCGTTAAATTTCCAAAAGCCCTTGCCCTTGAAGAAATATGTTTTGCCTGAAAATGTATATGGGACAATTAATTCTCAATGGTATTGATCGTTGTGTTGTGCACAATTACCATCTTTCCACTGGAATACGGCGTCTATGTCCGATCCGACCCCCGTCCACATTTCCATAGAGCGCGGGTAATCCAATTCCACTCGATTTAAATCCTCGTCGAACCTATTCAGAAAACATCAAATCAAATCACGCGGCGGACAATTTTTCAATATTTACTACCTCCAGTACAAATTTCCGCTGAAGAAGAAAGTTTTCCCGTTGTGGCCCCAGATAGTGGCGCCGTCGATTTGCTCCAGGGAATCCGGCAGACCTAACACTGTTAGCGGTTTCGGATATCCTCTGTCCAGTGTGTTTCCGGTGTAGACGTAGAACAGTTTGCCGCAGAAAAATACGATTTTATTATCCGGACGTTCGTAAACGGCGTCCACATGGGTGAAATTCCGCGGCAGACCGTTCCACATTCGCGTGATTTCCACTGGGTAGCCTGGCAGTAGGCCGTTGTCACCAATTCGCCAGAAATACTATAACAATACAGGGTGATTTTTATTAATATTAAAGTAGGAATTTAAATAAATAATGTCTTCATTTGAAATTGCCGAAATAATGAATTTGAAACAATTCTTACCGCATCTTTAAACATAAAGACCTCTCGCCTAATAACTGCAACTGCATCGAAACTAGTATCGCAAGTATTGGGTGGCCTTTTCGTAGACTCTTTGCCGTTCCAATTGTGAAGACGTGGTCGCGTTCGTTCCTTGTAAATTTCAGTCGTTGTAGACGTTGTTGTGGTCGTGGTCGTTGTGTACGCAGGTTTCCAGTCTGGATTCCAGGGGTGTTTATCGGGGTAACCTCGATGATGTGGATGTCGAGTGGGATGCTTTTCCGGATATTTATGCTTCCTGTCCGGATGCATCGGTTTGCCTGGATAATAAGATTTCGTAGGGTGATAACGTGGTCGTTCGGGTGCACGTGTGGGCCTCGTGCGGGGGGTTGTTGTGGTGGTCGGCTGCGTGGGCGGTGGGTGGTAAACCGGACGTCTATCCCATTGCCTGTCCTCGTGGCTACCTATTAAACAAATAACAATTATTGTGCTCTTCAACTGTAAAAATAAAACATACCATATAAAGTCTGTATAGCCAATCGATCATCCTCCGGCAATTCATAGTTAAATCCATTCTGCATGCCTTGATACCACGGATACATTAATGCCCCCTCAACAGACGAGTGCTGCAAGCCCAACGAATGACCAAACTCGTGGGCGGCCACGTGAAATAAACTCGTACCTGTAACGAACACGTGCTTTTAGTGTCACCAGCTATGTGCAAGAGGATAACGAGCAAGCACACGTTACGCCAAGAAGTTGCCAGTCACGTGGATCTTAACAAATGCGAATCACATGCAATATACTCGTAAGCTAGTTCTGAAAGTTAGTTTCGCATCGCAAATTCCGATGCGCGATTCAATAGTGTTTTAAAAGTTTCGTTCTCATACAGGGGGAGAGAGAGGTCGATTTCCGCCAACTTATACCCCGGCAGTGATGTTCCGCCCGATGTAATATTAGTTTTACGAAAGGGGGGAAGGATATAATAAATGGCGAAGCCCGAAGTTGCAGGGAATTTCGCTCGACTGGTTTCAGATTCAGTTTAGAAGTAATTAATCATCAAACACACCGACTGACAGACACGCTCGGGATATCCAGTGTGGGCTGATTCAATTTTTTGATTGTGCCATGTTTATTTTATTCTTTCGGTCAATGTTATATGTTCTACTGTAAAATGGCTACCCTTAAGTCGCGAATTATTTGGTATGCGTCTTGTTTATTGTTTGTGCATGGAGAGCGCAGCAACAGTGGATGTATGGGGGCAAGTTTAAAAATATTCGCTCATACCTGTGACAGGAATCCTTATTTATTTAGTATGAAAAATAAGTCCTGGGGCGCTAAGAATTACATTTTGTATATTAATACGTTAAATACAAGCGAGATTTTCTTGTTCTGGATCTGTCAGTATGTCTAGTATTAATTTTATTTTACCAATATTATTTAGCTACAAAATGAGATCTAACTTAATTATCTTCTTGCATTATTAACGAATTATTGAGGGAAAATGTGGCACATTTCTGAATTATTTCAATAATTGTGACTTGTGTCTAGCTTCATGTACTATTGTACATCATTCACAATGTAATAGTAAATATATAAGACACAATTCGGGTTAAGGAACGGCCTTGGTACCAGCGATGGCTTAAATGTACTTATCCAAAGAGAAAAAGATGTGAACTGCAATGTCTTTGCGTGTTTTAACGACGAAAAGACGTTAAACAGAGCCAACCACTTGAAGCTAATGCATATTATACGTCAATCGGGAATAGACAGGGATGCACGTATCATATCAAATCTGTACAGCCAACAAAAAGCACGCTTTCGCATAGAGAATAGATTTTCAGAAAAATTCTCAGTACAGCAAGGCTTAATTAAGGCAAGGATCCATGATATCTACGCAATTATTTCACATATATGCAGAGAAATTCTTCAGAGGCGCGCTAGAAGAAGAGCAGGAAGGTTTAATAGTCAGTAACAGTCTTCGATACGCATATAATTCTGTACTAATCCCCGACAACGCCGACGGACTACAAAAGCTAATATACAGAGTAGTCATCGCCTGCCAAGAACTGAATATGCCAGAGAATATATCAAAAACTAAAGCAATGACTATAAGCAAAAACAACGAGAACTACGCACAATTTTATGAGAACGGGCTCCCCCTACAGAAAGTACCACAATAACACACTAACATACTTAGGAGTAAACTTGAATGACAAATGGGACCACAGTAGGCTAGCCAACTATTCTTGTTTCAAAAGGAGAACAGGTCGGGAAGTGGGATTAGGTTGGAGCTGGTTGCGCGGTGACAGGAAGGAGAAGCGAAGAAACCCTAACACCCAGTCAATTCCTTAGGTGTGGAGAAGGATGGTTTGTTAGGTTTGGCCGGGACGGTGACTTCACGTAGACTGCCGCGTACCCCGCTAGACCACAACACCACCAGGCGTCCGCGAGGAGACCTCGAACACGTGAGTGTACTGCTGACTATCCACCAAAATCTGAGAACTAAGACTAGTTACGAAAAGCCCAAACTTCTAAAAAGAGAAGAAGAGTGGAGGGAACTACTGAGTGAAATAACCCCGATGACGACGACTGCATAAGACCAAGGAAGGGCACTACTTTTACCCTGGAATAAAAGCAACCAATGGACAAGGATAATAATAATGAATCGTTTACTGTGAGAGAAGAGGGTGACCTCAGCACCGATCGGTGAGGTCATCGCGGTGAGTGCTCCTCAACCGTCATCTGACTACAACCTAGTAGAAGAAGCAAACACGGAACTAGAGCCCGTAGAAGACAGCAATCCATTTGTTGGAAGCGGTGTAACACGCAAGACCCCAACGAACAGAAGACAAACGGAGGTATAACCTAGTAGAACACCACGGAAACAGCAGGGAATCGCTAGTCGAGTGGATAATAACGAACGATGGGAATTTGAATACAGAGGAAGAAAGTCACTCAACTCAGTCAGCCAAGAGGAAAGCCACCTCACTTCCGGAAAACAAGGACATGGCAAGGTGAAACTAACAGAGATAAAGAAGAAACTGCCGAAACACTACATAAAACACCCACGCACAGACACCGAGGACGAAGCCGAAGGAGAGGACGCCTACATACAGCTGGCAAGTGCTAAGACTAACCAACACGGATGTGGCGAGAAGGAACATACCAAAGGTATTTAAACTAGACTAGGTATCTAAACGGCGGCCGTTCGTGACGAGCGACGAGCGACTACTCACTAGAAATCCCCCAATGATCCGAAGCAAAAGGCCTCTAATACCAGTTGGATGCCCTGAAGGCGGAAAAGACGCAGGGGGGTAAGGAGTAGGAGACAATGAGAATAGAGATGAGGGACACGACACCAACCCCTACCCTTGAGGAAGTGGAGACAACGGAAGAGACTAAAGCTAGATAACAGGGCTCTTATGAAAAGTATTCCAGCTACAGGAAAGCAGCCGAGACTATAGTGGAACACTAGCCACAAGGCACCTTCCAGAACGTAAACGTGATGAGGGGGGAAGCAGCTAGCTGGCCCCGAGTGTTGAAACGGTCAAGTTAATAGATGTTGAGTGCAGACCAGTGACCAGCGGCCGGAAGACTAAAATCGGACGTGTGGTCACTGAACTCACGAGACTAAACCTGAAGGAGGGCGAAGTGTTCACACTATTATGCCACAGCACGAAAGGGCACAGTCGCGAAAGCCCATTGGGAATACTGATCGGTACATAGATTACATAGTGTGCGATATTACCAGGACAAGATAATAAGAAACACCTACAATGGCATCCATACTAGTTGAGGCGCCAGGGCTGCCCACTCTGGATATAATGAAAAACATTCAATTTCGCAGGCTCGCCTGTCCAAGCAATGATCTGGAACCTGGAGGCGAACCATACCACCGAATATCGCCAGGTACCACCAATCGAAGACAGGGAAGGAAGAGTCCATATTGGTCAAACCGACCGAGGGCCAGTAATACGCGGACCTATTCCTGAGGCAGTGGTGACAGCTATGCTGCCCGGTTTGAGAGAACGGACAATGACCACCTCGGTCTTAGATCAAGGAGCAGTGGCGCCAATATCGATGCACTGTGCGAGCCCATCAGCGAAAAGGAACTGGGAATAGAGGGTCAAGATACGCCTGGTCTCGTGCCCCCCTGTTCCCTCCATAAAAGGGCCTACACATCCTAACAACAAAGACAGAGGTTAAAACAGCCATCAAGGTAGTAACCATGAACAAGGAGCAGTACAGGATAGAGGAAGCTAGACTGGACCGGAACGCCACCAAAAACATCAGCCGAGAACGGTGCCGATGACCCCACCGCAGGAAGACTGAGAGTAGACATGATACAGTGCAGAGCCATACGGAGGATGGAACTGCCACGCGGCTGCAGCCGGTGCTGGCTTGATGGTCACCGGGCTCACGAATGCAGTGGGTAGGACGGAATAAACCTATGCCTTAGGTGTGGCGAGGAAGGGCACCAGGCAAACCACTGCAACAGGCAGACAACCTTCTATGCCTGTGCAAGACAGGAGGACACGTCGCGGGAGGCCTTCGAGGACCAATTAAGAGGAAGGCTGGGATCGATAAGAAGGATAAGACCAGAAAGGACGGTGGCCGGGGCCAACCTTACAGGTGATGGTCAGAATGCGGGGTGAGTCCGACACTGCTCATGCTCAACGGTAAGAGCATGGGCTTCGTTAACTCAACGGAAATAAGGGTTAGGGGTGGTTAAAATGAATTCCCCAAAGAAAAAGGAGGAGATTTTAACAACTGGTAGGATGAGAGGACATTATAGCTAAAAGGAGGACAGTTGGCAACCCTAGACCATAGTCAGGAGGTAAAAACAGGAATCGAAAAGACACGATCACCTTTCAAGCAAATAAAGAGTATATAATGCAATATGAACCTATGCCTCCAACTTCAAGCGCGCAGCATAAGATGTTGCGTCTTCTCAATACTCCTATATGAAGCAGAAGGCTGGACACTATCTGAAGTTTCTAGATATGGTGCTACCGCCTCATGCTTACGGTTTCATGGATCGAGTAACTAATGATACTATACTTATACGCATGCAAAAAGAAGAACTACTTACAACGAGAAAGCAGAGAAAATTGTCATATTTAGGTCATATCACATGCAACAGCAAATGGTACACGGTCCTCCAGTTAAGTATGCAGGGTAAAATCGAAGGAAAAAGATCACAAGGAAGAGATACCTCTTGGCTGAAGAATTTGCGACAGTGAACCAACACAACTTCAATAGAGCTATTTAGGACCACAGTAAAGCGAATAAGATGGGTCAGATTGCTCGCTAACGTCCACTGAGGACATAGCATGTTAAGAAGAAGAAATACAAAATAAAGATCTAATGTCTTTATTCCTCTTGTGACGGTTCTCCCTCACCACGACCGAAAAACGAGTCCATCCTATCTTCCGTAAGGCGTCCTGACAGTTTATAACCCTCCCCATGCCTGTCTTACGAAGAGCTCACCCCGGTGATTTCAACCCAATGTAAAATAAAAGCATGTTCGAGTCGTTTATTTTAAAACTGTCAAAATTTGTCATAATGTTTACAAACGCCAAATATGCAACTAAAAATGTAATAGACAATCACTAATACTATAATAAACGAATGTTTCAAGATGTAGTTTGATTGTATTCTTAAAATGTGTCACCTCAAGATGTTTTTGCGATAATTTGTTATATAATTTAGGGCCGTAGGAAGTAATGCCAGTGTATGAGGTAGTTGTTTGTATATATACTGATTTGCCTCTAGTATCATAATTATGATATATGGGCATTATTAACCCTTACACCACATACAACAGATATTTAAGGCATATAAATAGGGTAGTATTAGGATTCAGGATCTCAAAAAACACACTCAACAATATATAACCAATATCGGAAACTACACGAATGTCCCTACGTTCAAAGGCAAATAACGCGTCGTCGCCTGCGAGTGTTCCCATGCGCAACCAAAATATGTCGTTTACTCAAACGTAGTGTTGACGATAATGTACTGTCGTATAGAAAGTCATTAAAAGAATCTTGTGAATTACAGCGATCTGACAACTGGTGGCAACAAAACGCGTTAGTATCTACATTGCTCTTATGCAACTTCTACAAACTGTCCTTGGATGCCCACCCGCCCCAATATTTTTGCACTTTGAATTTTATAAAACAGCACATAATTTCTGCCAACGTAGGGCAATTAAGTTTGCACAAGTGATTTTCATCTCACATTTTTTTTACCTCCATCCTCGCCTCGACCGTGTACTCAAGCAGTACAAATCCAACATCCAAGTCATAACATACCATTTAACATTTGTAATATAATAAACTACCCATCATTAAATATACGAACAAAATAGCAAAAAGTATTTCCATACAATCACGCCAAAACAGTTGTTTATCATTAAGTCTTAGTTATAACTTGAAACTTCATTTATTATTATTACCAATAACCAATTACATGAAATTTGCTTGCACTAACAGATATCAAACTAGATCAAACAAACACACAACAAAAAGACGAAACAAAGGCTTGAGAGTTAATGCAATATTTTGATTAAGGTTAGTGTGTTATTTATATACTTTGCAAACCTGGACAAGAAAGAACGTAAGAATGAAAATGAAATTATTGGCACGCTTTTAGCAAGTGATTATTTTTTGCACACACCACCAATTAAATTTACCTAAAACGAGCAGGTATACGACATATAACATATTGAATATCGGACACACGTATTTTCCTCTGTGGTGCAGCGTGAAATTAAAAATTTACATTTAATTACGTCGGGTCTTTGCCGAAATCCGCGCGAGCGTAGCAATCACACGGAGCCCCCCGACTAATATTAAAATCACACGGGTTGGATCGTGACGGGAATCGGACGTATGATTGGTATTTACACCAGAATCTCCTAATCCGCGCGCGGACGGGATGAAGGAGGAATGAGGAACGAGGGAGAGTGGGAGAATTTATTTAAATATATTCGCTTGCGCAACGGGCGCTGATGTAACGTTTATTTTCATCATCAGGAGTTGTTTAAGCATTGTCTCTATATGCGGACGATAATGTGATTAGTTATGACGTTATGTAACGACTGCGTAATGGGTTTAGAAAATCTGGGGTTGAAATGGGTTATTGGGGATGCTAGAAGGTTGAATTATTAATGCACTGCATTTTCGCCTGTTGGCGGCGGCAACACGCGGTTAAAATCTAAACATCCGCAAACGACTTATTTATAAACATGCACTTGAAAGCTATTCTAATGGGATAATCTGCACACCGGCTTCCATTATGGATAATTTATATGTTTATACTATCGGGCCGTTACTGACTAACCGCAGCAACAATTATAATAACTAGAGTTCAAGTAGTTATACACATTAATATTGAAATAAATACATTTACTTTTTTATTATGAGTAGTAACAAAACTATCATATCACGAGAAATGGTACGTCACGGCACAGCTTTTGAGATTCTCGCAGCTCATGCTGTGGAAATATGAGGCGGGAATTTAAATGTAGGGGATAATCTAGTGGGTTTTTTTATGTTGGTCCTTACAAGTGTGTGTTGTGTTGTGGTATATGTCATGGTAAAAATTTCATAATAAGTTTATAGGCATTGCCGCTTGAATGATAATTAATATCAATATCCACACGGTATAAGCAAAAAAGAGCACAAGTGATCACAACAACTAAATGAAAACTAACGAACGGGGCAGTAACGGACGCTAAACACCCTTGCTCTATCTAACATGATCATGCACCAACTCGAAAACGAAGTCTCTCTCCAGTAGTTAGCAACATTTTTTTCTACGTGCGCAGAATGAGTCGAAATTTGTACTGCGATACGATGACAAAAACCATAAAATGAGGGAGTTCAATAGGTCAGCCAAAGCTATGAGATTTGTTATAAGAGACACCAAAGCTCACATACATATATACTAACGCACGACAGGACCTGAATGGCAGTTAAAAAATAGTCACTGATATGTCCTAAATAGACACTGATATGTCCTAAATAGAACAACCCTCACATTTAATGAATACTACACCATATTTATGTTTCAATTTCGAGTGAATAAAACCTGTACATTCAGAATAATAATAATTTCAACGCAAATAAAATCCGTCAGGCAGATAAAATCCGTCACTCCTGACACATTTAATATGCTTACCAACCCGCAATATTTCACATACAATACAATCCACCATATTTAATATACTTGTGTGTTATTGAAATACACTCTCGTATTATTTGATGTCTAAATAAATTTCAATTTCATTTCTCCGCCGTCTTTATCACCGGGCCTCTTTAAACTAAGAACGTATTTACATGTTTACTTTGATGAGTGTTCGTTGGGAGAGTTCTCTTTGTAGTGCCGACGGTGCGCTTGGCTTTGAGTGTTCGGCCGTTTTTTCCCCGCGCGCCAACTTTCAGGAATAAAACTTTCCTGCGGCATTATACTCTAAATTAGTTCGCACCGGAAAAGTGTGAATATTTATACATATACAGGTTGTTCTATAAGTTGTGTGCAAAAAAATATGAGTCACATATAAAATACACATACACATACACGGTGAGTATAAAATGACGCATTTCCTCTTCAGTCTGTTGTAGGGGAACGGCCATAGAGTCTGGGGAAAATAGCAAAAAAATCCCAATCGTCGAACAAGATATGAACAGGTAAAGTTAAAAATTCAGATTTCTCTGTAGAGAGAAAGTTGTATTAATTTGTATATGACCACTAGAGATATTGTGTGAATTCATCCTCACTAACTGAGCTACACTGATGAGATCTAACAAGGTAGAAATATGTAAGCCGCTTTCGTTTATTGGTCGGGAGTTGTTCTGGACTAATCGTAGCTGGATTACAACAGCCCGGAACAGCTTCCGAAATATAATCAAAACCGGCTGTAGATTGCTAAGAGGTGAAATTACACGTATATACTAGTTTTCTTGTTAAAATAAGTCATTTTCACTATTATGTCACTTTTGTTTTATTATTCCCAATAGAAACGAGTGCAGTTACTTTAATTTCTTTTATTTTGATTTAGAAAAATTTGTTCTATCAATTTTCGAGTTTTCTAAAGTATCCCAACGACAAATGGTACCGACTACCCGATCCGAGATTCGAACCCGCGTCGCCTATTTGTTAAGCGGGGGTGCTAACCGCGGCACTACATCGTCGTGTTTTTAATAATATTTTTCTTGATCCGTTTTATACCGCCAGAGTATGTACGCATATTTCTGTTCTGATGTGTACATAAATATGTAATTTCAGATAGTATATCTGAAGCTGCATCCCATATGCGCGCAGTCCTCTTCCTCTGAAGATAAACGTACATCCGGCTATAAATTTACAGTAGTATCTTATCGACCATAACGCCTGGGGCTTGAAATTGTAAAAGGGAACGTAAATGTAACAATAAATAAATATAACTTATGGAATATTGAATAACCTAATATATCTCAAAAAATAAATTAAATACATGTTTTCATTGTTTATTTTTGATGTATGAGAATATGCATGTTGTTTTTGTTTGAAATTCGTTACATATACATATGTAGTATTCGGGTAGCTGTCTTTTCATTGTTTTTCTCACAACCAGCCTGCTTTCGCGTAGAAAGCAATAGTTTTCTTAAATGTTTGTTTAGGATGGATTGCAAATGGATGGATTTTTGTTTATATAATATCGTAAACAACTCGATTACAGATAATTAAGCTAATTAATTCGTAAACTAACTAATAAATCATTCGCTGCGATTAATTTATTCGTCTGCAAACGTCTCCTGCGGACGAGGTAATACATGATCTCGATCGCACACAGACTGTGGAAACACTGGCCAATTCGTTTTCGCCTTTGGGGTATGGTGATCGCGAAAAAAATCGAAACGCTAACTTTTAATTGTCCCATGACTTCGAATTCTTTCATTCTAGTAGAAATAGACTATTTTTTGAAAATGTTTCTCTATGTATGTGTTATGTGTGTGTAATTGTGGGAAATTGGCTACATGGACCAAGATCAAATTTGGAAATTGGATTTATTATCACTACCACGAAAATTTTATAGAAACAAAATCCATATATGGATGATTCTGAATATTATTAGAATTATTTGTGAGTTAAATAAAAATTACAAAAATTACAAAAACCTTTTATGTGAAAAAAGGCACCCCTTTTGTCACATAAAAGTTTTTCCAGTTTGTCTAGACGCTCTACCCAACGAAGTAATAAGAGCGGCGGTCACAACCTTAGGACGGGACGTAGTTAGCTCATACAATCAATGCCACGTGGAGGGCACGGGTAGAAATCATCCAAACTAGTACTGACATTCAAAAAGGAAAAGCCACCGACAGAACATTCTTCGTAGAGACCACTATGACTACTCGATGAAGTGGCCATGGTACTGGAGCGGCTGGCTGCAAATCAACTGGAGGAGACAATCGATCACGCAGGTGGACTAGCACCAACACAATACGGCTTCCGAAGGGGCGTTCGACGGTGCACGCCATACAGGCGGTCAGGAAGTACATCGTGTGCAAACACGGGTCCACGGAGGAGACATTGTCTGATGGTCCCATTAGACATCAGCAATGCCTTCAACTCCCTTCCTTTGGACAAAATAATGACCGCGCTCGGGGACGTGGACATACCAACGTCGCTGCTACGTCTGATGGCAGGTTACCTATGCGACAGAACTGTAACGCCTTGGTTTCCTAGGAGAGCGGTCGCTTACAGCGGCCGCTTTGGACGTCTTTTTTACGCCACACAAATAATGTTACGAATATGGTTCCCCATAAAGAGTAACACCTCAACGTACTGCAAAACGAAATGAATTACGATGAAAAATGGCGAGTTATTCAATTACATTTACTTAAAACGATTTTTTGTCAAGTGTAATTGACGTCAGAACCTAGGAACCCAGGGCGTAGGCCACAGTTGCCCGGATGGCAGGGACACGAAGTACGAAGTTACCTGAGAAGTCCCACAAGGTTCAGTCTTGGGACCCCTTCTCTGGAACATCGTTTATGATGGGGCTCTTCTTAGGACTATACCTCTCAACCGGAATCGGAACGGTAGCGTTCGCGGACGACCTTGCGGTGGTCGGCAGCGATCGGGAATTGGAGGCGCTGACTTCAAGCGTACAGGAAACCGTCACGCAAACGAGGCATGGACGCGCGAATACAGCATAGATATTGCCGGCCACAAAACGGACGCCCTCTTTCCCAGGGAGGAGGGCCGAAACAGACAAAATTAGAACAATAGTCCTGCTGGGAGTTGGCCGAAAAATTATGGATGATTCTAAACAATATTATTAGGAACATTTGTGAGAAACATAAAAGAGGGTGAGGAGTACATCCGAATGGAAATTAAGGGTAAAAATTACACGGTAGATCACTTTAGTTTGTGTCCAAACAGCTGGTGGGAACATCCACATCGATCATAATAAGGAAGAGAACAGTAGTGAATTTTCGAGGGATGGACCATTTAATAACTAGAGAAGAAGACCCAGAGGCGTTAAAAAGAGAGGGACTAGATGGTGAAACATAAAGATATGACTTGGGCACTGCAGGGCAATCCCCAGAGTTGAAAGCCCGAAAGGGTGCCAGAGATGTTGGCCGGTTGGACACAGTGCAGTCAACTGCAGAGGGCAGGACTTGAGCGCCCACTACTCCAATCTGGCAAAGAGAAGTCATAAACCCTCCTCTGCAAAGACATAGGACACGGAGCTTCAAGTGACAGGTGTCCGCTGTACAGACCGGCCAACAGGCCTGCCCCCTCAGCGGCAACGTCAACAAACGGCCCAAAGACGGATCGACAAACAGCACCGGCCACAACGGGGCCAGGGGGTCTATTCTGTAAGTTTAGACCTGTCTGATAAAAGATCAGACCGGTCTGTTACCCATGGCAACCAAATAAACAAATGTTTCTCCACGAACGTTAGTGTAATAATGGCTTAGATCAAATGTCACAAATTAGTGAAATAGATCTAAACGTCACTCTTGATAAACTTGTGACATTTGACGCAAGTCAGTATTACACTAGCGGTTTGCGCAGCGCACACCTGTCACTTGAAGAACCTCCGGGATTAGTCAGCAACAACCGGCAGAAACTCGCCATCCAGACACCGGGACTTTTAGCGGAAACAGCTCGGAAGTTGGCCAAGAAACCTCGGCGCATATATTATATAATAAACTGAGCGAAGAAGGAGGGCCAGGCATCGACAGCGCAGAGCAAAAATCACAAGGCAGACGAGACAACCCAAGAAAAGAATAATCTTTTATCAAACTGGTCTGAACTAACAGAAGATCCGAAGAGGGGCCGTGCTCAGAATAGCACAAACCAACATGGGCGAGGGTAGGGTGGCACACGACCTGTTCTTGTCAACAGTGACCACACGAGGGGCGGACATCATAATACTAAGCAAGCCAAACCATGGCAGACTCGACACATCGAGTCTAACGGATGTACGGATTTACAGCCACTGGCAAGGCAGTAAAGCGATTGAACAGCTTCGGAAACCCGGGCAGGGGGGTGGTCTGGGCCACCATCGGGGACGTAATATTTATCAGCTGCTACGTCTCCTCGAACACAGGCATGGTGGCCTTCAGAGATTTCCTGCGAAAGCTAGAGGCAACATGGAAACGACCGTGGTACACGGTAGATTTAAAGGGTAGAATGTAATTGACAGTCTGTAATCGAAGCGAGAGCCGGAAGCAGCAAGCTGACCACTGCCACACAAAGCAGCAGATGGAATTCGGGCCAGCTACAACCAGAGGCGCTAAACCAGTATCGATGACGAAGATAACCCACGGGGATGCGGAGGAAATGGCAGACAAACTGGGGGCTTGCGACGTCCAAATACGCTTCTCGAGCGACTCGGATACTGGTGGTGCGAGAAAGTGGCGCAAGCGAGAAAAGAGACGAACAAGGTACTCAGTCCAACTTCTAGTAACATACAGAGTAAAGGAATGAATTTCGAGCCGCCACCCAGCGGAGCCAAAACCGCTGCTGGTGCCACTTGTGCGAGGAAGTGGAAGACGGCCCCTAGGGGCTTCCCAACAAGATCGTCACGGGGAGACTTTGGGCAGGACCTCCAGGACGGGACGCAACGGTAGCGGGCAGAGCGGCGACGGTAATAGCGGAGCTTTTCCCAATGGAAACGAGAACATACTATGAAATATCACCGGGACACGTTGGGAAAGCACGAATTGGATTGAAGAGAATGTGACGAGTACGCTTGTATCCCGGCTGAAAAAAGGCACCGTCCCAGAAGACCTATCCTATGAGGTATGGTGAACGGCGGCCACAACCTTAGGGCGGGCCGCAGTTAACATATACAATCAATGCCTCGCGGAGGGCACTTTCCCAGCAAGGTGCAAATCATCCAAACTAGTCCTGATATCCAAAAACGGACCAACAGAACCTGCGTCGTATAGGCCGCTTTGCCTACTCGATGGACTGGTCAAGATACTGGAATGGCTGGCTGCAAATCGACTGGAGGAGGCAATCGAGGACGCGGGAGGGCTAGCACTAACACAATACTGCTTCCGAAAGGGGCGTTCGACGGTGGATGCCATACAGTCGATTAGAAAGTACGTCGAAGCTGCAAGCACTGGTCCACGGAGGAGACGGAGGCATTTTCTGATGATCACATTACACATTAGCAATGCCGCCCCTGAGACAACATCATGGCAGCGCTCGAGGACCTTGACATATCGATGACGCTGCTACGTCTGATGGCAAACTACCTATGCAACAGAGTTATGAGCAACAGTTTCCCGGATGGCAGGGAAACGAAGTACGAAGTGACCAAAGGAGTCCCTCAAGGATGGTTTATATTTATGATAGGGTCCTAAGGCTGCGCCTCCCACCCGGAATCGGATTGATGGTGAGCAAGCGGAACGTGGAAGCACTGACCTCGAGCGCACAGGAAGCCGTCACGCGAATCGAGGTACAGATGCGCGGACACTGCCTAGAGATTGCGGCCCTCAAGACGGACGCCGCCCTCCTCTCCACGGGGAGGGCGGAAGCGGACAAAATTAGAACAATAGTCCTGCGGGAGTGACCATCCCTGTTTACCGAAAAATTAGCAACTTGGGTACAGTGATGGAGGCAAATGTCTACCACACTGCCCACATGCTACAGGCTACACAGAAGGGGGCCAGAACCGAGACCACTATTGCTAGAATCCTCTCGGACATCGAAGGACCTAGGGAGGGCAAGAGACGCCTACTGACCATAATAACGCAGGCCCAGCTTTTGTATTCTGCCCCCTCATGGCGACAGCACGGAAGATGGCATACGATCTGAAGCAAACTGGAATACCGGCAAAAAACGCGAAGCAGCAGAACAGAGAAGCAGCCATGAGAGCATGGCAGAGGAGATGGCAAGACGTGGCGAAAAGGAGATGTGGAGGCTCATCGCGGACATCCAGGAATGGGCTGGCCGGTAACAGACCATTGGGTCACTCAGATACTCACTGGGAACGGTGCTTTAAAAAGTACCTGGGGAAGGTCGGGAAGGCGACCAGCGGGGTGTGCACTGCGAAAGCGATGCGGACCATGACGTGACAAACATGCTGGAAACCTGCGAGAGATGGCCCAGGCAGAGGCATGTGCTAACGGGAATACTAGGATAGAGGGTCGCTTGGTGCCACACATGCTAGAAACACCCGAGAAATGGGACTCGGTGGCCCGTGTCGCCAAAGCGGTCATCGGCGCGAAGTACCAAGACGGGCCTGGAGCCTACCCGCCGGCCAGGAGATGTAGACGCTGAGCAACATAAGCCAGACAACGCTTAGCGCTAAGAACTGCCTATTAGGCCATAGTTGTGAGCACGGGTTTAGGGTTTAGTCGGTATTCTTTGCACTGAATTGCAAGGCGAGTCCGACACTACCCGGTGGAAAACACCAGGTGTGCATAAATGCGTAAATGAAAAACAATAAATAAGTTTCAATCATTGTTTTTGTTATTTATTCTCAATACCTAAATAGCAACCCTCGTATTAGGCATTAACGGCCAAATTGGCCGCATATTAAATGTAGTAATTATTAATTATTAATAAATGAATTCGGAATTATTTATTGTTGCCGTTTAGTGTAGTAATAATATGTAATGTATACTATTTATTTTAAAACTCCTAAAATTATGCGTTAAAATATTTTACCTGTTATAGGGCATATTATATCCATATTTATTTTATGATTTATTTTATTAGTCAACAAATAACGTAAATGTTGCTTACGAAATGTTTTAGGTTAAAACTCATACATAATAATTTAACACTATTATATTAATAATTGATATAGGAAATAGACATTTTCAAAATTTTCCAGCCAATGCAACCAGTGCGCCCTTTGCCGGTTTCAGGAGGATTCTAGCAATTCCATATTGTTCATATGAGCTTAAACTTACGCTGTGTATGTAGGTTTTAATTTTGCATGTAAGTTATCGAACATCCTGTATATTAAAAAATAAAAACCATGAAGTTAGAACTGAAATTGTTATATCTCGGCTTTTTACGCTGCCAAATGTAATCAAATTAAACCGCGCTGATGCCCCAAACAATTCCGTGACTGAATCTACTAAATTAAATCTTAAACGCACTCACCCTCATCCTGATTTTCATCCTCTCTGGTCAGCCAAATCTCATCCTCGTCGAAATGAGCGTCACCGCCCCGGCCCGAGCCCGGGAAGAACGCATGGGCAAGCACTTGTCCTTTGCCATCAAAGGCGAAATTATCCCCATGGTCACCCCTGCAACAATCATGGCCGATCAGTAACACACAATCCATCACAGCCGCGTCACCTCAGTCTATTTGCAGGACTAGGCGGGCGGTTGTGCGCAAACAATCACTTTAATAAATAAAATCGAATGCATTTAACCCAATTCCATTAAGAGCGCAATAAAATAATATATAGCCAGGGGATAAAAGCGAAATGAGTTATCGTCTAACTCAAGGGTAACAAAATTATTTACATAGCATCGTGTTTATAGCAGAAAACGCCTTCATGTGACTAATTGAGCACAATTATTATGTGTGTTTGCATAACTATAGGCGAAAGAGCAAAAAAAAGTATTATCAAATTTAAAATTAAGACAAATACATTAATATAGAAAATAATTGGAAAATTATAGAATTTTCAAAAACAACTGTTTTTCGCCGATTTTCATTGATGAGGTCCTTAATGCGTTGTATTTATGAAATTTAAAAAGCTTAAAATTTTGTAATTATGAAACATAAACAGAACTTGTTTCATCCTGAACCAAAAAAATCTCTGTTTATAGCCATTCGTAGCTCATGCACACGTGTTGTGTCCCGTTTAGAGTTATATTGTTTTATAAATATTTTAAGCAGAAAAAAAAACACTAAACTTCATAAAATAATACAATTACTCAAATTTATTGTATAGATAGCCATAAATTAGTGCCAAAACAGCACTTAAAAAGAGGAGTAAAACACTATTATATGTGTGTGTCTTAGGATATCGGCGATGTATATAAAACACGGGATAATTTAATGGTCCTGCGTTCCGTTCTGGGGACTGTGCTACCCCCTACGAATCAAACACACGTGAGAATTGCCGTCGACGTGTCTTCTTTTCACTACCTGACACATGCACATACTAAAAGCATCGATCCGGTGACAAATCCCGAACGAAAAGGAGGTGAATTGAGATGGATTTACGGATTGAAACATTTCGCACTGAATTTAGAACTGCAATTCGTTTTATTTCAGTTGTTTGTGCATTTGGAACGGTGATATACATCGCAAGTAATATAATATGCACAGAGTTTTTAATTTCTTAGTTTTCATCAGATCTTAACAATTGAGTATATTTTTATTTACAAAAATTTCTTACTTTTGATTGTACAGGGTGATCTAATTGCTCGGTGCTACACTCTTACAGGCTAAACCTAATGTAATTTAAAGAAAAACATGTCATTATATTTTTTTATTAAATAAGTTAAGATAGATAGAAAGAACAGATAGTTAAGATAGCGAAAAATCTCTTGAACAAATTGCGAAAGTGACATTCATTTAGGAAGTAAAATTACTAATTTTGAACGGCATCAAATGTATGCATGTACCATAGAAGAATATGTTATATATGCTTCAGCGGCATGATAACGTCTTTATTTGAAATGGACGCTCTGAAGCTAATAAGTGTCCTAGGCGTTTGTGTGCCTGGCCTTGTTCGTGAAAGGGGATTAAAGTTTTATTAACTAGTATTTCCATCGTCATCATGCGTTGGAGTAATGAGCATCGTGCTTTGGCTAGTATGCCTATTTTTCCAACGGCCGTACGGTAGTCTCGACCAAAATATGCGCTACTGGGCCAACAACCCCCGAGAACTCTAACAGAGGCCTTTCCATTCACGTTGTGTCACCGTTTAGAGCGCAATCTCGGCAATTGGGATTATCGGCCCATGGGGTTTCTAGAAAAATGAGCTGACTGCCACGTCAATTCTGACTGTTATGTCAACATGCTCGAGGAGTTTGTTTATGCCTAGACTTGATGAAATGGAAAGGGAAATATGGTTTCAATAGGACGGAGCAACGGCCCATACTTCAAGTGTATCAATGGCTTTGTAACGAGAGCACTCCTCAAGTCCACAAATTAACATACCAACAGATCGGGGTAGGTGAAGTAGCCACCATACCCATAACAACTTAGGTCCTCAATTGTAAGGGACCACATAAGAGGGCGATATGGACCACGCACTACATCATCTGCAAAGTAACTGGCCGTAACATTATGAGGAAATTCTTATTTGACAAGGCAAAAAGACTCAATGAATTAATGGAAGGACAGGACATGAGGAAACTTTGCATAGAACTCATGATGCTACCCACCATCGACGGTTGAAAAATATTGGAGTACCAATTTGCCAACTCAGATATTCAAGTAATCCTGCGACAGCGACGAAGACTGATGCCCACCACATGCACAACAGAGGAAATTAAGTCAAACCCCGTCCCCAAAAACAAGCACGTAGAGGCGGATGCAAGCCTTATCAAGCCATCGGAAAGTTATACATACGCCGACCTGATCCGGAGTGTCCGTGGATCGCGGAACCAGCAAAGTGGTCAGTATGAGCACCTCCGGATCCGGGTAAAATTCGGAGGCGATAGAGTTGACGAGGCAATATCTAACAAAACACTGGTGGCAGAAGCGAAGGTGAGACGCCCAGGGGTAATCCTCCACGTCCAAGGCCTGAGGCCTGGGCTACCTGACCACCAGGAAGAAATTGGAGGTGGCAATCAGCAACGAGTCGA
Organism: Lordithon lunulatus; assembly: GCA_963942505.1. Lineage (NCBI taxonomy): Eukaryota > Metazoa > Arthropoda > Insecta > Coleoptera > Staphylinidae > Lordithon > Lordithon lunulatus. Next base: position 18,411,827 of record OZ012673.1, read on the forward strand.
CAGGGACAGGAGAACAATACAAAGTAGACGAGACCAGGCCTGCCCGAAATGTTACAAAAGCAATTAATGTGACCACTACAGAACGAGGTGTTGAGGCCCTAACGGCAGGCAAACTAAGGATCGGCATAGTCAGATGCAAAGTCACCCATAGGGAAGAGCTACCCTATGGGTGCAGCAGGTACTGGCTAGCCGGGCACCGTGATGCTCGGGAGAGGATAGGAGTAAGGTGCGGTAAGGAAGGTCACCAAACAAGAGCCTGCAAACGTGAAATACCTTTCTGCGCCCTGTGTGTCAAACAGAAGGGCATGCCGCGGGGGAGTTGAGATGCCCCGTCAAAGGAAGAGAGGCCGACGAGGCTTGGAGAAGAGTCGCCGGTGCAACTCGGCCCCAAATGACCGCGCAAAAAATATCAGTGCTACAGAGCAACGCATGGTGGTACAGTTCGTAGATAAATTGACCACGGGTTACTATGTCACAAATAATAGGTCATACTTTAATACCAAATAAAACATAGGCCTTTAATTTGTGACATAGCTGATATAGTTAAAATCGTCTACAACTTCTTTTAGTTCAAGAAGTGAAATATAATTTTATAAAACGCGTAGGGTAGTTTTTGTCGAAAAACTAGTTAGGAAGACGAGTTCTTTTGGGGTTACGGAGAGGGCCTCAAGGAAAATCCCTTTTAAAATATATCTATATTTCGCGAATACTTATTTTGGCCTCATTAGGATTCTTTCAACAATGGAATACAGATGTAAAATAATGTAACAGTATTCAAAGTTTTAAATACTCACAACTCAGTTTTGAAGAAACTAAGAGAAAAATCAAATTTGACATGGGTCATAACCCGAAACACACTGATCGCTGATCTCATTACGACATTTATACCGACGTTTTATTAAGTGGTACGAGGACAGCCTATCAGCTGTTCCTCGTAACGGCGTTCGACAGGGGGTTCACGTAAATATAAATCGTCAGTGAATCCTAAAATGGAAAACTAGACTCCACGTGGGTTAGGGATGGTCCCACGAGGGATATTGCTGTCAAGATCTTAGGCAACCATCATGTCCCATCGATCACCCACGAGAGGCATCGCACGGGGAAGACTGTGGGATGTAAAGATACTCACATGTTGTGTTGTCCCCAAACTATACAAGGGAGCACTTCAGAGCCTGGATTGGGCAACAGCTAGCGGGCAGGACGTCGTGGCGGGCGACATAAACGTCAAATGGCCACACTAACGACAGACGCCCTGGATGAGGCAATAAAGGACATGGCGGCAGCACTCGACCTCTCCGTATGCAACGTCAGCGGAAAGCCGACATTCTCTCGCGGACGAGGATACTGGATGAAGAGACACTGAGCGACCACCGGTACATCTTTTACCACATCGAACCAGGTAGCGTGGTCACTCAGCTCCAGCCTCAGAGCACACCAACAACTCTCCGGAAGAGGCGGTGGAGGCCCGACGAAATCGACATCTAACTACTACAAGAAACCATATACAACATGACAAAAAAAACTGAGGAAACCACCGTAGATCAAATTGCCGACGACCTAAATGGGGCCCTCCTGAAGGCTATCACGATAGCCATACCTATCACAGACAGGTTGGAAACGGAAAACATAGGGGAGGTGTAAGAGGTACACACCAAGACCAACAGGGCCTGGCTGCTGATCCAACGCGCAGTGCAGCAGGAGCATAGACTGAGCTCCATTGGGTCCACTACCGGGAGAGACGGAGAGCATACCGGCAGGCAATCGAGAGAAGCCCAAAAGCCTGCTGGCAGACACTATGAAGAGGGGTCGAGGAGAACTCATGGGGCCACCCGTACAGAATAATCATGAGTTCGTCCGCCCGGTTCGAACTCTACAGTACCCGGAGGAGTGAGAGCAGTAATAACGGCACTATTCCCGCCTACTGTATTCACTACCCATGAGGAATAAAGACAGATTGAGACTACCATGACATCTGCAGAAGATACAGCACTAAACTGGGAAGAGGAATAGGCACTCCAAACTATACTCCGGCTGCCAGGCAAGGAGGCCAGACTGCCTACTTAACGAGGTTTTGAAAGCGGCGGCACCAGCCATCGCGAAGAGAGTACAACAAACCGCGCCTTGAAATGGGCACTTTTCCCTGTTGCTGGATATCAGCACTTCTACATTACAGGGAAACCAGCTGCCGACCCGTCTGCCTTTAGGCCCAATTCACACATAAGCGGCGTCGGGCGCAGGCGCGGTGTAGGCGAGGCGCAGGCGCGACGTCGCACAGGCGATTGTAATGTCCATATGCAGTGAAGGGGTGGACATTGCACGTTATGTTTACATGGAGGCGGCGTGGAAGAGTTTCTCCTCTTCGCCTACCGAAGAGGCGAAGACGCGGTGCCGGCGCGGCGAGAGGCACGAGGCAAATGCCCGCGCCTCGTCACCTAAGTGGGCATTGCACCAAATGTTTATATAGAGGGGGCTTGAAGCGTCATGCCTCTCGCAGCGCCGGGACAGCGTCTTCGCCTTTTCGTCTAAGACACGGTAGGTGAAGAAGCGAAAGGCATAACTCTTCCGCGCCGCCTCTATGTAAACATAAGGTGCAATGTCCACCCCTTCACTGCATATGGTCATCAGAATCGCCTGTGCAATGTCGCGCCTGCGCCTCGCCTACACCGCGCCTGCACCCGATGCCGCTTATGTGTGAATTGGGCCTTAGATACTGAGCGACTGATCGCGAATCGCCTGGCGGAGACCCTTAAGAATACTGGAGGGCTCCATGAAAGACAGTAAGGGCAGGTCGACCAACGACGCCATACTGACGGTCCGCGGGATGATAAAAGAGGCTAATGAAGGAACATGGCGCATGAGGAGACACTGAATAATGATGGTCGCCCTGGACGAGTCTAACGCCTTCAACACGTTACTATGAGACCATCATGGCAGCACTAAAGAAGAAAGGCGCACCGCCGGGGATCACGTACGTCATCGGAGTAGGCTACCTCACCGACCGGAAGGTCACGTTTGAAGGGACCGAAGGGAGAAACGAGTTCGAAGTAACGGGGGGTCTCACAGGGATCCGTCCGTGGCCCCCTGTTTTAAAACGTTTCTTTTTTGACGACGCACCGCGGTTGATGCTATCAACGAACGTGACCTCACTGGCCTTCGCGGAAGCTACAAGAACGGAAGCGGCACTGGCAACACTATTGCCGATATCAATGGACCGGGGGAAAAGAAGAGGAAGTTGCTGGCAACGGTGTCACCGCGGTCTAGTTCTATATGCAGCTCCGCCCTGGGTCAACGCTGTCCAGACCCAACGGAATGAGGACAAGTTGAGAAGGGCGTTTCGCACCAGCGCTCTTTGAATTACCCGGGCCTATAGAACGATATCAACAGACGGCAGAGCTGCTCGCTGCAGCGGTCCCAGCGGATCTAGTAGTGGAAGAGAGAACGTACACATACCACCTTACCAAAGGAGGCGACAACCAATAACTGCGCTAAAGGAGGCCAGAAATATAACAATGGATGAGGCAGATTTTCCTACAAATTAGACACCTTGTCGAAAGGGAATTTGGAGAAATCAACCACTGGTTGACGCAAATTCTGTCGGGGCATGGAGTTTTCCAATCCTACTTCCACAGGATTAGGATGGCGGTCACACTAAGATGAAAATAATAAGTCAGAACAACACATTCCATACGACATTTACTTGCTACCGGTGGTACCACGAACGGGCCGAATTGATGACGCTTGGGGAGGAGGTTGCCATCCCAAGTAGACTGAGGACACTAATTCTGGTTTATGACACCAACTGGAAGGCTGTTATAATATATGCCCGGACAGTAATGTGGCGGTGATAATTTAGTGATGACCTTCAAAGCTGACGACATGGCACACGACAAACAACGAACAATTCGAGACCAAGAGACACGACAGACAGACTGACGAAAGACGGAGCGAGCAGCTTAGTGTGCCTCTAAGGTGAACAAGCCCTAAGCAACATAACGTGAGTTTTTAGTTTAGCCGATAGGCGCCGCGGTCAGAAAGAGAAGCACTACTCATGCCGCACTTCCACCACTAGGTGATCGAGGCTTTGTCTTTCGAAGATTCCACCTCATAGCATAAACAGAAGGCGTTGAGAAGACAAGGGGTAAATGGAGAACTTTACTTACAAATAAATCACGCAAAGTAGGCCACCGAGTTCATATTTTAAGAGGAAATATATAAGGCAAACGATGACCAGACCGAAAACATATCTTCCAATATCTGGCACTGGATTGGTCTCAATAGCGTCAGGGAAATCAAGCGACAAAGATAGACCAATGGCAATAGGTTACAGTCGGATATGCACTATAGGTATATGCTACCGTAAGAAGATGTTACTGTTGGTTTTACCACAGTGATGTAAATTGTTAGTTTGGTGCTCTTGCTAGGGTTTTTCGACTTCAGTAGTTTCTTGTTTATTGTGTATGTTTTCTATCCCGCTTGTATCCTCGCTCCTATTTCCCTATTATATTTGGATGTATTTATTTGTTCCTAGGTTCTGATGTCTAATTGTACTCTGTGTCCACTTGCGTCTTCTTTTCTTGTTTTTCATATATTTTATATTTTCTTGGTTTATATGTAGTCTTGCTACATTTGCTGCGTCCATGTACACTCTGAAAGTCTCATCTAGCTCCATTATTGTCGTGCTTATGATCACGATGTCAGCTGCCTTGCCAGTATGAGCGTCGTTTCATTATTGGTATACATGTCCTTTTACAGTTCTTATTGCGGTTTCAGAACTATGTTAACAGTTTTGTGCTCTCATTGCCTTACTCCTGAGTTTATACTGAGACGTTCCTTTGCTTATTCTGACTGGTATGTTTGATCCTTCCATTGTCATTCATGATAAGTTTAGTAGTATCTGTAGTATGGTCATGTTTTTCATCTTACCTAGTTTTTCTTTCTATTTACTGTGCCAAAAGCAGGAATTTATATTTACTGTTATTCTTTAATACTAGTAATCCGATATTCGATCATTTTACTAACTCAAATCGTGAATTATTAGTATATATAACGAGTGTTACTGTTTAAAAGTTTATTTTATGCCAATAGAATTATTAAAATACTTCTTACCAACTTTTTTTAAATACTCCACTGTGCGTCGGTCGACATTTGTCATTTTATTAGTACTTTACGCAATTATAATAGGTATGGAATAAATTAACTGACATAGCCATCGGAAGGTTAGCTAAAAGTCAAAATGTATAAATTTTGAAAATGTCGCCGGTTGCTAATCCCTGATGTAGAACATATCAACCAACTGGTATAGTTCGAGCAATCAGACAATACGAGTACCTTTTCATGTACTAAGTACGATATTTATTTAAAAAAAACATACATTTTGACAAATGATTCTAATCGTGTTTGATTATAAAACATCATGTGCCATCATTAATAACAACAATAAAATCACCCTTCCTTCCTCCCGCTGGCACGAGTCTGATTCATTCAAAAATAATACCCCGGAAGTGCACGAGTTGAATAATTCAAGCCGCTGTGTGTCAGAGTGTCTCGGGCTTGTCGGTCGGAAGGGAGGATCATTTCAAAAATTAATAATCGTCTTCCGAATTTACAGCACGCGGGGGCTTCAATTATTTCCGCGATTATAAAGTTCCATCCAGTTTGGGAATCGGCGACGTTCATCCGCCTAATCTATTTTCCCCATTGAATTCCATTGGCGTTTTCTAATTAATTACATAAAGTCGTGGGAGGTGGGGGCGCGCATTCTTATCGCCCCGTCCATAAATTCTATTTTAGCCAGAGAGAGGTAGACCCGAATCGCGCCAGTGTATTGTGCGGATTTACTCCTTTTTTCATTTTATTGTAAACGGGGTAAATCGTAATTTTATACAATGAAAGTGGTTGAAAAATTCGGTACGGAGTTTTTAAGGTAATGTACTACTAAATAAACATAGATTATTTATATTATGTATATGTTACTAGGAAAAATCCCGTCGTCCGACGGCGTATGATGAATCGTCATTTCCTTTGCTCTGAACCCATGTGACTATTTGTATAGTTTTTTCTCAAAATATTACTAAACGTAATATTGTGCGCCCTTTTTCTTCCTCTAACTATGCAGTTGTAACTTCTAAGATAACAATAGACGAAACTATCCTACTATCTCTTTGTTTTTGTTTCCATTTGAAGCACAAAACTGTCACAGCTACAGTCACGACATGCACTGATAGCATAACAGTCATAAATGACAGGTCGGTCGGCTGCAATAAACTGTCTGCATTTTTATATTATATGCCTTATTCATGAATTCACGTTTTTAAATCGATCATTTGCAGTTAGGCATGTAAAACATGCTTTTGTATTTTAGAAAAATAGTGCATTTATCTAATAGATTTGAGCATAAAAACAGTTACTATTTTGTGGTCAAATCTATTATATAGCAACCCATCTCCATACATGAAGAATCGCAAGAAAAAACTGCCCGAATTAAATTGTACGCCTTCAAAATTTTGTACTGAATTATTACATCCAATTAAACATCCCGTGTTTGTGTTAGTTTATATAACAATTATAGTTGTTACGTTTTAATTCGGTTGTAACATAAAGTTCCGCATTGCAAATAAATGCACAAAGCCCCATTAACTTACTTTAATGACGTAGATTTTCCCATTATAGCCCAGAAATTCATTAGAGCCCACCCCCGACTCGGTTTACACGGCGCGCAACGGGTGAATTGGGTAACGTCAAGACATATTAAATGCACCGAACTGAAATACTAATTTTCCTTAATAATTTACCTGTGAAAGGATATGAGAATATCCGCGCGGTCGTTGTCAACCTCGTTGAAGGTGAGCCTGGAATGCCGCGCCCAAACATCCAGAGCTTTCGAGAACACCACTCGCACATCGTAGGAATTCAGGTGGCGCAGGTTGCGACTCCGGAGGCTGAAACAAAAGAGGAATACTCAACGGTTATAGCCATGAAACAATAGGGGGGCAAACACATGGCTCCCCACAAATAAAAAGAATTGTTTGGTGGCAATGGCTGTTGTTGGGGGGTATTCACCGCGGACCCAGACGGATTTAAACAATAAAGTCTGATGGGGAGGTTAATAATGTCAAGCGGCTAGTCGTTCAAGAATTATCAGGTTTAATTGGTGGAAAATTAATTGGAATAAGGCTCGATAGGAATGATCGTATTAATTCATTATTTTTTTTCAGTAAATAGCCTCGAATCACGTATTTATATGACTCGTATACAATAACATATGATAGTAGCTCGACAAATGGCTACAAATATTATTGTAACATATACACTAATTACAACAAAAATTTACATTAACTAGGACATTATTGGAGTTACTGTTTAGGAAAAATCAAGCAATGCTGATAAATACATTAATTTTTATGCTCTTATATTAAATTCCCTCTAACTCGAGTTATAGTGCTTGGTATTTAATGAAAATTGACATGCATAGTAAAAATAATTAACCACCTAAGTAACTAAGTAACAAATTAAATTTTGGACGAATTTGTTCGAATTAAATTTTACAAAAGAATTTGCTGAAATCCTTTTAACTCGAGTTATAGTGCTTGAATGGTTATGAAAATTGGGATTTATATTAAAAATAGGTGAATTAACAACCACACATGATTTAACATTATGATTTTACAAATTAAATTGTTGACTAATTTTCTAAGTGTGACTTGATAAAATTTAATAAACCAGTTTACTAAAACTCGAGTTATAGTGCTCTATTGTCAATGAATGCCGACAGGCATATTAGAAACAAGTTAGTCTACCACCATACGTAATTTGATATTAAAGATTTACAAATTCAATTTTTGACGATTTTTTAATTCGACTTAAGTAAATATTATGAACTAGTTCACTAAAACTCCTCTAACTTGAGTTATAGTGCTTCAATTACAATAAAACGGCATGTGTATTAAAAATAAGTTAGTATGTCATAATATCTAATCTGACATTACGATTTATAAACAATTTAATTTATGTGGGGTTGGTGTGGTTCTAAGATATTGCTTGTGTAGCTTATACGTAAATCCTGCACTGAAAGTGGCCTTGAAGACGATGGGACGAGAGCTGTTGATTGTAACCTTCTAAGGACGCGAAATTTTTGACGGATGTTCAGAGTGCGAGTTGGTTATACTTATTGAAACTCCTCTAATATTTTATGTGTACTTTCATAATTGGGCATAAAAAGCTCAACCCTCAAATATTCCGGCTCTTAAAGCCCAATTAATCAATGTCCCCTATTCTTATTCTTTTCCGCCCGATGTAGTTAGCGAAAACGCCTTGCAAGATTTATGGCCCTGGCATTTAGCGGCGCCCCGAAAAAAGATGCATAATTTGCTTTTCAATTTGAATATCAAATCGGCACAATTACGCGTTAAACATCGTGCCGGCGCGGAACTAGTTAACCCCTAATTCGCAGCAAATGCACTGAAGGAAAAAATACGCAGATTATGAAACTTGATTCGCAAAACGTAATTAATACGGTGAAGCCTGTGGGGGGGTTGGGAGTGTTTTGACTGTTTGCCCTTATAACAAGGTAATGAATTATTAATGAGGGGGGTGCAACAACCTTTATGGGCCTTTTGTAATTATAACACGATTGACAAGAAAATTAATATAATAAATAAATACGATTTATATTAAAATCAAGTTACTTTTTTTATATATTATTGCACACTGTAGCATGAATTTAAAAGATTATATATGTTCCACATGAGCATTCATGCTACAGGGTGAAACCATAAACGTTCAAAAAAGTGCATAAAACGTTCAATATTACTTTATTATATACTATAACTTATTATTTGTTATTTTGTCCGTCGGGGAACGGATGGATACTTCTGTACAACCCTAGTGCAGCACACATCTACTTCACAGATTGGGACCTCGGCCCTGCCTGAGCATCTGATTTACCTTACATCCCCCACTGAAAAAATAATGTTCTAAACTTAATCCCACCAACATTTCTTCTTGTAAGGAGGCGTTGGATTTTTATGGTTCAAAAAAATATATACCAAACATAACAGAAATAAAAACCATCATCAACTTAACACTGAATAAGCTATATATATAGATCCATCAAGATCATCCGAATCTATGTGTCCACCCCAAATCAACGGGAGAATAAATTAGTCTTTTCTATGATCACCTAGATGAAGCATTGCAACAATATATATAATTAACTCTTTATTTGATAATAAACCAAAACATAAATGGACGTAACCTGGCCCAGATGGTAGAACGAAGAACGAAATAGACCTCGTCTTCACAAGCCGAAGAGAAATCGCCGATAAAAAAACAACTTTATTTGGCATATTCAGAGCATAAAAACTCAGCTAGAACACAGCTCAAACACAATCCACATAATATACCTTCCCATTAAAAATCCCATACTACAGTACCCCAACCCTCACTCACTCTCTCATCTCTCTCCCACGAGAGCCTTCTGCAGATTTCTACGCCATTCCCGTCCTCTCTTCTTTAACACCCTCACGCTCGTTGCTCAAGTGCCGCTACTGCTCCTCTTACTTCACAGTACACATGCGGTGCACCCTTGCCCCATCCACAATTTCCTTCCTCTCTCTTTCGACCCACACCTCTATCCTGCCAATCATACCTTCTCCCCTCTGCTCACCCTAACCTGGTTATGTATCCCGTAGGTTTCCCCCGTACTTGCCACTCCACATACCCCAGTGTTGTGTGTACTTAAGCGACGCCCGATTGTATGGGCAGATAAGCCATTCGGTCGTTAAGTCTCAGCGAAACCCTAATGACCTACTAACCCATTAGAAAGCGTAATTAGAACGACACAGAAGAGGACAGAGTGGCAAGAGTATCCTTCAACGAGACAGTCGCGGAGCGACCAAGAAGCCACACACAACATAGTCTTCACCCAAAAAAGATCCACAACTTTTTAACACTACAGCAATAGTTTTAGTCCTCAGTCATTGAGGTGGTGGCAGCGACGCTTCCAGTTCCTTCCGACGACGTTCCAAGAGTTAACCAGTTGGTATCCAGCGGTGGTTCCCCTCAGTATTGGCGTCATAGGCAGGATCTTTACACATCATTCTTAGTGACAGAGGTGATCCTCCCATAATTCACATCACCAGGTTGTACGAGCACCCAATTTCCTGTCGCTCTTGCAACTCAATATCCCTCATTCTCTGCATGACTTCCGTTCGCACGCTTCCCCCGCCACTTAGATTCTCATCCACACCTAAGATATACCTACTCTTTCATACATCCTTCCTCTATCGTTTCTCCAAAGGCTCTCTACCCTACCCGTACCTCTCATCCATATCACCTGCACTAATATGGACGGCCTCGGTGCAAAAGGTAACAAGTAATTTTTCCAATTTTTTTTGCAGCTGGTATTAACTATTTTACCAAAGACTACCTCTGTGCAAAAGAAACAAGTGCACAGATAACGAAAGGCTATAGGAATATTTGCAATATTTTCTTCAAGGAAAACTCAGGAACCCTTTTTAGTTTCCTCAAAAGTTAGATTTTTGACTTGATACCTTTTGCACCGAGGCCGTCCATATATCCTCCTCCAACACCTGCGGCCTTTTCCTCTAAGTTTACCAGCCTCCCACACGTTTTACACCCATACTTAGTCGGTTCGTATTTTGCAGGAGGATCGGCAAAGAGGTCGACCTTTTCAGTCCCAGTAGCATCTTCTAAATCTATTCCCGCTCCTTTTCCACTGGATCCCACTTTCTACCCCATACGGTTATGCGGAGTGGGATCCATATAGCAGAATGGGCTTCATGCATGTATTCCATATCTTACATGTAATTCCTATATTTCCGTCCCACCATTGTTCCCAATACCTGCTCGCTTTTCCAACCCACCTCTGCAGTCAAACCCGAATCCTACATATTTAAAACCATCCACTCTCCCAATTATTACAACCATTTCAACACTTACATTCTACAACCCCCCCCGTATTCTGGAACAACATCAATTTGATTTTCTCTACATTCACAAGTAACCTGGCCTTACCAAGGTACTCTCCCATTCTTGCCAACATCTCATGCATCTCTTCCACCCAATTGGGCACACGTACTACATCATCCCCATAGACCAGCATACACACCTTCGTTCTTCCTACCACAACCGATCCCCCTTGTCTTGTCCTTAACACCTCCAACTCACTTGTGTATGTATTGAACAGGAGAGGACTTAGTGGGCTTCTCTGCCTAACATCCGCAATCAATAAATCAATTACAACTGCTCCGAGACCTCTCCATTCATACTCGCTCTTGCCCATGCTTTGTACATCCTTCTCGCCTATTTGAGAGCATTCTCTTCCATCCCTAATCTTTTTATACACTCAACAAACTTGTCCCTCGGAACTGACTCCAAGTGCACAGACACCGCATACATGTTCCCTTTGCATTCCAGTACCATCTCCACCACTATAGCTACCGTGAACATTTTCTTCCTCTTTCTATTCTAAACCCTCCCTGGACTTCGGACAGCAGCTATTTTCTGCCCACTTTCATTTTTAACCTATTCCTCAACCTGGACATAGTTGTATCCCGCACTGATTTTAGTGATTACCCTATAGCTTTTCGACTCCGAGGCTGCCCTACCTTTGCACTACCACCACCATGCGCCACTCTTCCGTTGCCTCCTCCTCTCCACTCTACGCTCTGTTGATCTCCTGCAGCATTTTCCCTCTCGTCTCTACCAGTACGGTTATGAACACCTCCGCTTTCAACCTCCGCCTTTCCCGTCTTCAGCTGACCCAGCACCAGCTCCAGTTTATTTCACGAGAACCTCTCTCGTCCAACAACCTGCCTCGCGTTTTCCAGGTCCTCTGCCATCCTTGGCCCACCCACACTCTTTAAGCTTATTTCCAACTATCCGGATCTCTTGTAGCTTTCTCTTATCGCACACCCTTTAATACTCCATCTTCGCCTAGATGATCCTCTTCAACTCCACATCCCATTTCTTCAATCCACCATCTCCCTCCGCCATACTACTTTCTTCTTCCTCACACTTTGTCATACTAGCTCTCCCTCCAGTTACCATGCTTCTTTCTAACCAGCGCTGTCCTCATCAGCCCCTCCAACTGCTGGACTAAGCGCACCTCCTACTACTTCACTTCAGCTTTCATAGGCCACCATTTCTGACCCGTTCCACCCGACACCCTGCTGCCCCTCCATCTCCTCCACCCCACTCTTCATCTCTCTCACCATCACTTCCACCTGCAAATCGTCGATGATGTTTCCGTACTAAGTTCTCAACCGGTAGAGACCACAGAATGATACGTTGAAAATTATCCTGAACACCAAAAACGAAGGATCAGAACGTCAAATGGAAAAGATGAGCCAATCCTCAGAATCGGGAACTAATTCAAACTAAAATAGAAGAAAGCTTGCATGAAATACACTTCGATGAGGGCCACTATCACATCGAAAAACTAAACACAATAGTAGATGGCATAGAAGAAGTACTGTAGGACGATAGACAAGAAAGAATACAAACTCAGGGAAGTAATAAAACAACTTATGAAAAAGGGAACGACCTTCGATACAGATATGGTGTAAATTTTACAAGGTTGCGCCAATTTAATAAAAATATATCAAAAAAAGTGATTAGGATAGATAAATAAACCCCTCGCATTGGCATTTGTTGACTACGAGAAGGCTTAAGGCCTAGTAGATCAACTAAACACCCTGAAACTAATATCGGATTGTAGAATAGACCATTGTTACAATACATTGATCAAACATGTTTACGACAATGCTACTGCAAGTGTACGACTACATGAAGATACGCTAAGATTGCGTATTGGGAAAGGCGTTTGTCAAGGTGATACTGAATGAATTGGGATAATCAATGAGTCAACATAAATGGCGAAAAACTTAATTACTTAAGATTTGCAGACGACCTAGTTCATATAACCCATTGCCTGGAAGAAACCCTTGCAATGCTTCCAAATCTGAAAGTCATCTCAGATCAAGTAGAACTAATAATAAACACCTCGAACCCCGAATGTTGACTAATTTAGTACTCAGTGATAAATGCATCTATATCAACAATGTACAAGTGGAAGAAACAACATCCTACAAATAGCGAGGCCATGAATTGCGCATTAGCCGAGATATTAAAACAAAGTCCCTCGGAACTGAGTCCAAGTGCACAGACACCGCATACATGTTCCCTTTGCATTCCAGTACCATCTCCACCACTATAGCTACCGTGAACATTTTCTTCCTCTTTCTATTCTAAACCCTCCCTGGCCTTCGGACAACAGCTCTTTTCTGCCCACTTTCATTTTTAACCTATTCCTCAACCTGGACATAGTTGTATCCTGCACTGATTTTAGTGATTACCCTATAGCTTTTCGACTCCGAGGCTACCCTACCTTTGCACTAGCCGAGATATTAAAACCTGTGAACTTCGAATAATCGGATTAGCATGTGCTTTGGAAACCCGATGTATATTATGTATATATTAGGACTTTCAATCAGAGACCATAGACTCAATACTGAAATACACTATCGGGAGAACAACTACACTAAAATGGAAATGGACAGGACACATTTGAAGAACCACCTACAGTAGAGGCCTAGATCTGAAGCGTACCGACACGGAGGTCGTCCCCCTACCACATGGACCGACTGAAGGCGCAATGCTTATGTCTAGCATACTATTTTCATGATTGTAAGTGCTCTTCTAGTCTGTTAAATGCGGTTTTTAATTTTTGTTGATATGTCCCATTTATCATTTACGAGGGATATTTCTACGAGTTGACCCGATCCACAATCTCGTTCCCTACCTTAATAATCAGCTGTGTGGTTATTATTTATTTTTTATTATTCTTTACTCCCAACGAGCTATTTTGTCTTTTTCACCTTCACTGTGAGATATAGACAGGCTGTGCTCTGCAGTTGTTTTAACTAGATTTTTTAATCCAATTTTAATTAAATTAAATTTAATTTTCCATGCTAGTAGTTAATATTATCGTGTCGTTTGCAAACTTTAAATTATTCACCACAATACCCTCAACGATTACTTCTGAGGTCTACAGTATTTCGTCCTACATGTTTTGGGGATTACCACGAAAGTTTACCTCAGGTACAATTTCTGTTTCATATATGTTAATGAATACGTTGACAACTATGTAGAGTGAGCTGTCTTCTCTGAGAACCTTTAAAATCTGTACACACATAGAGTCTGGCTCAGGAGCCTTGCCATCGTGATAGCGTATTTCACCACCGACTTTGTTAATTAAGTAGGTACTGCTTGTCTTGAAATTATTTTATTTTATTTCGGTTTGGGTACGATTTTAGATATTTCTCTCCTACTTGTTTCACAGTATTTTTCAACTGGTCGCATATTTGTTCTATTTCTGTACTATTCAAGGTTGCTAATTTTTCTCTTAATTCATTCATAACTTGTGAACTTATTATAGTATCTCCTAGTTTTCGTGTTTCTATTCCCATTCGTCATTTTTAGAGGGTAATTTAGTCAGTTTTCGGTTTAAAAATGCTATGACTAGGTTGTGATCCGTATACACGTGTGTACCAGGGTAAGTTTTGGAGTTATTTTATTGCGTTTCTGTACCTTTTATTAACTCGTACGCTATGTTGTTTTTTTTATGCATACTGCAATTATTAAATCTGCCGAAATTCAATAGAACATAATAATATCCTTATCCACTTCCACCAAATCAATCGTTGTTCAAATAACATTGTGTGCATGAACCAATAAATCTACTCGATACATCAATTCATCAAACATTAGATATCCCCATAAATCAAAACTCAATTACAAATTGGAGGTAATAAAGTAAACAGAGCACTATAGTTTATGTACTGCACCGAAAAGGGTTTGCCCCCCATAATGCAATATGTTATCACATAGACTCAAATTGAATATCGTCGGGAAAACGGTTGAGACGCCGGACTGATAATTAAGTAATATTTCCAGCGAGTGTCTGTTAGATGTCAAACTCGATTCCATATGTTAAGCATCAGGCGTACGTTTCACCCCATTCGTGCCTTTAACACATCCCCTGCCCGTAAATGCTTCGTGCCCGCATTAAACATCAAAGACACTTTGGCATTTTAGCATCGACTAAATGGCCTTTTTACGGACTTCCAGTGGAGCCCGTATCGAATTACGGCTTTTTGCGATACATTTCAATTTACGAGCCCCCGTTTAAAAATAACGCGCAGCTTAAAAAATAATAACCTGCATCGTTATGATGTAATAATTGAATTTGCCGCGACAATTATTCAACTAATAGCGAAACTGTTTTAATGTAGGGTGGGAAATGTGTTTAATTTTCGTGCTCGAGCGTCCTTAAATCTTATCAGGAGCGTCTGTACTAAATTGTGTATGGAATTCGATTAGTTTGCATGTATAAGATGTCTGTTGCAATTAGATAAAATTGGAAAGCCTCGAGTCGTTTTCATGTAGACATGTTCCCTGGTGGCTCTAGTGTGTTTCCTACAGCGGGTTGAAGTGGCAATTTGTGACACCATTTCAACTCTGATATCACCCCCGAATCGCTATATATAGTTATTTTAATAAGATAGTTTGCGGGATAAAGGACGAGTGGGTTGATAATTATTGCTCTCATAAAAATCTATTATTCATACAAAATAATTATATGTTTTTATTTATAAAACAGCAAAGTTAAATTATGTTTGGTGCATAATTAATTTTATATGCATATCGGTTTTTAATAACTCTCAAGCATTACAAGTCGAGTTAGAGGGGATTTAATGAATTAGTCCATGAAATATAATAAAGTCGCACTTATAAAATTCCATTTGTAATATAGTAATGTTAAATTGTATATGATAGTTAAATAGCTTGTTTTTAATATGTCTGCAGATTATCAGAAGTAGAAGAATATATATTTATTGTAACATACATACATACAAGATATACATACATACATGTACAAGAGGCCGTCTTTCAGCCTAAGGCATACATGGAGGTGCGTTATGAAAAATTGAATATGAATAATTACACAAGATAAGCAAGTTTGAAATCTTAAAATACAAAAAAGCAAGAAAAAAAAAGCAGATTGTCATTATCATCGAAGTACTGTATGTCAAGTTAGACGAGTTTTAGTAAAGTAGTAAATAAAAATAAAGTCGCACTTAAGAACTCGTCAAAAAATTAATTAATAATATAACAATGTCAAATTATGTACAATATTTAACAAACTAGTTTTTAATAAGTGTGGAGTGTCATTATAATTGCACTATTATAACTCAAGTTTCTAAACTAGTTTACTAAAACACGCCTAGTTTTAGTAAACTAGTTTAAAAATATAATCAAATCAAACTTTGAAAATTCGTCATAATTGAATTTGTAAAATTCCGATTTTCATTAAGAATAATGTACTATAACTCGAGCTAGAAGAGTAAATAAATAAAATTAAAGCAAGTCGCATTTAGAAAATTCGTCAAAATTTTAGTTTGTAAAATCTAAATGTCAAACTACATACAGTGATTAACTAACTTGTGTTTAATATGCTTGACGACTTTTATTAACATTGATATTCTATAACTCGAGCTAGAGGGAATTTAGTAAACTATTTCATAAAATGTAATAAAGTCGGTATTTGAAAATTCGTCAAATATTTAATTTCTAAAATCCAAATCTCAAATTACGTATAGTGGTTTAACTTTCTTGTTTGTAATATAAATGCCGATTTTCACAAATATTCAAATACTCAACTAGAAGATTTTAATACATTAAATTTAATTTATAATATAAAAATATCAAATTGTATATGACTGCTAACAAACTTGTTTTTAATATACCTGCTATAACTCAATTTAGACAAGTTTTATTAAATTAGTTTATAAAATATGATCAAGTCGCACTTTGATTTTCCCAAAAATGTAAAATCCAAATCTCAAGTGTCGTGATTAACTAACTTGTTTTTAATATGTGTACCAATTTTATTCAACATTGAAGAACTATAACTCGAGTTAAAGGGGTTTTTAGTAAACTATTTCATACAATTCAATTCGTCAACATTTTAATTTGTAAAATATAAATGTCAAATTTTGTACGATGGTTAACTAACTTGTGGTTCTAATATGTGTACGAATTTTCATCAACACATATTGAAACATGAAGAACTATAACTCGAGTTAAAGGGGTTATTAATAAACCATTTCATACAATTTAATCCAGTCCCAATTTCAAAATTCGTAAAAAAATTAATTTATAAAATACAAATGTCAAATTACGTACAATTGTTAACTAACTTATTTCTAATATGCGCACCGATTTTCATCAAGATTGAAACACTAAAACTTGAGTTAAAGGGGTTTTAAGTAAACTATTTCATACAATTTAATCCAGTCGCACTTTGATAATTCGTCAACATTTTTATTTGTAAAATACAAATGCTAAATTAAGTACGATAGTTAACTCGTTTCTAATAGGCGCACCGATTTTCATCATCATTGAAGCAAGATAACTCGAGTTAAATGGGGTTTTAGTAAACTATTTTATACAATCCAGTCTCAATTTGAAAATTCGTCAAAATTTTAATGTGTGTGTAAAATACAAATGTCAAATTATGTACGATGGTTAACTAGCTTGTGTGTAATGTGCGTGCCGATTTTTATCAAGATTGAAGCACTGCAACTCGAATTAACGGGGGTTTTAGTGAACTATTTCATAAAATTTAATCCAGTCAAAATTTTAATTAGTAAAATACAAAATGTCAAATTATGTACGATGATTAACTAACTCGTTTCTAGAATGCGTCCAGTTTTACATCAGCATTGAAGCACTATAACTCGAGTTAAATGAGTTTTTATTAAACTGTATCATGCAATTTAATCCAGTCGTAATTCGTCAAAATTTTAATTTGGAAAATACAATTGCCAAATTACGTACGATAGTTAAATAACTTGTTTCTAATATGCGTACCGATTTTCGTCAACATTGAAGTACTATACCTAGAGTTAAATGGAGTTTTAGTAAACTAGTTCATATAATGTAATCCAGTCACATTTCGTCAACATTTTAATTTGTAAAGTAAAGTAACTAAAGTAACGCGTGCTGATTTTCATCAACAATGAAGCACTATAACTCGAGTTAAATGGGTTTTTGTTAAACTATATCATACACTTTAATGCAATCGCAATTTGAAAGTTCGTCAAAATTTTAATTTATAAAATACCTTGTGACTAATATGCGTGCCGATTGTCATCAACTTTGAAGCACTATAACTCGAGTTAACGAGTTTTTTAGACAACTATTTCATATATTCTAATTCAGTAGCACTTTGAAAATTTGTCAAAATTTTAATTTGTATAATACAAATGTCAAATTATGTGCGATGATTAACTAACTTGTGTCTAATATGCGTGCCGATTCTTATCAACATTGTAGCACGATAACTCGAGTTAAATGGGTTTTTAGTCAAATATTTTATACTAATACTTATAATTTAATCCAGTCGCAATTTGAAAATTCGTCAAAATTATAATTTATAAAATACGATGTCAACTTATGTACGATGGTTAACTATCTTGTTTTTAATATGCGTACAGTTTTTCATCAACATAGAAGCACTAGAACTCGAGTTAAATGAGTTTTTAGTCAACTATATTCAATTCAATTCGTCAACATTTTAATTTGTAATATATAAATGTCAAATTAGTACAATGGTTAACTACCTTGTGGTTCTAATATGTGTACGAATTTTTATCAACATTGAAGCACTATAACTCGAGTTAAAGGGGTTTTTAGTAAATTATTTCATACAATTTAATCCAGTCGCACTTTCAAAATTCTTAAAAAAATGAATTTGTAAAATACAATTGTTAAATTACGTACGATAGTTAACTAACTTATTTCTAATATGCGCACCGATTTTCATCAACATTGAAGCACTAAAACTTGAGTTAAAGGGGTTTTTAGTAAACTATTTCATACAATTTAATCCAGTCGCACTTTGAAATATCGTCAACATTTTTATTTGTAAAATACAAATGCTAAATTACATACGATAGTTAACTAACTCGTTTATAATATGCATACCGATTTTCAACATTATTGAAGCACGATAACTCGAATTAAATGGGGTTTTAGTAAACTATTTTCTACAATTTAATTCAGTCTCAATTTGAAAATTCGTCAAAATATTAATTTGTAAAATATTAATTTCAAATTATGTACGATGGTTAACTATCTTGTGTGTAATATGCGTGCCGATTTTCATCAAGATTGAAGCACTGTTACTCGAATTGACGGGGGTTTTAGTGAACTATTTCATAAAAATTAATCCAGTGGCACTGAAAATTCGTCAAAATTTGATTAGTAAAATACAAATGTCAAATTATGTACGATGATTAAATAACTTGTTTCTAAAATGCGTACAGTTTTACATCAGCATTAACGCACATTAAAGCACTATAAATCGAGTTTTAGTAAACTATATCATACAATTTAATCCAGCCGCAGTTTGAAAATTCATCAAAATTTATATTTGTAAAATACAAATGTAAAATTACGTACGATGGTTAACTAACTAGTTTCTAATATGCGTTCTGCTTTTGATCAACATTGAAGCACTAACTCGAGTTAAATGGGGTTTTAGTAAACAATTTCATAAAATTTAATCCAGTCACACTTTGAAAATTCGTCAAAATTTTAATTTGTAAAATACAGATTGCAAATTACGGACGATGGTTACGTAACTTGTTTCTAATACGTGTGCTGATTTTCATCAATATAGAAGCACTATAACTCGAGTTAAATGGGGTTTTGTTAAACTATATCATACAATTTAATGCAATCGCAATGTGAAAATTTGTCAAAATTTTAATTTATAAAATACAAATGTCGAATTACGTACAATAGTTAACTAACTCGTGTCTAATATGCATACCTATTTTCATCAACATTGAAGCACTACGACTCGAGTTAAATGGGTTTTCAGTAAACTATTTCATACAATTTGATCCAGTCGCACTTTGAAAAATCGTCAAAATTTTAATTTGTAAAATACAAATGTCAAATGACGTACGATGGTTAACTAACTTGTTTCTAACATGCGTACCGTTTTTCATCAACATTAAAGCACTATAACTCGAATTAAATGAGTTTTTAGTAAACTATATCATTCAATTTGATCCAGTCGCACAATTCTTGAAAAGTTTAATTTATAAAATACAAATGTCAAACTACGTACAATGGTTAACTAACTTGTTCCTAATACGCGTACCGCTTTTCGTCAATATTGAAGCACTATAACTCGATTTAAATGAGTTTTTAGTAAACTATATCATACAATTTAATCCGTCGCACTGAAAATTCGTCAAAATTGTAATTTGTAAAATACAAATGTCAAATTACGTACGATGGTTAACTAACTTGTTTCTAATATGCGTACCGTTTTTCATCTACATTTAAACACTATAACTCGAGTTAAATGAGATTTTAGTAAACTATTTCATATAATTTTAACCAGTTGCACTTTGTAAAATACAAATGTCAAATTATGTACGATGATTAACTAACTTGTTTCTAATATGCGTACTGTTTTTGATCGATTTTGAAGTACTATAACTGGAGTTAAATGAGTTATTAGTAAACTATATCATACAATTTAATCCCGTCGAACTTTAGGTCGGATTTTTAGCTTATTAATCCAGTGGCACTTTCAAAATTCGTCAAAATTTTAATTTGTATAGTGATTAACTAACTCATTTTTAATATACCTGCCAATTTTTATTAATATTGAAGTACCATAACTCGAGTTAGAATGGTTTTTGATAAACTATTTCATATTGATCAAGTCGCACAATTCATGAAAAATGTATTTTCTAAAATCCAAATTTTAAATTACTTGTAGTGGCTAACAATCTTGTTCTTAATTCCTGCCAAATTTCATTAATATTGATGCACTAAAACTCACGTTATTGGGGTTCAAGTAAACTATTTCATATTTTTTTTTAAAGTAGCATTTGAAAATTCGTCAAAAAATGTAATTTCATTGTCGATTTTCATATCGGTATTAAAAATTTAATAATTTTTAATACAGATATGAATCAACGTATGGAATTTTAAAAACAAGGTTATTTTCATTAACATTGAAGCATTATTAACTAGAGTTATTGGAGTTTTAGTAAACTATTTCATAAAATTTAATCAAGTTTTAACGAACATGCTTTTAATAATATAGACCATTTCCATTATTATTAAGAAACTATAACTCGAGTTATTGTGGTTATAGTAAACTGTTTCATTAAATCCAACTTTGAACATTTGTAAAAAATTTAATTTCTAAAATCAAATTACAGAAAATGACGTATAATGGTTAATAATGTGGTTCTTGGTATGTCTGTCAATTTTCAATAACATTGACGCAATAATACCTCGAGTTATTGGGGTCCTAGTGAACTATTTCATAAAATTTAGTCGCATTTCGTCATGAATTTAACTTCTAAAATACAAATAGCTAATTAGCTAATTATGCATGGTGGTTAATGAACATAGTCCATGTTCAGTAACATTTAAACAGTATAACTCGAGTTATTTACATTCGTTTTAGTAACAGTGTACTCAAGTCGACTTCACCGCAACTGCTTGGTTCTAGATGGTGTAGATGTAGACACAATGATGATGGTGCCCACCCGGTCGCTCACTCAAGGAGGTTGTGATGACACTGAAGGACACATCACACCCAGGTTGAGTGAGTCACCGGGCGGACCTCTGTAGGTCTTCTTGATGATAGTTGTAGTTGGACCGTTAGATAGTTTAACATAACCCATATTTAAATCAAATAGCACTAGAAACGATTGGACAATTGCTATACTTAAAACTACGAAAAATACTCAAAATCAAGTGCAGGTGGTAAAATAATTCCTGGATACATACGAAAAACAAAAGACAAAAAATACTACTAATAATAACATATTTCCAAACATTGTATATAATCCTGAAGAAGTTCGAAAATAGAGAGTGAAATATTGATTAATTATAAATGAGACACAGCTTAGAGGGCTAATGGTTAGAGACGCCGTCCGTCTCGTAGCGTTGGGCAGCGAGTGTTCAAAGCCCGTTGTGGGGGTAATTTCGCGAATCACTTTGTACAGTTTTCAAAGGTTTTGTATGAAGTTAAATTAAATATCGGGTGCTCTCTGAGATTCTCTCTAGGCGCTTTCATTTAGCATAGTCTATCATTGCTAGTCGCCCCCGTGGCGTGCAGTATCGCTCGGGTCTTGCGGTTGTGTGCGGCCGGTTGTAAGGGCCGAGGTAGAATTAAGCGCATCGGAAGCGGCAAATAGAACAAGAAACAATAAGCCCGTACCCGCCCAGAGTGATAAACGAAAGGCACTTCTTTAACAGCGGAAACCCCTTCGAACTGATAGCTATAAAGATAGAAGTTTTGTATAAATGAGTTTCGCTGCCCCTTGTTGGTTCCCAACATAGTACACCTAAACTAAATATCTTTTCGTGAAAAATAATAATTATTATGGCCGATGCAAAATAAAGTCTATTATATATTTATTTGATAAAAATATCTTCAAAACGGGCATTCTATAAAAAGTTGCGGTCGAATCCGTGACATTTCGAGCCTTTAAATCTAATAAAAACGTTAACAATCATCACCGCAAAAACCGCAAAACGTTTCCGCATTCAACCTTTTTCAAATTTTAATTAATTCAGAACCAACCACATACATAAAAGCGATAACAAGGGGATAAAAAGCGCAACGAAGCCAATATTTAACGAAAGCCACCTTGTCGCCGCCTGGCGAATTCATTTCCGCCCGTAATTTTATATACCAGCCAAAGTTTCCACGTAGGAAGCCACATGAGTGTATATAATTACAAACCCACCCTCCATTCTAAAATTTAGTTGACTGCACACCCAAAAAAATACTCCACGATTAAAAAATCATTCCAGACATTCAATCTGCAATCTATAAGTTGTAATCCAAGCATGAGATTGCCGCATTAGACGTGGGAGGGTGCAAAAATTAGATTCGACTTCTTAATTTCCTCCTCGCCTTGGTGTGTTTCGGTTAACGGTTAGACAAGAATTTGTCGCCTTCCTGTCGCGTCTCGATTCAGCATGATGTACATTTTTATGGCGCAAAATAATTTTCTTCCCCTAATAACATTTTCGGTTCGGCAGATTAAAACGGGGGAAATTGCGCGTCGTAAAAAATCATGCTCGGGCAGTTTGATTAAAAAAAAAGCGGCGATAATTATGCAGCACGGCGATTTAACATGTAGATGTTATGTTCTTCTGTTTGTAATGGGGTGAGATATAAGACGTACATACAAGGATTTACCGTCGAATACCGTGACGTGATAAATTTAACGTGATCGAAAGATGGTTTCGAGGTGCCACGCCGTCGCGTTCTATTAGATGTGGTAAATTTACGATTAATCCAATAAAGTTCGGCAACATTGCCTCGTCAATCTCTAAGTGAATTGACGTCACTCAAGCAACAACTATCAGAAGAACTCAATCGGGAGTTGGGTTGGTTGTACGGTGCGCTCTAGGGGGATTTTTTGTATGATAATGGGTTCTGTCGGAACATGGGTTGACGTCATATTGTTACGTATTAATTTCTTATTATATTAGAACATTGGAAATTAATATTATTATTTAATAAAGTAGAAATTATCATTTAATTACATATATTCTATAGATAGTTCAACTGTATCATATTATATATCTGATTTTACATAAGTGTATACATAATTTCTAAAACATTATATTTTTTATATCTGATTTTACATAAGTGTATACATGATTTATAAAACATTATATTTTTTATATCTATATTTACTAGGATGGGTCAAAAAACGATTATTTTTTTCACTTCCGATACTGAAAAATTGGTTGCTAGGTACTTCTAGAGAGTTTTCTTGAACTCTTAATATTAAAAGGAAGGTCCTCCTCATCATAGATTTAAATTTTTATGTTAGTCTCAAAAAAATTATATCTCGCCATTCATTGAACGTACAGCATTTCTCGCAGATATTTTCTAATGATTTTTATGTTTATGGAACCAATTAAAAGATATTGAAAGTCAAAGTTTGAAGAATGAAAAAAAAAAATGTTTGGTTCTTAATTCTATAATTCGCTAAGTATTAAGCATCATGGGATGAACGATGCATATTTTTGTAGAATATCCTACAAAAATATGTAACTGATCTTCAAAAATAGTGTAAATTGTTAAATTGATTTCAAAATTTTCAGTATCGGTAGTGAAAAAAAAAAAGTTTACCCACCCTAATATTTATACTTTATTTAATTACGACTAATATATAAAAATATAATACAGATTGTAAGAATATACAAGACATACATATTTTCGATAAAGGATAACCCTTGTTACTGTGTATAAGTATAAGTAGCTACTGAAACTTGTTTCTATGAAAAAATAATAGTTGCGAATTAAAAATTCGTATATATATAATAGAAATCCCAAATTGATGACGCTTATTAATAAACAAGTTCTGGTTAGATGTAGCTAGTTTCATGAACATTAAAAATCTACAACTTGAGTTAAAGCTATTTTTGAAATTTGAAAATTCGAAAAAAATAGATTTATAATATGAGATTCTCAAATGATTCATATTTATTAACGAACACGATTTCAATAATTCATGAGCTACAACTATAGTTAGAGAGATTTTAGTGTAAATTGTTTATATAAAATATTAAGTCGAGATTTGAAAATTCGTAAAATTTTTATCAAATCGACTTCCCACATTATTTACACTTATTAAAAAATCTGTTTTTGATATATGTTGTTAGTGTCATGAAATTTCAAGAGCTACAACTAGAGTTAAAGTGATTTAAGTGAAACAAATGGAAATCTTAAATTGATCACAATTATTACCAGACATGTTTTATGTAGCAAGTTTCATGAACATTCAGGAACTACAATTAATGTTAGAGCGATGTTAGTGAAACTTGTTTATAAATGAATATGAAAATTAGTAAAAAATCGTCTTATAAGATTGAAATCTCAAATTGATCACAATTATTATGTGATTATGTTAGCCATATAAGTTTCATGAATATTCAAGAACTCCACATAGAGTTAAAACGATTTTAGTGAAACTTGTTTATGTAAACCGTGATTTGAAAATTCGTAAATAATTCAATTGAGAAAATAAAAGTCTCAAAAATTATTCAGATTTATTGGTAAACGTGATTTTTATAAATGATAAGTGATACAAATATATAAAAGAAAAGGGAAAGGAATATACACAACCAATAAAAAACATAAAATAATATATAGCGGAGTAGACAAGGATAAAAGGGCAGCGGAAGGTGTAGGATGCATTATACACACAGACACCAAATAGAAACATGGCAAGAAATATCACCAAGGATACTAACCGTAACACCAACAGAAACTAACAGAACCAGAACAATAATTAAATTATATGGACCAAATGAAGATGATGTAGTGAGCAACAAAGAAGCATTTTGGGAGCAACTCAGCGAAACAACCGAAACAGCCACAGGAGAAGTTTTCGTTGCGGGTGACTTCAACAGCAGAATTGGTAAGGAAGTAAAAAATAACGACATGATGAGAGGAAGATATGGCGAAGACGTACTAAAAGAAAATGCTAGATGTAGAATGAACAACTGAGTAATAACGAACACACTATTCAAACACAAGGACATACACAAATACACAAGGGAAGTGGTAAGCAGGAACGAAAACTATATAATAGATTATTTTTTAATAGAACAAGGAAAAAGGAGCAAAATAATAGATACAAGGGTAAAGAGAAGCTACGAAATTGGTGAAAATTAAGGAAAACTGCCAAGACAGTGGCAGAAGGATACAGAGACCAAATATAGCAATAAACTACAACAAGATAAAATCATACAAACTTAGAGAAAAAGAAACAACACTACAATATATGGAGAAAATGGAGACGAAGATAGAAGTGACCAACGATAGAAAAGAAATAGAGGAAATGTGGAATAACCTAAAGAAAAATATGCTTGAGACAGCAAAAGAGGCATGTGGTATGAAGAAAAGCACAAACAACAAACAAGAGACAGCATGGCAAAGATACCGAAACGACAAAAATAGCGAAAACTACAAAAAATAGAGACAAGAGAAAAATAGTAAAAGACAAGGCTAGAATAGCAAAAAAACAGACAATGGGAAAAGTTCGGAGAGACAATGGAAAAAAAACGCAAGGGAAAATGAAAAGCTACTTTATAAAACCGTAAAAGATTGCAGGAAAGAAAACAAGAAATGAGATACATACAAGACAAACAAGGAAGAATGCTGAAGGAAAAAGAAGAAATATTAGGAAGATGGAAAGAATATTTTGAAGAATTACTAACCACAAATAACAATAAAGAATAAAAGACAGGAACAACACAGAAGTAGATACAGAGAGTATCAAGGAACAAGAACTACTAGAAATAATAATAAGGGAATTAAAAATAGGAAAAGCACCAGGACAAGACCAGCTTACAGCTGAAAAGATCAAGCACCTGGGCCTGGTAGATAAAGAAAAACTACGGAAACTGCTGAACAACATATGGAGCACAAATATCATACCAAAAGACTGGCAAACAGCACTAATCGTACCGATACACAAGAAAGAGGATAAGACGAAATGCTCAAAATATAGAGGCATAACACTAATAAGTATAGGGATGAAACTATTGGAAAAGACAACAAACAAGAGAATAATAGCAAGAATAGAACAGACACTAGAAGAATCGTAATGCGGTTTTAGGAAAGGAAGATCCACACAGGACAACATCTTCTCAATAAAACAAATCACAGAAAAAAGAACTACAAATAATAAAAACACATATTTAGGATTCATAGACCTAGAAAAAGCGTTTGACATGATCCCAAGAAATAAATTATGGACAATTCTTAAAGAAAGAGGTATAGAAAACAAGATCAAGTCAAATTAATACAGAACATATACCAAGACCAACAGCAATGCAATGATATACAATGGGCATATCCTAAGAACATTTAAGACAAGCATTGGACTAAGGCAAGGAGGAGGACTTAGCCCCACACTATTCAACATATACATGGACGAAATAATGAAAAGTATGAAAACAGAAATTAGAAAAGCAAATATAGGATACAAAAATATGCAAATGGTGAAAATATAACAAGGATCTTTTGCTGACGCTGTTGTTATGATAACAGAAAACGAAAGGAATCTGCAACACAACCTGAACGTTTGGAATAAGCACCTAAAGAAATACAATATGAAAATGAACTACAACAAAACAAAAGTAATGATAATAGGAAAACGGAAACATCAAATAAACATAAAGATAGAACAACACCTAATAGAACAAGTGCAGCAATTCAAATACTTAGGAGTAGTGCTTACAGAAGATGGAAAAATGGTGAATTAAGTAACATAATAAACAACACAATAATAACGTACTACTCACTGAATAACATACTTACTAACAATAAAGAGATCAGCGGAAAGACAAAAATGAATATGTACTAAACCGATTTTGACATATGGGAGCGAGACGTGGAAGCTAGCAAAGAGAGATAAAAGTAGAATACAGGCAACGGAAATGAAATACCTGAGAAGAGTAAAACAAGTTACGAGAAGAGACATAATAAGAAATAACGACATCAGAGAAGAAATGGAAACTAAAGCAATAAATACATTTATAGAAAAAAAACTCAACTGGTGGGGATATATAAGCAGGATGGAAAACACGAATCAAACAAAACAAGTATGGGAAGCAAGAAGAGGAAAAGGTAGACCAACAAAAGAGTGGGACAACATAATAGAAGAAATTATAAAAAACAAAGGAAAGACAGTGAAGCAAGCAAGAGAACTGGCGATGAACGGAAGAGAGTGGAAATAATTTATAAATACATAATATGTTGCTCTATAATGTAATGTAAGTGCTAGAGTAAAGAAGGCAAACGAAACCGGTGCGCTTTGAATTTAGTAAAAAAGTATATATCATTTTATAAAATGGAAATCCTAACTTATTTACTGTTATTAATGGACATGTTTTTGATATATGTTCTAAGTTTCATTATCATTCAAGAGCAGCTACAACTAAAATTACAGCGAAGCAGGATATTGCCGCATACAAAATTATATAGGAAAAAATATTAATATTATTTATTATTATTTATAATTATTTATTATTATTTATAATTATTTATTATTATTTATAATTATTTATAATTATTTATAATTATTTATAATTATTTATAATTATTTATAATTATTTATTATTATTTATTATTACTTATTATTTCTTATTATTACTTATTATTACTTATTATTACTTATTATTACTTATTATTACTTATTATTACTTATTATTACTTATTATTACTTATTATTATTTATTATTATTCCCAACATATTACTATATAATTCTATTGAATCTTAACATATTACCTTATATCAATTTGTTTCTACACGCCAGCAAAGAAATTATTAATAGTTATTTTACAGGCTACAGATTTCTTCTCGGTCAAAAAATGTATTTGTTCTCTTGCACATTACACAACGCAGCACATTATTTTTTTATAATCTAGATGCGGGTAGTATTAGGTCAATTGGCATCCAATCGTAGCCGTTATTAGATGGTAATGAGGCCTATTGTCAATTACGAACGAATATGGTGGCCGCAACTGCTGACTGTTGGAGGGATGGGAGAGTTTAATTCGAATTTAATTATATTTACGATGCGGCCGCTATGCGAGTTTATTGTGGAGCACGACATAATTTTTCTGTTTATCTTAATAAACATAAATCTAGAACGAAACGCACGCCCACAGTGATATTAATTAATCTACAGCGTAATCATTGAACATTTTATATGAATAATAATAATGATGATTTATTAACGAACAAAATGCATTTTAGTATACAATATACATTATCAATGCCGTGTATTATTGTATATGTAGGACTTACTATATACTTCGTCCCCGAGTTTTCCAAAGTGTTGTTAAAATGTTATATTTTTTCCATTTTTAATTTATGTATGTGTAGTTGTATTCACTAGCTGAGCTACACTGCTGGGATCAAACAAGATCCAAATCAAGATATGTATATTGTTAAGAGGTGAATTCACACACACACACACACATATATTTATATATATATATATATATATATATATATATATGTGTGTGTGTGTGTGTGTGAATATATATATATATATATATATATATATATATATATATATATATATTTGTGGTATAAAATGATACAACGTTAAAATTTTAAATTGTTCATGCTACTCCTATAATATGGCTTAGCTATTTCCTCTTATACGGAAGAAAATCCGCCTAGAAAGTAATCAATTGTTCCATTGTAGGGAGGATTAATGAAGAAAATTACAAGTTTGTTTTCAGAATCTAGTAAATTGTATATAAGTTGAGCATTACTAGATTATTAAATGAAGTGGAATAATTTTTAAATTAGATTGAACTTTAATACAAAATATATTTACATAAATATACAATTAACTAGTCGCCCGTTAATAATAAAAGAATCATACTTTTTTTGAAACCCCCGTTTGTTTCAGGGTAAAATTATATTCAGATTTTTTATGTAGTTCTATATTGTTTATCTAACAAGCTTAAGTTTATT
Organism: Lordithon lunulatus; assembly: GCA_963942505.1. Lineage (NCBI taxonomy): Eukaryota > Metazoa > Arthropoda > Insecta > Coleoptera > Staphylinidae > Lordithon > Lordithon lunulatus. The sequence goes on from OZ012673.1 coordinate 18,441,478, forward strand.
TAGATAGCACAATGTTTATATTATTTTTATTCACTTTTTTTGGACTTTTTTGGAAATAAATGGTTTACAAAATGAGACTGAAACACGACTTTCTATCAGGAATAAAAATTTACCAAGTTTCAAAAATTTGCTAAACCATGTAGCTTTTCCGTTTCAATTTCCCCGTCATCTAGCCTATATTTCAAGTCAAATGACAGTCAGTGTGGGGTCACTTCTAGGACGAACCCTGCTTTGACGCAACAGGATAGTTTTAGAAATGTTGCCGATTTTTATTATTTTTCAAATTTACTATGTGGAGGGTTTATCTTTTGTTTTACGGCAAAATTGTGCTAAGATTTCTGATTTAATAGAAAATTTTGATTGGATAATTTTCATTTTATTTTTCTTCACTTCTTCGATTTTACCGTCACAACGGTACGCTTTATATAATATTTTTTTGGAATTTTCTTTGGAATTAAAACACCTACAAGACCTGTAGCTTTTCATTATTCGTTTTTTGTCGGACATTCATTTGGCGCTGATAGCAAGGATATTTACATTTCTGGTCACTATTTTCGTTTGCAACTACTATAGAACTATAAAATAGTGAAATAGTTAACAAGGAAAGTGAATTATTGTGCCTGCAGCATCAGAAACAGCAAAAATCAATTAGCAATTCAAACAAACCGCGAACTCTTTAAACAAAAGGAATGAAATAACGCTAGGCGCACTATTTATTTCTCAAATCGTTTTATTTACGCGCAACGAAAACCGACTGGAAATCACGTTCTTATATGCAACCGAACGCCGAGGCAAATAAAAGTAGGAACAGAGAGTATGTAGTAGAAATATTACGATCCATTCGCGGAATGTAGAGAGAGAAAAAGAAAACAGTTCGCATGGCAGGTATTATTCTTTTGAGAGTACGAGCAAACAGGATATGTTATGCCAAATTGCAGGGTTTCATTTAGGCCAAACCAGCATAAAATGTTATTCAAATAGACTTTTCGGTTAAAAACTAGTCAGAAAAGAACGATGTTGAAATTAATTGTTTAAATAAAAAGCGTATAACATACATCCATCGATACCGATAGCCCAGGATGGGGCAAAGCCCACAAATCCCGAGGTAAAGACGAACACATGTTTTGTTTTTTTATTTAAATAAAATGTTTGAAAAAAATATCAGTTTTCGCTGATGTAACTTCAGCATCCATTTTATTATTTTAAACATATTTTTTATTTATCCATAACAAACTTTCTGCAATATAGAATTACCAAAATAATATGAATTGGACATTCTAATGTCCAATTCATATTATTTTGGTCATGACCACGAACCCGTATATTTTTATATTAATATATCATTGTATTTTTTATACAAAAAATATATTATTAATATTAATGTTTAAAAAAAATTATCGGTTTTCGCTGATGTAACTCCAACATCCATATTATTATTTTAAACTTATTTTTTATTTATCCATAACAAACTTTCTGTAATATAGAATTACCAAAAGAATATGAATTGGACATTCTAATGTCCAATTCATATTATTTTGGTCATGACCACGAACTCGTATATATTTATATTAATTAATCATTGTTTTTTATATACAAAAAATGTATTATTATTATTAATGAAAGAAAATTGCATCGCGCGGATTAGCGCATTTGTGATTACAATGAATTACGTATGCGATACGAGTTTGCGTGAAATCAGAACTACTGGCGATATAGAGCGAATGATAAAATAGCAATAAATTCAGTTATTGCTGCTGATTTTCCATGGTTGATATGACGCATAGATATAGTTTATGTGCCATATTTTGGGAAAACAAGGGCCACAATTGCTCCTGGTGCAATCCCCTCATATCAAATAACAATCAGAAATTGCACAATTTTATTAATGAACATATTTTTGATATATTTAGAAAATTTAGGTATTAAAACCTGAGTAGTTAAAGCCATTTCAGTAAAACAAGTTTATGAAAAAAATCCAATTCCATTTTGAATTCGTAAAAAAAAAACAATTTATAAGATAGACAACTTAAATTATTCACACTTAATAATGAATATATTTCATCTACATACATCAAGTTTTATTCATAACATTAGAGAGTTACAACTAGTTTTAGTAAAAGATGTATATAAAAAAGTCTTATCGCATTTTAAAAACTCGTAAACAATTCATTTTGCAAAATACCAATATCAAAGTGAAACCATTTATTAATGAACATGTTTTTGATATATGTAAGAAGTTTCATAAATATTCAGGTACTACAACTAGAGTTAGAGCAATTTTATTAAACTATGTTTTTGAAAAAAGTCCAGTTACGGTTTGTAAATTCGCATAAAAATATCAATTAATAAAATAGAAAACATATATTTTACACATTTATACTGCTATGTTCATGAATCTTGATGCATGTATAAGAAATATATTTATTAATATATTTCTTATTCATTAATATATTTGCTATACTTATCATGATTCATGAACATGTACATGTTTTTGATATATGAAAGAAATTTTAAGTCTTTAGTACTCGCATTTTATTAAAATTTCTTTCATATATCAAAAACATGTACATTTTCATGAATCATGATAAGTATAGCAAATATATTAATGAATAAGTAATATATTAATAAATATATTTCTAGAGTTAGAGCAATTTCAGTAAAACATTTATAAAAAAAAGTCTAGTCGCATTTGAAAAACTCGTATAAAGCTCAACTTATAAAATATCAAATTGTGCGCAATTATTAATGAACATGTTTTTGATATATGTAGGAAGTTTTACGAACATTAGGGAGCTAAAACTAGAGTTAGAGTAATTTTAGTAAAACAGGCTTATGAAGAAAGTCTACTCGCCTTTTAAAAACTGAACATTTCTTTATTTCATGTAATTTTATTAAATTTTATTAAACCAGTTAAACATATTTCTCCGGTTTTAAAAAAAATTACAAATTGAAATATACACACCCAGCTGAGCGGTGAGGCGTTGTCAGTCTCGTACTGAGCATTTGGGAGCCTGAGTTCGAACCCCATCGGGGCAAATATCTTTTCATAGTTTTTCAGAGGTTTTCTGTGAAGTTAAGGTAAATACTAGATGATTAAATTCCTCTGAGCTTTTCCCTTGACCGGAGGAAAAGTCTTACGGCTGAGAGAAGTATTTTTTTTTTATTTACACAAATTTACAGAGAAAAAATTCACTTGAAAATATTAAATTGGAAAGGACAGCACCGGATAATACATGTACCAAGATTTATGAACATTCAATGTCTACAATTAGAGATTTAGTCAAACTTGCTTATACAAACATTCAAATCGCGTTTGGAAAATTCGGCCAAATTCAATTTATGAAATACTAATCCCAAATTGTACACATATGTTAATCAATATGTTTTTGATATATCTCCCGAATTTCAACGTTCAACATTCAAGAGTTATAACGCATTTTGAAAATTCAATTTATAAAATAGAACTCCTAAAGTGTACATCAATCAATATGTTTTCAATATCTGTAAGAAGTTTCATGACTATTCAAAAGTTAGTGTGGGATTCCTAGTCCTCCAACAAGCGCATCGTCAGATGGCGGATAGGGGAATGTCTCTCAGATATAGATGGTGTCGGGGAAATCAAATACCTGGGGCGGACCAAAATTAGCACTGAAGATTGAGCGATTGCAAGCAGAACGTATATGGAGATAATCCTCAATGCTGTAGAGAAAACAACGCATCTGGGGAACCTGCTCTGAAACCAAAGATTGACACGTGGTAGCTGGCTTGTCAAAACTGGCCATAGGCAAAAATCTAAGGATTGGAACGGCTGTAAATCAGATACCAAACAGGGCAATGCTAACCATAAAAACGGCGTTTGCACAGCAGTATAGAAGGCAAGGGGAAGCCTCTATACTAAACATCCCCAGAAAAAAATCATGATAATGGCTACAACAACAAACAATGGCCTTGTACGGTCGTTCTTTCTATGAGACAGGGGTGTGAAGAATCTCCCGATCAGCCATAGCCAAGATAGGAAAAACACCCTGTATGCGAATTGGAACTTGGAATATTAGTGGCATTAAAGAATCCGACAAAATACATAACACCATAAAGAAAATTGAAAGATAAACACAAGCAATACAAGGTATAAGAGAAATGCAATGGGCGAAAAGAGGAAGATGCAGAACACCATACAGTATTTTACTCTGGGAACCATCAGACCATAATATACTGTTAGCAAAGCTCTGGATACGACTAAAAAAAGTACCGAAACCGTAACAGATAAATAAAACAGACACGGAGCAACTGAAGGACCCCCAAAAATCGATCGATGTAGGCGATATATTACACAAAAAAATCTAGAAGGTAACTCCAACAAAACGAAACTAAAAACATATGGACCAATATCATCAATAAGGTCACAAGTTAATATTAACTTCACGTAAAACAATATAATGAGTTACTGAAACGTATTTATAAAAAAACTCAAGTTGCAATCCCAACTGATCATACACATTTTAATAATCATGTTTTCGATATATGTACCATGTGTCATAAACACTATTCTTTGAGCCTAGATCTAGAATTAGAGTTGTTAGTGAAACTTATCATAAGTAAATGATTAACATCAACTTCACGTAAAACAATATAATGATTTACTGAAACGTGTTTATAAAAAAAACTCAAATTTCAATACCAACTGATCATACACTTTTTAATGTCATGTTTTTGATATATGTACTATATGTCATAAACACTAGGCTTTGCCTAGATGTAGAATTAGAGTTGTTAGTGAAACTTATCGTATGTAAATGATCAACATTAACTTCACGTAAAACAATATAATGATTAATGAAACGTGTTAAAAAAAACTCAAGTTTCAATCCCAACTGATCATACAGTTTCTAATAATCATGTTTTTGATATATATGTGTAGTAAACACTAGGCTTTGAGCCTAGATGTAGAATTAGAGTTGCTAGTGAAACTTATCATATGTAAATGATTAACATTTCCTTCACGTAGAACAATATAATTATAATGTGAATAGTTTGAATTATCATGAAACTAGTTGGTTGCTTTCACGTTGCAACATTTTAATCAGCCCATCAATTACCACCGCAAAAACGGAGCGCACTTTATTCTGAAAGGCAATTAAATGCTCACTCAACAATTAAAAACATACTCATTACAACAGCCGACTTCACGAGATGGGTTTATTCTAATTCAGTTTGCTTTTACTCAATGCGAATTAATCTCAATAAATGACTGAATTTGCCGGCGAAGGCCGAAATTATTAAAATAGAGCATGTAAAAAAAATATATTTTCAACCTTGAATTAAAATGTTAGGTTCTATTATGTATTAGTAATTGCAAGTGGAATATTTTATAACTTTCCTAATATCATGAACACAATATAAACTTTTCTAACAATCACGACGTACAAATATTTTCTAACGGTTTTGGAAGAGATATTAAAAATTATTCCATTGTATATAATAATAAATACAATATAATATATTTCACATTTTACAAGTCAATTAATGCTCTTATTTATATTCACCGGTATTCTAAAAATGTCTATCTTTATATTATAGTAATTTATTGATCAAATCTGTTTAATAAGTCTGAGGGTTAATTAATAAATTTCTATAGTTAAACCATATCAAACAAATTTGTAATCAAAATGGAGGTATTCCAACGGAAAACTTTTATTAAATGTCTAATCAAATACTTTTTGTACTCATGTCCTAAGACAAGTCATTTCCCGCATTGATTTGGGTGCGGGAAATACTACTTCCCGCACTAGTGCGGGAAGTAGCCAGTGTTGCCAACTTCGGCACCAATGTAAATGTGTATTTATAAATATGAGAATGCATCCAAGCACAGTGTACACCTCTTATACTTCAAATAGCATTAAAAATTAACGATATGGTACTGAATAAATATAATTTTGAAGAAAATATATACTTTGAATTATATGTAATTGGTAGTGTGACATAAACTATTTGTCACAACAACTTTAAATAACTTTAAATAAATATTTAGTATTTATTCGTACAAAAAATAAGATACATTATTCGTGCGATAAGGCCGTTTCCCGAATTCGCTCTTAATAAAAACTCATTCGCTCATTCGGGAAACTTGCCTTCCTGCACTAATAATGTAAATTACTATTGTCTATTCTGACAGATTGTATGTATATTGGAATAAATAAATTACTATAATTAAAGTATATCAAACACATTTGTAATAAAAATTGAGGTTTTCCGATGGAAAACTGTTCTTTTATCTAAATGTATTATCAAATACTTTGTCTATTCTGATAGATTCTATGTAAATTGGGATAATAAAAAAAAATATAGGGCATTTCCGCTGGTAAAAGGAGAAGATTAGCGAAGTGTAATCACCCGGAATGTACCTTAATTTCACAGAAAACCTCTGAAAAACTGTGAAAGGTGATTCGAACCGATGGTGTTTGAACTCATGCTTCCCTGACTACAAGACGAACGGCGCCTTTAATCACTAGGCCAGTGTTTCTCAATGTTTTTGGTCCGCGATCCCCTTTTGTACTTAAATATTTGTCAAAGAACCCCTGGAGGAATGTGTATATGTAGACAAAGATCCCAGAAGGGGTAATTTAAATACAGAAGTTAATTTCTTTTGAATAATTGCATTGAAACAGTCATAATTCTAATAAATAGCAGATTTATTTTTTCTAAACATAAATCAACAATAAATTTATAAAAATCTATGATCAATTTTTGAGCGACCGCCAAAATATTTTTCGGGACCCTCATTTTGAGAATCACTGCACTAGGCAAAATTTATAAACAATTGAATTTTATTTTGTTATTAGCTGCCATTCATGTTCATGTTTGCTAGGCATTTGTTTGTTTTACTTGTCTTCAAAAAACTTCTATTGTCATAGAGTTTTCAGCCACAAGGCTTTTCCGCCCGTTCTACCGACACCCCAGAAAGGCTTCTGCCCAATGGTTAGTTAGGCCCATTTAACCCTGTTGTCAGGGTTGCCTTGGATCGAAGATTCCAACCCGAAAACGGGCGATTCACAGTTGTCAGATGTGGGAAGTAAATAATGGGTGATCCTCTGACAACTGGAAATTCGACTCTATTGGGGTTTGAACCTTAGCTCCAATGCAACCCTAACAACAGTGCTAAATGGGATATAACCCTCACGCGCAAATCTTTGGGGGTCGCAATTTGATTATATATTCAATAACCCGTTAGACATCCCGTGTATTTTCTTATGAAGAGAGGCGCATTAATTTTAGTAGCCCATGGGCGCCATATATCTTAAGACAGTCCTGCTTCGCTCCCCAATGCTCAGTACGAGGCGAACCGAGATTCTAGCCACTAGGTCACTGAGCTGGGCAATTTGCCTTATATTCACGATACATTATTTATATTAATAATTATAAAGTATTTAAAAGTACTACCACTTATTGCATATGTTGAATTACAGCTTATACTAATTAATATGTATAAAGTTCTTGCCTCACCAATCTCAATTAGAAACGTACCAAATATCAAAAGATTTCAAAATAAGGGACCAGAAAAAACTCATTGAAACCGTACAGCATTCAAGAGATTTTAACGTCAATAAAAACATGGAAGAAATAGAAATAGACAGTATTGACAATGCCTCGCATATATTTTTTGTTATTAATTCCAAAAATCAAATTAATGAAATTCAGCAAGTGCTATAAATAGATAGAGGTATTAATAGTAATAATAATAATAGTAATAATTAATATTATTATTTATTTATTTTCTCAAGGTATAATATTAATACCTGTATCTATTTATAACATTTGCTGATTAATGAAATTCAGCAAGTGTTATAAATAGATAGAGGTATTAATAGTAATAATAATAATAATCATAATTAATATTATTATTTATTTATTGTCTCAAGGTATAATATTAATACCTCTATCTATTTATAACATTTGCTGGATTTCATTAATTTTGATTTTGGAATTAATAACAAAAAAATTTGAATTGGTTATATTACAGCGTACCACAATTCAAGAATATTTCATCATCATTACACGAAATATTGGTTTATTGCCTCCGCGAACTACGATTAAAGAATATTTCATAATATTTGCAAGAATGTTTTTTTCTATTTTAATGATGTATTTATCAAATAATTAACAATTTAGTAGCAATCATTAAATGTTCAAGCTTATTAATGATTTTTTTTGTTTATTTATTTTTTTATACATATGTATACTACAAATAAATTAATTATTATAAGATTTGTACGAAAAATGGCAAGTAATATATTTCAAATTCGTCATATAAATTAGTAGATAGTTTGCGTACTTTTTTTTTAACACGAATTATTAAGGGTGGCGTAAAGGTGACATAACATAATAAATAATAAATAAGGAGCCAATTTCAGAGGAGTATTTCCCATAATATTGTTTATTGTAACAAAATAAGTACTAAGAACTGTGTAAACTGAATAAAGTGAATATTCTTATTTTGTGACCATAAATATTTAGCACTATTATTAGGGTTGCAATGGAGCTAAGGTTCAAACCCCAATAGGGTCGAATTTACAGTTGCCAGAGGATCACCCATTATTTATATTGTAACAAAATAAGTACTAAGAACTGTGTAAACTGAATAAAGTGAATATTCTTATTTTGTGAGCATAAATAATTCAAATTATTCCTTATTTTTACTAATTCAAACTGTCCAATTTATTATTTTATGTTAGTATAACCCACCTTAAGTGAATATTTAGAATGCAATATTCTTGATTTATTTTATGTTGCTTTAGAAATCTAAATAGTTTATGTAATAAAATGTGTGGTATGTATATTTAATGTTATGTATTACAATAAATATTTTTATTATTATTTAATAAAATTCTTAACGTAGTAATATGTAGCACAGGATATAAATAAATTATTAAACTTAAATTGATAATGAAACTTACATTAAATTTTCATACGATACAATCTAGGAGCGAAGTACATGCTCGAGCAGGAAACAACTAGCGCACACTGAAATGTCCCCGGCGCGTACACCACTGAAGAAACGTGCCCGAGTGGTGAGATATTTAAACGCGAGAAACCCTCAGGCGCGCGCGCGCATCACATGCCATACACCCATAACTATAGAATTACTAAACGATAACGAACAACTCTTTATTGTTATTATTACGATTGCATTTTTTGTCCCTACCCGAGTTTCGAGTTCATTAAGTTTTATCATTTATATGGGCAGCGCGCGCGCCCAGTGCCCCGTTTCACACCGCTAAATACGAGAGAGTGCTCCCCAATCGTCGGTTTTTATGGATCGTCTTCTGCCAAATAAAGCGAGCGTTTTTATTATTATATACGTTTTTGGGGGTTGGTCCGAAATGAGTGTGTTTGAATACGTCAGCAGGAAATAATGATGGCGAGTGATTCGATAAATCTGTTGATATGGAAATTGATAGACTTATTTTTTTATTATATCTCTGTTTACATATGTCAATCTCATCAAAAGTGACATTTCAATAGCGGTTGATGAAACTTCTTCTTTTGACACTCGCTATAAGCACGATTTTGCCATTGTATCGTTTGATGGGTGGTGATGAGGCTATTTCTTTCTTCCGACAATCTGAATCATCTTGGTTGCCAAGTGTAAATTCCCAATTTAGACAATAATTGGGAATTTACACTTGGCAAGATTCAGATTTCTCAGAAGAAAGAAATAGCCTCACCACAACCCGTCGAACGACAATTATCTAAAAACAAGTGAAAATTCTATGAAATACATGAAATAGATAACTAAAATATATATTTACAGTATCATTAACGTGATGCGTATACCAAATCGACTACAAGATGGTGGGCATGAGACGTATACAAAATTCACGTATAACAAAATAAAATTAGCTACTTCCTCGTAAATATTTCTTCATTGCATAAGTGAATAATTGCACTGTGTTCCTGGCTTTAATATTCTATCGTATGGTGTTAAACAGCACTGCTGCATTGTCTTTAGCCCTTTATTGTTCTTGGTGGTAGTTATGTAAAAGTGCTGTTATTTCTTGTATATGAATGCATGTTGGATTTTAAAAAACAAAAAAATCGACAGAGTCAATATGGGCTCTAATTTAAAATCTAAAGATCAGTGTAGTTCAAATGCCTGCTGTCTATAGCTTGATGAATACATTATTTTTTTGTAAAAAAAAGAAAAACTAAAAAATATTACTATCAATTAACCATTATATCACCACAAACCTGGCGACGAGGACGGAGGGAAGAATATAATTATCTTTTTTTTTTAAATATACAAGAATTTTAAATTTACATGTATACACAAAACAATAAAATTTTAAAAAAAATACACAAAAAAGGTTGTCTGGTTGTCTCTACATAAATAATCTATTAATAAATTTAAAATGCACCCTCAACGAGAGGTTGGTCCGCTTCAAAACATTGACATTGGCTTTTATATATATATATATATATATATATATATATATATATATATATAAATTAAATTAAATCTCAAAAATTCGAAATATATTCCAAGTATAAATTATTGTACGTAGTAATACATAAATTCAAGTATACAACTGATAAGGTTCTATTAATATCAAGTGCACTGATTTTTTCCCCATCCTGTTCCGACACTTACCGACACATACAGATATACGCCCACCAACTTCTATGATAAGAAACTGAATACACATTGCAGTGCATGTGATGATATTTGATATACTGCTATTAACGCCTTCGTAATGGAAAAATAACACAGGCAAACCGATCCGACTAATAACAACAATAATACTAAAAAGTAGTGCAGTGGTTTACAAATGGGTGGCCCCGGATTCAAATCCATGTACCATTTGTACAATTAATTACCGTTTTTTAAAATAGCAAGTCAGATGCACATACACTAACACAAGGCAGAAGGACCCGAAGGTCGATATCCAGTTACAAAATTGTAACAAATACACTAACTAATAAATTAATATTTATCATAAATTCATACAGTGAAATATTTCTGTATGTAATCATACAGGATATCGTAAGTTAAAATATGCCAACAAATAAATGACGCAATAGTACCTGAAGTTAGGCAAATATCACAATAGACTCTATATATACTCTTGTCTATGAATAATTGAACATTTTGTATTGAGTGATACATACATTTGTTTAATTACAATTGCATTTCGTTATACATTTTCTGAATAAAAACTAAAATTTCTTCTAAATTTCTTTCATTCTCTTACCTAATGAACATCTTACTTCTAATCATTATTTATGTAGTAGACTGAGGGACTTACCTAAAACAAAAAGAAAGCAAAATTAATACAAATTCCAAAATATTACTTATACATTAAAATATATGATGTGATGTTCTAATCTTACAATTTTTTAATATATTCCATACACTTTATATATTTTATAACATATTGGGTAAAACGTATATTCTATTCATTTGTATTTTTGCGGATTGTTACTTTTTATTTTTATTTTTATTTTTATGTATATTTTTGTTCTTGCTCTAGCTGTTATGAGCATTGTGTATTAGGGGATGTTTGTATTTCATGAAAGGTATGCCAAATAAAGGTCTTTTTTTTAGTGGGTAAAATTGTTACATATACATGTAATAGCCATTAAAAGGTATTTCTTTTTAAATCTAGATTATGATTATTCTATTAGAATTAGTCGGAATACCATTTTTTGAACTGCTAGTGATTTCCTGGGCATAAAAAGGACTTTATACATGCAAATAAATGTGATCCACAAAATATCCACTGTACACCCGATCGATATAAATCAACTCTGCATCATCAGGATATTCCAGGAGTCGGCAAACTGGGGCTCGCAATCCGGATGCGGATTCAGTCAATTCGACATTTAACTTTCACGTCAGGGTCCAGATGTGTGGTTATGATTCTTCCCAGATATTTAAATTTATCTACCCTCTCAATTTTTATGTTACCAAGGCAGCAAGGCTGGTTCTTGAAGAGCTAGGACTAGAAAGATTGACGACGTTGCTGACAATTATTCTGCAGGACACTAATCGTATGAGTATATGGTAGAATTCGCGTGGGAATGAATTGTGCCAAGAGATACTGGTGCGGGAGGGGTGGATGAGATGTAGGAGTACGGAAGAGATCAGATGGAGGAAGTATGTATAAAAGACTGGAGTTGAGTGGCAAGAAAATAATGTATGAGAGCTCGTACAACCCGGATTGATAGAGTGGTGAGTACGGGGGAAACGCCCGGACAACATTACAAGGGTCGGATGGAGCTAGATTATGATAGATTATTCTATTAGAATTGGTCGGAATACCATTTTTTGAACTGCTAGTGATTTCCTGGGCATAAAAAGGACTTTATACATGCAAATAAATGTGATCCACAAAATATCCACTGTACACCCGATCGATATAAATCAACTCTGCATCATCAGGATATTGCAGGAGTCGACAAACTGGGGCTCGCAATCCGGATGCGGATTCCTTCAATTCGACATATTAACATCCGCGTCAGGGTTCATGTGTGGTTATGATTTTTCCCAGATATTTAAATTTATCTACCCCCTCAATTTTTATGTTTCCAAGGTAGCAAGGCTGGTTCTTGAAGAGCTAGGACTAGAAAGATTGACGTTGCTGACAATTTTTCTGCAGGACACTAATCGTATGAGTATATAGTAGAATTCGTGTGGGAATGAATTGTGCCAAGAGATACTGGTGCGGGAGGGGTGGATAAGATGTAGGAGTACGGAAGAGATCAGACGGAGGAAGTATGTATAAAAGACTGGAGTTGAGTGGCAAGAAGAGAATGTATGAGAGCTCGTACAACCCGGATTATATAGAGTGACTAGTACGGGGGAAACTCCCGGACAACATTACAAGGTTCGGATGGAGCCGGAAGGTACGATTACACGAGCGAGATGCGGATCGGAAGAGAAAAAAATTGATGTTGAAGTTAGATGAGTCAAAGGTACACCACTTGTATACTGCGTAGTAACGGAAAAATGCATAGTAGCACCTTGGAAACGAATATGAGGGAGTGATGAATTGGGAGTGGGTGCAGAAAGGTCATTCATTGAATAGTTAAGAGGTAATGGGAAAGGCGCCGAAATCTGCAAAAGGTTGGCGTGGAAGAGGAAATGGGCGAAGAAAAGGGGAGAGATGAATCATCATGATTCTGATACCAACATCATGAATTTGGTTTTGGCTATATTGATCTTTAAACCAATTAGGTTTCCGATGTCCCTCTCGATGGAACCCACATTGCCGTGGTGTGTGTGCGGGGGTTGTGGCGGTGAGGCGTTAACCACAAAATGTCATACTATGGAGTTAGGTCTTAGTAGGGATCAGGATTACAAAGAGGTTCTGGGCTCATCACAACTCCTTGCGTGACTGACTCCCTAGTAGAATCAACTACACACCTTTGATCTATCGGCCCCCCTTACTCAATTCTTTAGCAATTCTGGCTCTTGTCCGACCTCCATGCTATTAGGCCCGATTCACACATAAGCGACGTCGGGCGCAGGCGCGACGTTGCACAGGCGATTGTTATGTCCATATGCAGTGAAGGGGTGGACAATGCACCTTATGTTTACGTAGAGGCGGCGTGGAAGAGTTATGCCTTTCGCCTCTTGGCCTACCGTCTTAGGCGAAGACGTGGTGCCGGCGCGGAGAGAAACACGAGGCAAATGTGCGCGCCTCGTCATCCAAGTGGGCATTGCCCCACATTTTTATATAGAGGGGACTTGAAGTGACGTGCCTCTCGCAGCGCCGGTACCGCGTCCTTGCCGCTTTGCCTAATACAAGGTAGGCGAAGCGGCGAAAGGCATAACTCTTCCACGTCGCCTCTACGTAAACATAAAGTGGTGCAACGTCGCGCCTGCGCCTCGCCTGCGCCCGACGCCGCTTATGTGTGAATCGAGCCTTAGGTATCGAATGCTAGGGGTCTTCTCTTCTTCTTTATTTAAAAAAAAACCAACTGTCTATGTCGGGATAGGCCAAGGACAATAAACCTATAAAAATTACTTTGCAGACTTCCGTCTTATCTGATCTGGCCTGGATGGTGGCCTCTCACAGCGTCAGAGGTGTATCCGGCAGCTGGATTTCTAACTACAGGAGTGAGGGATCTGCACACCCGGGTGGTTACGAGGGGGAGGACGTCTCCGAGCCATATTCGCTGTCCTGTCTGAGGTCAAGTGTACCCGCCCTTCGGCGCATTCCATCTAAGTGCCTTTCGTTTATCACTCTGGGCTGGTACGGGCTTATTGTATCTTGTTCTATTTGCCGCTTCCGATGAGCATAATTATATGTCGGCAATTAAAACCGGCAGCGCACGACCGCAAGACCTGAGCGATTCTGCACGCCACGGGGGCGACTAGCAATGATAAACCATGCTAAACGAAAGCGCCTTTAACAGCAGCGGTCGGGCCGAGGATATGAGCCGGGGACGAGGGGAAGATCCCAAAAAATGTGTTACGTTTTTATTTAGTGTTGTCTGTAGTTGATTCTACCTGTTATTTGTGTGTCTTTCTACAGAAAGGAGAGCGCAGGAACGCAGCCCAGGCAGTAACACGGGTCGACCCTCTAGGGTGCGAAGAGAAGGAAAACTATCAAAAACCAAATACCAATAATACGAAGATGAATAACCAGAAGGGAAAAAGGTATACTGAATAGAGGTAGTTGTATTGTGTATAATATACTCTTGACGCAAAATAAATACCAGGCCGCCGTAGTGGGAGAGACAAAATAATCAAATATTCATTTTAGTAAGGGGCTCTACCGATTGTAGTTATGGATAGTTGTCAAACTATGTTATGTTATGCAACGTCCATCACTGAAGCCCTAGGTTCCTACTAAGCGAATCCCAGAAAGCGCACGTCATTTTTACGTCATAAAAAAAGGCTTTTCATTTATATAAATGAATATGGTTTCCAAGATGTTATCGATACTGCAGCGCTGGGGGAAACAAAACAATGGGGAAATGACATTAAGTAGTTGAGGGTATATACCTTCTTTAAACGTGCAGGAGATAATAGAATATTCGGGGCTAATTTACTAGTAAATAAACGAGTTAAGCACACGGTAGTAGATTTCAAACCTATCTCGGACAGAATGTATTACTTAGGGCCAAGAGGCAAATTCACTCCCCTAGAGAGGAAGAAAAGCACGAAGAGAAAGACAATTATTACAAGCAACTGGACAAGGATTATGGTACTATACCAAAATACGATCTAAAAATTGTACTAGGTGACTGTAATGCAAAGATTAGAAGAAGAGAGAAGATATACGTTCCCAACATAGGTTGCTTTAGCCAACACGAATTAAGTAATAGGAAAGGGTCAAGGCTAATTAGCTTCGCAATAGAAAATAACATGTCTATATGAAGCACACACGTTGAACACAAGAACATCTACAATATACAGTGTAAAAAGAAGAAGTAAATGGAATCTATAGAAGTAGATGAGGGTGTAAGAAGAGAGGAGAGGTGCGAGGTCGCCGCAATTAACTTGTCCAAAAAATACAGAAACAAAGTGACTGAAGACCTGAAATGTTACGGTACGAACAAACAAATGGGAACATACTGAAAACACAATTCAGTATTCAGTAGGCCACAAGCGTAAAAAATAGAAAAAGACACTCAATCAAAACGTGGATGGATGCATCATTGAGGAAAAGAGGGCGGGCGAGATAATCTATGATAATATGATAACATATAGGAAAATATGGAGAGATACAAGCAAGCAAGAAGATAGTCTTAGCATATATGCAGCAGGAGGAAAAGACAACACGATGAAAAGAAATAACAGTGTAGAAGAAATGAAGAATATCGCAATTTTTACCAGGACATAAAGAAGATAATGGTAGAATATACACCATCACCTAGGCATATTAAAAGTAAAGAGGAGAAGCAAAAAACATCACGGAACAGTGGAAGGAATACTTTGAGGTACTGCTAATATATATATATATATATATATATATATATATATATATATATATATATATATATATATATATATATAATAGAGAAAATTCATATAGTGCGGGAGATATAGAAGCAGAAGTGCAGGAATTCATAGAAGAAAACGATCCACAAACTGCCGAAGAAGTAGAACGGGCGATAACCTCAATAAGGCACCTTACACGGTCAATAATACTGTCAATCCTAGTACTGTCAGTATTTGCTTCAATCCTCCTTTTATATTTATCATGTAATCAATTATCCGGATATACATCAGTATTTTCTTCATTTCATCGTTACTATATCTTACACGATAAGTAATACTGTCAATATTTTAGAATAATGAATATTTTAAACATATTATTGAACAGTAATACTGTCATTATTCTAAAATATTGACAGTATTATTGATCGTGTAAGGTGTCTTAATGAAGAGCAATAAGAGCCCAGGCGCAAATGAAATGGTGATATGTCGAAGAGAGGCGCTGCACATGAAAGTGCCCAATTTTTAATAAATAAAATCATATGTGGATATTATAGAGGTATAGTCATCATTAAAAATGTGTACAAAATGGTGGGGAAATTAATAAAAGATAAATTGGGTTAATACACAGAAAATATCCTGGGGGAGCATCAAGGGGGTTTCAGAAGCAACCAATCGATAATGGACTAGATATTCACGCTTAAAGAAATACAAGTGCTACGAACATCAGACACTGTACACTATATTTATAGACTTCAAGCTGACGTAGGATACAATCACCCTAGAGGAGCTGTACAGAATGATAGAACTAGACATACTTGAAAAATTTATAAACCTGACGAGGATGACGCTGTGAGGTACTATGAGCGCAGTAAAAGTACATAGTAAGTAGGTTTATGGGCAAGTAACTGAGTACTTTCCTGTAAGCAACAGGTCACGACAAGGCGATCCAGTACCAACGCTACTATTCAACATAACGATGGAACAAATTATGAGGAGAAGTGGGATAAAAAACGGGGTGATTTACGCGTAGAGAACTACAGAGGGTTGTTAAGAAGATCATAGTGCAGGCAGAAATAATGGAGCTTGTAATAAATGAACAAAAAAACAAGTTTATGATACTGGGGAGAGTCTCATAGGAGAACCAACTGATAACGCAGTTAATCAATGTGTTACCCCAATGTACCTACAATTTCCAAAAGGTAGGCCTCCTCCTAGGTATAGCAATAACCGACGACTGTGATGAAGGAAGGAAGTCGAGGGTCGTGGGTGCTGGGTCCCTAAGCTCAATAATTTTATCAAAAACCGCAGAGCAAAACTGAAATATATATAAAGCCAACCATAACATATGCAAATGACACATGGCCCCTGAGAACTTTGGAGAGATCGGAGAGGAACCTCTTTAGGAGAATCTTTTGCTTCCTTTTGCCGTTTACTTTAAATATCCCCATAAATAATAGTCCAGTGAAGTGATGTCAGGGGAGCACGGAGGCCACTTCATAGGACCAAACCAGCCGATCCATTTATTATGAAAATCCAACCGCTCTCTTACACGATACTGCAAGTCATGTAAGAGAGTGGTTAGATAGGCAGGACAACGATCTTGTTGAAAGTGTAGTTTTTGTAAGGCCTGTACACTTACTTCCTCCAACGCAGGTAGTAAATTCGAGAATATGTACGTACGCATATTGATTTAAGGTTAGTTTCAAAAAATAAGGACGAATCTTTTTTTAGATCTTATCCCCCCAATGTTTACCTTTTTATATCTCTGGCCATTTGTTAAAATACGAACCTTTGGATTTTCTTCAAACCAAAAATCTACAATTTTGAGAACTAACAACTCAATTCGTCGTGAATGTTGATTCGTCCGTAAACAGAATATTTCTGTAAACATATCTATCGTCCATAATTAATTCTCCTATAGACAGACAAAATTCTAGACGAAGTCCTTCGTCAAACAGATGTATTTTTATTGGATTTATATAGATGAATCATGAGATAAAACTTTTTTTTTCTACCCAGAATCTACAATTTTGAGAACTAACAACGCAATTCGTCGTGAATGTTGATTCATCCGTAAACAGACTATTTCTATTAAAATATCTATCGTCCATACTTAATTCTCCTATAGGCAGACAAAATTCTAGACGAAGTCCTTCGTCAAGCAGATGTACTTTTATTGGATTTATATAGATGAATCATCAGATAAAACTTTTGACTAATGACTTTTACTTATATTTAAATTTTTTGACCTTTCTCTGAGGTTTTTTTTTGAGCTACTAATGGTACTATATCATTATCATCATAAAATCGTTTTTTCTCTCCAGAGGTATCAAATATTCGTATTTCCCCAATACCGTAGTATTTACTAAGTCTATTCGTTGTTCTAGTGTCAACATTACTGAAATATCAAACTATTTACTGTCATAAGATTACAAATTAGAAAAAATTAAGCATAATATTGAAATTGCCATACAAATATAAATTTTCAGATTTCAGCTTCTCTTTCCATTATAAATTGCTTTTTTTTCTACCACCTTAGCAATTTCTTTATAAATAAAGGGTACTACTACCCTATGCATCATTTCGACATTCTGACTATGCCCAAAGACTTCAGATTAAGCAAACCTTGTTTCAAAAAGTGACTTTTTCTAGAGGAATGCAAAATAAAAAGTTTAGAAGTATAGTTACGCCGATCTGTAAACACAGTGTAAAGCCCGTATGACATTATGTAGTTTCCTATATCGTTTTATATATAAGAATTGATATATTGTATATCTATTTCTATATGGCAAAATTAACATTGTGTATTACGGTGCTGTTATTGTTAAGTGAATTTATCATTATTTCGCCGCTATATCATTTGCTACATGTGTGTATGACACTATGTAGTTTGTGTCTGCATCGAAAACGATATAAGGAACTAGATAATGTCATACAAAAGTTACTCTAATTTTACATATAAAGCGAAATAATGCGATTGTATTAGTTACTTATTCTTTAGTTCTTCCTTAAAACTCACTAATTTCCAAAACGGACGATTCCTGGAGTATTTTGAAGACTTCCTTCTACAGGAATCGACCGTTTTGGAAATTTTAATCTAAAATAATTTGCTTATAATTTGCGCCCGGAATGAGATTCTGATTCTTACAAGTCCGTATTAAAAGATGAAAATTATGCGAGCGGGCATTGTCACACTCTAAATAGACAAATTGTAAACTAGTTACCATCATCAGCCTAATGAAGCCACTGTCTAGTGAAATATATGCTCCTTCTAACTCTACAATCAACTAATTAAATTAAGAAACAGACAACAAAAATAAATCCATACTAAATACTTCCACTCGCATTCCCGATGATATTTTCCCTCCAACATCACATTAAGGGTCGCGAATTGCGTTATAATGGAGTCACAGACGCGTGCCGAAATCGGAAGCGGAGAAAACGCCCGATCAATTATCCCCGATTTGGCTGCTCAAGTGCCGTTTAATAATTCCCCAGATTTATTTATATAATGGTGCGCCGTTATTAAAACATGACGCCCAGCACGAAATGAAATCTCGCCTCGCCAAATTTTATTTCCAACCGGCTTTTAGACCGGAAACGCAATCGCAGAATCTCATTTCGGGCTCAAATTAAAAGCGAAAACTACACCAAACTATTTTAATGAATCGTGAATGGACGCCAGAGCAGTAAGTAGTAAGCTGCAACAGAAGTTACAACGCAAATTTCAATATAAGTCGAATATTAAGTTAGTTGAGCGAACAGGATGCTCAACTAAGTTAATCTTAATTTATCCGTGGATATAGCATTGTCTTATAATTTTTTTTTCTTCCCCCGCATCTTTACTTTCGCGAGCCTGAAAGAGGATTCCATCATTCCAGCAATACAATTAAACGAGTGCAGGATAATTCGATAAAAGATGATCCTTTTCTCTTTCTCTTGCAAGGTATATTCCTCCCTACTATATTATCTTTTTAATCAGCTTTATGTTCAGTATGAAAACGCCACTTTCAATCGATAATACATTTTAATGGCATATGTACTATGTGAAATCAATGATCAGAATTTATTTATTTAAGATTTATTAATATCACAGTTGGCTATTAAAAAAACTACAGTTTAAATTTGCATAATTTGAAAAATCGAGCGCTGTAAAGCTGGCCATACACGTTCCGGTATACCGGAGAGGTTTACCTGCGCAAAGACCTGTACAGGTAAACCGGAGCGTGTGTGTGAAGTTGGGTAAAACTGCACAGGCTTAGTGATCTGTACAGGCGACCGGAGAAGAATCAGCCGGCCATACACGTTCCGGTAAACCGGAGAGGTAAACCTGTCGGTTTTCCTCTCCGGTATATCTGCACACTACCTTGCACACACACAGTTGGGTAAATAGTACTGGACTACATATTTGTCGCTTTGTAATAAAAATATAGTATATAGTAGTTTCGGGAAAAATGTCGAGATTATTTCAAGTTAAACCGGAAAAATTACAGGAATTGAAATAAAATTTGAAACAAAAAAATGAAATTTGGAAACATTTATTTCATGCTAAAAAGTCGTGTTTTGCCTCATTTTGTAGGTAAAAATATTTTATAAAAAGTGCACTGTTTTGGCGATAAAGCCGATGAAGCACTCGCCTTCGGGTAGAAGGAATCGAATTTTGATTATTCTCCGGTCGCCTGTACAAGTCACTACGCCTGTGCTGGTTTACCGAAACTTGTCCACACACACGCTCCGGTTTACCTGTGCAGGCGTACCTCTCCGGTATAGCGCAACGCGTATGGCTGGCTCCAGGGGCTGTGCAGGCAAACCGAAGAGGAAAACCGTCCGGTTTACCTCTCCGGTATATCGGAACGTGTATAGCCGGCTTAAGAATAATAGTATAAATGTTGTAAATGAAATATCACTTAAAAATTTGAACTGAAAAATGATTTCATTTTGAAGCTACTAAAGGTGCAATTAAGGGGGCAGGATGGTTTCCGAGGCCGAAAATAAGTAGATTTTTGCGATTTTTTTTCTCAGTTCTGAATAAATATAATTAAACAATTTTTATTACACATTAAAGAGCTATCTTTGGCGAGTATTTAGGAATTTTTGTATAAAAAAATATTCAGTATTTATCCCGTGGTGGCGGTAGATCGGAGGCTCTTAGAAAAAAAGGCGTGGTGCGGTGCGTAAAACCTAGCCTCACAGTGTTATCTCAATTCAAAAAATCGAAGTGATTTATTTAATATATTAGTTTCTTGTGCGGATGAACGAAATTATATTGAAAAATGTGTGATTTTCGATTTTTGGCGCGGTTTTGAATATAAAGGTATCATTTTCACATAAAAAATCAGCCTATCATTGTCTGTAAAAAATAGTAATTATTTTTTTTTTAATAAAAACGATCGTTCATCCGCAAGTATTTATCATATAAAAGATGTCTGTAAAGTTCGAGTTCAGATCGGTGCATTACTTTTTGAGTTATGTTACGCACCGACTTCAAAAAAGTAGTTTTGAGAAAAACGCGTTTAAAGTTTTAAAATCAATTGAAAGTATAAAAATGATGTTTTTTTCAAATTTACATGGAATCATCTTTTCCAGGGCCATAGTGGGCATCCTTTGAAGCAGTTGTAGAGTCCATAGAATCTTTGGTTTGTTGTCTACGAACTGTTCTTTCCTCCTTAGAGCATTGCGACGATTTTCGTTCGGCGTGTTCTATTCGAGTGATGTCCTATTTCCGAGCATATTCGTGGGCAGAATGACCGATGTTGACTCCCATCGAATGTAAATTGCTTAAATGAGCCGTGGTACCTTCATTGAATATACATGCAGCAATGTTTGCAGCCAGTTCAACCACCGGTAGCCAGCTTGAAGCTTTTTCTTTGTTACTTTTCCTTTATTTGTTTTTATAACTTCCACAGTTGTGTTTACCAAATTTCGTAAACGGGTGCTCATTCTTTTTTGGACGTGACCAACACATTCTTTTTTTTGGAATACATCTTCACCATAAGGAGCAGCTTTGATTATACCACTGTAAGTCTTTGAGTCACCATCTCCGGTATATTGTAAATATCTTACGTTATATTTTTCTAAAGAGCGCTTGAACATTTCAATGACGGAATCCACCTCCATTTTACCGGAAGATCCTTGATGGTTGGCCGTACATTCGTTTTCATGCTCTTGAAGCCACTCTTCAAACTCTGCCGAATCTAAATTTGATCCCCAATACTCACATTTTTTGCAATAGCCACTTTTCATACATAAATCCAGGACTTTCCCTGTGTAGAGACCTATTAGCGACGTAACTCCAAATAACGAAGTAAATCCACTTTTTTCCAGGTTCCATCTCCAGAAACGTGTAAATCCGATGCCTTTTCATATTTTTTTTCTTCTTCTACAGCAAATGATAAATACTTTTCTGTTACAGTATTCACACAAGTACGAATGTTTGTAAGAACTAAATCGTATGAAGTATGAAACTGTAACTAAAATTATAACATATAGCACAAACGCACAAACATACAACTGACTCGTTCGGAATTTCGAGCTAGACTATTTCGGTTTCTTGTAGAATTATACCAAACTATGTAAGCAAGTACTTCCTAGTAACACTATTAATACTATATATTGGTGTGCGAACAATTGTTTCTGAGAAAAAGGGGTGACAAATAATTGCCGCCGTATACCTGGCTTGAGCGATTTCGGCGGCCTCCGAACACGATTACGAAATAACTGGTATCTCAGCGAGTTTTAGTCCGATCTATTTGAAATTTTCACAGGATATTCCTGAGATGTTATACTTTTATTTAAATAAATATCGAAAAATATTTTTTTTTTAAGTTGTAAACCATCCTGCCCCCTTAAATCATTTATTACACAATTTAAAATTGCACTTTGCATATTTGCATTTTTTTAAATAAAATGCCATATATCGTTCCGTTCATAGACAAGAACTACAAAGCATCACTTTTAAAGTAGAACTATTTTAAAATAACAAGGTTCTTACTAACGTAAGATTTAACTACATGTTTTATAATATACACTCAAAACTCAATTTTTTCCACAAATGTATGAACATTAAGTATATGAGTAAAGGATTAATTTTAAACATACATACATATACAATTTAAATTTTTACTTGTGTCACTTTTCATCGGAGCGATATGTATAATGTGATATTATTTGTTAAATCAAATTTCTAACGAATATATCATTTTGAAGATACTTAGAGCTAAAATTTAAAACTTAATATAAAATTTAAAAATAATTTTTTTATAGATTTTTATATATAAAATGTCAAATGTGTTTGAAAATATAAGCATTGCTGCGAGATTATTAGTTGAATCAAATTTCTAACTAATATCTAATTTTGAAGATACTTAAACTGTTATAAAATTTAAAATTTGAACATTAATTTTTGTTAGATTTTTAAACTTAAAATGTCGTATATGTTTGGAAATGGGATATTATTGGTTGAAACAAATGTCTATATAATATTTAATCTTGAAGCTACGTAAAGGTACAATTTTAAACTTTTATTATAAAATTTACAATTCGAAATTTTATTAAAGATTTCAAACAGTATACGACGTAATATGATTGTTTGAAAATTCGTGCGATGTGAGATTATTAGTTGAAAGTAATAAATTGGCTCGTCTTACATTTCTATAGTTACTGTTCGTAAATAGCTAAAGCTATGCCGAAACTAGTAAACAAAAGTATACGATAAAAAGAACAAAGTAAAAATAGTTTTATTTATCCAGTTCAATTTAAAATTGATTAAATTTTATAATAGTCGACCATAAATGCATCAACCATAAAACAAGCCTGAATCATCAGATAAATTAATCAGGAACACGGTGATTTGTCCATCGAGGTAATTCCATTCGAAATAATTAGCGTAAGCATCGCGATGTCCATAATAACAACAGCGCGGGCCCCACTCGCCCGATTCCAAACCGCACTCACTCCTCGAAACAAAAATGTATTCGCTTCGTGTATTTGTATAATTCAACGCGTGTACTCGACAAATCACGGGATCAATTAATTTTAATTGAACTCTTTTCAATTGATTATTATCCCAACTTGTCACTGGCAGATGGAAATATTAAATCTGCCCCCATTCGAGGATGTTTGTTTCAATGGATGGGCTGATATTTGCGTATTGTGCCACGTTTACTTCTTTTTTAATAACAACGCGGTTGATTGAAACATTGATTTTTCTGTGTATGCAGGTCAATTTTTAATGAAATTTTCACTTGAAGCCCCCGACCACATTATGGACAAATGATGTATTGATTTTGTAATTATTGTGAAACGGGGAATTAACATACTTTAATTGTTAGATTATACAAAGGCAAAACATTATGAGAACTATGTTCTTCATCATTTTATCGCACAAATATAAGAGTACTGATTTATTATAACCTACAATAAAAAAATCACCAGCCGATAAAGTGGACGAAGTATGCTACAAAGAATACAATTTGGACAGGGTAATAAATGAAAGCACAGTGCAATTTAATCGGGAAAGGCTTTGAAATCACCGGAAGAATTGTATGAAGCAATTAAAATATCTATAGGTAAAGCGGCATAAGATACATTAGGTTTCAAAGAATCAAAGAAAAGCAAGAAGCTTTCTTTGGTGGAGTAGCGAAATCGACGAAGAGAAGAATATACGTTATAATAGACCCACACACACACACATATATATATACACATATATATATATATATATATATATATATATATATATATATATATATATATATATATATATATGGAGAATTCCCGAGATACTTAGCCAGAGGTGAGTGGAGCAGGGAGGACAAAGTGTGCGTGGCAAGACCGAGATGTGGGTCAGACGAGAGAGGAAGGAAAGTGAGGATGGGGCTGGGGTACACCGCGTGTGCGCTGTGTAGTGAGGGAAGTGACACGTGGTGGCACCTTAACAATGAATGTGAGGGTGTGAAAGCAGAGTGTGTTGGAGATTGCAGAAAGCTAAATGAATGGTTAGGAGAGGATGGGACAGTCGTGAAAATCTGCAGGAGGCTGACGTGGGAAAGGAAAGTGGCGAGAGCAGAGGGAGTGTAGGGTTATTTATGCTGTTAATGTGTATTTTGCTGATTGTTACTTTTATTTTAATTTTGTATGTATTTTTTGTTGTTCTTGATGAGCATTGTATAGTGGAGGGTTTTTGTATTTTTTTTGAGTTGTCATGCCAAATAAAGGTCACAATCAACAATAACGTTAAGCCTATTGTATGGGAGAATAGTGAGACACTTGATAGAGGAAGAATACAGGAGAAGTGAAGACAAAAAACAGAGTGGATTCAGAACGGGAATGACTTGAACGGATAACGTCACTAAAAAAATCATAGGAAAAATAACGAATACTAACTAAGGTGCATCATATTTTTAACGATCTCAGCAAGGAATACCATAGCGTCCCAGTAGTTGACTTTGAAGTTCCAAGTACGAGCATCAATACACTTATTAGAGAAGTAGTAAGTTTATTCGATGGCTCGAAGTCAAAAATAAAGATCGGGAGAAAGCTGTCGAAGGATTTCTCTATATATAAAGGTTCATGCCAGGGATGTTCTATATCCCCAACCGTATTTAAAAAACATGTGCTAAGGCAATAGAAGAGACAATGGAAGAAAAAGTGCAATGATATGCGTATAGAAATAGATTCCTATCTATATACGCTACAGTTAAAGAAAGTACTTTAGATCTTGTTATATCAGATGATCCTTTAGATGATTTCATAGCGTCATTGCTTAGTACTTTGCATAAAGGTACATATATGAGCGTTTGTTTGACAATGATGCAATGAAGCCATAGCTACTATCTGTGTTAGGTGAATTAATATATTTACGGGAAAATTTGGTTACTGCCTAAATGGGATTCAGTCTCGTGTACCCCGATTAACTTCTCATGAAATCCTATGGAACCCTTGCAGACGTCAGGCCCGACCCTGGGGATCGTTATAGACCACTTTTCTCAAAAAAGCATACGATACAGTGCCCATCACGAAGTTGTAAGGCTTCAAGAAACTAATTGAAATAACACCGTGATTAAAGCCCTTCAGAACTTATACGACGAAGTAATAAAGATCGGTAATAATAATAACCGGGTAACTGAAAATGTTCCTGTAATTAAAAACTTATGACTGTTTTGTATCACCCACACTGTTACGATATCTGTAGGTAGGGGTTTAAAAACATGCAAGAGGAAATATAATGGGATGAGTGTCGACATCGGAGAAACGTGCATATACAGCAATTTACCAATAATCATGTTTGTATAGTGTATGATAAACACGATATAAAGAATATTGCACGAAAACTAGAGGAAAAACACGATGTACACACAAATAAATGTATCTCCCTATTGGAGTAGAACCTCCAATTTACACCTAGAAAGGGAAATAACAACATGCAATGCGAATACATACCTAGGGGTGGGGTTTGATATAACACGAAAGAACGAGACAGAGAAATTAAGAAAAGAATAACACAATCAAAAATAATCATTTCTGCTTGAATTGAAAATATCCAATTCAAGCAGTAATGGTTATTTTTGATTGTGTTATTGTTTTTTTAATTTTACTGTCTCGTCCTTTCCTGTTATATCAAATCCCACGAGATTCGGAATATCGGAAAACGGCGAAAATACGATATATTGCACTGTGTCGTAACTTCAAAAATTAATTTTCAGGTTTTGATGTTATTTTTTGATGATTTTTATGTTAAAATATACGATCGTTTAATCCTTTTTTTGCGCTCAGAGTAAACCAAATTATTATTTTTAAAAAATAGATAACATTATATTCAATGGTAAAACTACTGGAACTATGGAAATCTTTAAAACCCATATATCTCAAAAACTGTTTATGGAAGTTGCACCATTTGTCATCTCATAGTGCGATATATGACACTGTTATTACAAGCACTGCATATGAATAAAAGAGAAATATCGCAATAAACATGCTGCGGCTGAAATGTATGTAGGTTTGGAGTATCCAGAAGAGACAGTATCCAAAATGACATAAAACAATGCATGGGTGTTGAGGGTTCTTACAATGGACATCGAGTGGAAACAACTAACATGGTATGGTCATATGAATGTACAACGAAAGTAGTAAACAATAGCCATGAAGTATATACCATATCACCGTAAGATACGAGGAAGACCAAAAAGAACTTGGAAGGAAGTAATACCTAAGGCAATTAAAACTAGAGACCTGAGCGAGGAGCAATAGAATGACAGAAGTACATTGAAGTTGGTATGGGAGAATGGCGAACGATGTTTTAAAACCGATGGATAGAAGTTCTACATTCAACCTCATGCCGGCATGGGCAAGGGGAAAAAGGAACCCTTATCTTCGGCGTACCTGGCCGGGACGATGTCTTATCCGCACGGTCTGACTACTCCACCTGTCACAATGACACCCATAATAGCGGAGCTTGCCGATTCCGATGGCATTTTGGGGGCAAGGGGAAAATATACCCTTGGCAGGACCACACAAAAATATGAGATGTAATGTCCTGGACTTACCCGTCGACAACGACGAATGTCTGATTATAGATAGGGGGTGCCCTTAAACGAAACCTCGTAACCTGAGACCAGACACGGACTAGGGCACTACAGATACCAAGAGAGTGGAAGCAACCACTGAGAGAAAACCCCACGACAATGAACATAGCACGAAGGGTATCACTATTGTCCTAAATAAAAGGAACAAATGCCCAACGACCAAAACAACAACCCGAACACCGTGCAGAGGAGGGATACTTGAGCACCGGCCGGTAAGGGAACTGAACCGACGACGACGACGACGCATGTCTGATTACACATAGGGGGTGCCCTTAAACGACACCTTGTCACCAGACACCAGACAAAGCCTAGGACACTACAGATACCAGGAGGCCAAACTTGAAAAATAAGAAGGAGAGTGGAAGCAACCACTGAGGGAAAACCCCACGACAATGAACATTGCACTCGGCCGTGGAAGAGTATCACTATTGCCCTAAATAAAAGCAACAAATGGACAACGACTAAAACAACAAACTGAATACCGTGCAGAGGAGGGATACCTCAGTACCGGTTGGTGAGGACATCGCGGTGGGTGTCCCCCGACCGTCATCCGACTGCCACCCAGTAGCAGAGGAAGCGATCACGAAATCAGAGCCCGTGGAAAACTATAACCCACTTAGAGGAGGCGGCATAATACCAAGGACACCAACGACCAAATGACAAATGGTAATAGAACCGAGCAAACATTCCCGAAGAAATAGTAAGGTATCGTTAGTCGGATGGTTAATGTCAAGGGCCGAAAACTCGGACTCAAAGAATGAAAGCCACCAAACCCAGGAGGCCAAGAGAAAAGCCACCTCTCCTGCGGATAGGAGAGAAGGAAAGGCGGAACAGTCAGAAACAAAAAAAAGCTGCCAAAGCACCTCCAAGCAGTCAGTGAGGACGAGAACGAAGGTCAGGACGCCTACACGCAATTGGCAGAACTTAGAGACATAGTGTTAAGACTGACGGACACGGCAGTAACAACAAGAAACATACCACAGAATGGTCTTGGAGAAAAGTGGAACTCCGTTAGAAGTCCCTCAAAGCTCCAAAGCGAATGGCCTTAGGCGCTAGTTCGAAGCCCTGAAGGCAGAAGAAGGTCAACGGGACAGGAATATGGACACAGTAAGAGCATAGATGAGGGACATGCAGGCACGGCTGGACTAGCTGACCAGCGAAGCATGCCAAATGGCACCAAACTCGACGCTAGAGGAAGACCTACAACGAAGCAATCAAAACACTGGCCGAGCACTGGCCGCAGGGCTCCTTCCAAAAGGTGTAGGTGGTGGGTAGAGAAGTAACCAACTGGCCCCCGTGCGTAGAAGTAGTGAGACAATTAGACCCGAAATATAGTGACAAGCAAGCGGAATAGGAAAACTGGACGGCAGATCGAGGAATTATCGGATCTGAATCTGAAGGTGGGCGAAGTGGCTACAATAGCCCACACCATGGAAGTGCACCTCCTCGCAGGCCCAACAGGTAAAACCAAGCAGTTCGTACACTATAGCTGTTTTCGTTTATCACTCTGGGCTGGTACGGGCTTACAGTCTCTTGTTCTATTTTCCGCTTCCGATGCACACAATTCCACCTCGACCCTTACAACCGGCGGCGCACGACCGTAAGACCTGAGCGATTCTGCACGTCACGGGGCGACTAGCAATGCTAAACCATGCTAAACGAAAGCCCCTTATATCGTGTGTAACACCACCAGCGAGCAGAAGATAAAGGATTTTTACTACGGCATTAATACTTAAGGACAATCACAGAGGCGAACTCGACAGAGGTAATAGCAATTGAGGCGTCAAAGCTGCCCACGGAAAATCACCAAAAACCCCTTCGCAAATTCATAGGGGCAAGCAACCAGGGACCTGGAAAAACATCACACAACTGAAAATCTTTAGGGAACTACCACCAAG
The DNA here is from genome assembly GCA_963942505.1 of Lordithon lunulatus. NCBI lineage: Eukaryota > Metazoa > Arthropoda > Insecta > Coleoptera > Staphylinidae > Lordithon > Lordithon lunulatus. Next base: position 18,470,904 of record OZ012673.1, read on the forward strand.
CCACTAAACCCCAAGACAGAGAAGGAGGAGTCAATACTGATTAAACCGACTGAAGGGCAAACATATTAGGACCTACTCCGGAGGATCTGAGATATTGACAGCGGAGACAACAATGTCGTCTGGTTCGAGAAGACAGACAACGGACACCTCCGAATAGGGTGAAAAAGTCGACGCAATGTGTGTGGCAATCACCGCAAAGGAACCGGAAGTCAAATCCAGAGTCAGGAGGTTGGGCGTGGCCATGCCTATAAGAGGTCTGGATCTACTCACGACGAGAACCCAGGTTTAGATAGCCATCAAGGCGGCAACCAAGAGTTGTGAACACTATTGAGTAGGCGAGCCGAGAGCGGTTCGAATCGGGACGCAAAACATCACAGCGTCAACAGCCGAGAAAGGGCCGGAAAACCTTGTGGAAAAGTAGGCATGATTGAATGTAGAGTCACCAGAAGGGTGCTACAAGGATGCAGCCGCTGTTGGTTGGTTAGCCACGGGGCCCATGAGTGTAGTGGGGAGGGCAGAAGAAATAATATGAAAGGCCAGAAATGAAGACGGAGGGGGCCGACCAGAAATATAAAATCAGAGAACTAGGACGGGACAAACAACCCTGAAGCCCGTGTGAAGAGCTTAGTGTGCCTTGAAGGCGGTCTAGCCTCCCGCATGGGATGTAAGGAGGTTTGGTCGGTAAGCGGGGCGCCTACCGACCAAACCTCCTCCTCATAATGCGGGATGAATCATCACAGAAATAAATGTTTATAAAAGATCTTTTTTATGCAACAATTGATCGTACTATTATGTTCAATTGTTGTATAAAAAATTTATATATATATATATATATATATATATATATAAATATATATATATATATATATAAATATATATATATATATATATATATATATATATAAATATATATATATATATATATATATATATATATATATATATATATATATATATATATAATCCTATGAACGATGCTATTCATTGTTTTATCACACAAATGCAACTGAGCTGATTTATTATAACTTACAATACAAAACAATACCGAATATATTTTGATCAATCAGTAACATAAGCGAAGATCATCGTTATATTCATGGATAAAACAATAAAACGCATAGTTAGAGTCGTAGGAATCATCCGCCTACTCCACCTATGTTGACATAATTGGCATTTATGGATAAACTTTGATTTTTTGAGCGAATGCGACGCCCACACCGTCGTAGGGATCGACTTACACTTTCTTGTTTTATACATGAATACACATTTCTTTCAGTATGTAAAGTATATATCAAAGTATGTTCTAAAATGTTTTTACAATAAAACAAATGAGCATGATAGAAATGTATGTAATATGAATTTCATTGTATTATCAGAAATAATACCACTAATGCATCTAATATTACCGATCATTATTTCGAGTGGGTTTTTGTGTTTATAATTGACCCGAGTCGAAGACGTAGGTCGATTTTAAAAACTAAAATTATCTACCTAGAGAATATCAGATGCATGAGTTGTATTCTGAGAAATATTGCTCGAATGTAAAATAATGCTAATACAAATTTAATTTAATTATGTTCCTATCTTTATAAAAGGAAATTTAGATTTTTTATAAATTTTAAAGAAGTAACTATGCCATAAATAAATATTTAACTAACCTCAAATCAATTTATAAATAATTATTTTTAATTATAAAAATGTCACGGTTTGATGAAAATTCGCTTGGAAAATAACTGATGCAGATCTATTACACCGGTTTAGACTAAACAGTCAAAATTGTCTATTTGGAATCAGTTTTTTAAATTCTGCAAAGAAAGAAAATATCGTTTGGACGAATCAAATTCAATAGGTGAAATTTGTACAATATACGATTAAGATTGGGAGTAATATGAAGAAATGTGATGGAGCGACTATAAATAAAGAGTCATAAAAGCTATATTAAATTCATTATATATTATTATATACTATAATTCTTAAAAACGTCAAAGCAGTTAGGAGAATTTTATTTCCAAAAAAAATTAATCGAATTTGATCCGTTCGATGTTGTCGTATTTATCCGGCTAGGGACGCAAAAACTGCTACGAACTATTGTAGACAAGACAATATTGTAAATGATCGATCATTTTACAATTAACAAAATTAGTACTAAATAGAATGCTCATTGGGTCAGACTTCAAAAATTGGCTTTCAAAAGTCATGTGATAGAAGAGTGCAATATTTATACAAATACCTCTATGTCGATTTATTATAACCAACAATATAAAACAATGTAGGGCATGCTTTGTATAAAAGGTTATACAAGAGAAAATATTGTTGATTAATATTATATACATCATTATGAGACTAATACCAATAATGAATAATCATCACCTAGATTGCCCACCTCATAGCGTTAAAGTCAGTGACCTGCAGATGGCAGCACATTAGTGCAATTGAAAAACGGTCAAGCGGTCTTGATATTTCAGGTGTTGCTTAGATACTTATAAATAATAATAATATTTTCTTCAGTTATCTTTATAGTCACGATACGTTTAACCGTGGATGATCTGCGTAAAATCAAGTGACAAGAGTTTCCCTCGCACACGTCGCTCATGCCCGGAAAGCACTGTCGTGAAAAAATCACAGTTGGTCCCTGACCACACTAAAATTTGTTGCTCGCGCGTCTCCCCTATTTTATTTCTGTGTCGACTAGGGACATCAACTAAGCTAGATGTAGTTGACAAGCTGAAGAGCGGCTGGGGTGGGATCCGCGTGGGTGTTTGATGTGGCGCTGTCGGCACGGCGATGACGGTGGTAGTGGGGGTGAGTTGGATAAGTGATAAGAGAGGAAGCCTGGAGTGGTGACGTCAGCCGCAGGGTTGAAAGTACAGTGGCGCCACAACAAAAACCGACGGCACTTAGAAGACTCGAGGGCACACTCCACGGGGAGCGCGCACATCACCACCACCACCACCGAGAAGAGTAGTACAAAGTCATTTTCCGATGCATTGTCTTTCGGGTTTTTATTATTAACCGGAATCAAGTGCGATCGAATTCCTCTCGCTCGGCGTGGGTATTGTTTTTACGGTCGCGGCCAGCGTTTATGGTTTTGCGTTTTATTAGCGGAAATTGAATTTTAATTATGGGCAATTCAAACAGCGCCCATTAGTGGAATTTAATTAAACGCTCCGCCGCGGACGTTTTAGTTGGATTTTATCGCCTACTAATAACATACTGCATTAAATATATCAGGTTGATGCTGAATTATAGAAATTATATGGTATTTTATATAAAACACGTAATTGATTTCATTGAATTCACACATTATTTAATCAATAGTAATTATAATTATTATATTACATGTTGATTTTCATTAATATTCAAGCATTATAATTGGAATTTTAAAAAATAGTTAAAAGTAAAATAAAATCTACAAGCACTCGAAATACATTCTAGAGAATTATATACAATTTTGTAAATTATTAAGATAATTACAGCATATTTAGCAAACGTATTAATGTAGGACTTTAGTTTAACATCTCAAAAATTCAACAAACAGTTGAGATACGAATTTCAAACGTTATAGACAATCAAATGACTATTAATGAACATATTTTATACAAATTCATAAAAAAATGTAAATTATAAAGGTAATTGCAGCACATTTTGTAACCGTACTAACATTAGATGTTCGTAATTTTCGAGTTTAACATCGCAAAATGTCTACAAACAGTGGAGATACGAATTTCAATCGCTATAGACAATTAATATTATTATTACTATTAATGAACACATTCTAGAAAATTTCAGATACTTTTGTAAATTGTAATTGTAATTCCCTTTATAATTTACATTTGTTTATGAAATTGTATATAATATGTTCATTAATAGTCATTTGATTATCTATAACGTTTGAAATTCGTATCTCAACTGTTTGTTGACTTTTTGGGATGTCGAAAGTAGAAAATTCCTACATTAATACGTTTTGTAAACGTTTTAATATAGAACTTTTTTAATTTTCGAGTTTAAAACTCGAAAAAGTCTAGAAAAAGTTGAGATACGATTTTAAAACATTGTACTCAATATTTATGACTGTATATCATAAACGGAATTACAACACATTTTGTAACCGTACTAATGTCGGATTTTGTAATATCCGACAAACATCAACATCACAAAATTCTACAAACAGTTGAGATATGAATTACAAACATGGTAGGCAATAAGTGGGTAACTACTTTGTTTTTAATATATTTGTCGATTTTCATTAATATTTAAGCACTATTACGTGGATTTAATAAAATGAAAACAGCTTATAAAATAAATTAGGGGTAACTGTCACACCAGCCAGATGCAATCAATCTCCACAACGTACCTATAGGCACTATGACGCGTATATTTTGTGTGGATATATGTCGACCTGAGCACCGTGATGCACCGTTTCGTTTTGAAAATACGACAAAAATTTAATATGTAAAACATGCCGATTTTCATAAATATTAAATCACTATAACACAAGTTTATAGGTCGAATTTCTGAATGCAGTATTATTTCCCTAGTGCGGTTTTCGGCCCTCTAAACTTTCTCAACTCTATGGTAACTCAATTGGACCTCTTGATGTTTGCATGCAGATCAAGTTACTCACAAATACGCGGATTAGGAAAGTTAGATCTAATAGGAAGTGTTAGATTTAGTTAGATTTACATAATTCGGCTTTTCTTCGCCAACCCCGCGTACCCTCGGCACACGCCTTTATAAACACATCGGTCGCGTTGGGCACATAAATTTCAATCAATTACAAGCGGGTCTTGTACATGGGGGCGTTCCGTAGCTGTTACATTTAAATTGCCCCCATGGTTATCACCGATATCATCACTAAAACTGATTGTTACCAATTCAATAATTTATAGTCAGTGTTCTTTTTTTTAAGTGATTTTGTACGTGTTTAGATATTTAATAAGTAAATAACTTTTATCTTTATAGAACTATCAGCCCAAGGGCTTTTTCACCGATAAAGGAAGCATCTAAGAGGAGTTTAATCTCCGTGTATTTACAATACACATAAAAGGTGTAAGGTGATGCGCGAATATTCTCTCGAATGGAGCGCTAATGAATGTCTATTTAAATAGATATCAGCTTTTGGCCAATAGTCACATATATATATATATATATATATATATATATATATATATATATATATATATATATATATATGTGTGTGTGTGTGTGTGTGTGTGTGTGTGCCTATTGGCCAAAAGCTGATATCTATTTCAATTATTCTACTTAACTTTAAATAGCCATTTTTTCTGTTGCGTAAAGTAATAAGTTACATTGGGACTGAAAGTCGGTGTTTATTACAACTCAAAATTAATAATAAACCATCCCATATTAACGAGTGAATTTATGGAGATTTATGAATAACGTTAGTCAAATTCACATATCAGCTTCTGCCAAATAGCTACAGATATATAAATTGCAAGTAGCAGGTACATAATGAGCAGATTTTCTAATGAATTATGGTATTATTAAATTATACTCGTCGGGATTATGTATTTGTCATGTATGTTGTTTGCAGCAAATGCATTCGTTACTGCTGCGCGGTTAATAAATTTTGCAACAATTGCATTGTGTTACTGAAGTTAACCTTCCTAAAGTAATTGACATTTGTGTGAAATACCAGCACCATACAGGGAGCTGTAGTGTTTAAAGGGCAACGATTTCCGCCGGGAAATGAAATGAATACACAACAGAGCGAAAGTTAGTTTCAGATGGAGTGAAAAGTTCAATTAAAATTAAGAAATTCTTATAATTTTTGACAACCTAAAAAGACGCAACATTTACTTATATTAAAATAACATATAATGAAAATAAGAAAAGACATAAAATGAGAAGAATTAACTTGCAGTCACAAAAGGGTTGAAACAAGGGTGTTCCCTCTCTCCGACACTATTTAACATCTACCTCACACACACACACTTAAGAACTGGCAAAAAAATACCAACTACCAGATACCAATAAGTGATAATCAAACGCTATACACCCTACATTTCGCGGACAACTAGATTTTAATAGCACATGATAAAGAAGACCTGGAGTTTATGACTCGAAAATTGATCGAGGAATTCGAGAGAAGAGGACACGAGGTCTCTTAGTAGGCATTTCTGACGGGGGCGGAAGAAGAAGTACCATGTACTCAATGGCGGCGTATATAATCCTCCGCTGGTCTGGACCACTACAGATCCAGAAAAGCAAGGGGAAACTATCTGAATTACAATCTTCCCAAGAAAACCACTTCATTGATTATGACAGGAAAAAAATAGCAATCGCGAGTCGCGGCGTCCCTTAAATGGGACAGGGGTGCGAACATCATCGGTATTGTCACAATGAAACCTCTAACAATTAGAACATGGAATGTAAGAAGCTTATTATCTCCCAGAACTACGAACCTAGCACACGGAATGAACCGAATACTCATAGATATTCTTGGATTAACCGAAGTAAAATGGCCCCGCACAGGAAAAACTGAAATAGACTCTATATAGACTATATTCTATACTACTCAGGAGGCGAAGATCAAAGGTTTCAACGATATGGGTAGGCTATAGTTATTCGCAAAAATCTGGCAAAAGGCGTCTTAAACTTCTTGTCGACAATAATACAACTAAAAGGGGATAAAACGGACATAAACATAATTACAGTCTATGCACCAACTGCCGACAAGAGCGAAGAAGATATTACGGAAAAGTAAATGAATTAACGTCACAAACGAAAAAACACCACATAAATATTGTCATGGGCGATCTAAAGGCTAAAGTAGGGAAGGGTTAAGTAAACGATGAAGTGGGTACGACCTAGGATTACGAAATGAAGTGCAATTCTACAATTAAGAAGAATACATAATCTCTAATACATGGTTTGAACTGTCGGAAAGGCGACTTTACACCTGGAAATCGCCTAAGGATACAACCACACACAGATACAGGAAACAAATAGACTACGTTTTAATAAAAAAGACATTCAGATCAAGTATTCAAAGTGCGAAAACCTACCCAGGAATGGAGCCTCAGAACTCCGGGATTGTCAAATTCAGGTGGAAACTAAAACATGTACAGAAAAACCTGTCGTTGACATTTGCAAACTTCGAGATAAGGATGTCGCAGAAAAGGTTCAGACAAACATTAGCACAACACTAAAAGAAATAGATCTACCAGGAGATGATGACATTGATAAATATTGGGAACTAATAAAGGATGCATTAGAGGAAGTGACAACAAAAGTCCTAAAGTCACAAGGAAGACAAACATAAACTAAATAGATAACAACTGAGGTCCTTGGGTTGATGAATAAGAGACCAGCATACAAAAACGTAGACTACTGGAAAGCGTATAAATAAATCCGAAAGATTCACAAATAAATCCGAAAGTATCACAAATAAATCCGAAAGATCCATAAGGACAGCGAAAGAAATGCGGTCAGAAAGATGCAGCGAAATCGAAGAACTAGAAAAGATAAATGACAATTTCAACATACACAAAAAACTCAGAGGGGAAAGCGGTATATACAAAAAGAAACTCATACCAATCTTGATAGATGATAGCAAGAAAATAATATTAGAGAACTTTTTAAGACAACCGGACCACACGAAATGAGGGGCCCGATAATACTACGAACAGAAGTTGCAACATGCTATTAGAACTGCAAAATCAGGCAAAGCTAGTGGACCCGATGAACTTCACTCGGAAATACTAAAAGTAATCGACGAAGAAAGTATGGACATCCTTGTAAACCTGTCTAATAGAATCTACAACTCAGGGAAAATCCCAAATGAATGGTCCAATTCCAAAAAAGGCAAAAAATATAATGCGATGATTTCCGACTCATCAGCCTAATTAGTCATACCTTGAAAGAGTTCCTGAATATCATCAAAAACAGAATATATAGAAGATGTGAAAGGTGAAAAACAGCGACGTTCACTCCAGATCCTCGTACAAAAAAGCTTAGATCACCAAAAAGAGATTTATATATGCTTCATAAACTATCATAAAGCATTCGCCAAGGAGAGGCATGAAGAGCTGATCAAAAACAAGCACATTCGCATCATACATGATCTTACTGGAATCAGAAAGCAATTCTGAAGTTTGAAGGAGAGGAAACAAAAGAACTAAAGATAAAACTTGGGGTCCGTCAAGGTTGTATCTTGTCCCTTATGCTCAGAGAAAATCTTTAAAAACTCCTTAGAAGACGTAGAAATGGGCATAAAGATAAATGGCCGACGGATAAACAACGTTCGATTCGGAGATGATTCCTGTTTCTTCGCTGTAAAAAAAGCTTACCTACAACATATGCTAAACCAGGTTCATATGAAGTACGGTATCAGGTCTAACCATGAACATATTAAAAGATAAAGTAATGAAAGTCAGTAGAAGCAGGGTAGAAGTGCACAACACCCCGGAACCATGGACATAACACTTAACAACATCAAAGTCGAGTAAGTCAAAACATTTAAATACCTAGCAACAATTTTAAATGAAAAGTGGGACCCCGAACAATAAATAAAAACTAGAATTTAACAAGCCTTTTAAAGCAACTAGGACGCACTACACTGTTTCCCGCAAATTTCGAAGGTTTAGTCAAGTTGATTTATTAGATTAGATTGGATTAGATTAAGAACGGGTGGACCTCCAGGACCTGACCACTGTGCCCTCTATAGGGCTTTTGTGGTCCCCGGCGTGTTTTAAAGGACTTCTGTGAGCTCTGTCTTGGCTAGCAGATTACAAAGCCTTGACGTTGGTTCCTTTATATATTGGGATGGTCGTGCTTTGCCGTTCCCGAGTTCGTAGTACGCGCTATGTAACTTCGCAGTGGCATAGTATATGCCCTGCGGTCTTTTCCTCTTCCTGACAGGATCTACAAAGCCATTCTTCTGCCTAGCCTATCCGAACCATGTTCTTTTTAAGCCTACATTGACCTGTTAGGAGGCCTACTATTATTCTGACAGTTTTCCTATCTTAGGTTAGGTTAATGTCCTGGATTAATAAGTCGTTTGTAAATGTGGGGTTTCGGCCTATTATCAACTTTGTACATGTCTCTACCCTGGCTGGTTTGTCAACCAGTTCTGAGATTTTATTGCAATCAATTTTCCTCTTCTTTGTGATTGTCTTTGAAACAATGCAATAGGGCTTCGGGCAGATTTAAGGGTTTTGATGCGCATTCTCGGGCGAGTCTGCCCTGTTATTGCCTCAGATGCCACTGTAGCCTGGCACCCACGCTTGGGTCCGTTTGATTGCACGCCAAGGCTATGCTGGCAGTTCCATTCCAGTCGGGACCTAACCTCGGTGGTAATGATCGCTTTTATTGCCGCTTGGCTGTCAGTGCATATGGCAATTTGTAAATTAGTTACTTTACGTCTCACGTGTCTCTCTCACAGTGTTGTAAAGTCACTATTTCTGCCTGAAATACTTGGAGAGCATGCCAAGACTTTATCTTGGGGTTGACGCTGGGACGTCGGTGAGCCAGGAGAAAGCTATTTGGGGGGGGGGGGGGGGGGGGGTATCCATTATAACCAGGCTTCTCTTCCTGGTATTCCTTACTTAAATTATATTTAGTTGTCATGCTATTTAGGGGTATGAGCTTTATAGGGTCAACCCTTAGCTCGTTATACAGCTCTAGGTAGTTCGCCCTGTGCTGTTTGCTAAGGAGGGTTGACCTTGAAGTAATATTTGGCTTACATGTGTAGCCGCTTTTCAAAATGAGGATGTGTTGTGGTCGTACGTCCAGCAACTTGATTAATTAAGTATTGATTTTTATAAAATTGTGGGAAATAATATAGCGCAGAGTCGTTTGAAATCGTGAGGGGTATGGTTTCGTTGACGTGCGATGTAAACCACCCACTTTTGGTTGCATTGTTATTTACATGACCAAACACCATTTTCTAACTTTTTATAAATAAAAAAATATCAACAGAGGTGTGGGGATCGCTGATTCAAGTCCAACTAAACTATGTCCATTGACTATTTCAAAGAACTTGAACGTTGCACTGCGCTATTTTCTGCAATGTTCTATGCATCAAGACTTAAGTAGTCCCAAAATATGGTTTAAGATATAGTCAACCCGAGCAAACAAATAGAACGTCTGACGCGGCAAAGCCCATATTACTGTTTTTCGATACTCGTCAACGTGCAAGCGTTAGCCAATCTGAGATGTCATGTTTCGTTTATTATTCGTTTCTTATTGGAAATAATTTCAATTACAATGTGATTCAAATTACTTCTGCTAAATTAATAAATATAAACTAATTTTGTTAAATAGCAAAAGTGTGTTTAAATTTTTACAACGTACTAAACACAATGTTTTCAAATCAAGTTAGTATTTCCAATACTAACGCAGCGAAATGCATTTTAGTTTTAAACTTACGCTATTATTCTATAAAATGTAAGGCCATGCGTGCCTTATCACAAAAGTTTGTAAAATACATTTTTACGAGCGTCAAATAAATAACCGTCGATTAATTTAATCTGAATGAAAACAATATGTACCATGGAAAACATATTTAATGTATATTATTTGTATTAGACTGTAATTTGTACTAAAAAATACATTAAATGTATATTATTTGCAATAGACAGTAAATTGTATTGAATCTAAACTACACATAAGTAGTATATGTCGATAGTAATATTATATGAAAAATATTATCAATAGGTGCATCATAAACAATATTGGTCCTTCTACAAGATCCGATTCCTGACGTTCGCTTGGTACGCGGTAAATATTGCACACTCAAAGGGGCAGTCGAATATTGACCTTCGCGTGCAATTGTATTAGTATATCCGTAAACATAAGATGTGTCTTTAGTTCGTTTGTTTTCCTAGTAGTAGTAGTAGTAGTAGATATAGTATTTGTTGTAAAAAATTGTCCTTTATTTGGCATTTCCCTCACAAAAAAATGCTCTTCAACATCAACAACCACAACAAAAATACATAAAAAATTGTAATAAAATGATTTTAATTTCAAAAATTAAAACGTTCAATATGCATTATTTAATATTATATAATTATAACTAGATTATGTTTGCTTTTAATTAATACATTTGTTTACAATACTGCGTAAAATTGAAACAAGAAGTAGAAAAATGTTAGCCACTATAATTTCGTCTTGGGGTATTCATTTTGTTTAATTATATTTTAAAAATAAGGTATAAACGGCCACACCAAGCGTCATTAGGTGGGTCTCCGTGTTTGGTCCTCACAGGGTATCCAATTCTTACTTATGGCTCGACGATGCTACATCCTGAACAACTGGGTTGACTTAATAGATTAGATTAAGAACGGGTGGTCCTCCAGGACCTGACCACTGTGCCCTCTATAGGGCTTTTGTGGTCCCCGGCGTGTTTTAAAGGACTTCTGTCAGCTCTGTCTTGGCTAGCAGATTACAAAGCCTCGACGTTGGTTTCTTTATAAATTGGGATCGTTCTGGAAAGCGTATAAATAAATCCGAAAGATCCATAAGGACAGCGAAAGAAATGCGGTCAGAAAGATGCAGCGAAATCGAAGAACTAGAAAAGATAAATGACAATTTCAATTCGAATAAACTAGGGGTCCAAAACTGGAAAGAAAAATTACATAACAGGAAAGCATAGAAGAAAATAGTAGAAAAGGCCAAAACGTACAAGTTCTATGAAAGATCAAAGAAGTATTGAAGGAAATAAGAGGCTGATCGCCTGAAAACACGGATCAAGGGAGTTCGAGAAAGCCTCCGCGGCTGTAGAGCCAACTGAAGAAGAAGCAGGAACAAAGACACTTCACGGATCTCAGTAACTGGTCTTAAACGGCCGGAGGGTTGCAAGAATCTTCCGCTTCCAGATACAAGATAATATAGAAAAAATCGCAACCTGAAACGTAACAGCCTCTTCGAACCAGATTAAATCCACAACCTCACATAAGAAATACAAAGACAAAAAGTCAACATTATGGGCGTCATAAAAGTAAAATGGCCTAACAACAGGATATATATACACAATGCCAAACCACACCATTTACTACTCAGGCAACGACGAAACAAACAAAAATCGCAAGCATGGAGTGGCGATTATAATAGACACTCGGAAATGAGTATCATCCTGTCAATCTTGGAAAGAGTCATACTCCTACAACTTAACAACAAAGCCATCGCAAATTAAATATAATTCAAGTGTCACAGCTGAGGAACTGGACGCATAGTACGAAGAATTTTATTAATGCATAAAGAAGGCTCCCTGTGGAGCCGCGCGGTAAAGTAAAACACAGGACTTGCACACAGCAGGATACGATATCAAACCTCTGTGTCGCGTTTGCATGAATCCTAGTAGGAATACCTGCGCTCCACGGTGTTTCAGATGTCAGTTGGTACGCTGTTGGTACGATTGGTAACGTAGCACCCTGTTACAAAAAACGAGGTAAAATTAGGCCCTGTGTTCCTAGATTGGAATTATACGATATACACAACTACTACTACTAGAGAAGGCCCTACAACTCACAAAAAAGAAAATATAAAAATAATAACGGGTAACTTCAAAACAATAAGCTGGGCTATAAATGAATAGATCTGAAAGAAAATTAATGGTGATAAGCCGAAATAACCATGCAGGAGTCTCTATGACGGTGTTAGTTCCGGTATACCGACAGGATAGCTCGCGACTAAATAGCCCGCGACAAATTAACCTCGACAAAATAGCCCACGTCGAAATAGCCCCCCGACAAAATAGCTGCAGGTGATTTTCATCCAAAACCGGGGAAAGATGACTACACCTTTGCCATATCAATCAGCCCAATTAGCCTCACGTCGTTCATGCTATAAATTGGCTATGTGATCGACATATAAGGAATATACGGCTATTTAAGTATTCGGTTCATGCCAAACAATATGCATAGGAAACTCAACGGAGTCCGTCCTCCACGAAGTTGTGAGTTATATCGGACTTTCTGCATTGGGTGTATTCACACACATCGAAGGTTCTTTCGATAAGGCTACTTTTGATACTATTGAGAGTAGGTACGAAACATGCTGATGTGTAGAGCCGTTAGCGTTAATGTAGGAATCGCCACTGTTAGGCGAATGGTAACTGGGAGCTGCCCACAAGGGGCAGTTCTATCACCACTGCTTTAGAATGTAGTGGTCGTGTGCCTTGTAGACCCTTTGAATTCAATGGAAGACTACGAAAGTGTTCTGGGCAGTATTATGCAGAATAAACTAAGAATAGTAGAAAACCGTCTGATGGTAAGATATAAGATTGAGATGGTTTTGTACAAGAAAAAACAACCCGTAAGCTGATATCACAAGTAAAATATCTAGGAATTTATATATATATATATATATATATATATATATATATATATCTATATATATATGTGTGTGTGTGTGTGTGTGTGTGTGTGTGTGTGTGTGTGTGTAAATCCACCTCTTAGCAATCTATATATCTAGATTTCGATCTTATTAGATCTCATCAGTGTAGCTCAGCTAGTGAGGATGAATTCATATCGTAATATTACCATATGGGTGTGCATTGCTAATTGATGTGGTGCCACCAGATGGCGTTTAAATTTCCTCCTATGTGGTTAGTATATCATTGATCTAGGAATTGTTCTATGTACTAAACTAAATTGGTGCATCTCAGAACAAAGACAAAGTTAGCAATCAAGGCCTTCTAGTAATGTCGCAGGGCAATTGGGCACTCATGGGAATTATCGCCTGTTGTCATCGTGTTGATTTGTACAGCCATTATAAGACCCATATGTACCTTACACAGCTATAGTTTGGTGGCTAACTAGAGCAACAATAAAACTGCAGCATGTACAACTTGTGGTATGTTGTGGTGTAACGGGTGCTATGGGAACTACTGCTGCTGCATCGATTGAAACAATGCTAGGCCTCCCACCTTTCGATATATTCCGGGAGACGACGAAGGCAGCCTACAGACTGCAGGCGGTAGACCTATGGAGGTGTAGGGGTAGTATAGACAAACTTGAGCAGATATTAATAGATGTATGTAGAGCTATTGTCCTGTTGAATCTGCGGTCAGACCAAATGATATCGGGCTATCTAAACAGGCACTTCCGCATCTGTTCGTAAATAAAAGATCATCTGACGTCTCAACCAATTTTGATATATCTGAATATACAGATGGCTCGAAAAACTCTATAAGTTCCGGCTACGGAGTACACTCTGATCAATTAAAATTACCAATTTCTGTCAATGCGGGTAGCTTAAATCTATTCCTGCAAACGAAGGTCCTTGCAATTATCGGTGGAGTGGAAGAGCTCGCTACCCAAATAATGGAAGATACAAGGATATATCTGCAAGGGCAGCACCACGGCAATACAAGCACTAGAATCTGTAAAACTGACATTTATGCTTATATACGAATACTACCACGTCTTAGAGAAAGTTTCCTTCCGCAACAGGTTCTCTCTGGGATGGGTCAAGGGGCATAGTGAAATAACACCAAATCAGATGATGTCTTACATGTGTCAACATGCAAGAAAATTCATACTAGGTCCGAATACTGTACGTTTTTCAACACGTCTCTCGAGAGTAGACTTAAATAATGGTTACAGGAATGGTAACGGATCATTGTACGCTAAAAAAGCATCTCAGCAGAATAGGATACGCTACCGATCCGCTATGTAGAGGATGCAACCAACAGGAGACTCCGAGACATGTACTCTGTGAACACAGCCATCTCCCAAAGGCTAGCTAGGATTGGCACCTCCAGACTGGATATACGCACGCTAAGCATCATCCCTGCAGTTTTTCATAACTGTGGGATGGATGGAGGAGTGCCAACTAGAATTCTAACTAGGGGATGAACAAAGGTTCCACATAACTGGATCAAGTGCATTCTGCAAATGAGCTCCCAGTAACCTTCTGTTATTCTAAATCAATCAAATGCTTTATAAATATCCATGGTAACTTTGTAACTTATATACCTATAAATCAGTGATTCTCAACCTATTATTCACGATACACTTTCAATAATTAAAAAAATTGACGGCACACTTTTTCTCTTTGCTTTTCATGACGCCATTTTTTTAACCAAAACTATTTTGATTCTATGCATTCGTAAATTTTAGCCGCACAATTCAAGAATCTCGCGGCACACTAAAGTACCGCGACACCGTGGAGAAACACTGTTATAAATAGTTATAAGTCGATACTACACAATTTCATCAGGATTCACAATCACAATGTAATCACACCCACCAATTTGACATTCATAAATGTTTCACGCACTTTAGTTTAAATTATACCTACATATTTAAATGTTGGCGGAAAGGCCAAGGGCCGATAGCCTAATAAAGATTGATTTTCCATTCTATTTAATGTCTCCCGAAATGGGATAATTTTTTTAAATGTTCAATTATGGGCGTATTTTGTGAATACTATCTTATTTCTCACTGACATTAAAATACAGCCTGTATGAACGTATAAAAAATATGTACATCGTATTATCAGTATTATGGTACACAATACGTAAATAAAACAATCGCGCCCTAGGGATGTGCAAACAGCTGCTTGTATCCTTGATTTCATAACAATGCCCCGTTTTGAAACCAAGCGAACAACTAGAGAACTGTGTTTTGAACAAATTCGCAGGATACAATACTTCACCCATATATTTATACATATCCGCCTTCTGCATACTCAAAATAAATGTATTTATCTTTATAAAAAGAGTGATATTAATTATATATATTATATAATATATATACATTAATATTTAAAATATTTAAAAATTAATGAATTAATTTTTTTTTTAATGTTGATCTGAATTTAAAGGATATATTTCATCTACACTATTACTGATCAACATTAAAAAATAAAATAATTGATATAAAAAAGTACGCCCGAGCAGGGACTTGAACCCTGGACCCTTGGATTAAAAGTCCAATGCTCTACCGACTGAGCTACCCGGGCTTATTGAAAAACTCGTCTACTTAAGTATACAAGCAGAAACGTATGCAACTCAACATACTTGTGTATATTACATTACATATATTGATTGCCTAGTATCTTTATAATTATAGTGCTCTGTGCTAGTACCATATAAAATATTACTTTCCAAGCGACATAGTTGCATCGAGAAAGATCATAAAAAATGGTACAACAAAAAAAATATGTCAAAAATGTGAAAAAAAAGTAATAAAAAAGTCATGAAAGTCAAAATGTAAAAAAAAAAATAAAAACCCAAAAGTTGAATATGTCGAAAATGTTATACAAAATTAAATAGGTAATTCGGAAAGTCGTGTGGTGCCCACACCAGATATTTATTATACATATTACATTTCACTTCTTAAGTCTAGTAACTTACAACACTGCCGTATGTCATATTAATTATCAATGTTTTTTTTTCTGACGTTAAACTACATATTTTAAACTCTACTCTATATTTATTGGCATGTAAAATTTTGCAATCTAAGTTCCTAATGATCGCGCCAAGATGCAAGTGCTATTAAATCGCATCGAACATCGATTTAACTTAAGATAATTATATCGCCGGAAGCGCTAATGGCTAATTACACGAGTCGTCGGCCAGGTGAGTGCTAGTAGAGTGCCTCATCACGTCGGGGGCGGTAATTGTATTTTCTTTGATAACGCCTACGAGAGATATCCGCGCGCGAACTATTAAAATTCCTAATTGAAAATCAATAAGTATAAAATCTGAAATCATCACTGCGTCCGGTGAGAATTTTTAAATTTTTAACTCCCATTGCTGCATGTAGCGGCACCGTATGGCTCAACTAGCTACTAGTAGATGCGTTATGTTGGCTACTAAATCATAGATGTCGCTACGGGTAGCGGGATGCGATTTAAAAGTTGTAAGATAACTGGAACATGATTGAAATTATTGAAAACTCGTGTCGCACGTCATAATTCTTCATGCTATTTAATCGTAAGTGGCACTGTTGTTTTATTAACGATAGTAATGTTTTATTATACGGGAAACCTCCATATATAAATGTATAATTACATTTAATTACTGGTGTCATTTTGTAAGGACTATAAATTATACAATTATAATAATAGAAATTATTATTAGAAAATAAATAAACAGATTTTAGTTAGTTAAAATTGAGTTTGTAAAATGTGATAAAAAAAAACAAGTAAAAATCGTATAATTAACCGTTAAAATTAAGTATGACAACGATGTTCCACAATCCAATTAATATTATATTAATATCAAATTAATATTATTATAATAATATAAATTATATAATCATATAAACGGATTACACTACACATACACGTTGGTACCTTACCTTACCTAAACACTTAATATTAAAAAAATCTTAGACAGATAGATTCGTCAAAGTAAGAAAGTAGTAGTATAGAATATATTGTATATTACTAAAGTTAAAATTTAAAATCTAATGGTATAGTGCAGGGGGAAATTATGATAGTTAAATAGTATGAACAAAGTCTTCTCCTAGAAATTCATTAACATTTTAGTATGCTTTGCTTATTTAATAATCACTAATTTGTCTTTTGAATGTATTAAGATTAAGAGATTGGATTTCGACAGGTAGTATTGTAAAATTTCGTACAGTAATATCGTGTGCTGTTTTGGGAGGTTTTGAAATGCAAAAAGAGTTTTTAAACTTACTACAGTGCCGTGTGAGGTAAGTGTGATTTAGTTGGTCATACCTAAGCTGTATGTTGCCGTGTATGTAGTAGACAAGTCATTATATATACACTTGGCAGGGTTAGAGTTTTAGGCCCAAAAAGGCCTGCTGGCAATTGTCTCTGTACCCGATAGGTACAAGTATCAGAATATCCTTCTTTTAGTAAAATCGTTTAATTATCATTTAAAATTAATTATGAGAACGACAACATGTTAACAATTCAATTAATATCAAATTAATATTATTATATTAATATCAAATTATTATTATTATATTAATATCAAATTAATATTATTATACTAATATAAATTACATAATTAAATAAGCGAATTACACTTTTCAACATACATGTTGATACCTTACCTTACCTAAAAACTTATTCTTTAAAAAATCTTAATTAATACAATTCTTGAAACTAAAATTAAATGATAATATAATTATGTGTGGCATATATCTAGCTTCTAAATTAAATGATATTTAATTATTTTGGCCATTTAATAACGTCTCAGTGCGAGAAAAATCACGAAACAATCAACTTTCCGAGAATAATATTATTATTTTAAATCATAATTAATTTTAATTCTTGAAATTATAATTAAATAATGAAGTAATTATTTTTGGCACTTATTTAGCATTTAAAATTAAGCTTACTTTTTTTTTCTGGTCAAGTAATGAGTAAACGTCATAATGCGGAACATGCGGATATAACCTTTAGGTACAGATTTTTTTTAAGAACTTTAATTCTTGAAAATTAGAACTAAATGATCTCATAATTATATTTTGAATTTCAGCTTCAAAATTAAGTGTTTTGTGTTTGTGTTTTTTTTGGTTTATTAATAACGTCTTCATGCGGGTAGTTTCAAAGACACGTAATGTTTCAATAAAAATTTTGTGCTTAATAATATTATTAAATTTAATTCTGGTAATTACAAATAAACAATAATATAATATGGTTAGGCACTTCTTTATCTTAAACACGAATTGTAAGTAAGAATTGTAAGTTTATTTTGGTTAATGAATAGATAGATAGATAGATAGATAATATAGAAAATATTGTATATAGTTAGGTCTAAATCCCGTATGACATTATCTAGTTTCCTATATCGTTTTATATATAAGAATTGATATATTAAACTGTATAACTTTCTAAATGGAAAATTAACATTGTGTATTAGGGTGTTGTTATTGTTAGGTGAATTTATTATTATTCAGCCGCTATATCATTTTCTACATGTGTGTATGACACTATGTAGTTTGTGTCTGCATCGAAAACGATATAAGAAACTAGATAATGCCATACGGGCTTAAAAAGGCCTGCCGGCAATTGTCTCTGTACCCGATATAATTATGCAAGTATCAGAATAGTCTTTATTTTGAGTTTAAAAATTCGGTGTATCAAAGAAGCATGCCTCCAGATACCATAGGTTATATGGGGGGTAGATCATGCCAAAGTAGGCTACAGGAAGGGCATCCAATTGATACCGACAGACAGCGAATAGCAAAGATACTACGAGATGGTCTAGCTGCTAAATCATAACGTCTCAATGGGGAAAACTTCAAGACACATAATGTTTTCATTATTAAGTAGCCTATATTTCAAAAACTAGAGCTGCTACGTAAAGAAACCAGGTATTTTTGGTATCGGCACATAATTTTCATTTTGTTGCCCAATATTATAATAATACTTTAAATTCCACGTCTCTGTTTTATGTATTATTTATTGTATATATATGCCTATGATTATGATAGTGTATAGTTTATCAGTGATTTCGCATTACATTTGTTTATATTACCGTAATTTGAAGTACGAGGCATATCCAGAAAGTAAGAGTACTGAGGCTCTCACGGTCGGAGGGATTTTATTTTCATCATGTTGGCCACACGGCAGTGTAGCCTGACTCCTCCCCTTTGCACCGAGACCGGTTCGAAGTCAGTACGTTGAGAACTGTTGACACGACAACAAGTTTCGTGAATAATGTCAATCCAATCTCCCGCCAAGTGCGAAATACGCGGCGTCATCCGTTATCTCGTTTGGAAGGGAAAACCTTCACTTGAGATTTATAATGAGGTGAAAACTGCATATGGTGAGCATAAGCTATGAATCGTACAAATGTGTACAAGTGGTGTCGCGAGTTTAAAAACGGTCGTACGTCTGTGCATGATGATCAGAGGAGCGGAAGACCTTCAATTGTGACTGACGAAATTGTGGAAAAAATTGAAAATTCGCTCTGTGACGATCGCAGATTGACTGTGAATGAACTTTCTGCGATGTTTCCGCAAATCTCCAGATCTCTACTACACGAAACAATCACAGAAACCCTCGGATATCGGAAACTGTCCGCGAGGTGGGTCCCAAAACAACAGACAGACCAGCACAAGTTGAATCGAGTGGAGGCCGGGCAAGAGTTTTTGAGGCGCTGGAAACTCCATGGAGATGAATTTCTCCGCTCCATCGTAACTGGAGATGAAACTTGGGTAGCACACCACACGCCCGAAACCAAAAGACAGTCTCAACAGTGGCGTCACACCTCTTCACCCTCCGCCAAAAAGTTCAAAATCACAATTTCAGCCAAGAAAATCATGCCATCCGTGTTTTGGGACTGTCAAGGCATAATTTTAATCGAATATCTGCCTCAAGGGGAGACCCTCAACTCTGCAAGATACTGAGACCTTAAAAAAATTGCGGAGGGCGATTCAGAACAAGAGGAGACGCATGCTGACAAAAGGAGTCAATGCCAGACCACACACGACCAACGCCACGAAGGAACTGCTCGCCTCGTTTAAATGGGATGTCCTGAACCATCCCGCGCATTCCCCTGATCTAACACCTTAAGATTACTATCTCTTTACCTCCCTGAAGCTGCACATGGGTGGAAAAAGGTTTTTAACCGACGAGGAGGTAAAGGAGGAGTTGGAGAAGTGGACGAAGGAGTTGGCGGGAAACTACTTCGAGGAAGGCATCAAAAAATTGATACCTCGCTACACCACCTGCATAGAGAGGAATGGCGACTATGTCGAAAAATAGCTTTTATTATGTACTAAAGTTTCACGTAACTTTTTTGTTTAAATAAAAAAATTTAACACCTACAAAAATTCAGTACTCTTACTTTCTGGATATGCCTCGTAATATTTGCAAAATTGTAAAAATTGATTCGATAGATGAAGTTTGATGTTGCATCCTTAAACGAAGTTGAGTTAAAGTTTATTTTGACAGTGGACTAAGTCACTTGCACTGTGATTTGACGAATTAAAAGAAGTACTGGCGAAATACGACAACAAATTCTAAAACTATTCGAATTACTTACATAGACACATTAATTTTGGAAACTGAAGAATTTATGAAACAAATATTAATGTGTCGCCATTCTATATAGTAATTAGATTAAACAAAGGAGGACGTAAATTGTTCAATCTTCTCATAATAATATTGAAAAATAGACCAAATATTGTATTGAGCCATTCCCATTTTCAAACAAGCAAGGTTTTGGCACGATAGAAAGAAAACGAATTACATATAGGGATTGTAATACCAGAGCCAATTTCAATACCGAATAATCGTTATTTAAATTTGGTGATACCAGGATCCCGGTATTAATATCAGTATTTGATAAATAAAATATGTTTTTTTATTAAGGGGGGTGGGTGCGTTGACATAAGAAACATGCCATGGCGGCAATGATAAGAACCAACGCCAACCCCATAGATGTCGCTACTCACTAATATTTTAAATATTTCAATCAATCCGGAAGTAACATTCCACCATGGTTGTCATGGCAACTGTAGTTTGGGGTTACTATGGTTGCCAAACATATATTATATAACATATTATTTTATTAATTTAATACTTTTTTAATACTTTTCGGGCGGCGCTTTAAGATTTGCCGCCCTGTCGTTGGACGGGGTGGACGCATATTAATAAGCTGCTGGAGTTGTAATTTATGTTTCTTATATAAATTTACTACTTTGCATACACATTTTTACATCTGTTTACCACTATTTGCTGCTCCGGGCTTATTGTCTCTTATTCTATCTGTCGCTCCCGATGCGCACAACTCTACCGCGTCCCTTACAACCGGTACATGACCGCAAAACTTGGAACGTACGCCCCGCGGCATGGGCGGTTAAACGAAAGCACGTTATATGTGACAAACTATACTTCTATAGTTTTTTACGTTACGTTATATCGTTAATTGAAATATTTGAATCAACGATAAAACAGAATTATAACAAGATATATAAGATTTTTAGTTTTATGGCCAGTTCTCCAATAAACCCTACCCAACAAACAAACAAATAGAGAGAAGATCCGACATCGAAGGTCAGGGTCCTGCACAGACTACAAGGACCGCAGCGCCCAAAAAGACCATGGAATGCATGCCCTCTGCACCAACAAGCGGTGGTAAAGAGGTAGTAGAGGCTAATAGGCCAACTACCATGCAACACGCTTGTAGAATAAAATCTGCAGAGAAGGCGGGGCTGAAGATCATGGCCGCTCGCCTCTCAGGGTCATCAAAAAGTGGATAACAGATCGCAAGAATGCGAGAAGGATTATCAGGACGCCAAAAGAACGATGATTAAGAGAAACTTACTGAAAGGGGAGAAAAAGAAGAAGAACATATGGTCGCAAAGAGGTCATGTCACCGAAACTCAGAAAAGGCCACACTTCGTAAGAACCCCGCTCGCCCCAACAGCATGCTAAAAAGGCCCGAAAGAGGCCAACCACCTCGTTGAACGAGGCCACTTTCTGACATGCTGTTGGGAGGGGTGAGGCTACAGAACATGGTCTTCTATGGGTGGCAGTGGAGCTGGTGGTGGTGCGTCAGTCTTCCTAGCTGAATTAACAGGAATAGTAAAGTGTGTTAAAATTTTAGCTGAACGGAATATTAAGGATAAACATATCCAAATACTCACCGACAGCAAAGCAGCTCCAAATTCACTAAATGCCAACATATTTGCGTTGAAAAAGCTATATTCATGTCTATACAGCCTAGAGGAGCTAGCTAAACATAAGAAACTATACCTCTATTGGATCAAAGGACATAGTGGTATCAAGGGAAACGAAATAGCAGATGAGCTTGTCAGGAAGGGATCCTTACATTCTCTAACAATTCAAGAGGATGAAATACTCACTGCAGGTATTTTGAAAAAAATAATAGAGCATAGGACACATGCTCTTCACAAGGTAAGATGACGAGAAAACCCGGGTTGCAAGCAATCAAAGGTAGAAATTAGGCAACCTTATACATTTGCAGCCTTAACTTATCTAGAACTAATCTGAAATTATTGACCAACATTCTAACTAGCCACTGCCGGCTAAACAATCACCTACACACGATAGGTCTGGTGGACAGCCCGTTATGTAAAGGGTGCATTAAGAACTAGAAATGGCAGAGCATGTAATATGCCTCTGCCCAGCTCTAGTAAATACAAAGCATCCAATACTACGGTAGTGCTAGCGTAGTATGGCCAGCATTGGCAACTCCTCACCCGCCAGAATTTTGCCAGCTCGCACGCAGAATTGACTAGTGGGACGAGTGAGTAGCCTTAAGGGAGGTTTCACAATGGGGCCATTTTGAGGCCTAAGTGCCTGTAGCTATGCTACCCACCAGTCAACTATGCAGGACTATCCAGGGTGGTGATGTAAGACGGTTTCCCCTTTGCGCAGATGGTAAAGACTAGTCGCCATCCAAAGATCTCTCCTCGCGGCGTAGGAGAACCTATCAGAAGACGGACTACAAGTAAGGTTCGCGTAATAGACCCAAAGGTCAGGCTACTTAGTCGTTACCTGCGCGGATCAGGTAATAGCGGATTGGAAAAATCACAACACTCCAGCCCTTGGAGGGGGCTTCGCTGAAAGCGCTGGAGGGAGAGGTCGCCCCGAAACCATGTACCGTATTTGTACCAAGCGAATACGGGGTAAAGCTAAAGTCCTCCAAAATTCTGCAACTGGCACAAATTAGGGCACTATCCCTACAGAGCAAGGACAAGTATGAAACTTCTCCATGGGCATAGGTTCACATGCGGCCTTGGGGGTAGTATTGCGTACCCCTAGTTCGGTATGGGAAAATGAAAATTCCGGTCGATATAAAGAAGACGGGGAAACAGAGGAACCAGCCCTTATGGAGCCCTCCCAATACCTTACTGCCTAATAGGATAATCGCCCTGGTGCACGCCAACGCGTCCATAGACACGGAGGAGGGAGAAGAAATCGTCGCGACAAGAACTTCGTCGAAGACTCCGACCTCTTAGAAATAATAGCGGGGATCGGGGCCCTAAAGGTTTACACCTGCCCGTGATGCAAGAACCCTGGCTACACGGAGGGAGAGTTGTAGTCCTAAATCCGCAACAAGGTTTAGTACTATACAGTAGAGCAAATAGCAAATCAACAAATATGGCAGGTATCCAAGGAAGAACGGGGCCCAGATAATTGTGGAAACTCGCAACAGAAATAGTAAAATCACACAAAATAGGCTATAAACTCCGGCCTTTTAAATCGTTGGCCGCGGTTGAGCTGTAACAAGTCCTACTACATAAAGGAAGGATATTCTCGTTCTACGCCAGTACAAAATATTTAGAACTAGCATAGCCTGTTAGTACATATCGAAGGGATGGCGGTAAGCTAAAGTTATCTTCTTATCAAATGTCGAAAGAACCAACGATCTAGGTGTATGGTCATATAGACCTATCAGCCTCACGGGTTTTCTCCTCAAGACGCTATAAAGGCTTATAGACAGATACATTGGAAATGGTATACTGAGACCTAATCCCCTAAGCAATCGACAATACGCTTACCAGCCGGGTAAAGTCAACCGACTGGTTGACCTGAACAGTCTACTAGCAAAGATACTGGATGATGGAAAGATAGCCACATCCACGTAGCTTGACATTGAAGGGGCATTCAATAATGCCGCAATACACTCAATGGTCAAAGCACCACGGAAGAAATGCATACCGCAAGTTCTATGGCATTGGGTACAAGCCAGCCTAGAGAACAAGATCATCATATCCACAATCGGCAAGGCCACTATAAGGCGCAAACTGGAGGAGGTGCCCACAGGGCGTAGTACTATCACTGTTAATTTGGGCAGTCCTAGTCGACAATGTCATGAAGAAGTTATCCTCAGAAGTGGCCTAGCGGATGACATTGTGATCATCTCAAAATTCGCGGGAATAATCTCAGAGCGCACACAAAGAGCTCTGAATATAGTGGACTTATGATGTGAGGATGAATGCTTGTCTATAAATCCTCTAAATACCACAATGATCTATACTAAACTATAGAAGCAGAAGAGTACTAACAGGTCTAAATCGCCCGATACTTAAAGGTGTTGAAATTACATTTGCATCAGAGGCTAAATAACTAGGAGTCATCTTTGACTAAAAACTGACATGGAACTCACACATAAGCAAAATTATACAGAAAGCTATATTAACCCTGGGTAGGTGCAGTAGAATGTGTGTTCGTTCAGATATGCCAGAAGAATCGCCCAGACATGGTCTAATAGATTTCACAAGGACGATCGCTCCGGACGAGTATATTTCGTCTAGCTGTAAGAAGCGACAATGCTCGTTTGTCATGCCTATTGGGAATATAAAATGTGTCATAGTGGTTTTTTTTATGTATATTGTGTTCTTACAATTGTATATACGGTATGGATTTTTGTATGGATATAAATACTGTAAATCACGCATGGTTCTGGATGTTGTGGTAATCCAATACAAGACGGCAGAATTGTATTTTCCATAAAATAAAGCATTCTAGTTCTAGCCTTGCTTCTGGTACTTCAGTTTTTTCACTTTTTCACAATATTTCCCATTTTCCGGGATACCGGTAAGAGATAGCATACATCTAACAGGCCATTTGTCGAGCTTGAAATTCTCCATAACTTTGCAATTTGAATAATACTTCGAGCGTTAAAACGAAAAAGTTACGACCGACAAACTGTGAAAACTAAAAAATCACATGTTGCACACAATTTTTGCCATTTTTGGGGAAGACAGTAAGAGACGGCGGAAGGCTCTAAAGGGCCGTTTGTCGGGTTTGAAATTCTCTATAACTTTGCAATTTGAATCATCCTTCTTGCTTTAAAAAGAAAAACAGTTACGGAAAAAAACCCGTGAAAATGCTGAAAAATTACAATTTTCACACCATTTTTTGCATTTTTCAGTAAAACGATAGCGGATAACATCTAAACATCTAATTGCCGGGCTTGAAATTATCTATAACTTTGCAATTAAAATGGCTAAAATTGTGTGATATATGTAGATTTTTAGCCATTTCACGTTTTTTTC
Source organism: Lordithon lunulatus (assembly GCA_963942505.1). Taxonomy (NCBI): domain Eukaryota; kingdom Metazoa; phylum Arthropoda; class Insecta; order Coleoptera; family Staphylinidae; genus Lordithon; species Lordithon lunulatus. The sequence goes on from OZ012673.1 coordinate 18,496,832, forward strand.
GGTCGAATTTGATTTCTTTTTAAAACTAGAAGGATGATTACTAGTTCTAAAAAGAAATCAAATTCGGCTGAAAAAACGTGAAAAGGCTACAAAATTACATTTATGATACAATTTTCGCCATTTTCGGGGTAAGAAGAAATGGTAAGAGAGAACATACATAATTGAAAGTAAAAACTTGTTCAAGATTCTTAACGAAAATTCACGTATTAGAGCATTAGCCTCACGAAAGGGGGTGATTCAGAGCAGTTGCATCATTTGTTATTTACTTCACTAAACACTTCCACAATACTCAAGACAAGACGAGTTTACTTTAGAGAGAGAAATCAATCTTCATTAGGCTATCGGCCCTTGGCCTTTCCGCCATGTGTTTAATTTTGTAATTAATATTTTTTTAATCCTATTTCTTTACGAATTATTATTAAAACACTCTTGAATGGGCTGAATAAAAATTGTTTATATAGATATAATATATGAAAGTAGTATACAATATTGAATCACTCACCTCCAGGTTAAATTCGTGTACTGCCACCGTTGCCCCTGTAACATGAACCTCTTCCGCCGTCGCGACGCCGGCAGCACGTCCGGCAGGCCGCATCTGGGCGTCGTCAAAAGTTTCTGCGTTTTCTCGTCGATCTTCCCGGTGACGGGCAGACCACTGAATTCTTGCATTTCCCTAATAGCTCGCCGCACAGATTCCTCGGTCCTTAACGCACCCGCGCCTTCAACACTCTTACTCAAGTACCCGTATTTCATTAGATAGTTATGCTGCAACAAAAAAAAGAGAGAATATTAATAAAAAAAAGAGAGAATATTAAGAAACTTCGGTATTACATAATACAGAAGTGATTACTTTAGAGATATTATTTCATATTTACAATAAAAACTTTAATCTTTTTATAATAATAATAGTACTATATTTTTTCTATACTTTTTATCATACGAATTTACTTGTAGTTGGCATAAACATATCGATGTGAGACTATACTATACACTCGGCCACTGAGCTGGGTAGTTATTATTATTTCACTACATTAAACGATAACAATGAAGAAATTAAATGGTTGTGGCGTTTACTATGTGGTAATTAATTTTCAATGAATCATTTGTTATTTACTTCACTAAACCACAATACTCAAGACAAGACGAGTTTACTTTAGAGAGAGAAATCAATCAATGAAGGATATGAATCAAACTACTATGCTTTTTATCACTTAATTTATTGTTTAAAACAACCAGCTTCGCTTAAGCACTAGGAAACTTGATAATGCCTACAGCTTAAGCGAAACTAGTTGTTTTAAACAATAAATGTAGAGGTAATAAACATAGTAGTTTGATTCATATCCTTCATTGAACATAATGAACATTAAAATTGTGACAACGGTAGATAAGATGTTATCAGCGCCATCGCGCTTTCTGTTTTATTTCTTGTTGCTGTTCCATAACGTTCCCTCACAAAGATAATAAGATAACAAGGCAATAAAAAGAAATAACATACAAAGATTAAAATTATGGACAAGTGACATACTTACACAAAGCGAAAACGAATACTATATATATATATATATGTAACGAAGAATAAATTTAAAAAAAAAGATACTAAATTCTTAAAACAAAATAAAGAAACAAAAAGATAAAACATAAACCCAAAAAGAACAGGATAAAATAATAAAAGATATTCCCAAACACAAAAGAAACACGCTGTTAATGAGACACCATTTATAGACAGAATCAAGATTTTCGTCAAAAATCTGTCTGTAAATAAAACTGAAAGCGCAATGGGGCCGATAACATCTGCTTTAAAAATAACCCTGGCGCGTTTTGCGAGCATTAATATTCATAAAACAGGAAACGATTGCTCATCTCTTCCGCAAGCGGCCGCGCTTTCTTTTCGGCGAAAATTCCGCGAAATGATAAAGCGCGCGTGGTCACACATAATGAACGCACGGGGGCAGGCAGACGATGGAGCGAAAGAAAAAACCCGCAAGGGGTTATTTAAAGCCGCCGACTTCTTTCGCACTTTAATTCGAATTTATGTTTCCTTTGAATTCTTTTTTCTCGCGATGTCCCACTCGCCGGCCGCAATTTGCTAATTGGGTGCCGCATTTTCATTGCGAATTATATTTTATATGCGGAGTAGGGAAAAAATAATGACACACGACGGCCGGGGGAGCGTTTATGGAAGGAATGAATGGTAGCGTAAATTGGAAGTCGTTAAAAGTACGTGACGAGATAATTAAATTAAATTTATGTCGGTTCGTATTTGTGAATCAATTCTGTATACATACTATGAAATATTGATTGAAGGACATAAAGGGTTACCCAACCTTGGCGCTCGGAAAAACACGTATTAATTAAAAAAAAACAAATTGATGCAGTCATTAAATATAGCAAATGTTTTTTATTTTACGAATATACGTGGTAGTTGTGTGAATAATATGAAGAAATTTTATATAGTTATAACCCTGGGATATAGATAGAGCAAAAAAAGTAGACAATGGTATGGGATTCTCGTTTTCGGGAACCCAGGATTCTGATTTTCCGGTTTTGCAATTCCCTAACCACTCGGCCACTGAGCTGGGTCCTAATTGCTATTTTACAAATTCTTATAATTTTTATTTTCTACGGTTATTTTTTTTAATGCGCGTTGCAATTTTATTTTATGAACCAATTCTGTAATACTGAAAGATTTATTGAATGCACATATTATTAAGCATTGTAATATTTTATGTAGTTATAAATCGATCATAATTTACGACAATATTGTCACATATTGCCGAGTGTAATAAATTGAAAAGTTTATCACGTCAAACAGAAATGGGCTAATAAAAATCTTAATGGGTCGCTAGAGAGCCAGTGTTTGTGCAAAAGAAATGCCGTAAAATTAATTATCACTCATGGGCGCCACGCGGTTTTTTTGTTGTAAATGTCCAACCATGCACATCCGACCAATTAAAATTTTCGTTATCTAAACGAGGGCCGTGCACAAGAGTTAATTATTTGGGGGACCCTCCAGACGCCACATGTCATTCGGCACATTTTTTATAAGTGGATGACACATGGATTTTATACAGAAACTAGGGAAAGAGGTTGAGATATGATACAAGTTGGCTTGATGGTTGTATTTATTAAATGGCCTGTTCATATTATATGTAATGTTATATGAATTACAATAGCTTTATTTTAAATTAAATTAAATTATTTTCAATAAATAATTGATTATTGTTAATGTTAATTTTAACCCCCTCAACATACTAATTATGTAATTTATTCAATTTTTTATTTGTAATTTTACAAAATTGGTGGAATCTCGAATGTCTTTACGTACACTAAATATAAGGAATAACGCCGATATATATATATATATATATATATATATATATATATATATATATATCTAATTAAGTGTGAAGTGTCCATACAGTGGGACATGTGTTCTATTGATAACAAACTTTTAATTGTATTATACTGTTCATGTTTAACTTTTGTATGACCCACGTGGTATGTGTGCCACTGAGTCGAAGGTTTGCTAGTTTCCGCAATCTCAGCTTGTAAGTACTGGCTTACTGTACAATAATCCTCACATTTTAACATTTTAATATTTAACTTTTATTAACTTTTAACTTTATATTATAACATAACTATTCACTCACTATTTTAGCTTCAAATACATTATAACTTTTATATATTCTGTACGAAGATTATTGTTAACAGTTTGGTTTTTTAGTAAATCCTGATGATGCTCTGGATTCAGAGCGAAATATCGATCTAAAGAGAAGAGGTTTCTTTTAGCCCTAATCGCCGCTTTCCCAACAATCTCCCTCTAACTAGTTTTTCGGCGAAAAACTACCCTCAACTATATATATATATATATATATATATATATATATATATATATATATATAAAAGAGTAGATCGCGATTCCGCAACCATTTGTGTTACAACATGGCAATCCTTTAACAATACGTTTCGAATAATAGGTGAATACAATAATGTATTTTTAATAGAGCTATGCTAAGTAATTTCTGTCAATAACGCATGTTCCGCCGCTGGAAGAAATAGACAAACGATTTTCAACACACTTCATAACAATATGGCATTGTTAGAATACACGTTTATAAAGGAAAAACTATTATAAAGCCGACATAAATTTACAAAATTTAAGACCGTGCGTCGACGAAATTTAAAACGCTCGTATTTCAAACAATCCAGCTCACTGCCACCACACAACATTCAGAACTAGTTGTATTTCTCAGAAAACCATTTAAAAGCGACACAATTCAATGAACCAAACCGTACACAAATATTTTTATGGGGTTATTTATACCAGACAGAATGTATTTAAGGTTCATTAAATTATTTGTGCATCATGCATAAAGTCGTAAATTTTAAATTATAATGTACTATTTATAGAAGGGTTTAAATTATAGTTAACATTTGTAACTATTAATTCAGAAATAATCGAAAATTATGTTGTATTATGGAGAAAGCATGAAATATGATTATACTATATTAGAAGCTTACTTTTATTTCGGCTATCGGCCAAAGGCCTTTCAGCCACTTTAAATTTTTATATACAATACTAGGAGATATTTTCGTAGTTGATAATTTTTAATTGCGTTGTCCGCAACAATGAATTTTCAGTGATTCTTTTAAATTGCAGCTTACTATTTTCAATCATAACATTTTAATTGTAAAAAATCAAGACCTTACTTAAAATATTGCTATTATTTCAAAACACTAAATACTTCAATTAAATAATGAATAATAAACACATGAAAAAGGACAGCACACAATACATAAATAAAGGTCGGTCGGTTTCAAAACATAGTCTTCGTGTTATATTAGGGGATTAAACATGTTACAGTTCAAATTACTTTATTTGAACTGTAACATGTTTAAGAAAATAATACCTGCTTGAATCAATAAATCCATAAATAAGGTGATATTTCAATAAAACCTGTCTGATATATTATTTACACACTCAAAACTCTTTATATTAGTCCTATCAGTCATAAAAATTTTCGTTTTTTTTCTTGGGTTGTTTCAGTTTTGAATGTCTTGCCTGTCTTACCAAACAAAATGGCATGTGAATAGCTTTGTTAGTGTTTTTCTCTTTGACTTTCTGCATCAGTGTATGATGTCTATTTGGACATAGTCAGTGTTCTAGTATATGCATATGTGTAATGGATTATCAGGCTATCGCGGCGTTGTCCATTTAATTTTTTTTTTCGTGGCGTTGGTTATATATATATATATATATATATATATATATTTGCTTTTTACCTTTAGGTGTAGGCTATTACATTTACATTACTTAACATTATACTTTACAATTATTGTTGTTGTTTATACATTTGTAAATACTTTTCTCTCTTTTGTGTTCGTCGCCACTTCTCTTGATTGTTTAACTGTCTTTCCTTTCTTGATTATTATTTCCTCTATTCTGTTGTCCCACTCTTTTCTTGGTGTACCTCTTCTTCTTTTATTTCCAGTTCTTGAATCCCATACCTGTTTTGTTTGATTATTTTTTGTCCATCCTAATTAAATGTCCCCACCAGTTTAGTTGTTACTTTTGTGCCTCTTCGTTAGTTTCCACGTCTCGCTCCCATATGTCAGTATAGGTCTATATATGCTTTTGTATATACTTATTTTTATCCTTCTGCTGATCTCTTTTTTATTAATCAGTATATTGCGCAATGCGTGGTATGTTTTAACTGTGTTGTTTATTCTGTTTACTAAGTTCACCTTACATTTTTCTGTCTTCTGTCAGTGCTACTCCTAGGTATTTGAATTGTTTTACTTGCTCTATTTTGTGCTGTTTTATCTTTATATTTATTTGTTCTTTCCGGTTTCCTATTATCATCACTTTTGTTTTGTTATAATTATTTTTTGTTAATTAATGTTATACTTTTCTATGCTCCTTCCGATATTTTTACTAGTTTCATGTTTTTGTAACCTATGCTTTTTTGATTTCTGGTTTCATACTCTTCATTATTTCATCCATGTATATGATAAATAACGTAGGACTGAGCCCCCCTGTTTGTCTTCTTAGTCCAGTGGTTGTCTTAAATGTTGTTGATGTTTGTCTCTTGTGTATTATTGCAAGGGTGTTGTTGTTATATATGTTTTGTATTCATTCGACCTGCTTTCTTTCTACACCTCTCTCTTCCAGAATTTTACATAATTTATTTCTTGGGATCATATCGAACGCTTTTTCTTTTTCTGGGTCTATGAATCCTAAATATGTGTTTTTATTATTTGTAGTTCTTTGTTCTGTGATTTGTTTTATTGTGAAGATGTTGTCCTGTGTGGATCTTCCTTTCCTAAAACCGCATTGCGATTCTTCCAGTGTCTGTTCTATTCTTGCTATTATTCTCTTGTTTATTGTCTTTTCTAATATTTTCATCCCTATGCTTATTAGTATTATGCCTCTATAATTTGAGCATTTCGTTTTATCCCCTTTCTTGTGTATCGGTACGATTAGTGCTGATTGCCAGTCTTTTGGTATGATATTTGTGCTCCATATGTTGTTCAGTAGTTTCCGTAGTTTTTCTTTACCTACGGAGCCCAGGTGCTTGATCATTTCCGCTGTAATCTGGACTTGTCCTGGTGCTTTTCCTATTTTTAATTCCCTTATTATTTCGAGCAGTTCTTGTTCCTTGATACTCTCTGTATCTGCTTCTGTGTTGTTTTTGCCTCTAATTCCTGTCTTTTTTCTTTGTCGTTAGTTAGTAATTCTTCAAAATATTCTTTCCATCTTTCTAATATTTCTTCGTTTTCCTTCGACATTCTTCCTTGTTTGTCTTGTATGTATCTAATTTCTTTTTTCTTTTCTGCAATCTTTTAGGGTTTTATAAAGTAGCTTTTGGTTTTCCCTTGCGTTTTTTTTTATTGTCTCCCCGAATTTTTCCCATTCCTTGGTGTTTGCTGTTCTAATCTCGTCTTTTACTATTTTTCTCTTGTCTCTGTATTTTTTGTAGTTTTCGTACTTTTTGTCGTTTAGGTATCTTTGCCATGCTTTTTTCTTTTCTTTTGTTTCCTCTCCTCTCTTTCCTCCGACCACTAGACTGTCTGTTGTTTCTTGTTTGTGCTTTTATTCATACCACATGTCTCTTGTGCTGTTTCAAGCATATTTTTCTTTAGTTTATTCCACATTTCCTCTACTTCTTCTCTATCGTTCGTCACTTCTATCTCCATCTCCATTTTCTCCATATATGTTATTTCTGTTTCTTTTTCTCTAAGTTTTTATGATCTTATCTTGTTGTAGTTTATTGCTATATTTGGTCGCTGTATCCTTCTGTCACTATCTTGGTAGTCTTCCTTAATTGTCGCACAACCAGATAGTGGTCACTTCCAATTTCGTGGCTTCTTTTTACCCTTGTATCTATTATTTTGCTCCTTTTTCCTTGTTCTATTAAAACATAATCTATTATAGATTTTTCGTTCCTGCTTACCAATTCCCTTGTGTATTTGTGTATGTCTTTGTGTTTGAATAGTGTGTTCGTTATTACTAGGTTGTTCATTCTTCAGTAATCTAGCATTTTCTTCCCATTTTCTTTAAGTACGTCTTCGCCATTTCTTCCTTTCGTGAAGTTTGATCTTTTACTTCCTTACCAATTCTGCTGTTGAAGTCACCCGCAACGAAAACTTCTCCTTTGGCTGTTTCGGTTGTTTCGCTGAGTTGTTTCCAAAATGCTTCTTTGTTGCTCACTACATCATCTTCATTTAGCCCATATGCTATAATTATTGTTCTGGTTCTGTTTCTTTTAGTGTTACGGTTAGTATTCTTGGTGATATTTCTTGCCATATTTCTATTTGGTGTTCGATGTCTCTATGCATAATGCATCCTACACCTTCGGCTGCCCTTTTATCCTTGTCTACTCCGCTGTATATTATTTTATGTTTATTATTGGTTGTGTATATTCCTTTCCCGTTTCTTTTTGTCTCCGTTATTGCCAATATATCTACTGCCATTCTTACGAACTCTTTCCAGTTCTTCCTCTTTTCTTCATATTTTGTCTTTCTCTTTTTTTAATTTTTATTTACCTTTTGTGTCTCTATCGTTTTTTCTAGTTTCTGTCTGTGTATGGTTTGTTTTGTTTACATTTTATTAGATTTATTTTATTTGCATGGCCTTTTCTGTCTTACTTTCCTGTGTTTATATAACGATATAAAATTTGTATACGATCGTAAACAGAATTAACCGAATAATATACTACAAAAAAGTAGATAGTGTCATTTAAGAAACAAAAGTTGTATACACTTCCGGCCAAACCGGAAATGAATGTTATTTCTCAAATATGCCGCAATAATAATTTACATTATTAGTGCAGGAAGGCAAGTTTCCCGAATGAGCGAATGAGTTTACAGGACGATCCTTCGGCTCGTGCTGTATTAAGAGGGAATTCGGGAAACGGCCTTATCGCACGAATAATGTATTTTATTTTTTGTACGAATAAATACTTAATATTTATTTAATGTAATTTAAAGTTGTTGTGATAAATAGTTTATGTCACACTGCCAATTACATATAATTTAAAGTCATTTTCTTCAAAATTCTATTTATTCAGTACCATATCGTTAATTGTTAATGCTATTTGTAGTATAAGAGGTGTACGCTGTGTATGCATGCATTCTCATATTTATAAATACACATTTATATTGGTACCGAATTTTAAGTTGGCAACACTGGCTACTTCCCGCACTAGTGCGGGAAGTAGTATTTCCCGCACCCAAATCGAAGCGACTTGTCTTAGGACATGAGTACAAAAAGTAGTTTACGTCATACTGAATTACAAAATACCTGTTTTTCGTCAATCGTGGAATAAAGAAGTTACAGCGTGTTCCCTCTTATTTGGATCATACTGTCTATAATTTGACGTAACATTTGACCCCAACCCTTAATAACTAACTAACACATAACCAGAACCGTCAAGTTACTTAAAACCTGTTTTTATTTTTTTATTTTAAATTAGCGACAAACCCTAATGGAAATACTAAGGGTAAACGTAGTAGAAATGTGAATGCACTAACATGGTTTGTGCAAATACTAAATATACCAAATTCGAGGTTAAGCGTGGGATAACGTTTATACTTTTCTTATGGTGCCCATTGTGAAACAGTATTGTGTGTATTGAGCTTTTATCAAGAACTATGCAGCGAAATGGCACAATATTTGTACTATATAATAATACTTTTTGACTTATTTGTAGCAACATCTATGCAACAGTATGACATACATTTTTTACTAATTATTAAAATTAGTGTATCAATGGCTCTGATACTTTTTTTTTATAAAAACTATTTCGTTATAAAAAATAATGACCATAATCTTTAGTTATAAAATGTGGAAGATCATTAAATCTTACAAAATAAGTTTCAGAGCCAACAATACAGAAATTGTAATAATTAGTAAAAATTGTATGCCATTCGGTTGCATAGATTTTGCTAAAAACTCAATACTATTTCACAATTCAGTATAAATGTAATTCCACCCTTAACGAAGACAAACTGCACTTACTGAAGATAACAAACAAGAAAACAAGCGGTAGGTAGATCGAGACAAAACTGGAACGACGAAATTGGGAGCATATTGAAGAAAAACTGGAATAGTACTGGAAAACTGGGCTAAAGATGTGAAAGAAAAATAAAAGAATACTTCAACACTGGATAATGCCAGTAAAAGAATAATAATTATGATTGACTGAATCGATAAATTAATTATTAGTTATTATTATTAATAATAGCCTATCTCGAGTTAAGGGTTGAAAATGAGAATAGCTTTGTTAGGGTTTTTTGTATTTTTAATTATTAGTTATTATTATTAATTATAAGTGTTGATAAATCTGTACAATTTATTATTAATCACTTAAAGGATGCTACATTAACCAACGTGCATTTAATTACAGTTCGCATTAAAATGTATTTGCATATATAATGAAAATCCCAATAAACAAGAGCAGGTCTGTAAAAATATATATTACAGGTATGTGTGGGATAAAATATTATGTTTGAATTAACATACAAACCGAATAAAATCATCTACTGAACTTGATTCTGTTTGCATTTTGTATATGTCTGTTATAGCCAAGAGTGAATTAAACTACAATTATACTTCACAAATTTGATAATAATTGCACAATTAATATGTTATTGTGGATAGATTGTAATAAGTTATATTTATACGTACATTATTATTTACAAGTCGTAATTAATTGTTAGTTATTTACATTCATGTGACTTTGAAGTGTTGTAACTGTCGCTTGTTGTTGTTTTAATATAATGGTGCGATTTATTATTAATTGTTGTACGAATGACGGGGTAATTTATGTGTTCACATTGTTGAATAATTAATGATGACAGAATAATATTTAACTAATAATATCACGATTCAAACTATAAGACATTTCATGTTTAGGGATTGCAACACCCTAATATATAATAATACCATAATTTTGATATTTAAATTAAGGTTGCCATCTCTAAAGTCACTAACCAATGACAAAGCGCGTTATGTCAAAGTTTATATGTTATCAACTAAAAGCAAAAATATTTTAATTTTAACTAATCTATAGGTTGAAATAAACATAAATAATCTTAATCCCAATTAAACCCAATAAAATTCTAAAAACTAAATTCTGAGATCAAGTTGTTTCAGTATTATCAGTCTTATTAATATTTCCTATTGCCTTCAGAACATCTTTTTCTTCTTTTTCATCTATTTAGTAATATACTATATTACTAATTCATCCATTCATCTATCATATAATTCGATGTTTCATCCTTGTAAAAATAAAAGGTTATTTTGAACATAGTCCATAGAGTATATTAATTTAAATAAATCCATTCAATCAAACTCGTTAACAGTAAATCGCAAAGAAAAATGCTGACGCAGGACCTGTTCTATTTAGTAATATACTATATTACTAATTCATCCATTCATATATTAGTTTCTTATACAGTGGTGGCCAAACTTTCCGGTTTTTAAATTATAGTCGGTGGTCTACTAACATCGTATGTATTATATATTATACATACTTATATATACTTATATATACTAATATATACTTATATATACTTATATATACTTATATATACTTATATATACTTATATATACTTATATATACTTATATATACTTATATATTAGTAAGTCATAATAAGAAAAGAAGTAATTTAATACTAAAATAAGTTTAAATTTAAAATAAATATAGACAATACTAATACATATTCAATATCAAGTTATGATGATGAGAGAATATAATGATTTGTTCTCACAAATTAACTGTTTATTAATAAAACAATATCTGTACATTTTCAGACAGGCGGGTGACTAGGAATAGTTACGCGGACGACGCTTTGGCCACCCCTGATCTTATACATTGTTTTTTCTTTATGCTTCTATTCGTTTCCGGTTTAGCCATTATATTTATTGACTCTTTATCTGTGTATTTCGTTAGTGTATGTCAGCGTTTTTTGCATTTAAATTTTAAAAGAAAGAGTATTTGTGGAAAAACATCTCAAATGATGTAATATTTTTTTTTTGGGACCACCAAACATTTTTCACGACCCCATTTTTAAAAACCACTGGTGTTGATGATTTGATCATGCTTTCAACGATCTTTGGTTAGGTTTGTTCACGGTTTAATATTATGTGATAATATGGTAGTATGCAGACCACCGCCGTAAGCGCCACCTTACATCCTTTACTTATCAATAAATTAAAAGAATTCAATGAAAGTGCATATAAATTTATATTAGACATACACAATTACACAATATTAAAATATCTATTAGGTTTATTATTATATTTCATAAGTATTTGTTAAAATAAGTTCATATATTTTTTAATTAGAACATTGTAACCGTAATTCCGCACATAATTACGCATACCCGACTGCGGCTGGTGGCAGTTATGCATTCAAATACCATACCCCATTCACGATTCCAACGATTTCAGTGGCGTGAAGCCGCTGGCATTATAAATATCCAAAACATCTACAAGTCATCATCAGCTTCACCGAGGGGGCGTGTGTGCGAGTGCAAATCCCGCACAGCCATCCTGAAATAAACTTGGAGGAAACACCAAACTCCTCTTATTTCTGTCTGGCCGTATGCATACAAATCGTAATGTGTCTTCCGTGCCCGATGCTAATAAATCGAAAGGAAAAAATCACGTTATGTGATGTTTTAGGGTTATTCTTGTATATGAAATAAAACCAATTTTTTGTTGTGACCGCGAATGCATGCTTACAATGTCCTGTGGGGCCATCAATTTATCCATGATGAAACAATAGATATTTTATACTTTTAATTATAAAACTATTAGTTAAAAGATTCATAATAAGAATATTTATTTATTGGTCTGAGACTAAAAATTAGAAATATAAATATAATATAAAGCGTGAATTACATAATTGCGTCACTCGGCAAAGCAAGATCATCATAAAAAACATCTACGATACATTATACATACATATTAAATTCGACAAAGAGGACAAGATGGAGAAAATACCGATAAAGAGATTGGTACGACAGGAGGATACAATTTCTTCGAAACTGTCCACCAATGCGGCCATTGGAGGAAGTATTCAAAAACATCAATTGGAAAGAAAAATGAATTAAAATCGACGGAAAATGCTTAGTCACCCACGTAATGCGGACATATAGTCATCACCAGCAGTTCAATAGAAGAACTAAAGACAATGCTCTAGGAACTGCACCAGACCCAGATAATCGGACTACAAATGAACCTGGATAAAATAAAAATAATGATATAGGACAACACCCTGATAATTACTAATAAAAAAATATTCGAGAAGGTAACGAATACATATACCTGGGCCACAAGATCAGGCCAGATAAGGAAAGCGCATATATCGAGAAGAATCGGTCTAGGCTAGGCAGTCTGTGGCCGAGGCTCGAAATCAAGCCAACAAAGCAAGGAGAAAATTCTAACGAGGCAGAGCATCGGGGACAATGACCGAGCACCACCAGCAACAGTACAGATCGTGGAGACAGGAATACAGGCGGGAAATAGAACGTAGTCAGGCAGCGCGCTGGGACAATCTCTGTAGGGAGGTCGAAAATGGGGCCTACCCTACAGGATTGTAATGAAGAAAATCGGGGCACGCCCGCCTGGCCCAGGCTCCGTAGTCCTCGGTAGTATCAGGGCGGTGGTGGAAGCGCTATTTCCCGAAAGCACAGATGAATTCCAGGTAGAGACACACGATGAAGATTTCCAGGAAACACAAGACGCGTCTACTGCGAAATGGAACGAGGAAGATATCAAGGCTGTAATCCCAAGGCTGCCCCAGGGTAAGACTCCTGGACCAGAAAACATACTAAACGAAAGTCTGCGGGAAGCAGCACTGTCTTTAGTTGAAACCAAATTAGCAAATACATGTCTGGAGGAGGAAACCTCCCCCAAAAGGTGGAAGACCGCGCGCCTGGTACTGCTACCAAAACCAGGCAAACCAGCGAAGGAGCTGGGGTCGTACACACCCCTATACCTCCCAGATGGCACCACAGACTGCCCACGGGGAAGATCTCTGGACCAGAAAACATACTAAACGAAATTTTTCGGGAAGCAGCATCGTCATTAGTTAGAAGCATTACCGACTTAGCAGCACCGTCTTTACTTGAAACCAAATTAGCAAATAAATGTCTGGAGGAGGGAACCTTCCCCAAAAGGTGGAAGACCGCGCGCCTGGTACTACCAAAACCAGGACAACCAGCGAAGTCGGGGTCCTATAGATCCCTATGCCTCCTAGATGGCACTGCAAATATTCTAGAGAGGCTGATAGCGGACAGAATCATGGAGTCCCTTGAAGAGACAGGGGGCTCCACGAAAACCAATTTGGCGTTCGAAAGGGTCGCTCCACGACCGACGCTATGATAGCGATCCGTGAGATGGTCACCAATCTACAAGAGGAAGATGCGTTGTGTGATCGCCATCCTGGATGGTCACCAACGCGTTTAACTCGCGTTGCCATGGGTGGCCATCACCGAGGCATTGAAACGCAGGGAAATCCCGAGGGCCTTGCAGCGAATTATAGGCTCGTACCTGAGCGTCCGACAGGTTACATACGAAAATGCATCCGGCAAAACAAGCTACGAGGTGACAGGGGGGATTCCGCAGGGATCTGTCCCTGGGCCCCCGTTATGGAACCTCACTTTTCACGACGTCCTCAAAATAGCACTACCACCACTAACAACCTCAATCGCCTTTGCCAACGACTTGGCAAAAGTGGCGCGAGGACTAGACCTGAAGCCCACCAAAACCAATTTGGCACTGGCAACCAAGACGGTTGAAAAATGGTTGTGGACTCGGCATCGCGACCAATAAAACGGAGTTAGCGCAATTGTCCAATAAGAGATCAAGAACAGCAGGAGCAAGGGGAGGCACATGTGGATACTAGGCACTAAGCAAACACTAGCCCGAACCGAAGCGGCATTATCGAGACTATTACCGAACATCGGTGGCCCGGGCAACGTCAAAAAGAAACTGTTGGCAACGGATTATCGAGCGCAACTGACGTACGCAGTATGGTCACGAGCCACCAGTTACAAACGAAATTCCAACAGACTCAGGGGAGCGTTGCGTACCAGTGCGCTCAGGATAGCCCGGGCCGACAGGACCATATCCAACGATGAGGTGGAGGTCCTAGCCACCACAATACCGACTAACCTTTCCGAAGAGAGAGCGGAAGAATACCGACTGATCAAGAAGGGCAAGCAACCCGAAGAGGCACGAGATACGGCAAGGAAAAACACCCTAAATAAATAGTAAGTTAGGGGATACCACTACCAAAGCCAAAAAGAATACGATCGAGATCTGGTACAATAGAACATACGGGGAGCTGGATCATTGGAACACCCTGTCTCTATCCGGACATGGAGTTTTCTAGACATACTTTCACCGGATAGGGAAAGCAGACACGCCAACATGCCTATAATGTGGTGGACTAGATGATCCGGCCCACACGAACTATAACTGCCCAAGATGGTACATCGAGAGAGCAGAACTATGGATCCAAGAGTGTGAGATACAACCAGAACAACTAGAAACAAGAATGCTAGAAGACAAGGACACGCGGACTGCATTCGTGGGATTCTTTCAAGCATTGATGGGGAAGAAGGCCGCGGATGACTTCCGAATCCACCGGCAGAATTTGGACGCAAGACACGTCGTACACCGAGCCAGCCGCACAAGAGACTAGAAAAACTAACTGACGTCAAGAACACCGGGGAGCTTAAGAATGGCTTGAAGCGATCAAGCCTTCGTGGGACATATCCTGAGTTTTGGTTTAGCCGGTGGACGCCACGAACAATTCGCGGTGTAATACGGTACTATCCTACACCTAGTGGTGGCTCAAAGGCATGAGTGTCTTTTGAAGATGCCACATTAGACGAGAAAAAAGGATGGGCAGCCTTCGGAAAACTGGGATTCATACTAAAATTACGAGAATTCCCTATTTAAAAAAATGTATGAAGCGTTCTCACCATTGCTTACATACGTCCTTGAAACCATGATATAACACATAAGATCGCAAACAAACTCCTTACCACTCAACGAGCAATAGAAAAAGCCATGCTGGGAATCAGCATAAGAGACAAGACTCGAATGAAGAGATCCGAAGGAGAATACAGGTAACTAATGTAATAGAAAGAATAGCACAGTATAAATAAAATTAAGGTGGGCTGCCAACATAGCGAGACAGGACCCCTCAAGATAGACAAGTAAGCTCGTACAGTAGGGGGTAGGGGTACAAAAAAACGCAGGCGGAGAGACGACATCCAGAAAACTGGAGCCAAATTGCCCAAAATAAGGAGACGTGGATAAACAAGGAAGAGGCCTACATCTAGGAGTGGAGAAATAGAGGCTGAAAGAAAAAGAAGTAGTTTCGTCAAAATCAAATTTCTAGATTTCCAAGGTTAATTTAAATTAAAATAGAAGTGAAGAGCGAAGTTGCTTTGTGCTATGATCACCTTGTACTATAATCAGGCTACTACTCTATCTGCTGGCAGAAAATGAACTATATGTAGTAGGTATCTGTATAAAATTTGATTATTTATCATATACATGACTATACTGTATGTTCCCAGATTCGGTTGCAAAGAGGGAAACATTTTTTAGTTGTCATTTTCGAGAAAAACGCAAGAGGAAATACCTTCTCCGCTTCATTTATAAATATGATTCAAACTGTGCACTACTGAGCAATTTTTATATTTCTAAAAAATTGCGATGACCACTTTTAGATATTTTTTTAGAAATTAAAAAAAATCAGTCCTGCGATTTTACAATTGAAAACAAACAGTTGGAATCATATTTATAAATGAATAAATCTCTTTACAACCGAATTCCGGGAAGACATGGTATACCCTAGGTATTTTACGTATACCTTAAAAGTACTTTATCAAGCACGCATTATTGTAGTGACTGATATCATATTATTTTAATACAATCAGCTCAAACAATTACAAAGATTAGTGGTTAATCTACTAACTCGAAAAAAGAAAATTGTTTTCTTTATAAATAAATAGCGAATTTAACATTTAGGACGTATAATATTAAAGATCAAATATTAAGTCCCGGAAATACATAATATAGGAACGAAAAATAGGTCCGGATCTATTATTTCTATTACGAAATTTTTTCTAATTTAGGCGGTTCAAGTTTCAACTGGATCAGTTGATGAAAGTTCTTTACCGAATTTAGTATATCACTCTTAAAGAACATTTATATGTACTATGCATGCACGGTACGTTGAAAAAATTAGCTGGAATAGGTGTAATTGTTATGGGCGCCACGACTCGGTTCATTGTCCTAAATTCGGCATTGACATTTAATTAATTCCGTTCGTTCACTGGAGCTGACGCATCCACTTTTTTCTGTAAACTGTTTTTCAATTCATCGAAAGAAATCGGTTTCTGCCAAAACTTTTTATAATATTTTAGATAGAACTCGTGGATTGAACGAACCAAATTAGTTAGTATTGCCTATTAAACCGTAACCGGAGTCTAAAATGTTTACTAATATAGTAAAATTTATGTTATAATTTATAACTCTTGAATGGGTAAGCATAAGTAAGCGGATAATTCACTACCTTCTTAAAAGTGAGAAAGGTAGACATGAGTCTTATAAACACCAGTTTTTTCTTATCCATTTTCGTACAAACCACCCTCCGGAGTCTATAAGACACAGTACAGCTAACGTAAGTATTTCTTGTTATATTAAAATTAAAATCTATAAATTTACTTATAATTATAAAATACCCGTTGAAGTCAGAAATTGCATAAAACCGTTGATTGAGAAGTCTAGACTCTTTAGTCAATGATAATAAATATTCTGCCTATAGAGACGGCAACTCCTGTAGAACAGTAGCTCTCAAAGAAGGGGTCGCAGACAAAATAGATTACAGACAATATTGATCATTCGGGATGCTCTTCTACACATACCCATTCTTCAGGGGGGCCTTTGAAAGTGCAAACAGAGGTCGCGGGCCAAAAAGTTTAAGAAATACTGTTGTAGAAGATGACCGACTTAAAGGTCTTTTAGGACAAGGCAATTTCTTAGCTCAAAAGTTGTTGAAGAAATGAATTAACATATCTTCCTAAAATATATATATATATAGAACGAGTTATATTTTTCCATTCAATCTACCATCCAATTCAATATTTCAAATAATTTGCTGTATGATACGAGACAATTTAGATTGTCTCGCATCTTGACTAACTTTTGAGTCAAGAAATTGTCTTGTCTAAAACGACCTTTAGGTGCGGACATATTACATAGAAAATCATATTATTGATCATGCAAAAAACCTATTTATTATCGTTGTAGTCATAAAGTATGCAGAGATTGCGTGGGAAAATATTTTGGCGCTTTTTTTCGATTTTTATTTGTTATATTTTATGCGTTGAAGTTTTGTTTGCGTTTATTATAAAAATAAGTTGTTTATTTATTATTATTATCAATATTAAATTTTAATTTTAAAATAAAATATATTCTGGAATAAATATTAAAAATTAAAATGCATATACCGGTATTGCATTATTTTCAAACTAGCTATCTTATAATAAGCTAGCTCCATAAAGACTTTATAACCAACATTTACTAGACCAACTTTATAAATGTGCAAGAAAGGCACTCGTAACACCCTTGTGGAGAAACAATATTTTTCGCCTTTTAGTGTTAAATAAATAAAATATATTGATGGAGTCTCCAGAGTACACGCTAATGAGCTATCTTAACCCGTAACTGGTGACGTCCATTTTATTTTGTTACGTACATTGTGACGTATGTAACAAAAACATCGTACATCATATCATATCATAAAATATAAAAGAGGGTATTATTAGGCATATGAAGATCAACAAAACTTCTTATATTGTATTGATACATTACTCAACTTAGGGACCTAGTTGAGTAATGTATCAATCCATAATACGCAAACGGTTGTTTAATATAGTTCATATAGTCCATATTTTTGTTACATACACGGTGACGTATGTAACAAAAAAATGGATGTCACCGGTTACGGATTAAGGTAGCTCATTACACCCATAATAAACATAATTTTAGATTTCTTGTAATTTGTAAACACACCCCAAAATATTTTAAACTTTAAAATCAAGCATATAAATCACTCTCAACTGACACAAATCTATTTTTAATTTATCTCCACATACATTACAATTAAGCTCATAAGTTTCCACTAAACCATCACTGCGCGCACCCGATATCGTATATAAATATAAATAGTGACAAGGGGGCTCGATAAGGGTGTGCTGGGAGGGTTGGAACACCCTCTTAAACACGTGCCAGCACTTAACCAACCAACAGGACACCTTTTTAGTGGGTTACACGATTTTTATGAATCACCCTGCACTCGTAAACATGTACGTCTGCTTGATTGCGTTTTAATAAAATATTTATAGGATTGAGTAAATTGGAAGCCGAAGAATGTGCATCTGAGTAATCTCGAGGCGATGGGAAACCGGAAAAGTTTCGATGCGGTTACGAAATTGTATTTTTAATCCGTTTTCTTAGAACTGTGAGGTGTCGGTCGGCGCCATGGCGGATCATTCAAAAACCAGATGCGTTTCGGTGATTAACAACTATTCATCGTTGTGTAGAGTTCTTATTTATTATGTATGTGAGATATAAATCTTTTAGCTTATATAAAGATAATGCAGTTTATTTCTACTTATACACTCTGCATATTAATTTAAAATTTAAAAGGTTTATGATAGCACCTCTGTTTAAATCCCTAATCAAAGACATGTTCGTTTTGTATTATGCAACTAAAAGTTCGCGATGCAATTTGTAAGCGAAATACGTCATGCGTGGTGAAACTTTTGTGCAGATTTTTATTCTCAGGGCCAGTATTCTATAACCTGACGGTTTAATGTATTTCTTTCTAATTTCCAATAAGTTTTTTTGTTTAAAGCCCGTATGACATTATCTAGTTTCCTTTATCGTTTATATATAAGAATTGATATATTAGACTGTATAACTGTTTCTAAATGGAAAATTAACATTGTGTATCACGGTTTTGTTATTGTTAACTGAATTTATTATTATTCTGCCTCTATATCATTTTCTACATGTGTGTACGACACTATGTAGTTTGTGTCTGCATCGAAGATGATATAAGAAACTAGATAATGTCATACGGGCTTAGGTGTGATTTCACCTCCTAGGCTCGATTGTATAAAGCTCCAGGCTTATTGTCTCTTGTACTACTTGTTGTGCAAGCCGCCCCCGATGCGCACAATTCTACGTCGTCCCGACATACGACAGCAAAACTTTTAGCGATATAGCACGCCACGGGGCGACTGGGAATGTTAAAAACGAAAGCACCTAATATAACAATTATTGTTGTTCTTCATGTGTTTAATAATACGCTCTTATCCTTGGTAACCCCGTATCAGTATTAGGATTATTATTGTTGACTTGAGAATTGTTATTGGATTTATGATTAGTTATAATGAATTATTGTTCTTTTTGATTGTGTGATGTACCCACGCAGTATCAAATGTAAGTATATTTATGTCAAATCAAGGGGGTACCTGTCAATAATAATAATAATAACAATAAATAACAAATAAATAAATAAATAAATAAATAAATAAATAAATAAATAAATAAATAAATAAATAAATAAATAAATAAATAAATAAATAAATAAATAAATAAATAAATAAATAAATAAATAAATAAATAAATAAATAAATAAATAAATAAATAAATAAATAAATAAATAAATAAATAAATAAATAAATAAATAAATAAATAAATAAATAAATAAATAAATAAATAAATAAATAAATAAATAAATAAATAAATAAATAAATAAATAAATAAATAAATAAATAAATAAATAAATAAATAAATAATACACATGCACTTACAACCGACAGAAGGATCTGGATGTCGATAACCAGTTACAGAATTATATAAAATACTTCTACTTCTACTTCTACTTCTACTTCTACTTCTACTTCTACTTCTACTTCCACTTCTACTTCTACTTCTACTTCTACTTCTACTTCCTTCTACTTCTACTTCTACTTCTACTAAATAGAGTTGAGTCCTATCAATTATAGTAGATAATACATAAAGAAATTAATAGAGTGTATAAGTAAATTGCACTAAAACGTATATAAACATACTGACATTTTTAAAATAACAATGCTATTTGCTACATTGTAATTGATTGATTAAATATAAGCTTTCATGTCAACCTGTCAACCAGACAGCAATACTGTTGCAGTAATTTGCAAGCAGGAAAACGTTAAATGCGAGTACTAATTAAGGCCAAAACTATTAAAGAGTCAATTAAATCATCTACACAATATTTCCCTGTGAGCAGGGCAACATTTACATATTGATCGCGTAATCAACTTTTCTTTATATAATTACACAAAACAGTTTGTCGATACACGACCTTCATGCTTTATTAGTCCAATTAATAAGTTATACCAGAAAATTAAAGTAGTGTGCACTAATGCATAATTGAATTCGATATGAAAATTTTAATTTATTAAATAGCTTTATCAAATTGTGTATGGTGGTTAATTAACTTATTATTCATATGCATGTAGATTATAATACATTTTGAAACACTATAACTTATAGTTACAGGGTTTTAATAAAGTAGTTAAGTAAGTAAGTAATAAAAACTGCCAAAAATGTAATTTATAACATAGCAATGTCAAATTATGTACAAAATTTAAAACAAATGTTATGAAATATACTTATCGATTTTATTGCTACAACTCGAATAAGAAGACTTAATAAAATACACTATAAAATGAAATCTATTGCCTCTACTCTACTTTAATAATCCGACAATACTTCAATCGATAAAATAGCAATGGTAAATTTCGCATAGTTGTTTTTAAAATTTTAATTACCGTCGACAGACGGCGTATGATGAATCAACTATCTCGCCAACTCCTCTGAGGTCGTGTGACTATTTGTAATTGAGCGGCTTGCTTCCTCTTCCTACTCAAATATTGGTCACGACATACACAAAAGACATAAATGACAGCTCGGTTGGCTTCAAAACATTGTACTTATTTTTATATTATAAAGATGTATCTAGAAACCTGCATACCATTCATCGTTGGTTGCTTATGAGGTTTTTCAACGCTTTCCTGTTCTTTGCGACAGTATTTCTTTCGTTCCATAATATTTTCTTTACTTTATATGATGTATACAATTAGTTTGTGCCACGATAGTCCAACTATTCCTCTCTTTTTGTTCTTCTAAGTTTTTGCATCCTATTCCTGTTTAGTAGTTCTGGCATCCTTCATCCATTAAGTAAGTGTACCCACGATTCTAATTGTCTGCTTTCCATTAATTCAAGTCTAGGTTATATATTTTAGTTTGCTCTTATTTCAGCGTTTCTTATTTTGTCTAGTCTTGTGACAGACAACCTTAGCGTTTCTGAAGTATTTCATTTTGATAGCTTGAATTTGATTTTGTTGACAATTTCCATTTAATATAGACGTGTAGGACAATGGTATCGCAGTAGAGAACAACCAATTAGAGCACGTGCAAAATTTAAAATATTTAGGCACTATCATCGAAAAATAGGACCCAAGCGTATGCGTATGGCACAAACTTCATAAAGCTCAAAAAGGTCCTGTGTGGCTATAATCTAAACTTAGAGCTACGTATGAAAATGGTGCAATGCTTCTATAATTCTTGCTTCTCCTATACAGTGCTGAAGCCTAGACATTAACTGAAAGGCTGGTCAATCGGGTGGAAGTATTTGAATTGTGAATATATACACGACTCTTAAAGATCAGTTGGCAAAGAGTTACGAACCGAAACGTCCTCCAGTAAATGAAAAAGGATTTCGATATTATAAACACTATGAAACAGCAAAAACTCAAGTATTTTGTCACTACTAGTCACTAGTAGTAGCCAGACAGGGCCAAGAACTGTCGGTCGGTGTACAGCATTTTGGTTAAGAACCTTTGACAATAGTATAGCAAAACTAATGTCCAGATTCTTCGTGCAGCAGTAAACATGATTATAATTGTAAACATGATAGCCAACATGATAGTCAACATGAGAATCAACGATTAAGATCGTACCCTAAGAACATAACAGTTTGTTATGGTTTATTATATATTATTATTATATATTATATTATTATTATATATATATTATTATATTTTTATTATATTATTTCTCCTCACTGTCTGGATCGGTTTGCGTTACAAATATGCCTGTTCTCTTGTTACTTATCAGTGTGTTTTCTGCTTATAGATGTTTTGTTTAATTCTTCTTGTATTTGTGTAACTCTCTTCTCTCGTAGCATATTCCATGATTTTTCTCTCGGTATTTTATATTATTCTTCCCTTGCCGTGTTTTTTGTCTTTTTTTCTTTCAGTGTGAAAATTGATCTTGTATACTTCTAGTGTTTCTGAAACCACGTTGTGACACTTATATGTGTTTCTACTTTTGCTCTTATTACTAGAATTTTTCTAAATATCTACATTCCTGTGTATAAAAGAGTGATATCTCGATAGTTATTAACGTTTTGTCTGTCCCCTTTTATATATACTGGTAGTATTAGTGCCTTTATCAGTCTTTCGGTTCTTCTTTCCATAGTTTCCTGTATATTATTAGTATCTTATTTTGACTGGCTTTTAACTGCTTCTTTCCTCTAGTGCAATTCTTCTAATTTGTTGCGGTATCTGCCTTTCCTTCACTGTCTGATGGTTGTGGATATATATTCTCGTATTTTTGAGTTAATTTTTTGTCTTCATGATAGTTTCATTGTCTTCGACACCGCCACGAACATTTTTGTTATCTGTTCTTTGTTGATGACGATGTTAGACTGTCTTTTCCTACTTCTTTCCTCTAGTGCAATTCTTCTAATTTCTTGCGGTATCTGCCTTTCCTTCGCCGTCAGATCGTTGTTGATATATATTCTTGTATTTTTGAGTTAATTTTTTTGCCTTTATGGTTGTTTTAATTGTCCTAGTCACCGCCACGACCATTTCCGTTGTCTGCTCTTTGTTGATGAGAATGGCTCCCGTGATCTTGGCGTCAACTTGTTATTTGCCGTATTATTTTATAAAAATAATACAACTAACCCCCTAGTAAGAAAGTTAAACTCCATCTGGCGGCACCACATCAATTAGCAATGCATACCCATATGGCAATAACCGTCAACATGCTAATGCCATCAGGATCACCGGGTAGTGCCCTCTATGGAATAATATTCCAACTGTGCTTGATATATCAGCACAAGGCCAATCTTATAAAACATATATAAGTGTGAACTCATCCTCAATAGCTGAGCTTCACTGATGAGATCTAATAACATCGAAATCTAGATATGTAGATTGCTAAGAGGTGGGTTTACACTTATATATGTATTATTTTATGTTTTATCTCTTCTTTGATATCTTTTCCCACAGTTTTTAATCATTTTATGACAAGATTTTGTTTCTCACAACAACCCTCTCAATTTGCATATATTACTCCTGTACTAGAGGTTTTCGATATTCATGTTGATTTTCATTCATATTCAAGCACTATAATTAATAGTTAGAGGCGTTTTAATCATTACTTTATAAAATAAAATTTAGTCGCACTTAAATTCCGTCCAAATTAATTAATTCGCAATCGTAAAATAATATACTATCACTAACATATTAATATGATTAGTGGTTGAGTGGTTAGAGGCGTCGTCCGTCTCGTGTTGAGCAATGGGGAGGGGAGGTCGATCTCCAGTGGGGAGCGAATTTTCGCTAATCACCCTTTCACCGTTTTTCAGAGGTTTTCTGTGAAGTTAAGGTAAATACCGGGTGATTAAACTCCTCTGAGCTTCTCCCTTGACCAGCGGAAAAGCCTCAAGGCAGAAAGAAGTTTTTTTTATTAATATGAATGTAAATTTTCTTTAATATTCAAGCACTAGAAGTCGAGTTGATGCAGTTTTAACAAATTAATCTATAAAATAAAATCTAGTCGCACCATGAACATCAGTAAAAAAATATTTTTTAAAATAGCAATGCCAACTTGTGTATGGTGCTTAATTAACATATATTTAATATGTATGTCAATTTTAATTAATATTCAAGAACTATATATAGAGGTATTTTCATAAAATTTAAAAATTGACAAAAATATAATTTGAAAACTCGAGATATTAAATGTGGGTTAAATAACTCCATAAATACGATCTAACACTATCTCTATCTATCTGAATATAAACAGGATTGTGCACACAACATGAAACTGGTGCAATCAGAGGATATACGCATGCTAGATTCTTATACGGACGGGTTGTGACACAAGTCAAAGTACTATATATGCACATTTACAATGTCGGGCCGTTGTACTGGCCATCCGTTCGCGTATTTATAACTGACCCACCTAGCATTGAATTAAACATATTGTGCACGTCGATTAAATACTGGTCGCGATGCTGCCTGCATTTCTTTCGACTTCTTCTTGAGCGCATAAAATAAACAGCAGCAGTAGCAGCGGTCAGGAATAAATACGAATGATGTTTTAAATGCCGGGGTCAATATCACTAGAGAGTGTTATCGGATTTAAATAGGAAGTAATGTGATATTAAACATATGCATTGGATTATTTTTATACTGCAAAAGGTTTCTTATTATACACATAAATATTATTAAATCATATTACAGGATATAATAATAATTATATTATATTTCTTGTTAATATACATATTACCAATCGTGAGACAAAAGAAATAGTAAATGCTAATGACCTACAAAATGGTACCAAACATAACGTTCTGTAATGAAATATAGTTTTCAAATATTAGCTCTGAACTTTCTCCGGTTCAACATCAAACAATATAAATATTTTTCATTTCGACTATATTTGCAATCAAATGTTCTGCCCCAATTTTGACGCAACGGACGTTTTTTTTTAAATTTTTAACCTTTTCCTTTTGTTCCGTTTGCAACATTGCCATTAATATTTACAATCATAACACTCATTACAAATTTAACGTTAATTCAAAAATCACCGACTGAAGCTGCTCGGGTTCAACGTCAAACCATCTAAATATTTTTCAGTTAGAATATATTTGCAATCAAATATTCTGGGACGGTCCCAATTTTGACGAAACGGACGTTTTTTGGGATATTATACACATTTTCCTTTTGTTCCGTTTGCAGTACTGCCATTAATATTCAAAATCACAACACTCGTGGCAAATTTAACGTTAGGTCTAACTTTGCCATTAATATTCAAAATCACAACACTCGTGGCAAATTTAACGTTAAACCTAACGTTCTTAAATTTGACACGAGTGTTGTGATTTTAAATATTAATGGCATTACTGCAAACGGAACAAAAGTCACCGCCTATCTAAGTCTGAACGTAGTCCTAGGGTAAATGCAAATAAAACTGTACAATAAAGTTAAGTTAAGTTAAGATCAGGAAATTAATATTTAAAAAGTTTAAATCGAACCATAATTTCTTAATACGTAATGCCTAATGAGGTAGAAACTCCTCGAACCTTAAGCTGGGGCCTGAATTTAAAAAAAAGTGTGAATCCACCTCTTAGCAATCAATCTACATATCTATATCCAGATGGCGCTTAACTTTCCTCCTAGGGGGTTAGTTGTATAAATTATAGATATCTAAAATGTTTGATATTTTTGTTTCTGCCCTTTTTTTGATATTGTAAACCATTTAGTGATTTAATTATTATATTTTATATATTTTCTATATTTTTTTGTAGTTTAATTTTAAGAAAATATTTTAATTATAAATCCGATGTATATGTAGTTTTTAATAGGAGAATGTTTTACTGTGTAGTCTATTTTAAATTTAATTCAACATTTATAATCTTCACCTGGCCTATACTATATATTTCTTTCATTGGTTTAATAAATTATTATGTTATGGTCAGTATCTGGAAAGAAAAAATTACTTCCGTTTAGGATCATCTATGTAATCTGCCAAACTTGTTATTAGAAAATATTGGATTGTTAAGGTGTTTACTTTGTGATAATTCAATTTAATGGAAAAATAAAATGATTTCCACTATATTTTTTAACGCACGAAGAGGAGCTCAAAAATATTTAGAGCTTAGGCGAAACTACTTGCAAATGATAACTAAAGTGTGATTAAAAATAAAGTAGAAATCGTTTTATTTTTCCTTTATATAAAAAAAAGTTATTTTCTTGTCCTTGCACTTTTCTTTTGAATTGTTAGCAAACACAAACTGACAGTTGGTTTTTTTACGATGAATTTCATATTTCCGCTTTAACAACTTTCCACGGTTTCACAACTTTTTCCAATTGTCTTATTTTCCCCTACGTCTAGAAGGACGAATATTTGAAATCTTGTCTTTCTCAGATGTGTTATCCTTATAGGAGCAACATTTAAATTATTGGAATGTTACCGATAAATAAAGAAAAAAAGTACGAAAGAATGAAGGTATGAAAGAAATAACGAACGATTGAAAGAAATAATGAAATATATATAATAAAAATAAACATCGCGCCGGCGCTTACATAGTTTAACTAGTAATAACAACTATAAAGTTAAAGCGATAATAATTTGGATGTAGTTCGAATTTAGTGATGTAATTTAATTAAAAACTACACATGTTAAAGTATAAATGTGTAGTTTTTAATTAAATTACATCACAAAACTCGAAATTAATCATCGTACCACGTACAAATTTAAATTCGCGTCGCTTTAACTTTATAGTTGTTATTATTAGTTAAACTATGTAAGCGCCGGCGCGTTGTTTATTTTTATCACACACGAGCGACCAACGCGTGAAACAGCTTTGTCAAACACAATTTTATCTAGCCAAGATGATCAAGCACAGCGAATATTTAATTAACATAAATTACCTCCCACCGACTTATGTATTAACTCGTCGCTGGAATCGGCATGGGGAATCTTGTTAAAACATTTCTTTTGAAAAAAGTTTATCTTCCCTTATAGGTAGCTCCATCGGCATTTGCATAATTATATGTTAGATGTGTATGTGGATAATGCAGCTAACGTTTTAAGTAGATTGACTCTAGCCAACTGACTTATGAATAAATAGCTTATTCATATCGTTGCAGCAGTGATTGGTTTATTCGGAATAATTTCAACTCTCTAAAGCATTTCAATTACGTAGTTCTATAGGAAATAAACACATTCAAAATTTCATAACATCGGTGTATGACAACGATTGACTGCATGAAGCCTTTAAAGTAGTAATTCTCAACATATTTTTCATTACATTCCACTTAAAACACATTTGCGGATATACTAATAATACGATAAATATTCAAAAACATACACAATTACGTTTATAATATGCATCTTAAAATTTTGCGGCACAATTCAAGAATCTCACGCCACATGTGGTTTGGAACCACTGCTTTAAAGAGTAGTCCAGACCTATATACACTTACCCGCAAAAAGCGTGTAAACATTAGCCAAACAAATTACATATCGTCGCCTAAGCAGCAACACCACACATCTTACATTTTATTTGAGGTTGACAGAAGAAAGAAAAACTGATGATAAAATGTTTACTGGAGTAAATAAATTACTCCTGGTTCAAATAAATAAAATATAAGTAATTAAATAAAAAGTTGATAACTTGTTATCAGAGTAAACTAACTCCAATAAGCATTTTATAATCAGTTTTTCTCTCTACTGTCAACCTCAATTTTTTTTTGTTGCTGCTTAGGCGAGGATATATTTGTTTTGCGAGAAAGCTTTTAGTTTGACAACATACAACATTTAGTATACATCGCACTGTGGGGGGACAAATTTCTTCCAAAAACAATTTTTAAGATAAATGCATTTTAAAGATTGCAATAGTTTTACCATTGATTGTTATCGAATATTTTAAAATAATAATTTGGTTTATTCTAAACGCAAAAATGATTAGAGGAGCGTTAAAATATATAAAAATCACCAAAACAAAAATCAAAACCTAAAAATTTATTTTGAAACTAACGTCAACTCACAGTACGATATATTCTACTAGGTTGCAGTTGCCTCCAGATCATACACAAAAACACATTCCATACAATGAATAATGCTATAAATGTGTGCTATTCGAGACAAAAGCTTAAATATTTGCCCTGAACGTGTCCAGAATTGCTTGTTTGCGAGTATAAAAACATATGTTTAAAGAAACCTTAAGTGCATTTGCATAAATATGTTACATACAAATGTTTTTATACAGATGTTTAAATGGTTGAGGGCAACTGTTTGTAAACCATAGAATATAGACCCTAAACTAAAGCATAGTTTTTACATTGTTTTTTAAATGAGTTCGGCTAGAACTGCGCACATTTATTAAAGCCCCCATTTTCGGAAGCAACACGCGTTTTCATAAGGCCTCGCAATTAATGGTACAAGGTGTAGTTGTACACGCCAAATAAGGTAGCCTGTATCCGTTTCTTTTTATTGTAAATATAAATGTACTCAAAATTATCAGTACCGAAACAAATTCCCTCGCTGTATATAATTCGGTCGTCCAAATATTTTGATAATAAACCCAGCAGTCGCAGTTTTACGGCTTAATCCGGCGATGAAAAAATTAGTTGTTCGTCGGCCAACTGGTGTATTTACCAATTTATTTTTTAATTAATTGGAACTTGTGCGAGTGAGTCAGCCGAGCTCCACTTTATAGTTGCGAGGCTTCAAGATTTTTTTATGAGGATCAAAGGTGAATGCTGCGCGCAACTGAAAGATCGTTTTATGTGTGCGAATGTATTTGGTTGACAATATTAGTTGTGATGTATGAAAATATTTTATTTGGTTGTTGTTAACTGCACATCAGGAATCAATCAATACAAAAATATCTGGTGTGAATACCACACCACTTTCCAAATTAATTATGCGAACTAAAATAAAGTTTCCATCAATAGAAACGCGAGTTCGAGTCGGGATAAATTATTTACGGTTGCCTAATTATTAACAGAGGCGCTTTCGTTTAGTGTGGTTTATGATTGCTAGTCGCCCCCGTGGCGTGCAGTATCGCTCAGGTCTTGCGGTCGTTCTCGCCGGTTGTAAGGGCCGAGGTAACGGCAAATAGAACAATAAACAATAAGCTCGTACAGCGTAGAGTGATAAACGAAAGGCTCTCAGGATTGAAATGCAATGATCAATATTTGTATATATTTTTTCAAAATTATGGGGCCTCCACTTGGTCGGTATTGGGCACTAATTCATTATTTACGACAAATTATTATGCAAAACTAGATGTCATTATGAAATACCAGAAATGCCACTGTATGGTGTTTGCCAATTGAACGAATTCTCCTTCATTTAATTTTATATTTTAATGATGAACATTTATATTTTTGAAAATCCAAGATAGCTCTTAATGGGTGTGCAAACCACTAAAAGTCTGCCAATTTCCGCCAGCTAACGCCCAATTCGCACAGGCGATTGTGATGTCCATAAGCAGTGAAGGGGTGGACATTGTACCTTATGTTTACATAGAGGCGGCGTGGAAGAGTTATGCCTTTCGCTTCTTTGCATACCGTGTCTTAGGCGAAGAGGCGAAGACGTGGTGCCGGCGCTGCGAGAGGCACAACGCTTTAGTCCCCTCTATATAAACATGTTGTGCAATACCCACATAGGTGACGAGGCGCGGGCATTTGCCTCGTGTCTCTAGCCGCGCCGTCACCGCGTCTTCGCCTCTTCGCCTAAGACACGATAGGCGAAGAGGCGAAACTCTTCCACGCCGCCTCTATGTAAACATAAGGTGCAATGTCCACCCCTTCACTGCATATGGACATCACAATCGTCTGTGCAACGTCGCGCCTGCGCCCGACGCTGGTTATGTGTGCATAAGGTTGTAAGGGCCGAGGTAGAATTGTGCGCATCGGATGCGGCAAATAGAACAAAAGACAATAAGTTCGTACCAGCCCAGAGTTATAAACGAGAACGGCTTAAGTGCGCGTCAAACGAACCTCCGCCATGGACGACGACGGCCTGATCTCGACGTCTCCAGGGAGGAGTTTCTCTATTGTGAAAGTCATGACTAGCAAAATTGCTCCAAGAGAATCTAACTGCATACTACAATAAATGTGTGACCAACCCTGATCCCTCGCTATATCTTCCAGGTCCCGAATCATCCGAGCCAGGATCCTTCATCAACACCCTAGTAGGCCTTTCGCCGAACCAGATGGCCATTTCCGGTTCTGTCCCGTCGGGAGGAAACCCCCTAACCACCACTAACAATCCTGTGTCTGGGAGCTCACTCGTAAAACCTTTCTGGTAAGAAGGCTAAAAAGTCTTCTAGTAAGAAGCAGGTTAAAACACCCAGACAGAACCAACCGAAACCCAAAAAGCGTGAACAATTTCCAGCATTTCTAGGCGCGGACACGTTCTCTGGCTCCCCAGCGACCCCGTTTGAGCACATGATCACAGACCCAGCTCCCGAGAAGATCGAGACCATTCAGTCCCAAAAGAAAGGCAGCTGATAATGATTTCACGCCCCAACTCGCCGCTAGCGCTGAACCGCCTGACGATGAGTTAGACGGAGCTCGTAACGCGACATTCCAGATCCCGAAGTTGCAAAAAAAATGCGGCCAAGCACACGAGAATAGAGGCAACACCGGCATCTGATCCCAACCAAACTTCAGTCTCCATAACCCATCAGGCCAAAGAGAAAACTCCTTTAACCAAAGGAAAGCACCCCATTAGCAGTGTTGACCACTTTGCTGTTATTAATTTCGCGAATTAAATTTTGTAAAGAATAAGACCATGTATTCTTTGCGAAATTTAATCCGCGATATTAATAACAGCAAAGTGGTCAACACTGCAAATGGGATGCGTCTCCACCCAGTGCCCTCCGACGATTTCCTACGCCTAACGCCATACCTCGATAAAAGGGGGTTAAAATAACACAGATTCGCTTTACCCCCCCGAAATGGCCCTCTGCGTAGTTCTCCGTAGCATTCCTGAAATCTTATCCGAAGACGTCAAAAAGCAGGGTTTTTCCGCGATGTCGGCCTAGCAGATAAATCAAATGCCTATGTGTTTACAATGACAATGTTAACATCATATAATCAGGATAGAATCCTTCTATACAAGTCTCCATGCGTCAACCTACCAAGATATTCAAGAACAACACAAAGACCCTGCTGGCATTTTGAACGTGAACTCTGAGAAAATTCTGAATATTAGTCGTTTTTAAATAAGGGCCACGTTGGGGCATAGGAAAATAGAAAAGCATCGGAAGAAGACAGAATCACTAGCGTGATGTTTAAATTAGGTGGTTATAGCCTCATAAAATCAATCAGCATCCTTTTAAAAATGTATCCAAGAAGGAAAGATTACACCAACATGGAAAAACGCTAGTATTATCCTTCTCTTCAAAAAAAAAGGCACAGTAGCAACATTTAAAACTACAGACCTATTAGCCTCCGGTCTTACCTTTATAAGTTATTAACGAAAGTAATATACTATCATCCAAAATGGACTTCTACCAACCCCCGCAACAAGCCGGCCTTCGGAAAAGTTATAGATCGTGCTATTAACCATTTACAAAGTCTCAAACTGCCTATTGAATATGCTTTATAGATTATGAACTGCAACTAGTTCGACCGAGGCAAGCTCGGTTGAACTAGTTGCAGTTTTCAACGGAATGAGCATTGCAAGAAGCGATTCACGCTACAAACACCTACCATGCAGGTCAAAATTGACAAAAATAGACGCACCAGCATTGGAGGCGGTAGGGTACCTTGGGAGAGAGAGGTCGTCAAGTTTCGTTTTATGGGCGACAGAGGAAAAAGATATCGAGTTATGGACGAATTCGTATACCAGAGGATCGCCCCCCGGCAGGTACGGGTACATGTTGCAGAACACAGAAGTACGGTGCCACTACGGACACTAGAATAAAAGGACTCAGATACGTGATGTGACGAACCTCTAACACGGAAGAATTACAGGGAAGTTTCTACAGGGAAATACGCGACCTGACACCGACACTGCGGCAAGGCAGAGCACTGCGAGGCGAAGTGTACAGCAGAAACCCCCTACTGCCTACTGTGCTAATGAGAGGGACACGGGGCAACCGGCGGGTATCGAGGTTGCGGGGACAGGAAATGGGAAGACTCGAGGGAAGATGGTCGCAATGGAGTTGCGCCTGCTACATATTCTCCTTAACTGCTGCTGAACGACCCTCAACTTTCTGTGGGCCACAACCGGCGAGGGGCGCCACAACGCCGTATTAACCAGTGAGCCGAACCGGAAACGGATGGGGGAGTCGACATGGCTGTCCGCCCTAGCAGAAGGGGCGACGACGAAGCTGGTGGCCAAGGCCGTGAAGTTTGGGCTAGCCCACATAGAAGATAGGGCCCTGGTAAGAGTGTACGTGTCGCTAAACAGTGACCAGGATACAACTAAGGGACGGCATATTATACTCGAGGCGACTTTTACGCCAAGGGCGCAGCGTGGAGCAATTCGAATGAAATTTAACGCGACAGCCAGAGTGGCTCAACAGAAAGTTCTAGAGACCGAAACACACAGGGATCACCTACACGTGAGTCTACACATACAACATGCATAGGAAGGTGCCAGGCCCAGCTCGAATCCCACCAGAGGCGGTGAAACTAGCAGGGAAGCTGGCCCCTGAACTGGTTCTCAGGGCCATGAACCTTGCCTTAGAAGAGGGCCTCTTTCCGCGGATTTGTAAGAAGGCCAGGATCGTGCTCCTTTCCAAGCCAGGATAGCACCTCTCCAATATGCGCTCACAGTGCCCTGAACATCCCGGGGGATACTCTAAGACTCATTAAGAGTTACCTCAGCGACATAAGACTGAAATTAAGCGGTCGCGATTGGAAACCATCAAACACACGCAACTGAGCAGCGGCGATCCGCGGCGTACTACAATGGCCCCGCCCTGTACGATGGCGATCTCAGGATCGCGGTAGAAAAGAGGAGGACCTGAGAGCGGTAGTCAACACAATCCTGAAGAGAGTGAGGAGGTGGCTAAATGAAAACCAGCTGGAAAGAAGCTGGGTAAATTGAGCCCACGGAAAAGTGGGGTAACCCTTACACAAGTTATGCAGGGGCACGGCTACTTCAGGGCATACCTCAAACATATGACCCTAGACCAGTCGGAGAACTGGCCCCTGAGTGGGACTCCGGAGGACACGCTGAGCATGCCACCTTTTCGTGCATGAGGTGGACGGCACCGAGAGCGGCGCTGGAGATGCGATTGGGGGCCAAACACCATAGTGAGCGTAATACTTGAGAACCCAGAATCATGGTCATCGAGGGACACGTCACGGTGATAATGGACAAAATAATAAGGGGAAGAGGGAACCACAAGGGTAGCAGCTCCATGGTGGTGCTGATTAGCTGTAAGAACATCCTTCCGGACTTGAAGTAATGCCCGAATGGTTTCGAGCAGATGTGGGGTTTAGCTGGTAGCTTGGCTCTAGAGGGCGGGAATCACTACCTGGGCGAGAATGCCAGCACAGCCTCTCGGGTGCCCTACGAAGATTCCTCACCTCAAGCCAAACAAATGATTGACGAAGATACCATGACTGATAGGGAAGGGCGTAGGGCAAGGCGATACAGTATCTCCAAAACTATTTACTCTAGCGATGGAAGATATATTCAAACAACTGTCATGGAGCACCAAAGGTATTAAGATAGGCGGTTATACCTCAACCAACTCCGCTTTGCAAGGATGAACTTATCAGTAGTGACATGAGCGAGTTAAAAGATATTCTAAGCTAACTTAGCTACGCTTCAAAAGCAGTTGGCCAAAACAAAAATTCTACAGAAAGTCGAAATTACCAAGGCCAAATTCTAGAAAACGTCGACCAATACATATATCTCGGTCATACGATCGAAAACGACAAAGAAAACCAAACTGCAGAACTTGCAAGAATAATCCAAAGGAGTTGGGCATCATTTGGTAAGCTTGGCTACATTCTGATCACGACACGACCACATAAACGATGGCTTAATGATATCAAACAGATTGCGGGAAAGCAATGGTATCAAGCCGCACAAGACAGGGACAAATAGAAATATCTGCCGGAGGCCTATGTTCAACAGTGGGCCATTAAAGGTTGAATAAGAAGAAGAAATAGTACCGGCCATAACTGCGTACCTTCAAGTGTAAAGCGATTTATTGTAAAAAGAAAAAATGTACGGCCGAAAAAACGTGAAATGTTTCAACAAATTTTTCACACTATTTTTGCCATTTTCAGGGGAAACGGTAAGAGATAGGGCCGTTTGCCGAGATTGAAATTTTCTATAACTAATTTGAATCATCCTTCTAGCTTTAAAAGAGAATAGTTACGGCCAGTAAATCGTGAAAAGGCTCTAAAAAACATATTTGCATTTTTCCGGAATACGGTAAGAGGTAGCGACAACCATCTAGAGAGCCGTTTGTCGGGTTTGAAATTCCCTATCTTTGCAATTTGAATCATCCTTCAAGCGTGAAAACCGTGTAAAAGTTCAAAAACACATTTTTGAAATTTTCCGGAAAACGGTAAGAGGTAAAGAGATAGCGAAAAACATCTAAAGGGTCGTTTGTCCGGGTTGAAATTCTCCGTAACTTTTCAATTTGAATCATCCTTCTAGCTTTAAAAAGAAACAAGTTATGGCTGAGAAACCGAGACAGTAAAAAAAACATGTCACACCATTTTTGCCATTTTCCAGATAAACAGAGACAGCGGAAAACATCGGAAGGGTCATTTGTCTGACCTGAAATTTGTATCATCTTTCTTACTGTGAAAAGAAAATGTTATGGCCGAAAAACCGTGAAATGGCTCAAAATCACATTTTGCTACTTTCCAGAAAACGGCAAGAGACAGCGGAAAGCATACACAGGGTCGTTTGTCGGGCCTGAAATTATTTGTAACTGTGTATTGTAAATCATCTTTCTAGTTTTAAAAAGAAAATAGTTACGGCCGAAAAACGCGAAAAGGCTCAAAAATCATATTTTTCAAACGATTGTACTATTTGTACCAATGACCGTTAAAAAGTTATGCACAAAAGAAGAATTTTGTAGCTGTCAGATTTTGTTCACATTGGCTGTATTCGGATAATAAAATTCGTCTGCAAATTATGAATATTATGGAAAATTCATCATCGACATTTTATAGTTTATAGATTTCATCATTAATTTCTTTATGTATTTTCAGTTTTGATTAATTATTTACTTTCATACTCATACTCATACTGTTTATTAATATAAATATTTCAATATGTCATTAGTATATACTAAGAATTGCAACATGCATTTTTCTATACAAAAATCAATACAACACGACTGTTTTCCTTCCGTGAACTTTCCTTTCATAACGCAACACATGAAAATTTCATTGTGTAAACCAACCAGCATGACGTTGCGTTAGCTAAGTGCAAATCGATGTACATGTGACATGTGCATAAATCAAAACGTTAGAGAAATATGAAGGGCATGACTAACATCTAGATAAACATCCAAAAGATCTACCATTTACGACAACTGACGATAAAACGTTCGAGTGTAAAAACGTGACGGTGCAGGAAGGAAATAACCACTTTGCCGCGTTTTGTTTCAGCCGCAGAAATCTCTTTGGCCGGCGCGCTACAAATCATTATCAGCAATATTTTTAAACCTGTCTGGCTGCAGTCTGCCTAAAAATAAATCGAAGAGTTGACATTTATAGCTCGGGCTGCAGCCAGGCGAGTCATGAGAAGCGACGCATCGACAAACGGCAATTAGGAAATCACTGGACGTAAATCAAGAAATAATACTTATAACTTATACAATAGATTCACACACAACTTGAAAAATCAATAATAATTAAGTTATATTTTGTGAGAAGTGAGATTTTATCAAAAGTTTAATATTGGCGTACAACTTATACAGGGTGATTTACTACTAGCTGGGTGCCAAACACTGACAGATGGAAGTTGATGTGAATCGAACCTATAGTTGTACGTACTCAAGAAAAGCGAAGAAGTATTCACGAGTATACCGAGGGGAAGAAGTCGTAAAAAGTGGAAAGACAGTGGAGGGGGTCCTAAGAGTAATTGGAGTACGGAATTGGAGAAGATCTGCCGAATATAGAGACGAATGAAATAAAATCGTAGAAGAGGCTAAAACCCACAAAGGGTTGTAGAGCCGAAGGAAAAAGAATAAGAAGATGGGTAATAAATGTTCTGTATCTCATCCACCGCGATCCCCTGATTAAATCCGTAGGATTTCTTTCTCTGGGGAACATGAAATAAATTGTCTATCGCCCACAATTACTACAGACAAAAATAAATCATCGAACTGACGAAATCGTATCGTCTGCACGATACATACTCTCGCTGTATGAATATTATTAGCTATTATTACAGTCTGTATTCATATCTTATTAATAAAATACCAGTTGAATTGAGTATGATTATGATAAATGAATTAAAATCCATCTATATAAGAATAATTTATACTGATGACACGCTCTTGGCACTGGTAATAAAGCACGAGGATTGCCAAACCGATTATCGATTATGACAACGCGTGCGGTCCTTAAAATTATTACTATTCGTGTTTCGTTCATAGGAGCATAAATGAACCACTGATGGCGTAATTTTTTCCCGGTGTGTGTGTGTCAAACAGGACTTGACCATTGGCATATTTATACGATGACAATGGCCACGCCGGAAATACCTGCGGCGCTTCAGTACAATTACGGTGCCGCGAACGCACAATACGCTGATTTATTTTTAATCGGGCATCTGTGACATTTGCTGTTATCGTTGCGCCAACACATCGTTGCATTAACAATTTTATGGTTCCAATAAACTTGTTTTCTAGACTTTACTATTAAATAACTATACAGGGTAGAAATTAAGTAGTATTTTTTTTTAAATGACAGCCCCATTTTTTTATGGTAGATTCTGAAAGGAATTATTTTTCTGCCATCAGCGATGTATATATTATGATATAGGTCACATAAGGAAATTTCCGAGAAAAATCATTTCAAATGTCAGAGTGAAGAAAAACACGAAAGGCGAAATATAATTCAATTAAACAATAAAAAAGTAGATGTTCAAACTGTGCACCATTTACAGTTTACAATAACTTGAAGTTTCCCGCATTGAGGCGTTATTAACGTTACAACAGAAACAAACAATTCTTCAATTTTTCGCTGAATAAGTGCCAAACATAATTATGTAATAAATTCGACCTATTTTCAAGAATTCATATTATAGTTATTACAAGTTTTAAGCATAACGTCATTATTGATAGCGCCGCATTGCGACGTTCAATAAACAATATCAGATATATCGATGGTAGTGCTGTGCTCTGAAATAGCTTTGAAGGTGTGCAGATGCAAATGCAGCGTATTGAGGATGTAAGCAGCAAATATGGTCTATAACTTAATACGAGCAAGACGAAATACATGTCTATTATTAAAAACTAGCCAGCACTGGGGACACTTAGTATAAACTTAATATAAACGTCGAACGTGTAAGGAAGTACTCGTATTTTGGGAACAGTCTGAGGGCTGAGATCAGGCAACTGAGATCTGTTGCAGAATAGAGAAAGTAAGAGCATGAGAAGCTTTTTCTGTGGCGGAAATATAAGGTTGGAATTAATGAAGACTTGGCTATTATGCGAATTCCATGGACACAACACGTAACAAACATGGAGATTCTCAGAAGAATGATAAAAGAAAAGCAACTAAAAACACCGTCCTAAGCCCGGATAAAGGAAGACTGTTGTCAAGCAATACTAGCAACCTACTTGCTGTAAAACTAGTAGTCTACTCATAGAACTGGTACAATTGCCTCGGAAACCAAACTAAAAATAACGAGGACGACTAGTGCATAAAAAGAAAACTATTTTGGAAATGAAAAACATATTAAACATGTCCTTCTGGAATATAACATCATGGAAAAACCGATATCAAGAAGGGATAATAGAAATTAATCATCACATGTTTGACATTTGACGCTGTCTGAAACTAAACGAAAAAGCAAGGGTACGTCAAAGTATGGCAACTACATTGTGGTACACAGTGGCAAAGATAAATATGCCAGAGTCCACTCAGGGGTTGGTATTCTAGTACATCAAACGTTCGAGCAACAAAGACAATTACACAATATCAACCACAGAATGATAGAATACTCAGAGTAACAATAAACATGGGCAACGAACGATTGCATGTTTCTGCGAAACTCCAAGGCAACCTGGATATCCTGCCCAGCTTGGAAAAAACCTTCATAATGGGAGATCTAGATTAAAGAATCGGAAATACAATCATAAAAAGCGTAAAACACAAATTCAAAAGAACATGGGAAAATACTAACAGAATTCTGTGTACATAACGAATTGAACATAAACAACACGTACTTACAACAGAAATCACAATACAAGTACACGTGGTCTAACTCGAGACAAAACACCCACAATAGATATATTATAACAAATAGAGCCACGCTTGCGTCCCATATTCTTGATGTCCGCTGCCTCACCTTGACCAATGTAGAATTAGTTCACAGAATGGTATTAAGAGAAGTATGCTTGGCAAACCACAATAGCCAACAAAAAGAAGCCACAATTAATTGAAAAGCTCGAAAACATCGAATCGTTTATAAAGGAGAGCACATTACTCTTGGATAAATCAAATACCAAGTAAACAACATCTCCTAATTGGACCGAGTAGATGAAAGCTGGTATAAAATATACACAAATATTAAGAATGCAGCTGGGGAAGCTTTAGGATTGTGTAAGGTGAATGTAAACAACACAAGTAATGAGAAACCTTGGTTCAAAGAGTGTATGGAGGAACTCCTTTACTGAATCGGCCACACCGACGCCACAACAAATGTGGTTCAAAGCGCTGGTCTAATGGGTCCTCGGTTCTCACTTGTTGGCCCAAGTACCACTATATTAAACTGCGTTGGTCCACAGCCCAAACCTGATGAGGGTAGCCAGATATATTTATAATTAATGTTGATTGAGAGCAGCGGCAACAGTACCATGTGGCGGCGCTGTTGTAACAGCGTAATCGGCGTACACACTACGGTGCAGGAGGGTAACGGAAGTACCAATACGCTATAACTTTCACCAAATTCAACATGGCTAATACAGATTTTAAAAGCGGTCCTCAGTCCGAGGTACCCCTTAAGTGGGGAGAGGGTGCAAAGAACCAACAAACAAACAAAATACAAATAAACAATAAGAAGACGAAAGTCGGAATATGGAACGTGTATTACCTATACATGGCTGGGAAACTCGCCAATGTAGACGTAATGCGTCGACTGCAAATCAATATCTGGAGCTTAAGTGAGGTGAGATGCAGGAACATGCAAAACTCAATATGGCGTACTCTACTACTCTGGAGACAATGAGTCTGCATATCAATAAGGCGTAGCTGTGCTCATATCTTCTGAATTAGAAAAGTCAGTCATCGATTTCGTTCCATTAAGAGATCGCGTTATACTTAGACTTCTTACTTCTCACTGAGACATTAACGTAATACAAGCGTACGCTCCAACCGGCGATAAACCTGATGAGGCGATAGAGGAGTCCTATTGCACGATTGACAACGCCATTCAACTCACGAAGAAAGAGGATAACAATAGTTCTCGGTGACTTCAAGGCCAAAATTTGGGAAAGCTCTGATGGTGAGGTTTCTGGGCACTATTGACTGGAGAACGCAACGCTAAGGGGGACCGCCTAGTACAATTCTGGACAGAGCATCACCTCTCGGCAGCAAATACCTTCTTCAAGCAGAATCCCCGACGTCTATATATATATATATATATATATATATATATATATATATATATATATATATATATATATATGGAAGTATCAAGCCGATTGTGATCACATAGTAAGAAATCACATAGATTTTGATCTCATTAAAAGATAGCAAATGAAATTGGTAAGAACGAGAGCATACCCTGGCGCTGACGTTGATAGCAACAACCTTTTAGTTTCACTGTTTTGTATGACCCCAACGCATGAAAAGCCGGGACAATAGAAAATATCGATCTAGATTCACATGGAAATTATGAAGTTGTAGAACTGTGCTGATAAAGGCTTTAATCGACACACAAGGGAATGACATAAAATAGGTAAGTAACCACAGTGGACGACAGAAGGAAACTGCAATCCAGAAATATTGAGCGATACGAAGCATGCCACAAGGTTATCCAAAATCTGCAGCGAAATAGAGGTACTCCAAAAAAACACAATTTGTTCCATATTCATAAAAGCATTAAGGAACTTACAAACAACAAACGCAAGCAGAGCCAAGGTGTCTTGAAAGATGCCAACAACAACATCTTGATGGGCATTGAGGATAAGCAGAAAAGAAGAAAGGAATATGTCGAGATCCTCTTCAACGTCGCGAGACCTGACGAACCACCCCTAGGCGACCATTTCAATGCGGACAGTCCTGATCTAACAAGAGAGGACGTGAAGTGCACTATAAGCGCCAGAAAAACGACAAAGCCGTAGTACAAGACGGGCCACACGCGGAATCATTGAAACGGATAGCCGAAGAAGATGAAGGTCCTGAGCATACTGACATCATAGTTTAGATTTAGATAAGTCGGGCAAATACCAGTTGACTAGCTAAAATCAACTTTTATCACAACATCAAAGAAAATAAACGCATCCCAGTGCGATGATCGCTCAACGTAATGTCTCACGTTTTCATGGTATTTCTTCGTATCATACACAGACCCATATGCCAGATGCGAGAGACAGGCGTCAGCAGTTTGAGGCGGGATGAGCACGTGAGAGGCTCTATTCTATGTTATCTCTTCTATGATTTTATCCATAATTAGATAGAATAGTAGTGGGTTCAGCCTATCGCCATTTCTGATTCCAGTACAGATTTGTATAGAGCTTGCGTAGTTATGCCCTTAGTTCTTATATCCGTTGAGTTAGAATATTTAATAATTTGTATGAGATTAACTAGATTAGATTAAGAACGGGTACTTAGATTAGATTAAGAACCTACACCATTGCACCCTCTGTGGAGCTTTAAGGTCGCCGGCGAGACTCATGGAAGTTATGAGCTCTATCCTGGCTAGGAAACTGCAAAGCATCGATGTGGGTTCCTTCATATATTGGGATAGTTCGTTGCACCGCACTGTACATAGCGCCTTGCAATAGCATAATATTTGATCTCATCCGAATCCTGACAAAACCTATAGAGGGATTCTTCTGCCAGGCCTATCCGTGCTATGTGCTTGTTAAGCCTGCAATGACCTGTTAGGAGGCTTACTATCATTACGACGGTTGTCCTGACTTGGGTTAGTAAGTCCTTTGGGAATTTGATGCTTCGACCTGTTATAAATTCTTTTGCATGTCTGTTCTGGCTGGTTTATACACCAGTAGTGATACTTTATTGCCATCCATTTTTCATACATGTTTATGATTGTTTGTGAACCACTGCAATAAAAATCCAGGCCTATTAAGAGTTTTGATGCGCCTTCTCGGGCGAATTCGTCTGCCCTGTAATTCTCTCGCATGCCACTGTGCCCTGGGCCCCATGCTAGGATCAGTTTGTTTTGTCTACCTAACTAACCTCGCCAATGCTCTGCTGGCAGTCCAATACCAGCCAGGACTTAACCTCTGTGGTAGCGATCGTTTTTTGTTGCAGCTTGGCTGTCAGTGTATATAGAAATTCGTGTATTATTTTGAGTATTAGGGCTTCGCGTCTACAGTGTTAAGAATGTTACAGACTAAATACAAATATTTGTCTGGGTTGACGCTGATAATACCAGTTCCTGTTCCTTCCGCTATTTTTGAGCCGTCTGTGAACAAGGACTAAACTGATTTGACGGAAGGGCCATTTAAGCAGGCCCTCTTCCTGGTATTGCGAACTTGTATTCCTTACTTAAGTTGTACTAAGTTGCCATGCTGCCCAGGGGCATGCCCATTATAGGGTCTGCCCTCAGTTCGATATACAGCTCTAGGTACTTCGCACCTTGCTGCTTGCGTATGGGAGCGTGACCTTGAAGTATCGCTTACAGATCTTGCCTCTTTTGCAATGAAGATGTGTAGTGGTGTTGAGTCCAGCAAGCCTTCCATTGCTGCAGTGGGTGTTGTTATCATGGCTCCTGTTGTTCTCAGGAAAGCCTTTGGGTGCTGCTCAGGCTACTGAGATTAAATTGTCTTGGGCCACCATACTACTGACCCATATCATATCATGAGTCTTACTACCCTGGTGTTCTGGATAGTTGGCTGGACGGGCATAGCTACAGATACTTAGGCCTCAAAATGGGCCCATAGTGAAACCTGCCTTTAAGGTTACTACCCTGGTGTAGTAAAAGTTCAATATCGGAAACACAACGGGTGAAAAGCAAAACCACATACAAAGCTACAATAACCCTAGGTGCAGTAGTGTCTGGGAAAAAATGGGTCTGGACCCAGAAATGACCCTATGGCTTGTTATTTCCGCGTCCAGGCCCATTTTTTCCTACACATTCTACTGCACCTAGTGTTAATGTAGCTTTGTGTGTGGTTTTCCTCGTTATCCGTTGTGTTACCGATGTTCAGCTTTTGTATGATATTAAATATTTGGTTGCTAATCCCTTGTTTTTTAAAATTTTCCCTAGCCTCACTCGGTTAAACGCATTGGTCAAGTCCACGAAGCACATAAACACTGGCCTGTTATACTGTATGGCTTTTTCGTTGATCTGTCTTATGGTGTAAATGGCATCTAGAGTGAATTTATTGCTCTTAACATATAGAATTATATCATTGAGAGTGCTTGCTATTATGCTAGTGAATAGCTTCAGTACTGTGATGAGCAGTGTAATGCATCCTTTATTGAAGGTTGGTATTGTACTGCTTCTCTTCTAGGTTTCAGGTATGGACTCTTGGTGTGCTATCTTCTGGAACAGTGATAATATTTCCGCTGCGGGTGATGTACCGCTGCTTTTTATTAGCTCATTGTAGATGTTATCAGGTCCCGGAGCCTT
The DNA here is from genome assembly GCA_963942505.1 of Lordithon lunulatus. Classification (NCBI taxonomy): domain Eukaryota; kingdom Metazoa; phylum Arthropoda; class Insecta; order Coleoptera; family Staphylinidae; genus Lordithon; species Lordithon lunulatus. The sequence goes on from OZ012673.1 coordinate 18,540,275, forward strand.
GTGGTTCTTTAGTTTCTTTATAGATTGCTCTACTTGTTGCTCAGAAATTATATATAAAAATATCCTAGTCTTCGCCTTTTGATATTGTAAAATTGGATATATTTACCATTTCTTTCTTCATCCTTAGAATGTATGTGCCATTCATCTTGAGTCAGCGGGTTGATCTCGGCGTACTCGTTAATAAGTTCCTTTTTCACTTTCAATAGCTTCCATATTTTCCGTTGTGCTCGATACATATCGAATTCCATATCTTTGGTAAATTGCTCCCAGTATTCCTTCTTTATTTATCTCATTCCTGCATTCACTCGATTTCTCGTAATGATGTATGCCGCGTATACTTCGATGATCTTGATTCTTCGATAATTTAGGTAAGCTTCATTTTTATCTTTGGCAAGGACTTCCCCTTTGAACCTTTTTCTTAAGACGCCGTCTTCCTCCAAAGGTTGGCGATACAATTGGCTATGATGTTGCGTGAAACTGTAGCTCTAAAGATTTCAATAGATGTTCGTCCATACCATAGACGTATTTCTTTCAGGCATGATTTCTGCCTTCTTCCTACACATCTTTTTCCCTTGATCTCCTCCTCGATGATCAGCCGAAGCGCTACCCCCTCATATTAGGACCTACGAATTGGAGCTTTCGTTCTTTGATGGTCAGCACTTCTCGCGATTTCTCCATTCACCTACTTTTTAGTTGGTTTTTCTTTCCATCCAGAATATACGTAGAATCCGTTGATATAGATATATCTAAAATGAGTTTATTCGTTTATCAAGTGAGTGGCATTTATCGAGTGATGGGCTGAGTGCCCAGCTTTCGAAACTATAGAGAATCCTGTTTATTACTTATTGAGTTAATTTCCTTCTAGGGGTCGTATACAAAGATACCGAGATATTAATGGATGACAGTTGTTCTACGGATTCATTTTTTATACGAAATACAGGTCGTCTCGGTATTTTCGAGAATACAATCAGTTTTGATGCTTAAACCGTATTGGCGCGATATGCGCTACGATGAGATTCTTCAAGTTCTGACCGTGTGAAAGTTGACAAGTATGATCGTATCGTTAGCAATGTTATAGTTGAGTGTGCCATTTACCTTGATGTCCTCATCGTATCTACAATGCCTCGGAATAGATGTTGAATATGAGCGGGGGCAAGACAGACCCCTGCCTAAAGCCTCTCCGTATTTTTATTTCTTCAGATGTCGTGCCATCGACTCTGATTTCGTCAGTTTGTTTGTTGTTGTTGTTACCACGCCCAAAGCTCCAGCACCGGTGGACTGGATGATAATATCGGCAAGCTTTTGGTGTGAGACGCAGTCGTCGGCATACCATATTATTTTAAATTCGTGATTTCCCATTCTGTAGGCATCGACTACAGAATTAATGTACTTACGTTTGTACTTACGTTTAATGTACTTACGTAATGATGCAGGGACATGAATCTGGGCGTATACGCCTATTTTATCGACTACAGAAAGGGTTTCTGGGGAGATATGCCTCATATAGAAAGATAAATACCAAATAACGGAGAGATTATGATACGCATATACAAAACCTGCATGAGACCCATTCTAATATATGGAGCGGAGACCAGAGCGGACACAACAAGAACAGAACAAAAAGACCCCGCGGCACACTAGAGACGAAAGTACTAAGGAAGTTAACTGGAAGAATACTATGGAATAGAGTAAGAAGTGATGTTATAAGAGAAGAATACAACACACAGGAGATCGTAAGATGGACAAATCAATGAAGAAGAATGTGCGCCCACATCCAGCGGATGAGAGATGAAATACTTCCGAAAATATCAAGAAACGTGAGACCAAGAGGAAGAAGACCACCTGTTAGACCATCAAAACGATGACACGAGATCTGGTTGGTACCAAAAAAAAACAGAATCGACAGGTCCCAGATTAAGAATGAGAATAAGAAGAACAGACGTTACTAATTGAGCAAAATTAACAAACAGTGCTTCATGTTGAATGCCAATCATTATTTTATGATCACCAGCAGTTATTATATTTGTTACAATTCTGTAAGTATCCATCGACCTTCGGGTCATTCTGACCTGTGGTGGTATATATGTGTCTACGTTTTCTTGTCGTTAAGTGTACCCAATGAAAAATGTTACCGCATACCCGGGCTGGGATTCGAACCCGAGCAACCCGTTCGTTAAGTGGGGGTGTTAAGCTCTCCACTAAATCGGCCCGTTATACGTATGATCATTTATTGGTAATTTCAAGAATTAAATTTATTACGATTTTTTAAATCAAACGTTTTTATCGAAAAGTTAATTGTCTTGAATTTTATATTATGTACCCAAAAATTACCTAGAAACAGTTAAAATATCGCATCAAAATGTATGTTGAGTATATAAGATTCGAAATTTCTTAAATTTCTCATCAAACCTGTAGGCGTGACATTGCAGCTTTTGCCATAACAACAGGATGCATCGCATTAACACTTGCCGCATAAACATACAAACCGTTCCGTCTGCCGTATATCCTCCCACAATCCGTTAATAATTCATAAATGCATCGTTCGCGACACGACGGGTAAACGGACGGTATGTGTGGCCTCTTCTCTTGACTTTATCGCTGTAATTAATTCGGAAAAAAAATTGAGCGCGCTTGTACATTTCGAGCCAATGCCCATTCATCTCTCCCAGTCGCTTTCTACTATTATTTTTCTTTCGATCTCAGTGAAAAGTGACACGATTCGTTTAAGGCCAACTATGTAATGGTTATGTTTAGTAAATGTTCTTTCTTGAGACGTTAGAGAGATTATCATCATTGGACGCGACGGTTTTTTCACCCCAACATTATGCAACTTTGTTGTGTAATTAAAGTCGTCGGCATGTTAAAGGCTCCGGCTCTCTGTATAATCGATTGCACGCAATTAGCTAATGTAAATTGTAGGTTTTTGATTAAATATTATAGCATTAACACGGCCTTGGTGGCGCTGTGCGCATTAATGCGATTAGAAATAGAAAATATTTATTGTTTGTTTGTTTGTTTGTTGTATAAATAATATTATTATTGAAATAGAAATAGGAATTTGTAAGTGAGTTTATTGATGGTATTATTAAATTAAAAGATTTGATTATTATTCAACTATCTATTCGTTTATTTACTATTTATGTATATTATTCTCTGTATACACACTAACACACTCACTTAAGACAAATAAACGAAAAAGATACGATGATACAAATTAACAGGGAGAACCATTATCTTATAAAATATGTGTGAGTCCACCTCTTAGCAATCTGCATATCTGGTTTCGATCTTATTAGAGTTCATCAGTGTAGCTCAGCTAGTGAGGATGAATTCACACAATATCCCGAGTGGCTATATACAAAAATTATATTATTTCATATATTTATCATCAGATGTATTAATTTAATATAATTTGTCATCATTGTATATTCTTATCTGCAGGCCAATAAATATACTCACTTACTTATTTCACAAATAATAGTATTTATACAACAAACAAACAATAAACATTTTTTTATTTCTAATCTCGCTAGCTGGTTTCGAAATAATTATTCTTTCTGTTAATTTCTATCATCATATCTTTTAATTTTATAATAGCCATAAATAAACTCACTTAGAAATTCCTATTACTATTTCAATAATAATATTATTTATACAACATACAAACAAATAATAAATATTTTATATTACTAATTTCATTAATTACAGCGCCGCCAAGGCCTTGTTACTATAATATCTAATCAAGAACCTATAAAATTGTAGGTTCTTGATTAGATATTAATTTTTTTTATTAATAATATACAGCATATTGACAGTATATTTATGCAATGTAAATACATTGCATACATATACTTCAATATGTTGTACATTCCTAATAAATCCGGTTGTATAGTGCAATCCTTCAAAGATATATCAATTCTAATGTTATAATATTTGTAAATTGAAAATATATAATATTATGTCTGAGTTACGAATTAAAGAGCGAATTAGCTGCTATACACATAGTAATTATATTTTAGATCCCATAAACAAATTAACTTGCGGTCGTTCTCCGAGAAGCAAGTCATCATTATTTAAATGAACGCATGAATCATTGGTTCCTTCGCTTCCGGGAACATTTAATTTGGTAAATGGGTAACTCGATTAAATTCAAAGCGCCGCTTAATTAGATGGGATGAGTGCGGCGCGTGTAACATATCCATGGCGAAAGTTCTTGCATATATACAGACTGGTTTTTGTAAATACAAGTTACGATACAAATCTATAATAAACTAGAGAACCCTGATAAGTGCTAACTTATCAGCGAGCAGCTAAGTCACAATTAATAAATTACATTAATTAAATATTAATTTCGAGCGAATTTAGAGCTCTAAGAACAAAACATATATGAGGACCTCGTACTGATATAGTTTGAGCTATAAAAAACGATAAATAATAAAATATAAATACAATAAAGAATAGAAAATAAATAGTTATATATTCTCCCACAATTAAATCGAATTACAACCATCATAATTAAAAATAAATGAATATAAAATACTTGTTTGTGATACTAAACTAACTAATCGATTTAAATAAAATAATTAATCCACAACAACAATTAATTCAATTCAAGGTGGTGAAAGACCATATAAACCGTAATAGCCATTCCCTTCAGCCGCACAAAATACCAATACACAACAATCATGTGATATTTTATTATCCCCTTCTACGGGCCAAAAACAATCATCAAGCTAAATCCACGCTATTTCCTATTACGGATCTTCTTCTGAAGGTTTATTGAATTTTTCATCCGGAATCGGCAGAGCCCTCATTAATCGCGAAAATGACTCGACAACTATCGCCATTACTCGCGACCGCAGCCGTTAATCTTTGACAGGCTTCGGTATTAATTTTTAAATCGATTGTTCTTAATTAATTCTCAAGGTAATGGGAGAGCAGGGATATTAATTAAGTTTCTCAATGAAGTGTGACGTCCGTCTGGAAAATGCGGGCACACAATAAAAACGATTCTATTTTTTTACCCATAAGCATTTTAATACAATCTATTAAATAGGGGGATATAGACAAGAAACATACTGTTGACTGTAGGCTTGCGAAATCAGTATTAAAAATACAATGATGATTATGACACTTTGTACCCACTACATTCAATTGTTTTCGAATATCTTCAACTTATGTCTATATCCATTAATGGCGACAATATGATTAATTTCTTCGCAATTCCTGGCTGTATGGACAATAAGATTTCTTTAATTCCTTCCATTACCTTATGTTTGTCTAGCTGAGATGACATTTTCAACTCCTCTGTTTCCTTCTATTTTACCTTCAATGATTAGTTGTGGTATATAATATTTTTGATTTCGCATCACGTGTTCTACATATGCAGTCTTCCTTCTTTTTATTACAGTCTAAAGTTCACGACTTCTGCTTACCCGTGTAGGTCCTTCATCCCGTCCATTGCCTTATGTTTCTCTGGATGAGATAACATTTTCAACTCTTCTATTTCCTTCAATTTTGCCTTCAATGATTAGTAGTATATAATAGTTCTGATTTCACATAACTTGTTCTACATATACAGTCTTCCTTTTTTTTATTACAGTCAAGAGTTCACTACTTCGGCCTACCCATTCCAGGACATCATTGGTTATTGCAGTCCATGAGATCTTGAGCACACTGCGGTGCATCTCAAAGGCGTCTATTCATGTTAATTGGTGCTACTTTCATCGTACATTCTTCCATACCGTAGAGGGGAACTGAACGTATATAGCATCTTACAAATATTATTCTAAGGTTCAGATCAAATTCAACTCTGCCTGTGGAAAATGATGGGTGAATCAAATAGCTCAAAGTCTGAAGCAGTCGGTACCAAGCCCGGATAAAAGAGAAGGGTTAGAGGGTAAGGTTAGCTACCTGTCGAAGGTAAAAAGAAGTAATTGGCTCGTAGAACCAATATAGCCTCGGAACACTGTCGGATTAACGGTAACGACACAGCGAGAACAAGAAAAAAATGAATATGGAAATCGCAAGTATTATGTATTGCGTGCAGGAATATAATATCATGGAATAAAAAGGACCAAGAGATAATAATAGAATGAACAAAACACAAAATTTATTTATATCTGATCAGTCTCAGAAAACAAGGGGAAGGGCAACAGCAAATATGAAAACTAAGTTATAATATACACTGGGGTAGACAAAGAAGAGAGAGCGCGCATTAGAGTGGGTCTGCTAGTACGCGAACAAATCCAACAGCAAACAGAAGATATTGAACTGAACATTAATGACCGATTATAAAAATCGACAATGAAGCTAGACAAAGATACAATCCACATAATAAGCATATATGCCCCTAATATCACTAAACCAAAATAAGAGAGAATCAGTTCTAGGTCTACATAGAACTGATTTCTCTCTTGTTTTGGTTGAGTGATAAAATTCCAATAAATCCAAGGTATGCATCATGGGAGACCTTAATGCGCGTATCGCCAACGAAGCGATAGACAACATTAAGCAAAAATTTAATGAAGGACGTCATAAATGAGAATGAAGAATCACTGGTCGACCTATGTAGACACAATGGGCTTCGAATAAATAACACATTCTTCGCATACAAAAACCAACATGAAATTATTTGGTCAAACACTAGAGGACACGAGTCAACCGTCGATTATATCATCACATATAGGAACATACTTCCATCGCTTATGCTAGATGTCCGCTCTCTAAACTCAGCAAACATAGACAGTGACCACAACCTGGTACTATGTACACTACGCATGAACATTAGGCGAGTAAAGAAAATACCACTAGGAGAAACGTGGAGGCATTCGCGGATGTAACCACGAAATACCTTTATTGCAGACGAGTGGCGGACAGAATTAAAACCGCTCACATAACGCCGGCCGATGATACCCAAAGAGCATGGCAGAAAATATCAACGAGTATGTTAGAGGCGGCCCGGGAAGTGATCGGACACAGAAGTCAGCATTAACGCGACATACTCCAAGAAACCATGGTTACTGACGAGGTGAAAGCACTTACATCAGAAAAACCGAAAGCCTATTTGCTACATAGCCACAGTACTATCGAGAATATACTATAATAACAAACAACGCCGAAATAACAAGTATAAAGTGCAGTTTTTGGGGTAAATTGAAAGATATGGAATACGCCCTATGTAGGGGACAGAAAAGAGTATGGAGTATGATCAGGTATAAGAAGAAACGAACGAATTCAAGGAAAGTCCATAATTGAAGCAACATGGATAAATCTCTTTAAAAGTCTATATAGACAAACCATCGCTCGTCCATGGTTTGTCTATATAGACTTTTAAAGAGATTTATCTTATATACAGTGAACAAGACCAACCGTAGGATACGGAGGAAGAGGAGAACAACATAGTAGACGTAGATAAAAATAGAGGGAGGAAAGCTATTGCGAAACTGAAAAACAGGAAATCGCCCGGTGTCCGATGGCATAACGAACAGAATGATAAAATATAGAGGGATAAAGATGGTAAAAGAACTAACATCTCTCTTTCAGACGATATTGGACTGTCACAATCTCCGAATAGTGGAAATTCAATATAACTATTCTGAAACGTATGATGTCGACTGTACAAACAAATTTACCCTAGACGGGTAAACCCTAGACGGCACAACAAGTCCAATATCCCGCTCCGATGAAAAGGTCATCCTCATGGACTGGCAAACAGTCGATGTTAATCAAGAAATGTATAGTTACAAACAATAACAGAACAATAAAAAGCGAAGACCGACTAAACGAACTAGAGGAGGCACTACAATAGAAAAATAAGTTGGAATATCGTGGGCATATGTGAAACAAGATTGCCCGATGAAAAGTGTAACAGCGTAACATCGGGACATGTCCTGAAGGAGTTGGCTTCCTAATCACCAAAAACACTATACAACATGTATCAAAGTAAAAAGTCCATATTCCATAGTCATATACATAGTAATCAACCACTTAAGACGTTACTAACTTCAAGTAATTCAGGTGTATGCACCACAGAGCCCCGGGGCCTGATGACATCCCGTCGGAAGCGGTAACACTGGTCATGGAATGATTCCCGGACAGGGATTTCAGGGATGAATGAGGAAAGGCGTGTTTCCCAAAGTAAGAAGGCCAGACTGAATCTCGTTCCCAAGCCAGGTAAACCACTAGAAAGCCCAGCTGCATGCTTGACGCCATGCTACAATTGATGTCAAGAAAACCTTCAATACAGCTCACTGGGGAAAGACTATTGAGAGAGGTGTAGAGATGGGTCTCCCAGCTGACATCATGAGGCTGATAGGAAACTACTTGACGAACAGGGAATTTATAGTGGAGAGTGCGATAGGGAAACGCACATAAAATTGGGGGTCCGGTGGTCTCCAGATGTTCCACAAGGGTCGGTGCTGGGGCCCTCCATGTGGAACGAATATACACCCTGAGAAGTCCCCTCCCGACGGGCACGAAGTTGATAGGGTACATCTATTACGTGACCTTAGTGACTACGCGAAGCTCCAAGTAAACACGGGTTAATCGCAGCCTGGAGGGATGTGACTTGCAGACAACTCCCTGCTAGTTGCGAAAGAGAAGACGGAGGTCGTGCTACTAATTGGCAGCAGGAGGTGTGTATAGATCCGATTTACTATCGATACCGACGTCATTCCTACGAAGCAGCTTAAGCATTGGGGCTCGTGGTGGACTAGGGCTTGATCTTCAGGAGGTAAGTGGAGGCAGCGGGTGCGAGAGCGGACAGGTGCACTAGGGCGCTTGCTGCTAGCATACTAAACATAGAAGGACAACAACAGCATAAACGGATACTGCTCGCAGGAGTCTCAGAAAACATCTTGTTATACGGTGCTCCAATCTGGGGGCATCGTATGCAGTACGTGAGTACCAGGGACGCAATGGCGATAGTAGAGAGAAATTGTGCGCTCAGGGTGGCTAGGGGCTATCCGATGGTATCTAAGGCCATCTTTGTGGTTGCCGGTATCTCCCCCATGGAGCTGCTTGCCCTGGAACGCACAGAAAGCTACAATGAGGGCATTAGTGCTAAGACTGCCAGAGCTCGGACAATGAGAAGGTGGCAGGCCAAGTGCGACGAGTTGGAAGGCTGTGAGAACTGGACCCAAATAATGATCCCGCAGACCTTGCCTTAGTTTCATAGAGGACATGCAGAAGTTGGCTACGCTCTAATACTGACAGGACATGGATGCTTCAGAGCGTACCTGAAGCGCATGTGCTTAGAACGGGCAGAGGGATGCCTCTTATGCGGGGCCCTAGTTGATTCGGTACGCCACGCCATCTTCGAATTTGTATAGCGCATCGGGATCCGGACAACATGGTCAATGATTGAATCCGTAGGCGTGGAGCTGGGTTGATTACCATGTTACCACAATCATGGACTAGAGGACAACGTAAGAGCGGGAGCGACAAGCCCTGACAAGGCAAGCTTGGTAATAGGTGGCTGGAAAGTCCCTCCTCCCTTCCAGAGTTGTGAATACTAGGCATGAGTCATCATTTATTAATTATTATTTATTTATTAACTATCTACTGATATTCTAGGTTGTGATATATCTAATTATTTACTCTTTTGGTATTTAATTTTTTTATCATTGTAATCATATTCATCCATGCCCTCGCTTGTTCAAAACAGGAACCAAGAGCAACCCATGTACATCCATGTAGCTACTAACCAATATTATAGCAGATGAAATTGTGAAACAAATAGTGACGGCCGAGGAACAATAAGATTTCCGCATACACAGATCCGCAATATTCACTCTATGGCAAATATTCAGAAAAATGTATCGCATACAGAAAACAGCTTTAGTATGCTTCGTAGATCTTACGCATGCATTCAATCGAATAAAATTACATGTCGTTGAGTTTCTGAAAACAAAAGGTGTGAACCCCAAAATCATCAATATAAATAAAGTCCTGAATACAGACACCACAAGAAAGAGTAAATAAAAAATTACCTGAAGACATACCCGTCAGCGTAGGGATCAATCAAGAGGACAGTCTGAGCCCAACACTTTCCAACACTATCATGGATGAGATTATTGAAGATGTGAAGACCATGAATAATGGATACATAATGGACGACATCATATGTTACGCGGACGACGCAGTAATCATAGCGGAAGATGAAGACGACTTGACGACTTACAGGGACTGCTGCATACGTTCAACACAAAGGCAAAACAATTCAACATGCAGATATCCATAGCAAAGACTAAAACTATGGTGCTATCAAAGGACCCCATCAGATGCAGACTTTCCATCGAAGGCAGTCCCATAGAACAAGTAATACACTTTAACTTTCTTGGCGTTTAACTATCCAGTAAAGGAGACTATAAGGATGCTCAAACTCAAATAAATGAAGCGTCGATAATTGCGGGGTACCTCCGTGCTATTATATTGCGAAAGAAATGTGTACAACAAGAGAGCAAAATGCACATTATATAATACCTGCAGTAGGCCGATTATGATGTATAAAGTCGAGACCAAAACAACAAAAGAGCATCTACAGTACAAATGAAGACCTTCTAAACCATATCGTGTCTTAGCCTCAGAGACAGAGTACACATCGAGGAAATACGAAGGGATTGCGGAGTGTACAATATCGTACGATGGAAAAGAACAAAACGACGAGTGTGGAAACAGCACGTACTACGATTGGTGAGGACAGACTAGCCGAAAAAGCTACAATATCAATACCGAACACAAGGAGGCCCCTTGGATGACCGCCCAAAAGATAGAAAAACACGTGGACATCCATATCACAGGAGGCACATTAGTTGGAAATGAACAGGACCTGTCCTATATCAAGAAGAATAGAAGAAGAAGATAAAATTCGGTGTTGGAAAGGACCTTTTTGATTTTCATGAATACTAAAGTGTAATTCTCATCGCAACTCGGTGTCTGATGACCAACTATGTTCCCATGTACTTGAATTTGCTGACTTGATCTATTGGTAGGCTACCAAACCTCAGTACCGCATCCTTTGTTCGGGTGTCGGGATAAAACCATACATTTTTAAATTTGATTGTTTTCGCAATATTTATGTTCAATCCCATGAGTTGACAAGTTCTTGGGGGTCTTCTAAGTTATCGCCGATCAGTATTGTGTCGTCTCCATATCGCATATGGTTTATCCATATACCCTTAATCTTTCTGACTTATTCTAGGTCCGTGAGTGCTTCTAGGGATATGTTCTCAGAATAAATGTTCAACAAGAAAAGTGACATAACGCACCTCTGTCTGACTGCTCTGCGGATCGTTATATCACTGGTTGTATCGTTTTAAATTTTCACTTGGGCTATTTGGTTCCAATACATGCTTTCTAAGGATCGGATCTCTTTTTAGTCAGTGTCAATGAGTTTGTGGTGTTGGACTTTGTCGAAAGCCTTTACGCAGTCTAGGAAATATAGGTAGAAGGTATACGGGTTTTCTCTGGTGGTAATAATTTTGTACTAGAACTTCTGTTACAACAATTGCTTCTCTTATTCCTAGCCCCTGGCTGAATCCAAATTAGGTGTCCCCAATTGCTTTGCTTTCGCATTTTCTATACATCCGTACGTGATTGATTTTGCGGAACAGCTTAAGTGTGACTCATGAGGCTAATGCTAATGAGGGTATTCACACTTTTTGGCGTTGGGACATAAAATAGCCCACCGACAAAATCGACCGCAACAAAATAGCCCGCGAGAAAATGGCCCCGACCACTGTTATTGATAGATAATACAGAATAATATACATAGGTTTTTTTTGGTAGCGGTATATAGTTTATTACGACACTTTATATTTAACACCTATTATATTATAACCTGAATGTCTATTATTAAGTTTTTAAAAACAGTACAACTTACCCTCGTAGAGGGAAGTTAAACGCCATCTGGCGGCACCACATCAATTAGCAATGCACACCCATATGGTAATAACCGTCAACATGCTCATGTTATCAGGATCACCGGGTAGTGCCCTCTAGAGAATATGAATAATATTCCAATAGAGTTCTTGAGATATCAGCACAAAGCCAATCGTATAAAACAAATATAAGTGTGAACCCACCTCTTAGCAATCTACATATCTAGATTTCGATCTTATTAGATCTCGTCAGTGTAGCTCAGCTAGTGAGGATGAATTCACACAAAATCTCGAGTGGTTATATACAAAAACAGTACAACTTACCCTCGTAGAGGGAAGTTAAACGCCATCTGGCGGCACCACATCAATTAGCAATGCACACCCATATGGTAATAACCGTCAACATGCTCATGTTATCAGGATCACCGGGTAGTGCCCTCTAGAGAATATGAATAATATTCCAATAGAGTGCTTGAGATATCAGCACAAAGCCAATCGTATAAAACAAATATAAGTGTGAACCCACCTCTTAGCAATCTACATATCTAGATTTTGATCTTATTAGATCTCGTCAGTGTAGCTCAGCTAGTGAGGATGAATTCACACAAAATCTCGAGTGGTTATATACAAAAACAGTACAACTTACCCTCGTAGAGGGAAGTTAAACGCCATCTGGCGGCACCACATCAATTAGTAATGCACACCCATATGGTAATAACCGTCAACATGCTCATGTTATCAGGATCACCGGATAGTGCCCTCTAGAGAATATGAATAATATTCCAATAGAGTGCTTGAGATATCAGCAATTCATCCTCACTAGCTGAGCTACACTGACGAGATCTAATAAGATCGAAATCTAGATATGTAGATTGCTAAGAGGTGGGTTCACACTTATATTTGTTTTATACGATTGGCTTTGTGCTGATATCTCAAGCACTCTATTGGAATATTATTCATATTCTCTAGAGGGCACTACCCGGTGATCCTGATAACATGAGCATGTTGACGGTTATTACCATATGGGTGTGCATTGCTAATTGATGTGGTGCCGCCAGATGGCGTTTAACTTCCCTCTACGAGGGTAAGTTGTACTGTTTTTGTATATAACCACTCGAGATTTTGTGTGAATTCATCCTCACTAGCTGAGCTACACTGACGAGATCTAATAAGATCGAAATCTAGATATGTAGATTGCTAAGAGGTGGGTTCACACTTATATTTGTATTAAGTTTTTAGTTGATTTATAATTTACTTTCATTGCACTTTATTGATTCATTCAACTGAGGTTAGGACTCGAACCCACGTCTTCGGCTATATATATGCACGTGAGTCACCTGGTGATTTTTGTCCCTCTTGTGGTCAGCTGCACCGTCCTCCCCTTCAGGTAGCTCCCGATCATTTTTGGTAGGCTAGCCTTAATACCCATTTTCAGTATCCCTGTACAATTAACCCGCAGTTCGCCGTATTGAACATGTTGGTGCCTTCCCACGCCTTCCTGGTAATAATTACACTGTCCACCGCTACCAGCGTGGAGCCTCCCTACCTTAATTAACCTAACCCCGAGCCATCCGCCTTTTGAAAAATGAATAGTTGACAACCCTAATGCACGCTCAGCTTTCGTTTCCCTTTCCAGCTAGTTCTGGTTTTGAGCTCTCAATTTAGCACCATCAGCGCCATTATGTGAAGGCGTGAGTACGGTCTCTTGGTAGGAGGTAAAACTACCCATTACCTTGCTGTTCATAGGTGTTTGGTTTTCAGTTTTGGACGCAGCCCTACTATAATTAGGCCTAACAGTCACTAAAGTGTTTTAAAATGTATTCAGATATTTTTATAAAGTTTCGTTCGATAGCTACAACTACCAAATACATAAAAAGAATTCACCTCATAGCAAGCTAACTATCTATCTAGATTTGTAGCGTAGCTAGTGAGGATAAATTCACAAAATCTCTAGTGGTTTACATACAAAGTAATACAACTTTCTCTCCACAAGATCGAAATGTAGATATATAGATTGCTAAGGGGTGAGGATATAAGAATGGTTGTGTGCTGATATCCGGAACACTCTGTTATAAAATTATTCCAATAGAGGTCACCACTCGGGGATCCTGGCAGGTGTATGTTGATGGATATTACCATATCATTGTTAATGTTGTTGGTTTCCAAGAACTTTCCAAATATATAACGTTTTGTGTACAAATATACTATTTTTTTTACTTTTCCCTTAACCCTTTCGCAGGGCGTTATATATATATATATATATATATATATATATATATATATATATATATATATATAATTCAGACAGAGATCGTAGCAGGGTTAAAAAAAATCAGTTTCAAAAATACTATGATTATGAAACTTTGTACTAACTGTTCTTAACATACTTATAACTCCCAAAATATCACGTTTGTTGGGGAGGTCCATAAATTATGCATATATTTGACTTGCAAAATAAGTATTAAAATACTAGGATTATGAAATTTATTTTATATTTAATAAACTAAGCTGCTTTAGAAAATATTTTTAAAAAATCGGTCACTACTTCCTAATGTATCACGAATTATAGGGATGACAAATACAATTTAATAGCTAATTTTTTACTTCAGCCTTGCAAAATCTTTTGTACAAAAAACTATGATAATTATAAAACTTTGTACAAACTTAACAAACCTTTTTGCCCGTATTCACCGTAGCTCCCATGCGCTATTGAATGCAAAAATTGAAAATGTCATTGTGACAGAAATTGCCAAAACAAATGTCAAACACCTTGAATAGTGCTTGTGAATGGCGCTTTGGTGACACCTTTTATTTAATTATTCAGCGTTTCCAAATAAAGAGAATCTAAAGTAACTACATTCCCTAGAAAATGTATTGATTGTTGCTATAGCAACGAATACGTATGGGTTTCATAGATATTGATACATTTATGGAACGTTGGTGAATACGGGCGAGTGTGGTCAAATATTTATCAAATTATCTGAATAATTTGATACATATTTGACCACAATAACTCCAAAAATATTGCGTTTTTAGATATTAAAACAATATTTTACGAATTTATTTATACATAATATTTTAAAAGGCAGCATTTTTTAGAATAAATTAAAAAAAGACTATAAAGTGTTCTATTTAAATAAATATGATAGATTCGCAAATAATCCGATAATAACTGTCTCATATTACAACCGAATTATATATGCATTATAATTAAACTCACTTCTAACAAACATCACATCTGACACGCCCGTTACGGACAGTCTAATTCCAGAAAATAATTTACTACAAGCATACGTCTTTAAACAACCCATCATGACAAATATCACATCTGACATGACACAGTAATTAATACTAGATGCATTTAAATTTAAAGTTTAAAGCATGCGAGTTATTTGCACTTCAAAGGGCTAGACCATGCGAGTCCACTTGATGCATTTTGTATTAGAAAGGCCATTTTCGAGCACAGATTATGATTTATGGCTCCCAACAATTTACGGCCATGGTTTCGTTGCAAAATAACGCGGCTCTCAGTATTAACCAATAATTTATAACGTAATTTATTGAAATGCATTAATTTCAATCAACAGAGACCATTGATCAACATAATAGAGAGCATTCATTTCAAATGAGGAAAAATGTATATGGCCGGAATTATTATGGATTACGACAGTGAACTTAACGCGGGCTGATAACCCAGAATTCTATAGTGGAATTAATATGTTATATCATTTTTTATTTATTAATATTTAAAATAAGCCGTAATTTGTTTTTTTTAACTAGAAATTAAGTTTTAGTGTAAAAAGGTGGGCGGGAGGGTAAGTGAGAGATCAACCAAACTGACTCGCGATTACAATTGTTCCTGATTCAATTAATTTCATTAATTCACTTCGCCTAATTCGTAAAAAATGCGAGAAAAATGTTTTTGAAGGCTGCAAAACATTTTTCTCGCATTTTCTTTACGAATTAGGTGTAAGTGAATTAATGAAATTAATTGAAAATAGTTGAAATAGTGAAACGGCTTTGTTTTGGTGGTTTAATTCTGCACCATACTGTTTTTCGACTTTTTTTTTATAAAACAAGACTTGAAATAAAAATTGTTAAAATCACAGAAAATTGGCAAAAACATTATATAGAATATCTAAACGAAAACACGCAAATTTATAAATCATCAAAAATTTGAAAAAAAAAAACAATATACATATTTTCATACGAATTATTTAATTAATTTTTAATATTTGACTGCAACATTCTTAAAAAGCTGCGAAGAAACTTAAAAAGGTACCCTATGCTCCAAGGTGAGTTATACTCACTAATAATAATAAAGCATTTTATAAATATTTTGTTGAATAATTGTATTATTAGTTATACTGCAATTGTTAATAAATTTTAAGTATTCGTTGAATTAACTTTGTATAAATTTGCATTCGGTTTTAATTACGTTTTTAGTAACCTTGCGGCCTTTGTGCACCATGCAACGCGATCGTCTCTCGTAATGCGTGATGACAGAATATTTTCAGGGAAAATTTGCGATTGATTTCGCACCAAGGCCGGCTTGAACGAGGCTGCACTTAGGCGTGGTAGGAACTTTTAATAATAACGACCACCCTGGGTAAGCACTTACGATATTTAATATCACGAGATTTTATCAGAAATTATTCAATGGCGCAACAGCATTACCAGACGACAATAATTTAGTCTGTGGGTTGCTTTTTATTGGTACTTTCCAGTTATACATCATTTAAGGAGAGTGTTATTAACGCACAATACGAGTTATGGGGATGGCTGCAAGATGTAAATATACAGATTTATACGTATTTAGCTGTGTAAATATGAGTCTTTTAAATTATGCTCATTAATTAAAACTAGATAACAAATTAACAGTAATTAAAACTAGATAACAAATAGACACATATCTTACAATGTGTTTGATGTGGTCCATATTGCAATGATTTTGATTATTATTACCAACTTGGACAAAAACTGAAACCGTACAGTAAAACAAATCCGAATGGTGAAAAGAAACTGCATAATGACCATGTTTTTGTCTTGCTGTTTATTTCAAGAGCAGCTACGTAACGCAATTTGTCATGCGGCCGTGATGGCAGAGAAGAAATAGACCGGCTGCGGAAAAAGGAATCATACGCATCGCAAAAATAACACAACATAAAGAGAAATGCAAGTAATAATTTTGATTTCAACACGCCTTATCCTTTTTCTTTGTATTATTTTCTTGCTGCACGCCGTATATTATTAGATGAAATGAAACCTTGCAAGCGCTCGTTTTTATGTCTATTTGCGGCACACGACTATTGAACCGCGGGAAATTATATAAATGCAAGCACGCACCGAAAATTCACAACTGGCAGTCAGACGGGTGGGGAAAAACAACGCGGCTCATTGTGTTTGCTGGCGCGCCCGGTTTTTAAAAAACGACTGTGTATGGAATGGGATTAGTAAAACAGCTGTAAACGCGACTTGATTATAAACACATAAATAGTATTCCGTAAAAATAGCCCGCACTACGATAGAATTATGACATGCTCGTTTAATTTATTAAAACTGTTATCTCGACAGTGAAAATTGTATTTAATTGATGTTTATGTACAGTAGACAATACAATTATCAAATTACTTTTGATATTAAAACGTTGTTGTAATTAATCGTACAGATGAGGTAGCGAGAGGGTAATGACACTTAGTTGTAATTAATTTCATACAAAAGGAAATTGATAAGGCTGGAGTGTTGCTTTATCTAATGTGAGATGATTGTTTAATGAGTGCAGGACGGATATGTTTACAAACAAATACTATTTTAACATTTTACTACAGCATGCATTACTCAGTAATGGATTCGGCTAAAAAAAACTTGCTATATTTTTGTACTATATACATATAAAATACAACAGACATACAGTAAAATAGATTTTAAATTTTAATGTTTTGTACTATATACAAATACTTTTGTTGTTCAAACTAGACAGCAAGTAAACTTAAACTGAACATATAATTCACATTTTAGATAATTGATCTATATTATCTATATCTGAGTGTTTTAGATTACAATTTATGTTTGGTATGAAGTTATAAAACCTGCTGTTAAACCCAATTTAAGGTGGTAGAATTATCGTGAGGATTGTGAAATATATCGACGAAATATCAATAATGAATAAAAGGAGTTTGAATATTTTCTACCTAAATTAATAACAGAAATGATTTCAAGATTTTGTATAAAAGTAATGTAATAAATAATGTTAGATATTATGAGTTTTATACTAAATCTTGAAATTCTTTTCGTTAATCATTTCTATTTTATATGTAAAGGTATGCCGATAATCCGGCTCGTGATGTTATCAAACGCAATTGTAAATGGTTGCGTTTAATTTAATGTAAATATACAGTCTGGTCTTTATATAGAAACCGCCGTTTGCGCACACATACAAATGCATCTGGGAATGTCAATATATATTAGCCTTATACATAATCCGCGCCGACGAGTCGAGGGGGGTGAATAACCCTGGCGTGCATGCGACTCGCTCTAATATTAATATTAAAAATCACCCCCTAGCCCCGTCGTAATAGTAGTAAAATGCTGGCTAATAGATTGTTTTCTGTACGGTCATGCGCCAGACATGGCATAATAAAGACTGATGGCGTTTTAAGGGAATGAAGAGAGCTGTAAAAATGTCAAAGTTGGATGTTCAGCTCGTCCTGAGCTAGGGAACGAGAATTCAAACTAAAAACTGAATCACCTTTTTCAGTTATCATTATCATTTTTCCTTATGTTTTATGACTAATATAGTAAAATAGAATGTTTTTGGAAAATGTCTCTGTGTGAGAATGTGTATGTATGTCTGAGCAACATTGCGGAAAAAGGTTGTATGGATAGCGTTCTAAATGTAGTAAGGTGGAAAATTTATAAAACTTAAATACTTAAAATTAATCATTATCTTAAATATTTTCATTTTGATTTGATATTAATTGAGCTTGTAAAAAAAGAAGAAATTGTAAGAAAAGGGGAGAGTTGCGGGCGCTCCGAATTCAACTTGTTCAAGAAAAATACAGTAACAAAATGACTGAATAATTGGAAAGTTATGGTGCGAACGAGCTCATACGGGAAAACATTGAAGAAAGCGCAATACAGCAGGCCGCACATTTAAGAATACCCCAAGGAGGATAGAGAAACCGTGAATGGACGCAGAGTACAAATTTGCCGCTAATTCTCCACCCGATCTTGTCGTGTTGCCCAATATACAAGCCCGATCTGGCCCGACCGCAATGATATTTAGATTTATCGCCAAGTATCCATACCAGATCACAGATAGAAGACGACAAATATTTTCCTTCACCGGCCGTTCCGTCTACCTTTTGTACACAGTCCATGTGCAGAGTGTGGGGAAGCAGTGAGGAAAAGAGAGTGGGCTAGAGAAGAAATTGCAAAGGATAACACACAGTAAAATACAGCCTGTTACGAGCCAGAAAATAGCCATAGAAGATATTGGCAGTGCCAGAAGAGAAATTTAAAGGTACAGAATATCGCAACTTTCACGAGGATATAAAGAAGAGTTAATGAGAGAAGCGACAACGATCACGGAAAGTGGTAATAACACGTTGAGGAACTGCTTAATAGAATGCGGGTGCAGAATGGGAGTATCACATAAAAAAAAACGGTCTACTAACAACCGAAGAAGTAGAAAGGACCATAACCTCAATGAAGGGCTAGAAGAGCTTAGGTGCAAATGGAATAGGCCCAGAAAAGGTGAAATGTGGAGGGAAGGCGCTGCACAACGAAGTGGGGAAACTAGTTATGGAAGGTTGCGAGACAGAATAAATACCAAGAGAGTAGAGCAAATCTCTAATATGCTCAATTATCAAGAAGGAGGATCGTGCCATATGTGGAAATTATAGAGGTTGATAATGTGTACAAAGTGGGTTACAAATTAATAAAAGATACATTGGGTAAATACATATTTTCTGTGTATTTATCGAATGTATCTTTTCCTGGGGAGTTCCAAGTGGGTTCCAGCAGAAATAGATCCGCAATGGACTTGATATTCACGGTTAACAAATACAATCTAACTGCTACGAACATCTGGCAGAACTGTATACTGTACTTATAGCCGAAAGCAGGCATACGATACGATCAATCGGGAGAAGCTGTTCAAAGCAATGAAAAAACTGGACACATCTGGAAGACATATAAACCTGATGTTGGGGATGACGCTGCAGTTCCTGGCAGCGAGGCGCAGTAAAAGTACATGGGCAGATATCAGGGTACTTTCTAGTAAGCAACGGTATACTGTCAACTCCAGTATTCAACATTACGCAGGAAACAAATATGAAAATGAAATGGAATCAAAACAGGGCTGATGTATACAAAAAACTATCAATGCTTAGCTTACACAGACGACGTAACAATATTAGCAAGAACCGAGAGAGAACTGCAGAGGGTCGTTAAAAGAAAACCTCATAGGTGAACCGACTGATAACGCAACAACAGTTATACTACCCTAATGCACCTACAATCTCCAAAAGGTAGACTTCTTTAATGAAACGAAGGAAGTCGAGGCTAGAATGGCAAAGGCAAACAGGTGTGCTGGGCCCCTAAGCTCAATAAGTTCCTCAGAAACCGTGTATCGCTGAGCTAAATTTAAAATATATATATAGCAATTATTCGACCAACCGTATGCATGTGAGACCTGGTGCCTGAGAACAAAAAAAAAACAGCTAAAGTGGGAGAGAGGAGCTCTTTGGAACAATCTTTGTTGGATTTCTGGATGAGAAGAACAAATCAATAATTGATGGATTTTTACGGGAAACCACGTATAAATTAAATTATAAGTCCCAGAAAATCATATTGCTGGGGCATGTCTCAAGATTAATTGTGAAGTGGACAACGAAGAAAGAGTTACGTCAGAAACCAATAGGACAAAAGAAAAGGGGATGACTAAGAAAAAAAATGGTTGAAAGCAGATCTTCACCAGCTATAAATGGAGGATTGGACAGGAGAAGCAGATAATAGGCAGGCGTGGAGAAAGTTAAAGAACGAAGCCCTAGGCCTACAAGGCACAATTGTCAACGAGGCGCTAATTAGACAACGAACCGAGACTACCACTTACCGATCTAGATCAGATGGCGGAGGCGCTGAATACAAAACTACAAAAAGCTTGCCAAGAGACACTGACCAGCAGGACTATCAACTACAGTAAAGGAACCGTATACTGGTGATGCAAGAAGGTAGGCAAATGTCAAAGGAGGCTAACAAGGAGAGAAGGCGGGTGCTGAGAGCAAGAGCGGCTAGAGCACTAACCCAGGTACTTCAGCACAGATACTGGTAACGGAGACGAGACTTCAGGCGGGCGATCCAACGACAGGAAGCCTGCTGGAAACAGCTCTGTGGCGAGGTAGACGATGTGCCGTTGACCTACAAGCTGGTAATAAGGCGAATCGGATTCGCCCGTGCAGGACCGAAATCCACAGTACCTGGTGGGGTGGGAGCGGTGGTAGCACAAACACCAACATGAACGCCACACACCAGAATGACCCGTGGAGCCTCCTCTACAATCTGGCAATGGTGGATCGGAGCTCCAGAACCGAAATCCGCAATACCTGGAGGGATGGAAGTGGTGGAGCAGCCCTCTTCCAGCTGGAAGGAAGAGGAGGTACTCCAAGCACTGACTAAGATTCCAAAGCGTCAGGTTCCTGGGTCTGACTAGATACCAAATGAGGTCGTGAGTGCAGCTGCACCCTCTCTTGCTAATAACATAACAACTCGTAGTAAACTAGTAAACAGATGCTTGAATGAAGGAACATTTCCGAAAAGATGAAAGGTGGCAAAACTGACCATCATCCCTAAACCAGGTAAGCAGGCTAGTAAGTCGAGAGCCTACCGCACCCCATTCTAACTAGACGGGATGGCGAGGATCGTATTACCGAGGACCTCGAAACGACTAGAAGGCTCAACGACTCGCAGTACGGACGATAGACGCCATAATAGCAGTCCGGCACCTCGTGTCAGAGTCGAACACAAGAACATGGAGAAGACGTAGGCACTGCATGATGGTCACCCTGGATGTAACAAATGCGTGCAATTCAATCCCGTGGGTGACCATCATAACAGCACTGCGACGAAGGAGAATAGCCGAATGGAGGCTGATAAGGGAAGAAGGCGGGTGCAGCGAGCAAGAGCAGCTGGAGCGCTGACCCAGCAAGTCCAGGACAGGTACCGGGAATGGAGAAGATACTTCAGGCGGGCGAAGGAAGCATGCTGACAACAGCTATATACGGAGAATGGGACCCCGATCGCCAGGACCGGAATCCTTAGTACCTGCAGGGGCGGAAGCGGTGGCAGCAGCCCTCTTCCCGCCCATATACACTATCATGAACGTCGCACACCTGGAAGTAGAAAAGTCCTACAACATACCACAAATCACTCCCAGCTGGACGGAAGAGGAGGTACTCCAAGCACTGACATAGCTCCCAAACCAAAAGGCCCCTAGGCCTGACGGGATACCCAATAAGGTCGTCGTCGAGAACAGCTGCACCCTCACTTGCTAAGGACATAACAACTCTACCAACAGATGCTGGGATAAAGGAAAATTACCGAAAAGATCGAAGACGGCAAAACTGCTGCACACCTACGCTCTGAGAATCACCCGGGCTTACCGCACCATCTCCATGGACGCTGCAGTGGTCCTGGCGATGGTGGTACCGGGAGATTTACCGGCGCCAAATAGGAGGCGAGGCAGGAAACTATGAAGAAGCGGCAGACACGGTCGGAGTCCTACAACCCAAAAAGCAGCGCGAAAATGAAGGATAATCTTCCACCTGGCACCGTAGGCCACCAGAAGGCACAGTGGGCTAGGCTACATAGGCCCAGTCCGGAGGTGGAGTCCAAAAATACTTGCACCGGATAGGGATGGCGGGATTGCGGAAGTGCTGCTATTGTGTTGGGACAGACGATCCAGTACACGATCTAGCGCTGCCCGCGCTGATTACGAGAGCGCAAGAGTCCAGAGAATTCGAAACAAAAATAGGAGTGAAACAAGGATGCATTATGAGCCCATTACTATTCTCACTAGTACTAGATGCAGCCATGAAAGAAGCGAAGAAAAATATGAAGCCGCTAAAAATAGGATATTGTAAAATGAAAATGACAACTAACGGAAATAATGTTCGCTGATAACAAGGCAATAATCGCAGAGACGGAAGAAGACCTACAACATAACATAGAGGAGTTGGAGAAGGAACTGGAAAAATAAATATGAAAATAAGTATAGAAAAATCAAAAAACCTGATAATCTCTAGGGAAATGAAAAAACATATACACAATAAAACTTCAGGGAAAAAATATTGAACAGGTAGAAAGTTTTACATACCTGGAGTCAATAATCCACACAATGGCAAGCTCGACCAAGAGATAAGTGGGAGAGTAGGAAACACAGGGAAAATCTTCGACATAATGAAGGCGACATCCTTCGGAAAGAAAGAAAGAAAGAAACAACAAAAGAAATAAAAACAGAAATAGTGAAAGGTTATAAGAGTGACAATTACATATAGCATTGAAACATAGACAGTGGCGGAAAACACAAATCAAAAATCAACACTATTGAAATAGGATTCCTAAGGAAAAACTATAGTAAGACGAGAAGAGTCAGAATAAGGAACGAAACGTATAGACGAAAGTTAAACATAGAACCAATCAATGAAAAAATAGCCGATTGAGGTGGTTTGGACATGTGCGCCGGATGAATCAGCAATTATTGGTAAAAAGAGTATACGAAACAAGAGTACGAAGGAAAAACTATAGGGGAAGAGTAAGAAAAACAATGGAGAAGATATAGAAAGAAAAGATATTCCATGGGAAGGAATAACAATATTAACAAAGGACAGATAAAAATGAAAAGAAAAATAGAAATACAAAGGATAAAAGGAAATATAAATGCCTACACCTAGCGGTAGAAGGCATATGATCAAAACAAAGTATTGTAATCCTGCAAAAAACATATTCTATAGAAATTTTCTTTAATACAGCCATCTCTGCAAAATGTATGTCAGCCCGTCCATCTGTGGCACATTTTTCCAAAAAAAAATCAGAAAATTAACTACATATTTTCAAATCAAATTTTGCATTCTCACGTACGGAGTTATGATTCGTTTTTCGTGGAAATCAGTGGGAGGAAAGTCTATTTTCCGATCTTGGGAAAAAGGTTATCACGATGTTTGTAAAAAAAACCCTAAGTAGAGTATTTTATTAAAAATTAAAAATAAATTGAATCTCGGACAGAAATTAACTGGATAAATTTTTCAAAATAATACAGATTCAGCATTCAATGATAATAAAAATTAAAAATAAACATCTATCTTTATAGGGCTATCAAACGTGAGGCTTTTTCGTCGGTGAAGGAAGAGTTTATTCACCCGGTATTTACCTTAACTTCTCAGAAACCGTCTGAAAAACTGCGAAAGGTGATTCGCGAAAATTGTGCCCGAAAGGTTCGAATTCAGGCTCCCCAATGTTCAGTACGAGACGCCTCTAACCTCGGCACCGAGCTAGGTTCAAGTAATATATAATAATACATTTTATTTTGTTAAAAATAGCGAGATTAATTATAAAGATAGGTAATTCCGAATTAGATATTACTAAAGGTCGTTTTAAACAAGGCAATTTCTTAGCTCAAAAGTTTTTCAAGAAATGAATTCCTCCCATACAATTTGTCATTGACAAATAGAAGGCGTTATATTTTTCCATTCGATCTGCCATCCAATTCAATATTTCAAATAATTTGCTGTATGATACGAGACAATTTAGATTGTCTCGCATCTTGACTAACTTTTGAGTCAAGAAATTGTCTTGTCTAAAACGACCTTAACATATTAGCCTGTGAGAATGAAAGTGGCGTAAGGCACACTTGAATTGTTTTAAAAAGGAGAAAAGTTTGCTTTTGGCATTTATGTAAATCGACGTACGCAGTAACAGACTAGAAGTCAATTTATTCATAAATAAAAATGTAACTGCGTACGTCGATTTACATAAATACCAAAAGCAAAATCTTCTCCTTTTCAAAACAATTCAAATGTTCACACGTTCTCACAGATTTTCGTAAACACCACGAGAATATTATAATAATATAGTGAAATTGAAAGATAAAATATTATTTCTTTAAATAACTGTATTTATTCTGATTTTACAAGTTACAAGTTGTTGTGTAAAAAATCTATAGTCTGAAACAAATTTAACCAGAAATAAACTGCGAATAATATATTAGTGCACCGCATTTCCTATTTATCTTACAATTAATTAAGATGGATTTGTGTAGGATCTCCTGCAGCGTCGAGAAATTAAACAGAAAACGACACGAAACAGAATTATATATTTTTTCGAAATAGGTTAAGCAAACAAACTTAGTATTAAAACTGCATGTAGATAATTGAATTAAGTGCTACTTGGCACCCGTTCTAACTAGATTGGATTACTAATGGTCGCACGCCATTAATGAAGTTACTGACCTGTAATATAAACACGACAAATTTTTTCTTTTCAATATTTACAATTAGATCATCACGATATGTTTCGTTATGGTTGAAAAGAATTGCTTACAGATTACAGCTTGTATGAATTATTTTAAATCATTGTTTATATTGATAAATTTACAACAAAAAATCATATTAATAAAAAGAACGCAAATCTCTACAAGGCATCTTACACGGTTAATAATACTCACTGTATTCTAAAATATTGACATTATTACTGATCGTGTTCAAGGCATCTTACACGGTCAATAATACTGTCAGTCCTAGTACTGTCAGTATTTGCTTCAATCCTCCTTTTATATTTATGAAGTAATCAATTATCCGTATATACATCAGTATTCTCTTCATTTCATCGTTACTATACCATACACGATAAGTAATACTGTCAATATTTTAGAGTAATGAATATTTTAAACATATTATTGTACAGTAATACTGTAATTATTCTAAAATATTGACAGTATTATTGATCATGTAAGGTGCCTTTCAGGTGCAATTTGATGGATTGAACAGAATACTGACGTTAATCCGGATAATTGATTGGTTGAAGCAAATACTGACAGTACTTGGAATGACAGTATTATTGACCGTGTAATATTTCTTTATCAAGCTTATACAGGAGTCGGCCGAAATAACTCCCTCATTTAAAAGGCGGATTGAAAAAGAAGAGTACAAGGTATTACTGAATACTTTTTATTTCTTAAATGTAAATATAAGAAAGTTTTTTGCACTAAAGTTTAAAAATGATATCGTCCAAATGGTGTCCTTGACAGTTGATTCATTTTTCGGGACGTTTTTCGTTTTTTAGTTTTTCATAACTTTCACTTAAATATTGGGCGATTTTGTATTCAATTTTTTCTTTAATGGTCTCCTCTAGTTGGTCCAAGGACCGAGGACGATGTTTGACAACCTCGGCCTTGAGATACCCCCATAGAAAAAAATCAGGCGAGCGCGGTGGCTACGGAACTGCCTCACGTAGGGATATCACTCGATTTGGGAACATCTGTTGCAAAATTTCATGAGAACGACGAGTTGTATAAGCCGTAGCTCTATCTTGTTAAACCGGGAAGTCCTCTAGGTGGTGTAGTTCCCCATATTCTTTAATTTTTGGGCGCAGAAAACATATCGCAGTATCAATTGAATGAAAACGTTATAAAATATAACATAAATATAAGATTTATATTCATAAGATAATTCATATTAATCAACTACTTGTATAGTTTTCATATATTTAACATAGTTCTATCATATGATTAAAACATAAAAATGCATAAAAATCCCCTCAAACAAAAGCATTATCATCCTGGAAAACACTCTGGCGCCGCCGTCTGCTCTCCTTCGGGGGGCGCCTCGGCGTGACTAAGCAGTGAATGCCAGGATCGATATTTCCCCGCACTAAGCGTTTCCAGTGGGAAAGAAAACACCCATTGTTGAACATGCACAATTTGTACTATGCTACACCTACGATTATGGGCTTTTCAGGTGTATCGGGCACATCCTCGCACTCCATCAGAGCGATTAGTTATGAAACGCATCGCAGCGGAAGATTAAGAAATTATATAACTGCTAGAAAGCTGGCCGTTTAAGACATAAAATAATAAGTTGTAAATTACATGAAATAAAATGTCAAGTGGTAATTATACGCGTCATACAATTATTAAATGGTTATTATTTGATTCTGCATAATTTGTTTATAGAAAATGTTACTAATAATTTTTACAGTAACGATTTAATTGCAATTTTATATGAAAATACAAATACAAATCACCTTTCACAGATTTTCAGAGGTTTTCTGTGAATACCGGGTGATTAAACTACTCTGAGCTTCTCCCTTGACCGGCAGAAAAGCCTCACGACTAATAGGGCTAGAGATTGTTTTTGTTTCTTTTTACAAATACAAATACCATAAACGTGAGTTTTGTACTTGTCACTAAGCAACTTAAAATACATATCCATAGAGGTACAATGGTTTTAGATCGTCACATCCCAATGCATTGCATTAATTTTCTTAGTCTAATTATTATTATTATTGAAACTAGCTGAACATATTTAGTGATTTAGGGAACATTAAACGTTTACAAATTACTAATGCTGGTTTTTTTTCAGTCGATACTGCGATATGTTGTAGAATTTTCTGTGCCCAAAAATTGAAGAATGGGGAAGTACACAACCAGCCTTCTCGTTTCAACAAGATGAAGCTATGGTCCATACTCAAGGCCGAAGTTTTCAAACATCGTCACAGTTCTTTGACTAACTAAAGAGGGCCATTAAAGAAAAAGTGAAGAAATTTCGCCCGATATGATAGTGAAAGTAATGAAAAATTTCTCGAAATATGAAACGACGGTCAATGCCACCATTTGTACGGTATAATCTTTAAACCATAGTATAAAAAACTTTCTTATATTTACATTTAAGAAGTAAAGTAAGTTTTCGGTGATAACTTGTACTCTTCTTTTTCAATCTGACTTTTAAATGAGAACGTTATTTCGGCCTGCTCCTTATCAAGCTTATACAGGAGTATAAGCTTGATAAAGATTTGCTTTCAATTTATTAATTTTATTTTTTTGTAAATTTATCAATATCAACAATGATTTAAAATAATTCAAACGCAATCGAAAACCTTTATCTGTAATCTATAAGCAATTATTTTCAACTATAATAATATAATATAATATAATTTAATCACATATCGTGATGATCTAATTGTAAATGTTGAAAAGAACAAATCTGTCGTGTTTTCGTTTAGCATGGTTTAGCATTGCTAGTCGCAGTCGCGTGCAGTATCGCTCAGGTCTTGCGATCGTGCGTCGCCGATTGTAAGGGTCGAAGTAGAATTGTGCGCATCGGAAGCGGCAAATAGACAATAAACCCGTACCAGCCCAGAGTAAAAAACGAAAACGGTTTATATTACAGATCAGTAACATTAATCGCGCGCAACCATTAGTTTTACCTTGAGCAAGATTGCACGGGCAATCGTTGCTAGCAACTGATTTTGACATGAGGTTGCTTAGTATAGTAGACACACTGCCTGAACATGCATTTTAGCAACTAGTTGCGCCGAATAGAACATGTTTTAATTTCAATGATGGAAAATAATAAGTTGCTATTTATTAAATACGTGCAAAATTTAATTGTCTATATTATAAATTTCGAATAAATTACATATAATAAAGAACATTTTTTTAGTTAACGCAGTTAATTTCATAATCTCAAGTTGTAGCGAGTTGAATTAAATTCGTTTGTTAAATAATAAGTTACTATTTATAAAATTCGTGAAAATTTTCATAAATTACAACCAATAACGAATATCAGTTCTTATAATTGTTGGTCTTGCAAGTTGCTTGAATGTAATACGGTAATAGTTGAAGACCTACTTCTGCAATTGGTTGCAATTTGAAATTCCGCGTTGCCGTTGTTCAATGTAAGACGGGCATAAGGATTAATGAGTAAAAAAGAATAATAAAAGATTAAATAGGTTGAAACATATATATTTTCCAATCCACACAAGCAGGTTTGAAAACAGAAATGCAATCGCGATACGTCGCAATATGTGCAGTAGTACCGCGGCAGACCAAGAGCAATGAAGACTTGTTGCAGGGACAAATACATCTATAAATCTGTCTTATATGAAATTTATAGGTTCTTTACGTACTCGTTCTTTTGTGCTATTGTTTTTAGATTTGCCAATGTGGGCATGCAAGGCAATTCATGCGACAATGTTGCGCGATTGTATTTGCCATTTGTCCCTTTGTTGTTTTTATTATTATTGGTCACCCAAAAAGAATTAATTGCAGTAGTAATAATACCCCTATCATGAAACAATGGGTGATCAAACAATTGTATGCTAAAATTATTTAAATAGTTAAATTGGCACCCTGTGAATGTATGATTATGACCCATGTATATTTTAGTTATTTTACAAATATCTAAATATTGTACACACTATTATTATTTTGTAAATATAAATAAGTTAAGTTTAAATAGTTTAAATAAGTTAAATATAAGTAAGTTACTTTAGCAAGTGTAAGCTATCGGGAAAGGCCATACGTTCGAATCGAATCGCAATTTGAGCAAAATCCGACGACTAACTGACAGAAAAATATCTTTTGCATATAACTTTGCAACGGTACATTTGTACGAACATTTTATAGATTAATAACCCATCTAATTAATATTTTGATTTTTAGCAATTTCTATTAAAATATTTTTTTGTGAAAAAAAAGTTCGATTTGATATATAAAACATAAACCGTGCCGGCCCCGAAAATGGTTGCATGTTAAACGTAATAATGTGGACATTTTATAAAATGAAGAAATTAAATGCAATGGTGAAAAACTCGCGTGTTTATATCTTGGCGAAATATTTCGATAATCAAAAAACCAATCAACAAAAACAAAAACCAACAACAAAAACAACAACCAATCAACAAAAACAAAAACCAATCAACAAAAACAAAAACCAATCAACAAAAACAAAAACCAATCAACAAAAACAAAAACCAATGAACAAAAACAAAAATCAATCAACAAAAACAAAAACCAATCAACAAAAACAAAAACCAATCAACAAAAACAAAAACCAATCAACAAAAACAAAAACCAATCGAATAACAATTACTAATATATTGGACCTACATGAAAATGATTTTCGGTCCTAAACTGCTTCGATACAAGAATAGACTATAGATTTGTCCGAGAAAGAATATCAATAGATACGAATCTAGAGAGAAGCAAATTAATAATGAAGCCGAGAATCCCAGCACGCAAATAATTAAAGCTGAAAGCGGAAGAATATGAGAAAGGTCTGCAAAGAAGATTTGGTCCAACATGGAACATGGATATTAACCAACTGTCGCATAAAATAAAATTGACATACACTCTGCCATGAAGAAAACACTGAAATTACTATAAAAGAAGAAGACGTACAGACAGAATATCGGATGAATATTATAAATCAGGAAAAAGATCGAAGCTTACAAAACCGAACTAATAAATAACGCAATTGAAGAAAACGCTACTATAAGGTATTATTAAGATCTAAATTTTAGTTGGGCCAATCCAGGATGAATGATCAAAATATGTGTCTCTATAATAAGAGGTGCTGAAAGTCATTGAGAACTTCCACAAAATACTTTATACCTCAAATTTACAAACCTGACCACCAGGGAAAGAATTCAAAATATAGGATCAGAAGACAGGCCAGAGATATCAGTTCAGAAATAAGATTTGAAGAGTTTTGAAACAAACGAAATACTGAAAATTTCCTGGAGAAAATCACATCACCTCTGAAATAGCCATGGAATAATACTGCTGAACAAACGTTTGCACGAAGTGAAAATACCGGATTGGTACAACGTAAAGATTACTATTTTGTTCAAAAAGGGTGTTACCATAAAGATAGAAATTTACCGACCGATGATAAGCTTGATATTGCAGCTGTACAGACTATTAATCGCTTTAAAACTAAATTCGACTCATACCAGACCGTCGAGCAAGCAGGGTTTAGGAGAGGTTACAGCACATATAGCACCTATAGTCTGTACGCCTGTTAATGGAGAAAATCACGGAATACAATAACCCCCTAAATTTGGCATTTATAGAATTCCAGAATTGGACTAGATAAAAATATGGTCATTCCTAAGAGCGATGGACCGATCCAGAATAGACTTAAAGTAGTCAAGGATTCTGGCACGTATTTAAGACAATGCGTGTTTCCATATTAAAAAAGACAAAGACTTCGTAAACAACAAAATTCGAATCCAAAGAAGAGTTCACCAGGAGATGCCATTATTTACCCTGGCACTGACGATATTTCTAAAACTGTAGCGTAGCAATATAGATGGGTCTTACTTACACCATCTCCGCTTCGCGGATGACATCATTTGTCCTCGAGTGATATTGAAGACTGAAGACCATGCATAATAACTAAACGATGCGTGTAAATATATCGGGCTACAGATGTACTTTGAAGACCAACATTATGAGCGGTAGCGAAGTGATGGTCCAGATTGACGGTCATTCTATTGAGAATATCGATAAGTACGTATACCTAGTCCACAAGACCAGCTAGGCAAACCAAATATCAGTGGTGAATAGAAGAATAGATCTAAGGTAGGCGGAATTTGGAAAGCTTAGTTCCTTCTTAAAAAACCGAAGCATCCCAATAAACCTGAAAAGACTAGTAATGACATACGGACTTGAAACAGTGGCTTTAACAAAACTGTGCCAATGGGCCAAGTACAGTAGAGAGCAATGCTGGGTATTACTAGGAAAGATACAATGAGAAACGAGGAGACCAGTACTAGCAATGGGCTGGACATGTTTCCAGCGAAAATAGATGGATAGATTTCAAGCGACCAAGATCAAAATTCTATTGAAGTGGTGGAAGAGCACTGTTGCTTCTTGTAACGTCTTTTACATCTAAGCCATGCTCTATTGGCGATAGGTCTGGAGAACGAGAGGGACGGAGTAATAAAGTGCTATCCACTCATAATAAACAACAAAAATCTTGTTGCATCAGAGTGAGCATTCTCTTGTAATATGGGTTTCTAGAAGAAATTTATATATGGTACTAAAGCTGGGGGTAAAGAGGATACCGGCTATCATATGCAATCGCAATGGCTAACATAACTCTGTCATCGGCATATCATAAGTTATTCATAATTTATCACAATACCTTTGTGAATTAGCTCAAGTGATGCCCCTGCAATTATCTCCGAGTACACGTTAAAGAGAAGGGGAGATAGGATGCAGCCCTCTCACACCTCGACGAATATTGACCTCTTCCGACATTCAATTCGTTAATTTTTACAGCCGATTTATGTTCCCTGCAAAGGTTAGAATTATTCTTGTGACTTTACCATCTAGTCCAATGTTGTGCAGTATATTCAAAAGTATTTGATGTTGAACTCTGTCACAGGCCTTTAGAAGTCTATAAAATAGACGTAGACTTCTTGATTGCATGAAAAAAAGAGGGTCGCGAGGCCACTCCGAAATCCGAACTAGCATTTGACTGAAGAAGCTTATCGTTTAGTGCTCTTCGCATCTTTTAGCTTTGGGTTTTTCGGAAGTGTTATGAGTCTTGAATTCGGCCAATCCTTAGGTATCACACCTGAAGCATATATTTGATTAAACTCATCTAGGTTAAACGTAACATATTTTCATTACAGATCCTCGATTTCCGACATTTACCTACCTACTTCTTTAGCTACACGGATTTTACTTTGTATTAGGCGGTGCACGTGCTTGTATTATTTTCTTTCGGGTTTCGTCATATTTCGATAAGGTCTAGAATTTTGTCTGTCAACCATTGTTTTTTCCTTACAGGAATATGTTCATTTAGGTATGTCATACTTGCAGTCATAAATATACGTTTAATGTATTCTCATATTTTGTTAAACATATATAAGTGTGTATCCACCCCCTAGCAATCTACATATCTAGATTTCGATCTTATTAGATATTATCAGTGTAGCTGAGCTAGTGAGGGTGAATTCACTCGAGTGGTTATATACAAAAAATAATACAACAAACCCCCTAGGAGGAAAGTTAAACGCCATCTGGCGACACCACATCAATTAGCAATGGACACCCATATGGTAATAACCGTCAACATGCACATGCACAGTAGAGATATGTCACCTGTACAACCACAACAAATAGAATGAGAATTTGTCACTGTTATATTATAACCATATAATAGCAACGAAGAAGGTTGAGGTTGCCTTCTTCATTGCTATTTTTATAATTAGTACTTATGGTCCTTGGGGTTATAATATAACAGTGACAAATTCTCATTCTATTTGTTGTGATTGTACAGGTGACATAAATCTCTACGGAATGAACAGCAAGTGTCCAAGAAATATGTATGTATGGCTTGTAAAGGGTACTGCGATTTAGAAACCCTTTGAAACTTAACGGAAAAAAGTGACAGAAACAAGATGGTACCCTACACTTGAAGAATCATTAAGCGAACGAATAGTAATTGATTCCGCAAAACACATTATAACTAATGTAAGCAATGTATTGTATTTGTAATGTGTATATGTAAAAACGTTCACGACCCGGCTTTCTATATTTATATCTACAACAAACCCGAATACAAAAACTATTCAAGGGGTTTATTAAAAAAGAGCATTGTATTCGGTCATAAATTGTATGATTTATGTTCTGACATATTTTTAATTCAACAGCAATAAAATGAACTTTTTTAATTTTGGAATTATTAATAAATTAAAGTAATAATTTGAAATACTGCTGCTAGAAAATATATGTCAGAACATTATTATATGTTGTATATTTGTTTAAAAAGAACAATAACCTTTATTTGGCATATTTTATGCAGCAAACAATTCTAACAACTCTAAGAACATAACTATAGATTCCCTACGCCCATAAAAAAAACTTTAAGTCTGTCCCCCGCTCCTCACCCACTTCCTCACCCACTTCCTCTCCCACAACAGCCTTCTGCAGGTTTCCACGCCATTCTAGTACTCACTTAGCCATTCACTCACCTTTCTGCAATCCCCCAACTACTCTTCTTTCACACCCTCACACCCGTTGCTTAGGTGCCACCACTCCCCTTACTACACAGTACACACGCTGTGTGCCGTTGCCCCATCCACACTTTTCTTCCTCTCTCTTCTGACCCACAGCTAGCTCGTGCAAGACATGTTTACCTTCTCTCTGCTCAACCCTAATCTGGTTATGTTGCCTGGCGGCTTCCCCCGTACCTGCCACTCCACATACCCCCGGTTGTAAGAGCTTTCGTTCAATCTTTCCTGTCGCCCTTGGCACTCTACATCCCTCAATATATCTGTGACCTCAGTTTGCACGTTCCTTCCGCCTCTTAGTTACTCATCCCACCACACCTCAGACATATCCTATATTTCATACATCCTGCTTCTATCCTCCAAACGCTCTCTGCTTTATTTCTCATTCATACCATCCGCAATAGTCTTTCATTCTCCAACCTCTGCATCCTTTTCTCAAACGTTACTATCCTTCCACACGTCTCCCACCACATACTCATTCAGTTCATCTCTTGCAGGAGGATCGGTAAAGGGGTTGATGTATCCAACCCCAGTAGCTTTTTCAAAAACAGTCCCTGCTCCTTTTCTACTAGATCCCACCCTCTCGCACCCAACGCCCACTCCGTAAAACAGTATGGGTTTCACGCACGCATCCCAAATTTTACATGAAATTCCTATATTTCCGTCCCGCCATTTTTTCCATTTTCTCCTCGCTATCCCCCACGCCTATCTCGACTTTGTTTGCACCCACTCCAAATATTTCTCTGCAGTCAAGCCAAAAACTTAGATATTTCACACCCTCCACTCAAAAATTACACCCTTCCATTTGCTCTTCTCCGCATTTACAACTAACCTTCTCTTATAAAAGTACCTTTAAATTCTTTCCAACATCGCCTGTATCTCTTCCACCCTTTTGGCCACAAGTATATTTATTAAAACCTGTTAATATCATAACATGGGCCCAATCTGAGATTTATAGTAATATTATTGGATTGAGGATTGTAAATAGTATTGCCTTGAAATGGGCATCTCAAATAATCCGCATTTAAATAAAATTGTATTAATTTTCTGTCCCATCTGCCGGAAATATAATTTAAAATTCAGTATTAATAACAACAACAAATATTTTCTAAATTAATTTGACTATAAATTTTCTCCCGTTGATAAATTAGCCAATGTATATCTATCTTAAAATAACACGAGTTTTTAAAATATCCAAATGATAGGTTTAGTGAACAAATCGAAAACAGTAAATATTTTGCAATAATTGTTTTTAACGACTGGGACTTCTGCAAAACCTATCTAATGGATTCACTTAGTTTTGAATAAGAAACAACGCCACAAAAGCGAAATGACTTCACACACATTTATCATACTCATATTCATTATTTACAGACAAACAAAAGCCTTTGTCCTACATTAATACTCATCGTTGCCAATTACAGCTGCGGCAATTTATTAAGTAATCCCACAGCTGAATGTGTTACGAAATATAAACTTTCGCGTCGCGCCAGCCGTAAACTGCAACACGGGATAATAGTTAAAGGGACGACGCTGAAATTCCGTGTGTACGTTGTTTATGGCATGAAAATTATGTGCGTACATTTTAGAAATATTTTCCTTTCTCGCGTGAAATTTATGTGGGCGTAGATACAATTGATAGCAAAGGGTCCGCTTTATTTATGTCCTTAGAAATTGGCACCGAACAACCTCGAGGTAGACGAGAAATTTCTTGTGCGGCGTTTAATTAATTATACACGGTTATGCATTTCCTGCTGTAATCACTGTAATTATATAGTTATTTCTAAATGGTAATAATAGTGTTTTATATATGGTAATAAATGTGAGTACTCAATAGTTCTAATGCATATAATTGCTATATCGTGAGTTTATTGATTTAGCACATTTGTAGACTGTTTTCCAAGGATTATTATATTTTGTTTGTTAGGGAGGTTTCTAATAATAATTACAATTATCAGATACACATTGTGAATATCTTTGAAAGAGGACTACAATACTAAATTACTTGAAAATGTTCAAACCATTCAATCCCTAAAATACTAACTAAAACTTACGATGTTAGGAAAATACAATAATTTGTTATTTTCGTTTAATTTGAAAAGCAGGATATCTAGGCATTTTAAAGCGATTTCGATGTTTTCATTGAACATTATTTTACAAAAATGCATTTAGAAATCAATTCGCAATTAATCTTCTCATCTTTCTTTTTGAAATATGTCTTAAAGTGGCGACTTTAGAAAAGGATATCTGTATAAAATTAGCATTAATATAAACTCCGAGGCTTAAAACTAAACGAGCTATTAAATTAGTTTATAACAAACATGCGGATTTTGTTTCCAAATCGCTTTACACGTGAATTTTTGGATAAAATTAAAAATTAAAACAAAAGCAAAAGACGATCTTTCATCCTCCGCCATTTTAGACAATATTGCAAGTCCCGTAGTAGATTTGGATTCCTCACAAGGATTCCTATAATAATGCATAGATATTTTCCTTTTCAAATTCAATTTAAAGAAAACGAAAATAACAAATATATTTTCATTGATAAGTAGAACAGCAACTTTTTTCCGATTTAACCGACTCTGTATCTCTTAAGATAAGCGAGATCTTAATGCTCATGGGCATCCTGTTTGTTTTGTATGCATGAAACACATTTTTATAGTCATAGACAAGAAATAATGAAAATTAAGATTTCATAAAATTAAAATGTTGAACACTGCATACATTTAATTTATAGTGGAAGATAATCATGATCCATAAATAAATAAAACGAAGTATAGGTTCTTAAAATTATATTAATCCCTTAAAATTTAATTTAACATTTTTAAAACAATGATTAGAATATTTCAGCTGATGCACTTATAGGGCATTGTTTTATTTATAGGAACAACAATTGAAGTGCGTAGTCACATTGTTACGAATCGCCCCAATTGAATCGATAGTTTGAAGGGAACAAGCGCCAAAATAAAATAAAAATTATATTAATTAATTAATAATAATTAATTCCCATCAACCTGTAACTGGATATGGTTACTGCTTGCTTGCTGGTTAACAAATCTAAATAATAATGTTGTTAATATTTAAAATTGATTCATGCAGAAATTCTTGCTCTGAGTTTCCTTCAATTTCCTACAAATTTAAGTTTTGGATCCGTTCCTTGCTTCAAACTACCGATTCAATTGTGTTGGCATTCTTATGTTTCATAGGATAACAAGGTAGTTTTAAACATACATATAAAAAAGTGTTAACCTATTTATAAATCCACTGTTACACACACGTTTTCCACATAAAATCTAAAACACGTGCGGTTTTCAAACCTCAATTAAACCGGAAATACACTGAGCCCGTAATAAAATCGCTTCCCTGCGCGATTCAGGGCCAAAACCGGCTCGAAACTAAAACGAAATAATAGCCAACCAACAAAGGTTGAAACTTTATTATACACTCATAAAGATAGTTGCAATCTTAATACTGCAAATGGCAACAGCTTGATTGCAATATAATTAACATACACATTAAACAAACAGGACAAGTCACTTTGAGCAATTTAATTAAAGCTTAATTCAACTGGAGCGGGCGGAATAAATTATCGCGCGCAATCTAATTGAAATCGGGAGTGGAATCAATCAGGCGTTGAAACGGCTAATTGGAGGGAAGTGAAGAAATGGGAGTTTTGAATTAAATTTTTTTTAACCCCTCCGTATCACTAATGCACACACCGCCTGTGATAATTATGACAATGACTGCACGTTTAGCAGCTGTGCATGGTGCAGCTGGCTATTTTATTTAAGAAATAATTTCTGCAACGTATCATTTTGTTGATAAACTTACTCATTTGTCGCAGTTAATAATCATAAAATCGTAATTGTATATTATTAGAATATTATTAGATAGTAACTAGGCATGTATGGTTATTAATACTTATACGGCCACATGTATATCTCATAAAAGTATAATACATTATTCTTTATTGGCAAATCAGCTATATTAATTCATAAACATATAATTAATTTACCAATGGGTTGCTGGATTTCATCAAGATTAATAATGGTATACATTTCTGGTCAATTACCATAATAATTATTTAAAACAAAACCTTATATAGTACCTACATAATCCATTGTAAATGGTTCAAATTATAGATGGTAACGGTACGTAGTTAAGGGGTAAATAAGACACCCTGCAATGTATAATATATTATATATTGCAGTGTGACAAAGAATTAATATCATTCTTAATCTTAATGAAGTATATTTAATATCATATTTTAGTATATATAATTAAAACATTGTCTACCCTTAGGTATATATAATCTTAATGAAATAGTACAAAATAAAATTGACCTAATTACCGGGCAGCTATATAAGTAAAATCTAATGTGGCTAATACATATTACTTTAACAAGTCGTATCATAATATTTAAAATAGATTTTGTTTATGAAATAATTTTTTTTTAAACTATTCTCGTTATTTCCAATGTATATTTTCGAAAAATTGACATAGGTAAAGTTGAGAGATATTTTTTTCATTTCTAATAAAATACTCAAAATAACCCAGCTCAGTGGTTGAGTGATTGCACTGAGCATTGTTTGAACTCCATCTGTGCGAGTTTTTGCGAATCATCTTTGATAGTTTTTCAGAGGTTTTCTGTGAAGTTAAGGTAAATACTAGGTGATTAAACTCCTCTATCTTGACCGACTGAAAAGCCTCACAGCTGATAGCCCTATAAAGATTAAGTTTTTTTTACTCAAAATAAAAAATAATATTGTTGTACTACGTACTACTAAATCCAACAAAAAGTCGTACGTACTGTATGTGACCAAATACACACAAATTAAAATTTTCGGTTGTGTGATCCAAACTTTTGTTACAGGTTACTGTGCTGTCAACTTTGCTCTTTCAGTGAATTCAAAAACATCTTTATAGATCTATCAGTCGTGAGGTTTTTCTGCCAGTGAATTCATTTACGTAAAAGAAATAATTTGAAATAAATATTGTATGTTTGGATTTAATAATACATAATTTGTAATCGTCATGATAAATTTGTTTTTCTTTAAATCGAAAATCGCAGTTGGTAGACATGGACTTTGCCCCGGCCGATTACCAACATAAGTTAATGAAGCTTGAGTTACCTGAGATAATAGCCACATGTAAATTTTGGTTTGTAAATACGAGGCATATCCAGAAGTTTCACGTAATTTTTTTGTTTAAATAAAAATATTTAACACCTACAAAATTTCAGTACTCTTACTTTCTGGATATGCCTCGTATATATAGTAGATTTCTTAGAAAACGTGGAGAACCTTTAACGCAGACGACAGACATTTTTCAAGTTTGCAATTGCCATACTTTTTACATATTTCGCATGATAGTTTCCAAATAGGGAGAAACAATTATTCGGAAACCAGCAACCTTTGCTAATTGATGAGTGTTTCTCCCTAACTAGTTTTCGGCAAAAAAACACGACTATATTTAAAATATTTGGTATGTGCAAAACCAAATATTTTAATAGTAATTAAATAATTTTTATTATGAGCAAAATTAAACATAATATTGCATATAATAATAAAAAATTAAAATTAATAAATTTTCAAGAAAAATAAAGATAGCATACCAAACAGATTTGTAATCGAAAATACCAGGTATACCCCGTTTTAATGCACGGTGCACGCCTACGTATACATTCTACTTCCGTCGTCGGGGTCGCGTCTAAAATAAACTTGGACGCAACTCATTAAAATTCCGCGTTTTTTTGTATGTTGTTTTTCCACAATGGTCAGGTTTATTTTTTATTGCATTAATTATTAACATGCAATTATTCATGAAGATTACAAATCGACGTTAATTGGCATGCATGATAGCATAGATAAATAAAGAGCATTCATCACAGCAAAAATTGACGAGGAAGGATTTTGATTGTGAGGCTCAGACGTGTGTCATTGAACGCGGTCATTTTAAACAATGGCATTACGCCCTTTATGATAACACATTCGAATAATAACAATGATAATTTAATTTTTCTACTCGTATACACTTTGTCTCACTTAACAGTAATACATTTCAATACGTTGTATAATATAGTACCTACTCAATTTTATATCCAGAAGATAACACACATTTTTGGGAGTTATAACTCAATAGTTACATATTGTATTACATAAATCGTTTGATATCGATTTGCAGTAGATATAAATTATTGAAACAGGCACTGTAAAACCATTTTGCCCATTTTCCAGTGTAATATTCATACTTTTTTCAATGAAATTATGTGTTCAAAATATGTCAACTCGAGATGTCACAGATAAATGTCTTTAGTACGAGGGTTGCTATTTATTTATTGAGAATGGATACAAAACCAATGATAGGGGTGTAGAAACTTCTTTATTGTTTTTCAAAATACTCTCCATTAAGACTACATATTTTTGCATTCGATTAAACCAATTGGCATAGTAAAACCAATCAAAATACTCTCCATTAAGACTACATATTTTTGCATTCGATTAATAATCCAATTGGCATAGTAGTTTTTCTAGTATCTCTTTTTTTTATCGATTTTTAAATTGTACGGAATCCAACGCGATCATATCATAATTATAACTCAACTTCGCTATGCCAGTCCCAAGCCTGGGGTCTCATCAAGCAAGGTGGAGAAACACCTCGCTAAAAAAATGAGATCATCTGGCCCGGATGATAGCACCCTTGTATGGGCTCCTGCTTAGGGTACAAGAGAAGATGGGAAAGACTGCTCTCCGATGTAATAAAAAACAGCCGATCTAGAGGAGGAAATCCTCAAACAAAAATTACCCGGTCCTCTAGATAGGGGATTACGGTGTCAGTTCCTTGTCACTTGTAGAAACTTAAACACCTACCAAAAAACTTAACAATTGCCTCGAATCGGACACAAATATTGCCACTTGGACTGTACAAGGGGTAAAAGAAAAAATGATTGAAGTCACCAGAGATATAAAATAAATCTATATATGTATATCATTGTATTAAAATAGACTAAGAAAAGCACACGGCACAACAACCAGCTACAAAAACGAGGTACAATAACCAGCTAAGTACACATATTTACTGAAATTTTAAAACATGAAGGAGTAAAATCAGGAGTTTCTGTAATGTACACCAAAAACTAGTAGATTTTGAAGCTATAAATGAAAATATCGGCAGGATGAATCTGAACATAAACTAGTGACCAGTATAAGTAATATCTGATGACACACCTTTAACCACAAAAGACAATTTCTTTACACAGGATAAAAAATATCAGAAGTGGTTGAATACAAAACGATAAGAAGGTAGTGCTCCATATTTAGAAATACAATAGAACTCAAGGAGAACAATAACATTAGCAGAACGATGAATAGCTTTTTCTACAAAAAAGAACATGGCAGATGGACCTGGGTGAGTCCAAATGGAAACAGGAAAAATTAAATTGATTTTATTCTAACCGATAAAAAACTTATCGTCAATGATGTCACTTTACTAAATAGTTTTACGACAGGAAGTGACCATAGAATGGTAAGGGCAAAAATCACAATAAATCTAAACAAGGAAAGACGTAAGTTGGTAACAAAGAAAAGATACGTTGGCTGGATGGCACCAGAACAAGATGAAATGGTAACAGCTAACTTAGAAAACACACGGTTCGAACATGGTCATAACACAGCAGAAGAACTAAATACCAAAATCCTTGAAGCTATAAATGAAGCAACAAAGAAATGCTGTAAGCCGAACAGAGAACAAACAAGTAAAATCAGCACACATAGAGAGCTTATGAAAATCTAGGAGAGTAATGAGAAAAAACGGCGATACAAACTCAAACAGCTTAATGATTTAAACACGATCAAAAATTACATACAAACACAGAACAGACAAAATTAACTATCGAGAAGAACAGGAGTACGAAAGTACTAACAAGAAATCTTTCAAATGGAAGACCGGAAATTTTCAAACTTAGAGATAGCACGGGAATACTATCTACAAATAGAGACGATATACTGAAAATAGCGGAATAGTTTTAAGCAACCGTATACAAGAGTCGGCTACAGCGAATAGAAGAACAACCACAAATAAACGCCGAGAAGATCAAGGGTCAGAGGACATGCCAAATATATCGACAACCGAAATTGAAAATGCTCTTGTGGAAATCAAGAACAACAAATCTCCAGGTGAAGATGGCATAGCTATTCAATCCATAAAAAAGGAGGAAACACTCTACTCCATTCAATTACTAACAACACTATTCAACACCTGCCTAGAAAAAGGTGTTACACCCAACAAATGGAACAACGCATCTATTCTGCTATCACACTTTACCAAAATAAATACAAAACTGTTAGAAACCAAGCTAGACTTCTACCAGCCCAGAGAACATGTCGGGTTTAGAACGGGATATGGACAAATGACCATATTCAGGCAATAAAAACACAAAAGTGTAACGAATA
Organism: Lordithon lunulatus; assembly: GCA_963942505.1. Classification (NCBI taxonomy): domain Eukaryota; kingdom Metazoa; phylum Arthropoda; class Insecta; order Coleoptera; family Staphylinidae; genus Lordithon; species Lordithon lunulatus. The sequence goes on from OZ012673.1 coordinate 18,582,687, forward strand.
CAACAAGCCTCTAGTACTTATATTCATTGACTGCGAGAATGCGTTCGAAACAGTCGCGACTACCTGCTATAAAAGCTGCTCAGCAAGATAGACTATCGATACACAAAGTTAATAAACTATATTTACCTCAACGCTACAGCAAGTATAAGATTACATGACAATACTAACAAATTTAACATCGGTAGGGAAATTGGGCAAGGGGATACTATCTCCCCAAAACTATTTACTACTGTCCTTGAATTTGCTTTTGAAATGGTATCCTGGGAAACCCTACGATTTGATCACCAGAGATTCGCGGAGAACGGAGAACGTCCTAATAGCCGACAACAAGGATCTGAAAGAAATAACGAACAAAATCTGCCTTAAGATGAATATGGGAATGACAAATATTATGACCAACTTAGTACTAAACGATCAAATACAAATAGATGATACAAGTATAGAACAAGTGACTTCCTATATATACCTGAGCCATTAGATATCCATAGGCTGCGATAACCAGACGCGCGAGATACAGCGACGAATAGGCCTAGGATAGGCTGCATTTGGAAAGCTTAAGAAATCCTGAAGAGCAAACTTTCAATGTGTCTAAAAAGGAAAGTATTCGAACAGTGTGTGATACCGATAATGACATATGAGTCGGAGACATTAACACTAACAAAGGCCTCCGCAGTCAAACTACAGGTTACCCAAAGGTCAATGGAACGGGCCATGCTGGGCATCTCCTTACGAGACAGGGTAAGAGACGAGGACATCAGACGAAGGAAAGGTGTCTTTGACGTAATAACACGCACATCCAGCGCCAAGTGGAAATGAGCAGGTCACGTTGCCAGATTTATCGATAGCCGTTGTACCAAACAGCCTATGGTGTGGGGAGCCGACAAGGTTGGCCACCAACCCGGTGGTCCGACGACATCAAGAGAATAGCACAAAATTGGATGCTAAACGCGCAAAAACGAGCTGCATGGAAAGAGTTAGAGTAGGCTTATATCCAGAAGTGGACGCAAACGGCTGGAAAAAATATGTTGATGAATGATGATATTTTTTCTCCAAAAAATTGTGTTTTATTCTCATTATTGCTAATGTAGTACGACTAAAATGGAGGGATTGCGAAATCAACAATTTATATATGGTAACAGCTCGAATAATTCAACTTTTTATTGAAATCAATTAGATTTAAGGTTGGGATAGTCTGTACTTTTCTAATGACGAGAATTGTAAAATTGTATTGAGCTTTTAGCAAAAACTATAAAACAAAATAGCATACAATTTTTACAAGATAATACAAACGCTTAATTGTTGGCTCTGAAACTTATTTTGTAAGATTTTATGACTTTATTTGACTTATATTTTTAACTATGTTCTATAACTACGTATTATGGCCGTCTTTTATAAAATAAGTTTCAGGGCCAACAACGCAGTATATTTATTAACTAACGTACATTGTATGCTGTAATCTCAAAAAATGTTCACAATTTGCGCCATAAGGAAAGATAAACGTGATCGCACCCTTAAACCAATGTTAAACTGTATTTGTTTTAGGACAATATTAATAAAGTTAAATTTTAAAATAGCTGGTTGTTCTTGAACCAGACCTATGTTCGCATAATTTTCTTTCAAGAAGAAAACTTTTTATCCGTTATAATAGACAATGGGAAACTAATTATATGGTTAAACAAATTGTTGGTTTTAATTGTTTTTAAAGTTGTCAAATCGGTTCACTAAAAAAAACAACAATACATACAATAGTTTTGCATTGTTTGTTATAATAGTCGAGAGAGATGGTTCGTCAAAAATGGAAGCAACCGCCCCAACATTTTTATGTGGGACTCCCAGGTCAACAAAAAATGGCATTCATTGTTTTAAGAGGCTTCAGAAAAAAGTCTTTTAAAAGTTTCATGAGACAATACAGCTTAGTTTAAAACAGTCATCAAGCATATTTTGGTTGATCTTGAGTATACCTGCGCTATCCATCTTCGATCGTATTAGGCTTGGTTGTATAAAGCAGATAGCTCTCAAGTTAATTTCCAATACGTGATTCAAATGTCACCTTTGACTCACAATGCCGCGTGTCCATATATAAACAGAGGTACATGAGGCTATGAAACGGAATTTAAACAACAATTTATGTAACATCTATAAGCATATATGGGCTATAATTAACTCGCCTTTATACAACCGAGCTTAAGAGTTTCAAAAAATAAACACCTTAAAAACAATGCGAAACTATTGTTTATCTTTAAGCTTCGCATTATTTTTTATAACTGTCAACAGATGTAATTTAAATGTCTTTTACTGTCGCAGGTGGGGTGCACCGTTGTTAAAGAGGAACCATCCTAAGCCGGCTCAAGGCTAGAACTATGCTCCTCAACTATTTATGTCTACAAATTTAAACTGTGTCATTTGTTTGAATTAATAGAATTTGATAGAAGTAACGTAAAAACAGATACCAACAGATGAAATCACAAAAACAAAATATTTTTCAAGTTAAGCTAACACTGTTAGTGGTTAGGGCATTCGATTTATAAGCCGGTGGACCAGGTTCGCCTCTAGATCTGCGTTTTTATAGACCAGGATTTTTGCGACCAGTGTCATACCTAAGTATTTGGCAGTCGTAGCCTGTGCTATCGGTTGGTCGTTAATTGGTGTATTTTTCTGTACGTGAAATATGTATGTGGTATTCGCTTTGGTTCCGTTTTATTTGCCCTGTATTTGTCCATTTCCTGATGCCGTTTACATCTTTTTGGAGTTTGGTAGTTACAGCCTCTACCTTTTCCTCCACTCCCATCACTGCAATATATCAAAGGTTGACAATATTGTTTAGCCCGACCTCCCTGCGGACTAAGCAATATACAGGTATACAGGATGTAGAGGATGTAGAGTATCGAACCCAATACGCTGCCTTACCATACCGCTGCGTTGAGGATTGTTACATTACAATAAGGGTCAAACATATCTTTCCTGTGGGCAGGACTTTATTAGTTGACAGAAGTCAGAGAGGACTTGACCTGTGCTACGTCTAAGAATACTGTAGCACAGACCGTTTTCTCTCCAAGCAAGCTTTCAATTACATTGATGATTATGCACACTTGGTCTACCGTTGCGTGCTCATTACGGAACTCAAATTTGTGCGGTGGTATGAGTCCCTTTACTTCGATAGTTGGCATTAATCTCTTTAGGACGAGTTTTTCGAATAATTTTGATATGAGTTATTAACAGGAATATTGATTCTGCAATACTGTGCATCATAGTGGTCTTTCCCTGGGGATCATGATTATATCCGCATATTTACACATTCTGGGGACGTCGGTTATTATGTTAGTTAACTTTTTGAGAGCTACTTCAGTGGTTCGCCGTTTATAAGGTCAACATCTGGTGTTTTCGTTGTTTAGTTATTTCACCAGCGAGAATGGTGGAGGAAGTACTAGAATGCAAAGGGATAATGTATGCGATGTTTGTGGTGTTTGTGGACTTGAAAGCGGCTTGCGAGGAGGTTAGTTGTGATTGTAGAGAAAACCAAATGGATGCTGTTTAAGAGGGAGTATGGGTAGAGTTAAAATGAAAGGGTGTAATGATTGAGAGAGTAGATGGTTCCAAATATTTAGGTTTTTGGTTTCACTGCAGAGGTGGCTATATGAAACATGTGAAGTGGGTGCAAGCAAAGGCGAAGTTGGCATGGGGGATAGCGACGAAAGAATGGTGGGACGGAAATATAGGTATTGCTTGTAAGATATGGATATGCGTACGTGAAGCCGATACTGCTTTACGGAGTGGAAGTATGGGGTGCGACAGAGTGGTATCTAGTGGAAAGGGAGCAGGCATGGTTTCGGAAGAGGCTGCTGGAGCTGGATAGGTCGACGCCTTTACCGTTCCCGCTCAAGAGGAATACTGAATGATTATGTGGTGGTAGACGTGCGGCCAAGTTCTAGGAGAGACTGCAGGATGAAAGACAAGTGTGGATGGGAGATCGGATTAGATCTGAGAACTTGTGGAGGAAGGATATATGAGAGATTGATTGGGTATGTCTGAGGTGTGAGTGGATGAGAATCTAAGAGGCGGGGAAACGTGCCAACTAAGGAATGGAAAGAACGAGGGATGTTGAGTGGCAAGAGCGACACGAACGCTTGAATGACAGGTCGTACAACCAGGGGTGTGTATAGTGGCAGGTACGGGGAAACCCCCCGACTACATAACCAGTGGGTCGCAATAGAGAGAGTAAGAAAAGTGTGGATGCTACACGGGTACATTACATGTGTACTGTGTAGTAAGGGGTATAACACGTGGTGGCACCTGAGCCACGAGTGTAAGGGTGTGAAAGTAAAGTGGGTGGGAAGTACAGAAATGTGAAGTAAGGCGCTATTCCCATCCTCGGAATAGCATGGAATGCAGAAGACTGTCATGGGAAAGGAAGTGAGTGAGGGACGCTAGGATGGGTTGTTTGTTATGTAAGTGAGCGTGAATGTAACTGAGCTGTATATGTCAAATAAAGGTTTCTTTTTTATTATCTTATATGAACCCAGCTCAGTGGCCGAATGGTTAGAGGCGTCGTCCGTCTCGTATTGAGCATTGGGGGTTCGAACCCCAGCGGGGCGAATTTTCGCGAATCACCTTTCACAGTTTTTCAGAGGATTTCTGTGAAGTTAAGGTAAATATCGGGTGATTAAACTCCTCTAAGCTTCTCCCTTGACCGGCGGAAAAGCCTCACGGCTAATAGCCCAATAAAGATAGAAGTTTTTTTTTATCTTTTATGAAAGTGATTACAATAATCTGTGTGATAAAATAAAAACTTCGTATTGTTATATGACAATTACACTAAAAATGTTCACAAAACCTTAATTTCTCGATATATTATAAACGGAGATAATATAGGGACAGAGAACGAACATAGAATGCAATTGTATTGAGGAAATTGTACAAACAATCGAATTGACCTGACGGATGCGTTAAAAAACATGTTTTGCCAAATACTTTCGCCCGGCCTTATTTATAAGGCGCTTTCATTTACCATGGTTTGGCATTGCTAGTCGCCCCCGTGGCGTGCAGTATCGCTCAGGTCTTGCGGTCGTGCGCCGCCGTTTGTAAGGGCCGAGGTAGAATTATGCGCATCGGAAGAGGCAAATAGAACAAGAAACAATCCAAGCCCATACCAGCCTAGAGTGATAAAAGAAAGGCACTATGAAGAGTGAATTGAGGGCCATCCAGGCCTATTTTTGTTCTTTTTGTCGGTGTTATAAGCAAACAAATTATGCCTATTTTCAAAATTTTTTTAAACTAGTTTAAAATTATGTTCTTGCATAAAAGGTTATGGACGGCCCTCGTTTACTTATTCCATTTTCAGGTAATGCTAGTGTTGTGACTATCTCTAAACATATAGCCGTGTGCCGACAGGAGAAAAAGTAGAATTTCTGCACCCGCCGATTGCCGCCTTAAAACAAAATAATGCGAATAGTGATTTCGTAGTGTTTATCATTTAAAATTTGTATGCGGCCAAAGGTGGAGTGAATGGGTGTTCGAACGTGACACAAGTAAAAAAAAATCATTTTTGGCCGCCCTACAATATTCTAGTAGTAGTCGTGACTGTGACTGGCTATAAAACCTCGGGTCCTTCTGACGTGTTTATTGTATATGTATATAATAATAATAATAATAAACCGTCTTTATTTTTTTATGAAAAATATATATATAATATAATATATATATATAATATATATATATAACCAAAGTTACATTTGAAGAACAGGCGAAGTTCAGATTCAGATTCAGATGTGTATGTGGGTCTTAGGACTTGATACTTCAGAAAATCGTCCTCGAGTGAATTCGAGTGTCGCGAATTATATCCCAACGACAAATAGTACCGACTACGCGGGCCGGATTGGAACCCAGGCCGCCCGTTCATTAGACGGGGGCTCTAACCACTGCACTACATGGGCGTGTACAATATTCTATTATTTTGGAAATAGTATTTCGTTATTTCTAAAAAACCCTACGTTTTTCTAGTTATTTAATTTCTTTTATCGTAAGGGTGCGATATATTACAATAATCAGAAGAAATGTTAAAACTTATACCATCAAATACCCCACCTATGATCGCATACTAGTATTTATCCTTAAAACAAAATAATGTAGTTGCTGATTTCGGGTTGTTTTCACAACTGTTAACAGGTCTACTTTTAGAAAATATTATACGTTATTATAGGTGGGTATTAAAAGACATTTCAACTGTTTTAACTTACAAATTGAAAATGTTATTTGTTTTAATTCATAGAATTCTTGTTAAAAAAAGACGAATAACAATACATATAATAAAAAAATTAAAAATATAACAAAATTATTAAAAAAAAAATCAAATAAAATGAACAACAGCTAAAAAACTAATAAAAGATATCATATTTTGTATTAATAGATTATCAAAATCCTTGAATATTTCAAAAAAATTGTATATACTATGCTATACGAGCAGCTAGGAAGTTTTTTAGTTTAACTATAATACTCTAATTATAGTAAACAACTGTATTTCAAGACGCGAGTAATATACATTTGTTTTTCAGTAGTAGTTATTGTATTTGCTACAATTATTGTATGTGCTACACCCTTGCTGTATGGCACTGTGCATTGCGGTGCTCAGATCGACACATATCGACTCAAGAGCATCGCCTGTGGGTCCTATATGAATTATAGAAAACATCTGTATTTCAAGAATCGAATAATATAAATATGTTTTTCAGTAGTAATTATTGTATTTGCTACAATTCTGTAACTGGCTATTCACCTTCGAATCCTTTTAGCGTGCGTTTGGGTACGTTAGTAATACAACTTGCTTATTTGTTTAAACGGGATTTGGACCTATCAACCCTATATTACATAGATCTTATTATTTTGTCACAATAAACAATATTATGGAAAATAAACCTCCGAAATTGACACCTTATTTAATAATTTATTTATTAATATATGTGATCATTTGATAGTATTTTATTTAAAATTGTATTTTACGTAAATTGTTGACATGTGTCATATTTTAAAATATATTTATGTTCAAAATAAATGTTAAATTATAAATTGTGATAAATAAAAACAAGAAATCAACAAGTACTAGAATAATAAAGTTTACTTTTTCTCTGGCGGCAGAAAAGAGTCTAGCCGATAGCTTTGAAAACAATGGTTATCTCTCAATATTGCTATATCATAATAATAAAAAAGGTTACTTCAAAAAAACAAATAAAGTAATTATTGTAATATGTTTAGTACGCTATACAAGTAAAATCATCTTTTTGATGCCTCTGCAATATTATATTATGTAGGAAATAGTATTTAGATAGTTCTGAAAAAGTTGATCTTTGCAGTTGTGTCAAACATTAAATTATCGCAAGGGTGCGCTATATATATTATGCATTATAATTCTTTTAATAATAATAATAATCAATAATAATAATAATCAATAATAGTAATAATGATATACATTTGTTTGTGATTTCCCCTTATTTTTTCATTTAAACTGACTAAACTACTATTCGAACTAGAACCAAAAAAGACTTACCACATCATCATTAAAGTATTCCCTTTTCAATCTCACTGGTGCGGCACTATTTAAGTAACACAAAACAATAATCACAAAAACGACAGCCCGTCTGGAGCACATCTTCAGCGTGAAGCCACCACCCCCGCAGTTGCACATGATAACAATGTCAGTGGGCCGAACGGGTTGCACATGGGACCGCGACGGACGTGTTGTGGCCTTTCCGACTTTTTAATTCGAACTCGTAGCTAAACGGTTGGTTCACCGCACTGAGAAAAGGTGGAAGTGCGCCGACCGCAAGTCGGAATTTAGGAAATCAGAAAAATCCCATTGAATCATTTTATTTATTTCGCCGCTTCCATGAAAGGTAGTCCGATCTTATCGTGTCTGATAAAGTAAATAACTAGAGCGTCATTATTACACCGCGAAAAGAAAAAGGTGCGATAAGTAATTGAGGGCGGTTTGAATATTTGATGAGCTATTGGGGCTATGAACCGATAACACACGTTCTGAGAACTGCACTACACTCGTCCACTTCCTCTCTTTGTCCGGTACTTTCTTTCTTTTTTCTGTGTTGTGTCTATTCGTAAACAATAAACATGTGCGCGGGTTCGCGGCGCGCGCTTCTACAGGCTGTTGCGACCGGCCCGGCCCGTGGCCCGTACTGAAGTAAAATGCAAGTTGGGAATATCATCGGCCGCAGTTGTAGCAAGTTTGTCGTTGTCGTGGGGACGCACACGCACAATTACGATTTCATTGTTGCCCGTTTGGTTTAATATGCAAGTCTCATCCGGCGGCGCTACCCACTTCAGCATGCGACCCTCGTATTGTTCGCTTATATGAACAAATGATAATTTTTTGGAAGGATATCCGAATCTGCGGTTGGTTCGTTGGTGGTCGATTTGTAATCTACGTTTGAGGTTACTTCTTAAAAGTCAACTGCGTGTTTGTACAATTCTAATTCTATTAAATTTGAAATAAGTGAATGACTCATTTTGCATTAATATAAGTTAATTGTTGGAAAGGCGAATATTTTGCAATGCGGTAATAAAATTTGAAATGTGTGGCAAGGAAATAAATTAGATTTAGTCATCTGATTTTGAAATGAGTAGAATGTTTAACCAGCAGGGTCGTAACTATGAGATTTACTCCTGTGGCAAATACATTTTGAAACTAAACAACAATACAAACTTATTTTATTGAATAATAATAAAACAATACCAAATTTGTTTAGCCTTTGAACAAAACAATGTGAATGAATTGTTTTGTTCAAAGGCTAAACAAATTTGGTCATCATCATCATCATTTTCCAGCCGTTTGCGTCCACTGCAGGACATATGCCTCCTCTAATTCTTTCCAGGCAGCACGATGTTGTGCTTTGTTCATCCAGTTTTGTGACACCCTCTTGATGTCGTCGGTCCATCGGGTTGGTGGTCTACCTCTACTTCGTTTATCGGCACGGGGTCTCCATTCCAAAAGCCGTTTAGTCCAACGGCCATCCCTAAATCTGGCAACGTGGCCTGCCCATCTCCATTTCATGTTAGAGATGCGTGTTATAATGTCGCAGACACCCGTCCTTTCCCTGATGACCTCGTTTCGTACCCTGTCTCGCAGGGAAATGCCTAGCATGGCCCGTTCCATTGACCTCTGTGTTACCTGCAGTTTTACTGCGGAACGCTTTGTTAGTGTTAAAGTCTCTGACCCATACGTCATTACCGGCATCACACATTGTTCGAACACTTTCCGTTTGAGACACATTGGTAGTTCGCTCTTCAAGATGTTAGTTAGTTTTCCAAACGCTGCCCATCCTAAACCTATGCGGCGCTGTATCTCGCATGTTTGGTTATCGCGGCCTATGCATATCTGATGCCCCAGGTATATATAGGAAGTTGCTTCTGCTATATTAGCATCATCTATTTTGATTTGATCGCTTAGCACTAGGTTGGTCATAACTTTTGTTTTTCCCATATTCATCCTAAGGCCCACTTTTTCCGTTGACTGTTTTAGGTCGTTGAGCATAGTTTTTGCATCTTTGATATTGTCGGCTATTAGGACGATGTCGTCTGCGAATCTCAGGTGGTTAAGTTTTTCTCCATCCACTGTAATTCCTAGGTGTTCCCAAGATACCATTTTAAAAGCATATTCGAGAACCGTGGTAAATAGTTTTGGGGAGATAGTGTCCCCTTGGCGAATTCCCCTGCCAATTTTAAATTTGTTGGTATTGTCGTGTAGCCTTATACTTGCAGTAGCGTTTCGGTAAATATGTTCAATTAGCTTGGTATATCGATAGTCTATTCGTGCTTGGTCTAGAGCAGCTTTTATGGCGGGTAATTCAACTGTATCGAACGCCTTTTCGAAATCTATGAAAATCAGGACAAGGGGCTTATTATATTCATTACACTTTTCAATGAGAGTTTTTATAGCCTGAAGATGGTCATTTGTCCCGTACCCCGATCTAAACCCAGCCTGTTCTTTGGGTTGGTAGAAGTCTAGTTTATTTTCTAACCTTTTGGTGATTATTTTGGTGAAAAGTTTATATAAATGTGGTAGCAAACTTATCGGTCTGTAGTTTCCGAGCTGTGTTATATCGCCTTTTTTATGTAGGATAACTGTGGAGGCGTTGTTCCATTCGCCAGGTGTAGCACATTCTTCTAAGCAGGTGTTGAATAGTGCTTTTATGGCATGTACTAGAGCGTCTCCTCCTTGTTTTATGGATTCGATGTGTATGCCATCTTCCCCCGGGGATTTGTTGTTCTTCATCTCTGCAAGGGCGTTCTTAATTTCGGCTATCGATATACTTGGCATATATTCAGATCCCTGATTTATGACCTTCCCGGTATGTATTTGTGTCGGTTCCTCTGGTTGTTCTTGTAGCCGACTCATGTAGAGAGTTGCGTAAAATTTTTCCGTTATTTTCAGTATATCGTCTCTATTTGTGGTTAGTGTTCCCGTGCTGTTTCTTAGTTTGAAGATTTCTTTTCTTCCATTTGACATATTTCTTCTTAGTACCTTCATACTTCTGTTGTTCTCAATAACTAGTTTCGTTTGTTCTGTGTTGTATCGACGTATGTCATTTTTGATATCTTTTGTAATTGTCTTGTTTAAATCTCTCAGTTGTTTTGAGTTTGTATCGCCGTTTTGTCTTAACACTCTTCTAAGTTTCATAAGCTCTTTGGTATGCTTGCTGATTTTGTTTATTTGTTCTTTATTTGGCTTACAGTATGTCTTTGTTGCTTCATTTATAGCTTCGACGATTTTGTTATTTATTTCGTCTGCTGTTTTGTGCCTATATTCAAACTGTGTAGTTTCCAAGTTGGTAGTTATCATTTCTGCATATTTGTGAACTTATTCTGGTGTTGTCCAACCAGCCTGTCTTTTCTTTGTTACCAGCTTACGTCTTTCTTTACTTAGGTTTAGAGTTATTTTTGCCCTTACCATTTTATGGTCGCTTCCTGTTGTGAAACTATTTATCACAGTGACGTCGTTGACGATAAGCTTTTTATCAGTTATTATAAAATCAATCTCATTTCTTGTGTTTCCACTTGGACTCACCCAGGTCCACCTGCGATGTTCTTTTTTGTAGAAGAAGCTGTTCATTAAGTATAGGTTTTGCATTTTAGGAAGTTCATAAGCATTTCTCCCCGATCGTTCCGGTCCCCTGTTCCATGGTTTCCGATCACTATCTCCGCTGCATCCAGCTTCTTGCCTATCTTAGCATTAAAATCACCTCCTACCACTGTAAAGTGAGTAGGTGATTCACTCTTCGCCTGGGAAATGTCTTCATAGAAACTTTCTACTATTTCGTCTTCATAATCGGTGGTGGGTGCGTAAGCTTGTATAATTTTTATACTATATTTGGAGTTTAGTTTGAGTATTAGATATATTACTCTTGTGGATATACTCTTTATGCATATGATGTTTTTTGCATGCTTTTTGTTTATGAGGAAACCTACGCCTCCTATGGATTTGTCTGCTTCTCCGACATGATAGAATATATTTCCCGACTTAAGTGTTCTCCATTCTTCTCCACGCCTTCTTACTTCACTTACTCCCACTATATCCCAATTTATTTGTCTCAGCTCTTCTTCCATTTCAATGAGCCTCCCATCGGTTGCTAGTGTTCTTGCGTTATATGTGGCAATGTTTAGTTTGTGTATTTTGCCTTTGGTCTTGTTTATTTGTGTTTTTGTCAACTTTTTGTCAACTTTTTGTCTCCCCCAGAATCCATGAGACAGCCTGACTTATCAGGGTGAGATTTTGGGCTAGCCCTACTCACCTGGGGTATATTTACGTTATAAGTTGCCATTTCATTCGTTAGAGGGGTTTGGCATTTAAACGCCGCGCTTGCCAAGCGTGTTGGCGAGTTTGAGAATTACATTTCCTTACTTCTCGATGGAATGGTTATACCGCCATGGCTCGGTCGCCAGAGCCTCGTTCGTTATCTAGCAGCGGGCACCGCGTGCAGGAGAGGTTGACATTTGGGTCGGACTTACTTGGTGTTTTTTGCCGTCGCCCTTACCCACCAACAACAACAAATTTGGTATCGTTTTATTATTTCAATTATTTCATAACTTTAACTATGAGCCAGGCTATTTTACTCAAGTTGAGATAAGAGATAATTGTTTTAAAGAATAAAACTCGTTAAAACAAATGTATTCGTTCATGAAATAAATTAATTTGCACGATATTAGTCAAAAAAATTTAAGTTGTGAAATAGTATGTTAATTTGCGTAAAATAGTTACGAATAATGTTAACATGTTTTTAATATGCATATCGATTTTCATTAATATTCAAGCACTATAACCCGATTTAGAGGGCTGGTAATAAATTAGTTCAAAATATAAAATTAATTTGCACTCAAATCAGTAAAAAATTGAATTTGGAAAATGACTGTTTTTATATTTTCGTGTAATTTTTGAAAATTAAAATAAATGCACTATAACTCAAGTTTTCGAATCATTTTAATAAATTAGTTCATATATGTCATTCAAATCCGTCAAAAATTCAATTTGTAATATAGTACATAAAATGTGCAAATATATTTCCGCATCAAAAATAAATTAGTAGCACGTCAAATTCAATTCTAAGTATATTCTTCGGGTCGTTATACTTACAAACACATATATACTACACTTAAACTGAAAATAAATTGCTTAAGTGTCGTCTCTTTGGGGCGTCATGCTGCTAATTGAAAAATTACACACCTTCTTTCGCCTTAAACAAGATAAAAGTCAATTATGTACTTGAAAACGTGTTGTTGTATGAAATTATTGCAAATTGTATGTTCCGTTTTGATCGTTTTTGTTTGTTGCGTTTGGAAAAACATAACGTCGCGCCGGGTTTTAATGTCGTTCATAAATCATAATTAATAGATATCATAATTGGCGTGTTCATGACTCCATTATGTTCTGATTAGACATGTGAAAAAACATGTATGTACGATGAAATGATGTTAATTAGAATTATTATTTATTAATTATCTGAGATTCTTTTTATTTAATAATAATTGTACAATTCTAATTATCCAACAGATACAATCCAATTACAGGGTATACATAAATAATATGACTGCAAACCTAAAACATAGTAAGTAGATAATATACACTAAGTTGCAAAAAAATGTGGCGCACTAACTAAATCGGAATTATCACTACTTTAATTTATAGAAAACTAATATTTTTTGCTGAATGTCTTTTATATACCCACCTCAGTGGCCGAGTGGTTAGAGGCGTCGTCCGTCTCGTACTGAGCATTGGGGAGCCTGAGTTCGATCCCCAAGCGGGGAACAAATTTGCGCGAATCACCTTTCACAGTTTTTCAGAGGTTTTCTGTGAAGTTAAGGTAAATACCGGGTGATTAAACTCCTCTGAGCTTCTCCCTTGACCGGCGCAAAAGCCTCACGGCTAATAGCCCTATAAAGATAGAAGTTTTTTTTTGTGTTTTATACTCGACAAATAAGAAACTGTATGGATAATAATTTTACTAACAAGTAGAACGAAAAACATCACGCAATAGTTAAAAAAACAACATTAAACGATAAGGCAACTAAGGATTATCTGAAATTAACTGTTTTCTGGTATCAGTAACCACTGTTACATCCCCGAAAATATACCAATGCCTGAATTCGTCGAGACATACCAAGAATTAATTGTAATTATAATTACATTTTGATCAATGTTATCTCATTCTTCGACAGGTGTCACTCTTAATTTCTGTATTGTCTCTGAACGTACCGAGCGAGCTGTATCACAAAAAATGATCATACCAGGCCATTCCAAAATTCTCCTACTCCCTGCAGATACTGCATGACACAGGTACCATACCGTATTATCCTAGTGCAAAATAGCTCAAAACAACAACAGAATCTGCACGATTGCCCCTAATGTAATTGTTTGCATTTAAAAATCGGTCTTGAAGAACGTAAAGCTTAGTTTTTGCCTTTAGAAAAATCCGCGTACAAACCATAACATACCCTCCCCAATAATGTTCATTTGAACAACGTTAGATGAAGAATATCTCTCCCGTTGTCTTCTCCGTCTATCCGGTCTGATCTCAAAGAAAATCGTGATTCATCCGAGAACAGATCTTGTCTCCAATCATGCTCTTCCCAATTTTCGTATATCGTATCAAACTGTAATCCGCGTTGTTTATGCTGTCATGTAAGTCTAGATACTCAATTAGGCATATATACCTTCAGTCGCTAGTAGAAATGTAGTGTTTTTTATGTTAGCCTGTACAAAAATTCTTCTTCTTTAGGTGCCTTCTGAATTACTGAAGGTTGGCAACAATCATGGCGAATTCCGCACGGTTTTGTGACGCTCTGAACAATGAATGGGAGTCCAGCCAGTCCAGTCCCTTATGTTATTTAACCAGGAGCATTTCCTTCGTCCTAGACCACGGCGACTCTATCTGGCCCTCTATTATTAATTTTAGAAGGTTATATTTCGTACTTCTGAAGATATGTTCTAGGTACGCTGTCTTATGTTTCTTCACAGTAGCCAATAGTTCTCTCTATCTGTCCATGCGTATAAGAACCTAATTATTCGTGATATGCTCCACCCAAGATATTCTCTGCATTCTTCGAAAGATCCACATCTCAATTCATAGTATTGATCTTCAACGTCCAAGCCTGAACACCATACAATAGTATCGAGTGACTGTAGCACTTAACGAACCGGTATCTTAGTTTCAGGTTTAGGCTTCTCTCGCAAAATACTTTTCTCATCTTAAGGAACGTTGTTGTGGCTATTTCGATGCGTGTTCTTACTTCCAGATCTGGATTCAGGTCTTCGGTGATCCAGCTGCCCAAGTATTTAAATTTAGCGACCTGCTCTATTTGCTTATTGTATACTTGCAAATTGGCTTGGATATCTGGTGTTCTACTGATAACTATTGTTTTCGTTTTGGCCGTATTTAATTTTATCCCAAGCGCATCGCGTTCTGCTATTATTTGGTTCATCAAACGTTGTAGGCCAGCTGCGCTGTCTGCAATTATAGCCGTATCATCCGCGTACCTGATGTTGTTCAATAATTCACCATTGATCTTGATTCCATCTGTAGAGCTTTCTAAGGCTTTCATGATTATTTGCTCCGAGTAGATATTGAACAGCAATGGTGATAGTACACAGCCCTGGCGTACTACACGTTTAATAGGAATATCGTCGTATCGTCCTCGGGTCTTACTGGAGCAGTCTGGTGTTCGTACAAATTTTGTATGAAGGAGATATCTTTTTGGTCGAGGCCTTTGGTCATTGGAATGTTAAGACGTCGTGTTTTAAACAGTCAAATGCCTTTACATAATCAATAAAACAGATGTACACGTCCTTTCTTTGGTCTCTACATTTTTACATGAGAACTGATAGCCCAAACAACGCTTCTCTTGTTCCCAGTCCATCTCTAAAACCGAACTGTTCCTTGTTTAGGTCTTCTTCGCATTTCTTACGTATTCTATTATGTAGGATTTTTCGGAATACTTTTAATATTTGGCTCATCAAGCTTATCAGTCGGAATTGATCGCACTTATTTGCGTTTGATTTCTTTGGCAGGGCAATGAATACTGATTTTAGCCAGTCTTGCGGTATGTTTGCTGATTCATATACTGTGTTAAAGAAGTTTACAAGAATGTCGGCATTTTCCTCTTGTATATGCTTTAGGATTTCTATGTACATGTCGGCCGGTCCTGCAGCTTTACCTGATTTGGTGGATTTTATAGCTTTAATAACTGATTTCATGATGTTCGGGCCAGTGTTCTTTATTTGTCAAAAGTTGATTGTCCTCATTTACTACTCTGGATGGTAGATGGCTTCTGGTATTTCCCGCTATTTTTTTCACCTTTATGTGGACGTTGAACAGATCGTGTTTGTCTTGAAGGTCTTGTTATCTTTCTTCCATCCATTTTTCTTTAACTTTTCGAATGTTTCTTCTTATGTTTGAGTTCAGTTCATTATATTTCTTCTGATCTATATTTTTGTATTTTCTTCGTTCATCCATTAAATTCATGATTTCTTCTGTCATCCACTGCTTTCGTTTATTAGCCTTTGGTGCTTTCAATGTTTCTTGAATAGTTTTAAATATTTTCTTAAGTTGATCCCATACTGCCTCAACCGTTTGCTCTTCTGACGAACGGGTCTTTTTTAGTTCAGTGTTGAGCTTCGTCGTTGATATCTCTGGCAGGTTTGGATTTTTGAGTGCCTCCATGTTTGGTCTTCTAATGATGGAATCTTACTTGAACTATTACGGGGTTATGATCTGACCCAATGTCAGCCCCCGGATACGTTCTCACTCTATGTACACCATTGCGATATCTCTTGTCGACTAGTATAAAGTCTATTCGATTTCGTACTCTGTGGTGTGGCTGATGTTGTGGAGATGTCCAAGTATAGAGTCGTCTATTAGGTAATTGGAACTAAGTGTTACTAATCATAAGGTTCTCTTCTTGGCAGAATTGCACCAGCAAGTCGCCTCTGTCATTTCAATCGCCCAGACCATAGTTACCAACAACATCAACGACTTTTCCTTTGCCACGTTCGCATTATAATCTCCCATAATTATGGTAATTTCATTTTTCTTCGTATATGCTTTTAGTTCATTTAATTGCGCATAGAAATCGGATATTTCTGACTCCGGTTTGTCAGCTGTTGGTGCATAGACTTGTATGATATTAATGTTTTTGGGGTTTGCTTTTAGTTGTAGTAGTATTGCTCTGTCTGAGTGCGGTACATAGTTGAAGACTGATTTGTTTGCGTTTTTGTTTAGTATTATTCCAACACCATTTGAGTGGTCTGCCAGATCGTTGCCAGAGAAATATACCGTAGAGTCGTCTATACAGGTTTATCCCGCACCAGGCCACCTCATCTCACTAATTCCCAGAACGTTGATACCTAGTTTTCTCATCTCTTTGTTTGTATTATGAATTTTTCGGACATGTACATACTTCGTGCATTCCATGTACCGATTATTATAGGAATTTCTCCATTAGTTTCCACTTTCGGATGGATCCTATCCTTATTCATCGCGGGTATTCTTCGCACCCCTTGACCATTTAAGGGCTGCCACGGACTAGGGGCCAGCTCTATTTGGTTTCTCGTCATGATTGTTTGTCTTGAGAGTTATTGTGCGGTAGTTTCTTCTTGCTTTCCGCACCGCAGTGTATAGCCGATTATGCTGGCTTTCAGCTGCGCCCATAGCTTTCCGAAACAAGAGCCTTTAAAGAAATAATTTTTCAGTAGTCTACTGCACGGTACTGGTAAAACTGCTGCCCATTACCAGATCTGTTGGTCCGCGGGAGGCATATCTACCTCCTACCTGACATATCTACCGGGCATTCCCCTATCCGCCACCTGGGGACGCGCCCTATGGGGGTTACAGATTCCCCACAAGAATGGTGTGTGTTATTTAATATATGTCATGGTAAAATTGCCATAATACGTTTATAGACATTGTCGCTAGAATTATAATAGAATATCAATATCCATACGATATAAGCAAAAAAATGCAGAAGTGATCACCACAACAACTAAATGAAAACTGACATACAGGCCAATTGATGGGCGCTAAACATCCATGCTCTACCTATCATGGCACACTTTCACCAACTTGAAAACAATGCAGCAGTTACCAACATTTTGCCAACAAAAGTTTTCTCGTTGCGCAGAAGAATCGAAAATTATACTGCCATGCGGTTTCCCATGGGTCTCAGCCTCTAAGCTAGTTCAACCGCTGTTTGAATCCCGAAGACACTGCAGCCTCAAAAAACCTATCGCCTCGTACAGATGTGGACTGAGGGTTTTCCTGAGACGGTCACAGCTCCGGAATGAACCTACTACCGAGCGGCAGTGAACATCTGGGTAGCGTGCATATGAGGATTGAGATCGAGACCGCAATGTACGGGACCAAGTGACATGATGCCGTAAACGGTAACACAAGCCGACCATCAGTGTGCGAAGAGAAGGACACAATCGAACAAAACAAAACAATGATGAATGGCCAATCGACGAACAGAATTACCGAACAGGGGCTAGATACCCCAGTTCCGGTGACGATGCATTTCGTGGTGGGATGCGCGTCACCGGTAACTAGCGACCGCCATTACTCTCCAGCCAGCTGGATACCCTCCATCCAACTGGATACCCTCCATCCAGCTGGATACCCTACATCCAGCTGAAGGCAAGACAAGACAAGAAGCGACCGGCAACCTCCACGAAGACCTATACTCGACACCCTAAGCAATGAGCAAGAGGAAGGCTATAGGGTCACCACACGAGCCAATAGACGAATGGCTCGATAGATGTATGACATAGTCGACAGACTTAAGGAGTTGAAGATTGATATCGCGGAACTCGCAGGACTATTCGAGAAGAGACCAACAACTGTTTGAAGAAAGGCCTGCGGGAAGCGCGACACAGCCCGACGCATGGCGGACGAGCTCGAGGCAGCGACGCTGGTACAGATGGAAAAGGACCGACAGATAGTCGATCTGAGGCGCCGACTTAAAAAGTCGAGAGAACCATAGGTGCGCAACAGCGGGAACAGGGCATAACGCCGGCAGTGAGCCCTGAATCCATAGCAACTCGGCTCAGGGAGACATTCACGAACAGGCAAGAGAGACGCTATACAAACAATGGCCAGGTGCGACATACGTAAATAATAGACTCGCCTAAGGAGCTCTTGGCAGTACACCGGCAGGACACGACTAGGTCCGACCATTCGGCGCTGACCACCGTAACATCTTGGCGGGAAGCAGACGCCGGGGCTATAGACTAATCCTGTCTTTCCAGATCTATGGAAGAACAGGAGCTCATCTCAGGAAGAGCTGGGGTCTACACACTACATAGACCCCCGGCAGTGATAAAGGGACATAGAAACGCAGAGAAAGGTTCCAATTTTACTTAATGGCAGAGAGGGAAACCCAAGAGAAAATACGGCGAACACTGTATGAGGGTCTCCGATACCTTCGAGATACCGCTATTACCAACAACTGGTAAAGCTCCCGCCCAGGCTACCTTAGTACGGAAACTTGCAGAGTACTGCTTATGTTATACACGCAGCCGGAAAAGAAGGAAGACCAAGGTATAATGCAGCGCACTGCGATCAAGACAGGCAAAGAAAAAATGAGGCGATATTAATCCCGGTCACCGGGGGGACGTCCTATGATGACCTTCTTAAGAAGGTGAGAAAAGTAAAGCGCCAAAGTATCCAGAATAAGTGAAACGGTAAAAGGAGACATATAAATTGAGCTAAAATGGAAGAGTGGATTGGTAGAGCACGTCCGAAAAGTCCTGTCCAACATATTGGAGCGGATAACTATAGCAACTCTGATGAGGACACGGTCGTCCATATCAGGGGTCTGGACGACCTAGCAGCGAAAGTATAGATGCTGGAGACAATAAGGCGAGAAGGGCTAGAAGGCGACAGTCAGTGCGCTAAGGCCGGTGTACGGCAACGCCCAAGTGACCACAGTAATCAGCAAAGGAGATACGGCCCAGAGATAGTATAAGTGGGACATTAATAGAATTGGATTAGTATACTGCAGGGCCGCTCCCAGGATAGATAGACCAAAAGAGGCATAACGCCACCAACTGCAGGGGATGGATGGCCATCACGCGAGTGGCTGTAAGACAGAGGCGTCGTTCTCTGCAAAGCGCCAGGCCACGGGACGTCGAGCGACAAGTGTCCGACACGCACCACCAATGCAGTATCAGGAAACGGCCCGAGAACAGAAGGAGTGGCAGCAACGGCCGCAATGGAGCGAGAACCCGACAAACGTCCGAACTAAGACCACTCCAAGTTAACATCGGGAGAGGCAGGTTGGCGCACGACCTGCCCCTGTCAGCGGCAGCAGCCCGACAGACATCATCATCAGTGAGCCGAACCATACTAGGCTCAAAACTGACGACAGGGTAGTGATTCCGCTATTACAATAACAGATGAGTTGGCAAAACGTGTCAAACTGCGTAACACCGGGGAAGCGGACCACCATTGGGGACGTTGCAGTCATTAGCTGTTACGTCTCCGTAAACACAGGCATGGTGACCTCCAGAAAGTTGATACAAAGGCTCCACCCCGTCTATCGACGCTGGCACCGAGATGTACGGAAGAATTACGGGATGGTTGACAAACGAAGAAACACTAAGCGATCATAAACTTATGGAATGCGTGATCGTTACGTCGGAGAGAAACAGCAACAGAACAACCACAGCTGCAACAGATAGAAGGTAGAACGCGAGTCGGCTCCAACCCGAGGCCTTGAATCGGCTTATGGTCGAGAGTTGGTCTAGGTCAAATCTCGACCATAAGCCACTCGGGAGCCATATCCTCGGCTCCCACAAGACAAATCAATTTGTTTCGAAATTTCAGACAGCCTGTGAAGCCATAATACCACCCAGAGCGGCGGATGGACGGAACACTGGCCAGGAGAACAACTAACAAGGCGCATAGGGAAGCACAGTAGGCGAGAGTGGAGGTCGGAGTCTGGTGACTGTGCTATAAGATCATCGAATCTCTTCATATTCGGGGCAAAGCCTCCAGGACCGGTCGTAATGGTAGCCGGCGGAAGAATATTGGTAGTCGCGGCACTCTTTCCGGGTGGAATGCGCACGAACCACTACATACCGCCGGACGATACCGACACAGACGAACACAGATAATGGAGCGAGAAGGAGGTGCTAGAAGCCATAGGAAACCTACCGAACAAAAGGGTGCCGGGCCCTGACGGCATGCCGGACGAGGCCCAGAAGGCGGCGGACGCCAAAAACACATTCAAACAGTGCCTAGCGAAGGGCACATTTCTCACCAGGTGGAAGGAAGTCATGTTAGTGTTCATCCCGAAAAACTGCAAGCCAGCCGTTCTACAAGCCACTATGGCAGTTGGACGGCATGGTCTTAGAGAGGCTGGCGGTGAATTGGCTGGAGGAGGGGCGTACTGGCACTATCCCAGTACGACTTCCGCAAAAGGTGGTCGATTGTCGATGCTATAGTGGTTGTCAGAGGATTAGTAAACGATGGACATAGCGGACCACGAGATGGAGACATTGTCGGATAGTCAGTTTAGATCTCAGCAATCACTTCCAGTCCCTCCCATGGGGGAAAACATCGAGGCGTTGCGGAACTACACCGACCGCCACCGCTACAACGCCTTAGCTCTATGAGGGTGGCGCACAGGGAACCGGACGGCACAGAGGTCAGGCACCATAAGAAGAGAGGAGTCCCACAGGGTTCAGTCTTAGGACCCTTGCCCTGGAATATCGCGTACGACGGAGTCGTGAGACTGTACCTCCCACCTGGGATCGAGACGTTTGTCGATTACCTCGCAGTCGTGGGAAGCGAGTGAGACGTTGAGGCACTCAAGCGGATCGTGCAACTGGCGGTTAACCAAGTTGCAGGATGGATGCGGGACAGCGGATTGGACATCGCCGCCCATAAGGCAGAAGCCGCACTACTGTCCACCAAAATAGCCGATGTAGACGGATGCAGGACGATCCTGGTCCTGGGTGAAAGAATCGATGTCAAACAAATTAGTTACCTGATAACTTTGCTGCAGGCCAACGTCCACCATACGGCCCACATTCTGTGGGCCAGACAGAAGGCAACTACGACAGAAGCCGCAATAGCAAGGGTACTACCAAACATCGGCGGCCCCAGGGAGACTAATAGTAGGCTGCTGGTAATATAATCCCGTTCCCAGTTATTAAACGTAGCGTCCTGCCGGGCCAAAAGAGCAGAAAGCTCACAACAAAACAACTAGATTTGCGCTCGGCCCTCCGCACTGGGGCCCTAAGGATTAGTTGCTCGTACAGGATGGTCTATACGGACGCGGTCGATATCATTGTCTCGGACCTACACAAAACTGAAAGGATGACGATGTACAACATAAGGCGAGGAGGAACCCCTGCCAAGTACGCAAGGGAGCAGGTCAGAGAAACGACCGCGGAAAAGGGGCAGGAGATAATCACAAGGCAGTAGATGAGGCGACTCATCCCGAATGTCCGAGAATGGACCGACCGGAGACAAGGTGAGACCGATCAGTGGGTCATCCAGCTACTGACAAGGCATGGGTGCTTCCAGCTCTACCTGTGAGAGCGGTGCTTGCGATGACGCGGCACATATGCTCGAGACTTACGAGAGGTGGAGCAGGGAGAGACAGGAGCTTGCAGAAGCGTTTAGGGAGGGGGTAATAACAGCCCGCCTGGTGCTAAACATGCTTTAGACGTTCGAAAATAGGAAGCGGTGACTCGCTTTGCGAAGAACCAGGCCGGGCTGACAGTCAACCGGCAGGACAGGAAACGTAGATAGGTAAAATTGGACGTCGGGCATCAGCCCAGTACTAAGGAAGTGCCTCTGAGGCGGACCACAGCACGTGTTGTGGGTTTAGTGTGTATGACCTGCACTGACATACAGTCTACACCTCCCGAGAAACGCCGGGCGTGCGTAAACGAACCATGAGAATATTTCTTTCGATGTTTTCCCCTCAATGATGTCATGTGTTAAATTCTTCATAATTTTTCTTGTAGAATGGATTTCGCATAATGAGCACCGAGAAGGCCATGTTTTGGGTTTTTCCTCCTCTGCCGGCTCTTGGTATGCGATGTCCATGATCGCTAGTGTATTGGTATTCACGATGATTTATCTGAGGAAGCTCTAGGAAACCTTTAATACAGTATTTCGTTGCCTTCTGCATTTCGATGCCATTGACCATAGTTGATATCAGTTATGTACGTGTATTACATCATGATAATCTTTCTTTCGATCTTATCCTCCCGATGATAGTACATTATAGGTTCTTTATAGTTTTTCTTGTTTATTATATTTTATTTATATTTTTGACATCAATAAGCAGTTTGATACTGTAATAGAGATAATTGGTGTGGTCCATTTAAAATCGTATACAGAAAATAGTATGTAGTAGCCAACAGTAATTTGCATGTAGTGTTATTACCTAGAATATTTTCATACCTACATAACAATGTCCAACAATACTTTTTCCAGACATACAGAAACATAAAACGCGCTTACAATAGCCCGCGTTGCAAAAAATACTCTCCCTCGCAACTCTTAATGTCAGAAATAAAGCGTTTATTTTTTGTCGCAATCCAATTAGGATTTTATTGTGCCGCCATATAGGAAACAAAGGTGCTAGAATTTACTGCCATTATTCATGCGACGCCTGTCCTAGAATGATAATTTATGCCGTGTTTTAACAATATATAATCTCGTAAAGATTTCCAAATTGCAATATGCATCTATAATGCCATTACTGCGTGTTTGTGTCGTCGAAGTTGCAGATCCTTGATCCGTTCGATATGTAAATTAACCGTACTAGGAAATGTGTTTACTACTACTATCATTATTGCTATAGATTCAATATTATCATTTTATTTATCGCGAGTGTGCATGACGGAATATATTTTCTGATTTATGTTGATAATGTTGCAGCGATACATTCAGGAAGTGGACTGTTACTTTTATGTAATTTATGCGGCGTTAAATATTATCTGATTGGAAAAATGTTGGAGACTTATGTGTCTTTATTGAAGGATATTTAGTACAACGCTGTGGATACGATTTTAAATCGTAAATCTATAAAATTTATTACTTGAGAGTTTATTGTGTTCTGTACGGGCTGAGGGATAATGCACGCGTGCTTGTAGGAGTGCTTTTCACGTTTCATATTACTTTAAGTACTCTTTTGGTTAAGATTTGTATGTTTTCAATTCAGTTTTTTATACGATACTATTTTTTATTTATTTTATTTTATTTTTATTTGTTAAAAATATTTACACACATCAGTTCTTTCCATTTCCACTTTGTTTATTATTTATTTTATTAATTTAAAAAAAATAGTACTAGAATTATATGAACCTGTGAGAATGAGAGTGGTGTAAGTCACATTTGATTTTTTGATAAGGAGCAGATTTTGGGTTTGGTATTTATGTAAATCGACTTGCGAAGTTACAGACTTGAAATCAATTTATTGATAAATAATAATATAACTGCGTATTTAGTTTTACATAAATACCAAATGCAAAATCTTCTCCTTTTCAAAACAATTCAAACGTGACTTAACACCACGCCAACGTACTGGCCCACTAATCCCCACTAATCATACTGACAAACAAACTAACAAACTTGGATTTATTTTTATTATATTTAACTCCAGCCAAATTTCTGCATCAAAACTCCGCATGAACAAGAAATAGAAGCAAAAAGTTAAATCAATACAAGAAGCTGCATGGAACTCATTATCCAACCTTCCAAAAATCGTAAAAGGCTACAAATGCCGCAAAGAACTAACTAACTTAATCGCCGAGAAAAGAAAAATAAGGAAAATGCAGAAACCTAGATATCCCGAACAAAAAAGTTCTAAACAAATTTTCTACTGAGATTCGGTGAGACGTGCATGATCTAAAATAAGAAAATATCAGTTCTGTCTTAAAAGGACTAACAATCGAAGCCTCTTCCGGATTCTCGCTCTGGAAAGCAACAAAAAGTAAAATATTGAACATTCCCCACCAATCAAAAGAGGGACATCCTGAAAATAGGTTGATACCCACACATAATCTACGCTTAGTAGGGTAGGAAAACCCGGACTGCATGCTCCTGTTCAGCAGATGTTATAGGGGGCATGTTTGCCCCCTATAAATAACGTGCACGCACCCCTAAACGGTAGTCGGTTCTTCCCAAGACTCAGAGGACCGATTCACCTTACCCGACTATCGCTTAAAACCGATACTTGAGTTAAACTTTTTACCTTTGATCAATCGAGTCTCCCTCATCAAGACTCAGAGGATCAATTTATTTTCTTGCAGTTATCAAATTACACTAATAATAGTGCCCCTTATTCCTCTTGTGACGGTTCTCCCTCACAACGACTCAGAGAACCGTTTCAGCACATCCTATCTTCCCCGTAAGGCGAGTTGACGGTTTATAACCCTACCGGTGCATGTCTGTCGCCAAAAGAAATTAAAGCTAAAATAACTAAACTTAACCTAAGGCAAATACCGAGTGTTGTCCTTATAAACGGCGAAACACTAAAACATCTCCCAAAAAAGCTGTTAACTAACATAATAAACGGTACATTTCGTCTAAACTACGTCCCCATATCTGAAAATATGCGGATATAATCACAACATCAAAGAAAGACTTCAACTGTGTGGCGCGATTAGGGCGAATCCCTCCACTTGATGAATAATAACTAAGTAAAAAGTAAATAAATTTAGAGAACGCACAAGTTCAAAGAAATCCAATATAAATTTTTAAAAATGGGAAAGTAGCATAGAGGCCATTCTTCCGACTGCTCCAGGTCTATACGTTTCAAGTACGTCCTGAGCAACCGTGCCCCGTTAGAACTTGGGTTAGCTCATATCATACGTACCTATGTTTCCTGCTTATCCATGGTGTTATTTGGTACATCTCCGTACGTTCCAGTGCCAGCACCTCGATAGCATGCATACCGGCGATAACTTGTATGGCGTCGGATACCGACCGATATCCCCTCGCACTCTTCCACAGCACCCGGGCTAACTATACGCACGTGCTCTGATAAACTAGCCTATGTTCCCAAACGGGGTCGTCGTAAAGCATAACACTTTCTGATACCTTGCCAGCATCAGGCTATTCTGTTGTCCCAGTTCCTTGGTATTTGGCATGATAGCTGCCAGGGGCACATTTGGCTGCCCTAGCTCCATCCGTCTCCAAGTCCCTCTGGAAGGTCATGTCCTGGTCTAACACACTCCCTAGGGAGAACCTCATTGCCACCGATGTGAAGTGGAGCTGCTCGCACTTTTCCCTTCGGATAAGGAGAACCGCCTGAGTTTTTTCCTCCACCGCCTGGAGGATGTTTGCTGCCAGCCAGTGTCTCAGCCCATCCAGACATTCGTTCTCATAGACCCGTAGTTAGTCTTTACTAGCTCTAGTTGTGACAACTGCCACATCGTCGGCATATCCCACTAGCCTGGCTTCTTCTGGGAACGGTATCCCTAAGATACATACATCAGGTTCAGGCACTTTGGTCTACCGCCGTCCACGTCTCTACAATGAGTCGGCGGTCCCCCAAATAGCTAGTCACCAGCCAGATAGCGTCCGTGGGGAATCCCAGAGCTCCGCATCTATTCAGTGTCCGTCTCCAGTGGGCCGTGCTAAAGGCATTGCATACATCAATCGTGACAAAGGTGCGTAATTGTCTCTTTCTCCACGACCAGATACTCCATCATATCCAACATGCACGAATGTATGCGGCTAAACTGTCCGAGGGTTTCTCTAGCTTGGGGATAAACACCAGCTTAGCTCTGCCATCTCTTCCTCGTGGCTGAGCACATTATACATAGCCTCCAGAATAAACTCGGGGAACCATTCCATCGCTAGCTTGATGACTTCTGGCACCACTCCATATTGAACGGGGTCACAACCCTTGTTCTGCGATTAGTGTTCACCTGCTCCATCTGTAGTATGTAGTCTCCACGCACCCTTGGAAGAGCTCCAGAACGATGCGGGTTAACTAGTCATCGCTCAGTCTGGATGGTGGCTATATCGGCTTTAGGTGTCTAAGGGCAATTTTGTATCCTTCGGCCCAGATGTCTTTCTCAATAGTTTCGAGGAGCTCTTTTCAACGCTTCCGTACCAATGCACCAATTTGGGTTCCGTAATAAGCACACAACACTACACCTTTCGCTCTTTCCTCCTTCGCCCTCTCCCTTATTTTCTTCTGAACGTCCCTCTCCGCTACGGTTAAATCATCATCTATATATATATATGTTTGTTCCCTTCAATTTGTGTTTAGACCTCATTATCTGTATTTTCTCGTCCCAACTGGCCAGCTCTAGCAGCATTCGGTCCCCCTTTCTCCCCAGCTCCACCTCTCTCCGCACCTGCACACTAACATCCAGTTTCTGTATAACTCCCTCCACCCCTTCCTTTCCTATACCCGACACCACTACATTGTTTTTCCTCTCATTTCTTTGTCTCTCCTCCTCTCTCCTTTCTATCGTGACCACTTTCCTTTACCCACTCCGGCACTGCTTTCCCCTCCGGTTCGTTCCTACTCTCCCCCATTTTTACCAGCTGGTCTATCTTCTCCATCATCTCCTTTCTCTCCCGTGTGCATTCCCTCTGCATTTCCCTCCATCCATCCATCATCAGTTGCCACTCCTTTCTTTCCTTTTTTAACTCCTCTCTCTCTCTATCCGTGATTCTTCCCTCTCCTCTCTTAAAAGTCTCCTCCATTTCTGGCTCTCCTCTCGAGATTGCTTAAGTTCTTCTTTCATCTCTTCTACCACTTCCCACATTTTTTTCAGAGCTTCGACGTTGCCGTCCTTCACCTGCTCCGGAGTCAACTTCTCCCACTTTCTTTTCTTCATATCCGGGGTCGCCGCGCACTTTCCTGTCTGCGGCCTGATCGGGCTGCGTTCCTCCGTTTCGTCGCCGCTTTACATACCCGC
Organism: Lordithon lunulatus; assembly: GCA_963942505.1. Taxonomy (NCBI): domain Eukaryota; kingdom Metazoa; phylum Arthropoda; class Insecta; order Coleoptera; family Staphylinidae; genus Lordithon; species Lordithon lunulatus. The sequence continues at coordinate 18,610,135 of OZ012673.1, forward strand.
CCGGGCAAACCAGCGCGCGTATAAAAACCGACCACTTTCGCGCGAATAAAAACCCACAAATACCGAGACGAAATTCAGTTGTGTTTATATTTGGGTACTGCCCGTTCCCAATAGCTTTTATACTCGTCAGCGTTTACATGGCCAATACTATAGCACTAGGTGCAAATCTGAGGTGGAAGGAGCACGTAATGAAAGAGCTAGTTATATTAAAATACAATACTATCTATTGGCTAATTGGGCGTAACTCCAACCTACAGATGCGCACTAAAATCTTAATATAGAACCAGATACTCAAACCGTTGAGGACCTACGTGATCTACCTCTGGGTATGTACCAAGAAATCTAACATCGACATAATACGTTTCAATGCAAATTCTACGAAATATTATTTGCGCATCTTGGTACATCATTAACACCGACCTACATAGGGATCTATAATTAGTACCCTCCATCAGCACAATCAAGAAATGTGTAGCAAAACAAGAGGAGAGGCTCCATCTTCACCCCAACGCACAAGCCATCCAGCTACTAGACAACACCATCCTTGTGCGTAGGCTAAAGTGCAAAAAGCCGTCAGTACAGTGGAGAAAGCGAAAACAAAGTCAATGCATAGCAAATCAAAACGTGATTTCTGGGTGCGATGAATGAAAGGAACAATATCTCTACCTTAAGTCTTAAGATAGAAATTCGGGTTAACTCGTCCTCGCTCAGTCTGGGTGGCGGCGGCATCGCCTTCAGCCGTCTAAGGGCAATTTTGTATCCTTCGCGCCAATAGTTTCGAAGAGCTCTTCCCAAAGTTTCCTCTTGACAGTATGAATGTTCTCAGTACCAATCCACCAATTTGGGTTCGGTAATAGGCACACACAATCTACATATCTAGATTTCTATCTTGTTAGATCTCATCAGTGTAGCTCAGCTAGTGAGGATGAATTTACGCAATATCTCGAGTAGTTATATACAAAAATAATACAACTTTCCTCCTAGGAGGAAGCTTTAATGCCTTCTGGCGGCACCACATCAATTAACAATGCACGCCGATATATGTGATTCCAGATGGTGTTAAACTTTCCTGCTACTCCTGCGGAAATGCTGGCATCTGCAGTACCGCCGGATCTACTCATCACGGAGAGAACTGAGTTCCTGGCGCGAAAGGGAGGACGGCCGCGCACCACGGCTAAGAAGGTGCTGAGTACCAATCACCGCGACAGCCTGGCCGTTGGCGGCCTGGTAAATGCAACCCCGCAGAGGAGACCGCAGAACAGTCGAGAATGGACCACAACAGAGGAGCGGGCCAAATAGGCCAACACCACGGAACCTCGTTATGCATTGCAAGACCGGGTGGAGGTGGGCTTTAGCTGGTAGGTCGGTCCAAGATGGGCCGGAATCCAGCACTGCTCGGGGGAGAATTCCAAATAGGCCTCCCGGGCGTCTTTCGAAGATTCCCCACCTCAAGTAGGATTGGGCTTCTCATTGTTCTGTTGTCACTTCTGCTCTACGGTTGTTACGTTCTTGACTACTTGTTTTTTATTAGAGATTATAAATTATAATTTCATTCCAAATTTTGCCATCTAGGCTTTCCGATTTCCAACGTCTATTTTATTTTTTGTAGAAAAAATTGTTCATTGGGTAGAGATTGTTTTGGAGAAGAAAGTCTAGCAATATTTCACCGGGAGCATATTTTCCGTCTGATTTAAATTTCTCCAGCCATGTCCCGTAATTGTTTATTTTAAGGCCTATTTTAGCGTTGAAATCTCAACATACTAGGTTGAACTGACTTTTAATGTTAATGACGGTTAAAGATATGTCGTTGTAGAATATGTTGATATCATAAGTGTGAGATAACGTCGGAGCGTAGCTTATAGTATAATCTTAATAGTGTTTCTATCTCTTATTTAGTTCAAGTATTAAAGAAGCTACTCTCGTTGAAAATTTCTTGACGTATAAAATGTCGTTGCTGAGGCCTAAGAATTATGTTTTATTTACGTTTCAAACTGTCACCAGTTGCCACGTTGACAGATAACAGCCCGTTACGAAAATTACACTATGCAAACATTGTTTGTACGACTTTTTTACGAAGTTAGTAGTACATTAAGTACGTATATGAGCCTAAGATTAATTTTGAACATATAATTAACATCAGATTTCCTTACGTGTGTTACTTTTCTATCAACATACAAAAGCATTGGAATATAAAATAAGTATTAAACATCAATAGAAAGTTCACAATTACTTACGGCAGATTCAGAATCGTCGGTGTATACTACAGAACTAGTTACTGACTGCCGATAACAAAGTTAATTGTTCCGAGATGGGGCCAATAAAAACAATAGTAAAATAGTGCAAAAAGGTGCAAATATCCTAAAAGTCTCCAAAAATCGTATATTTGTGTACGATAATAATTTATTATCGTTTATCGTACATTAGTTATTTTAATTTTAAAAGTATCGTACATGTACGATAATTATCGTACGTCTGGTAACCCTGTGCTATACCCACCTGGAACTTTCTTGCTATTATTTTCGGATTCGTAATGTTTTGGTGTTAAAGTCTAATCTTCCACAAACTAACCTTGTTTGGGAAGGTGGGTGGCATATGGATATAGAGAGATATGTATATATTAGAAATCGGGACGTGGTTCGCCCGGTACAAGGAGATGGGAGTACAATGGGTCGCGTGCACAGGGGCTCATCCCTGAAGTAGGCCTGTTCTTTCCGGGTTCGAAAAGAAGTGGCTACCCGCTACCCATCGTTGTTCTTTAATGTGCCAATAAACTTTATAGTTATTGATTATGTATTAAATTATTATGTATTTTATTAAATAATAAAATTGTATGAAGCCATATTCATTCAAGCTATTAATTTATAACTAATCATGAAAAATACAATGAAATATAATATAATTTTATAAGAATATATTTTATATTATATATAATTTGTTCACTTTTTAATTTTTCATAATAAAGTAATAAATTAATATATGAATGAATGTGACCTCTTCTAGTTTTGTTATATATAACTTTTGACAATTTGCAGGAACAAATCAATTAAAGCAAAATAAACATTACAAACTAATCCTAGTTTTATTTACTTCTATTAAGGCTGGGATTTAGCCTATACTTTCCTTATGGCGAAACTTGTGTAATTGTTTCCAGCTTTTAGAAAAAACTACGCCATGGAATGGCATACAATTTATGCAAGTGAATAAAAACACTTCATCCTTGGTAGTGAAACTTAGTTTGCAAGAATTGATGACTAAAATTTGTCGTTATAGCATGTTAAAGATTCGACTGTATAGAAGGTAGCAATCTAGTAGTTTAATCACTCCCATACATATTAAATAATCATATATCGAAAATTCAAGATAATCATGCCCTGTACATCCATAAGTATTATAATATTTGAAAAATTGCTGCGCAAATAAATATCTCCTTCATTTTTAATGCTGGAAAGATTGGAATATAATTAAATGTCGATAAGGGTCATATTCGCAAACGTTGCGTAGAATTCTTTACACTATATGTTTTTTTTTATCATATTAAAAATAATTTTTGAACATTCCCACCTAGACTACGAAATACGTGCAACATTATTCTTTTGTATACGTATTTTTGCAACTCAATTTATGTTGTAGTTAAAGAGAACGGTGCGTATTTCTTATACGCATTTCGCATATGTATTACATGTGCATCACAAGTTGCCTAATCAAAAAATCCCACCCTTAAATTTGTTCGGAAAACCGTGTACCAGATATTTGAGAAACCAGACATTTAAAATTTTAAATAAACCTCGTACACGCCACTGCAAACTTCCACCCACGATTCGGAAACAGTTAGAAAAACTTTCACTGATATCTGCTTACTCCGACAGGCAATTAAATGTCTATGCGAAATGCCATTGAGAGATAATACTTCCCTTTATATATTTATAGGATCGTCAGATACCAAGAACCAATTTTATAGCAGCACGTCCCGGTTGATCAAACTCTAAACAAATTAATAGTCGCGACGGTCAACTGCAAATTACTCCCTTAAATCATAATCAGCCCAAATTGCTTCTCACAATCGGTACGATTCGTTACAACAACAATAGCTATTTATCATTCCAATCTCATCCTGTTACTGTACGATATATTGCACACAAATATATTTTTTAACTCGTATATTATCGTAGACATTTAGGGTAGGCGGCCGTCACCCTCCAACTGACAAATTTTCAGACTCATTAAGTTGCCCGGACAACGTGTCTTCTATGTGCGAGGGTGTGGCGAATTGCTTCGCGTATAAGGAACTCGATTCAAGGGGAAACATATCAGTTTTATAAGCCTCATAAAAGATAGCAGTAATTTATTATTCTACACTTATCTTGTACAACAATGGTTCGTTTGTAAAATCGTTTGCATATATAGTTTTGTTAGGAAATTCTTATAATAAACACAGGTGAAATAATTAATCAGAATTTATTTAATACGAGCGTAAGAACATATCGTTTACCAGTGACAATAGTTGTGTCAAATATAATTAATATCTTCATATAGTTGTAATTTCATTAATTCAATGTATTACGCTTTTTTAAGTAACAAGTTTTTATTATATATCTTTAATTTCCCCGCATGATGACGTTTAAGATATTGATCATATGAATATTTTTTTGAGTCCACCATTAATTTTGTACGTTTAGGGAGAATTTTATTTTTTTTCATTTTAAATAAAATTAATGGTGAACTCGAAAAAATATTCATATGATCAATATCTTATAACGTTCAATGAAGTTAATGTTATGTGTTAGCAATAAAATCGAACATTATATTAAATTCCATAAGGCGCCGCTAATGAAATCCGACTTTATCGCAGTAAAAACATTATGAAAAGTGCAGTGACCGGCGGAAGTACGCCCGCGCCCCGTCGCTTCCGGCCCGCCAAGTTTAAGAGCACTGGGCTAGTACAATTTTTATGTCTCTATCATAAGCTGCTCGTTGAGCCGTGGGCAGAAGCCGTATCATTATGTAATAACGCGTTATTACCGAGATTAATGGATAGTTAAGACGGTTCAAAAATAGATCGTCCTAACAGTAGATTTCACTATGTAAAGATCAGCCATATAGACGTAAGGACATATTTAATAACGTAAAGGTCGTTTTAGACAAGACAATTTCTTGACTCAAAAGTTAGTCAAGATGCGAGACAATCTAAATTGTCTCGTACCATACAGCAAATTATTAGAAATATTAAATTGGATGGCAGATCGAATGGAAAAATATAACGCGTTCTATTTGTCAAGAACAAATTGTATATGAATTCATTTCTTGAACTTTTGAGCTAAGAAATTGTCTTGTCTAAAACGACCCTAAGGATTGAATATGTAGCTACATAAACAAAAAGAGATGCATCGGCCGGGAATCGAACCCGGGCCGCCCGCGTGGCAGGCGAGCATTCTACCACTGAACCACCGATGCTTAATGAAAGAAAGTCTTGGAGCAGAGGTTTTCAACTATTTAGCCTACTGCCCCTTTTTTCAAATAAAAAATAACGTAGTTAATTGTGTTAATGGTAGATATTTTATACTAATAAAAAAATAGAAAAAATAATATAATAAGAACCTTTGGCCACGGTTATAACTGTTGTCAAAGACTATGGAGAAAGAACAATAAAATATGTCTTATTGTACGGGTTACGATTTTTTTTTCAATAATAATAAACAATTAACAATATTCTTTATAGGAGGGTTGAGATTTACATATTGAGAATCAATAACAAAAACATAATTGGGGTGTATAAGCTTCTTTATTATATTTAATACTCTCCATTAAGATCTACACATTTTTGCATTTGATTAAACCAAGTAATCCTGAGTAATTTTTATCTGAATTATCAGTAGGGGTAAGAGTGTAGGAACCTCCATCTAGAGCAACCATTTCTAAAATATCGACCCCCAGGAGTCGAGTCCGACCTGCAAGGGGTCAACACGCGTGAAAAAAAATGGGGGTGTATGATATGTATATGGGGTCCACGAGACGTCACCAAAATGTTGCTTCCCGTAAATATAATTATCCACCTAACACTGATGGTACCTATATGTTTAGATACTTACTTAATACTTTCTGAGACTAGAAATTCTTTAGTGAACTTACGAGAAGAAAGAACACGTATAATCGAGACAGCATGTGAAACAGACCATCGGGAAGATTGTTAGTACGAGACGTCGTAGTGGTGCTATGATGTAGTATGGTATATGATTCCTTTCTATAAAATCTATTCAAAAGATCACTGAAGTCTTATTATATTTAAATAGCTTAATTTAGCTGCCCTCCGATAAATGCTACTAAAGATGACCGAAACTAAATGTAGGATAAATAAAACGATTTTTTACTTTGTTTTTTATCACACTTCAGTTACACTTTGCAACTAGTTTCGGCTAAGCTCTAGCCGAAACTAGTTGCAAAGTGTAACTGAAGTGTCATAAAAAACAAAGTAAAAAATCGTTTTATTTATCCTTTAAAATGAATTATCACAAAGTAGACGCCTTAACAATGCAATATTTAAAAAAAATGTAGTTTATGTTTAATTATTTGTTGTTTGGTTTCATTCTATAATTGCCGGACAAACACCTGCCCATGTGCCTTTTATGCAATAAAGTTCTAAGCAATGACGTTATGAAACCAACTAGCTAGAGGATTATCTAAGAAGGTGTCATTCTGATTAAACAGATAAAGATTTAAAATTCTTGCAAACACTAAACGAACAACTTTAGACAATGAACAGTATTTACGCTTCGACATCAATAAGACACGGTGATGGGTTTCCGGCGTATTACAATGTCTGCTAATTATAGCAAAACCAGGAAAGCTGCATATTATCGGGGAACAGCTAAGAGGTTTTAAAAAATATTCTACATAGACCTGCTTATAATATATTTAGAAGAATTCATTCGAGCAACAACACATTTTAAAGACGTATCGATCGAGTTATGAAACTAAAGATTGACCTCATCATCGGATGTAATGTTAATGTGGTGTGGGGCATCAGCAACATTGACAACAAAGGAAAGGCTCTAATTGACTACAGTAAAAAAATAGAGATACTATAAAGAGGGTGTGAACCAATGTTCGTAACACAAAAATGAGCCAAGGTGATAGACATCAGTCTAATACTAGACAATATATCAAGCAAAATAAAAAACTGGCACGTATCAAGTCAGGTATCTATGTCGGATCACCGATTGATACGCTACGACCTAGATTTCGTACCACAAGAACTACCGTCTCTACAGAAATCCACAAAAGAACTAATAAACAACTATTTTGCACATACCTATCGGATAGGATGAAGTATCAAGCAGCAAACGAAATTCCAGAATCAGTGGACGACTTGGAGGTTCGAGTGAAACACCTCCAAAAATCATTGATTTCATCATATGAGGACTCCTGTCCCATGAGAAAGGCGGGCATGAGAGCCTCTGCACCCCCTTGGTGAACTGCAGAAATCAACTGCCTTCGATCCAAGTCCAGGAAAACTTGCAACAAGGCCAAAAACAATAATGTTATAGTTCTATAGGAAACTTTTAGGGAAGCCCGTAGACAATTCAAAAATGAAGTCAGGAAGCGACAAAGGAATACATGGAGAGCCTACAACAATGGCATTGAATCCACAGCAGCAGCTGCTCGTCTTAAGAGAGTAATCTCTAAAGACCCTGTACAACAACTCAACTCGCTAAAACGGGAGGATGGCACCTTCACTGTAACACCTTCGCAAACTATCGAGGTACTCCTAGACACCCACTTTCCTGGCAATCAACCTGGAGGTCTCAACTTGGCAACTGATCCTCATTAACCTGATGAGGAAGATTGGCTGCTAGCCGACCAAATGATAATTATAACTAAAATGGAATGGGCAATATATAGCTTTTCATCTCTTAAGTCCCCAGGACTAGATGGAATATTCCCAGCACTGCTACAATGGGGTCTAACCTACATTATAAACACATTGGTTTATATATTTAAAGGTTGCATTGCTTTTAGGTACATACCAAATACAGAGAGTATGCAAAGTGACCTTTATACCCAAACCAGGCAAAGCTGATTACACACTCGCCAAGTCATTCAGGCCCATCAGCCTAACCTCATTTCTATTGAAGACGTTGGAAAGGCTCTGTGATCGTAAAATGAGGGACGGGCCGCTGAGAACGTACCCCATACATCCGACACGGCATGCCTACCAACCAGGTCGCCCAACCGAATTACCCCTACATCTAGTGACATCTAGGATAGAGGAAACACTGGAGCATAAAAGTTCGTTGCTTGCCACCTTCATTGATATTGAACGTGCTTTTGATAAAACAACACTTAAGAGTATTGATAATGCTCTAACATCTTATGGGATTCACCCCAATATGAGGGGCTGGATAAAAAATATGCTTGGTATAAGAACAATCCAGGTAAGACTAGATGAAGTAACATCAAAACAAGTGGCAGGAAGAGGCTGTCCTCTCACCCCTTTTATGGGACCTTGTAGTTGATAGCCTCCTCCTGGAATTAAACAAACGGCAGTTTTGAAAGTGTACTCTGCAATCTCATGCAGGGTGCCCTAGAGATTGTTGAGAATTGGTGCAAGAGCCATTCGCTAACAGTAAATCCAAAAAAAACAGAGCTGATAATGTTCACGAGGAAGAGGAAACTCAAGCTTGTGAACATGCCAACTATCTTTAATGTTCCTCTGACACTCACAGATAAAGTAAAATATCTAGGATTTTTCATGGATACAAAACTGAGCTGGAAAAAGCCTGCATCTCATTTTTGCAATGCCGCAGGGCGGTTGGCAAAACATGGGGCCTATCTCCCAAGATTACCCAATCATCGCGATCATAAGACCAACTATCGCATATGGTGCAATAGTCTGGTGGTCGAAAACCAAGCAAGTTACAATAATCTCAAAGCAATCACACGTCCAGAGGATGGCGTGTCTTGCCATCACCGGCGCTATGAGAACAATACCCACATCAGCTCTTGAAGCACTGTTATGCCTACAACCACTCGACCTTCTTATAAGGGAGACTGTAGTAATAACAGCATTAAGGCTATCTTCACTGAACCTGTGGCATGGTAAATGTAGAATCATTGGACACTGTAGTATACCCTCTCATAGAAGGTAAAAGCGACATAATGCTATCCAAAAAGTTTTGTCTAACATTTTCAGACCATCATCACACTGGATGAACTCCCACAAGGCGCCAACATATCCATGTATACTTATGGATCCAAAACTAAGACGATCGCTTGCTATGGAATATTCTCACCAGAACTCGATCTCAAGATAAGTGCACCACTTGGAAGACTCAAGTCAGTCTTCCAAGCTGAAGGTACAGGACAGCAAAGCAGCTCTAAATGTACTAAATGCCAAAACATTTGTGTCGAAAAATCTATATTCATGTCTACACAGCCTGGAGGAGCTAGTTAAACATAACAAACTCTGCTGGATCAAAGGACATAGTGGCATCAAGGGGAACTAAATAGCAGATGAGCTTGCCAGGAAGGGATCCTTGCATCCTCTAACAACCCAAGATGATGAAATACTTTCTGCAGGTACTCTGAAAAAAATAATAGAGCATAGGACACATACTCTCCATAAGGTAAGATAACGAGAAACGCCGGGCTGCAAGCAATCAAAGGAAGTAATTAGGCAACCTTATAAAATTGCAGCTACGGCCCGCCTTAACTTATCTAGAACCAATCTGAAATTATTGACCAATTGACCAACATCCTAACTGGCCACTGCCGGCTAAACATACACCTACACACGATGGGTTTGGTAGACAGCCTGTTATGCAGAGGGCGCAATGAACTAGAAACAGCTGAGCATGTAATATGCCTCTGCCCAGCTCTTGTAAACACTAGGCAGCGAATACTAGGGGAGTACTGGCCTAGTATGACCAGCATTGGCAACTCCTCACCCGCCACAGTTCTGCAGCTCGCACGCAGAATTGACTGGTGGGACGAGTGAGTAGCGTAAAGGGAGGTTTCACAATGGGCCCATTTTGAGATCTAAGTGTCTGTAGCTATGCTACCCTCCAGCCAACTATCCAGAGTTATGAAATCTTCTTGTGTAATCATCTGCAAACGACCCATTTTTCTATACATCTGTAGCAACTTTACCTAGTAAGAAAGCAAAACGTTTTGTTATGGACCAAGAAAAAACTAAGGGCGAATCAATATTTAATGTTTTGAGAGATTTTTTTCATGGAAAAATCGATTCCTTTATCAAATATAATATCAGCGACTGCAGATGGAGCCAATGTCATATTTAGGAGCTATTGTGGTTTTATAAGCCATACAAAATGTAGCCGGGATGTTTCAAAATCCCTGCGTCATCCATCGATAACATTTAGTTGTAAAAGATCTTAGTGGCAGATTGCATCTTCAAATCATCATAAACGCAGTAAACAATATTCGGAGCAACGCGTTGAAATACTAAGTTATTTGCGCAATTCAATGGTTCATGGCTTTTCCTGCCAGAATTAAACAAATGTGGCGCAGACAAATTACCAGGATGATGAGGTGTCAGTTTCCGTTCAACATTTAAATATCCTTCGCACAGACTTTGAAACTAGATTTAAAGATATATTGACTATAGAAATACAACAGTGTATTATCAATCCATATGGTAGCATTGAAGAAACGGATGTCATGTTACTAGAAGAACTGATAAGAATAATCAGCAACAAAGAACTTTAAAGTTCAGCTTAGAAAGGGATATCAGCAATTCTGGCTTCAGAGAGAGATACTTGTTAGATATCCAGCATTAGAGCTATCGCGTTTTTTATAGCCTTTCCATTTTCAAACCCCGTGGAAAGGGAGTTCAGTGCAGTTGCCAATCTCCCTATAACAATAAAACAAAATAAATTGGAAATCACTCGCCGAGGAGTTTTAAGGTGAAACCTGACTAACTAAAAGTCAAATATTAAAATTTTACCCTCAAGGTATTAGGCTCATATCTCCCATTAAAACATTTATTTTATGTAAAAATGTTGACTTGCATTTTGTGTCGTTTTACATTTATTAATTAAAACTTAACATATTTTATTATTTTAAAAACGTCTACTATACAGTATAGCCTATCAAATTAAACTCTGCATCAGCTTGTAAAACACATTCAAAGTTGATGAATTTGTACAAAATTAATATTAGGAAATCAGGGGGTCTTACCAAAACACGGGGTCTACGCGACAAACAAGCTTGGGAACCTATGATCCAGAGGATTAGTAAATAACTAATAAGTTCTGCATATGAAGCTAAAATATTACGCTTACAGTGTTTGTGTTAAATGTATGAGAACGAAATTATTCATAATTTATTTGACTATGATCATATAATATAAGCAATTATATTATTAGCTTGCAAGGAGGTGTGATTGTTCTTACATTTAAAATCTATCCAATTCTAAATAATATTATAGGACTATAGTAGGTACAGGTGGCTATAAACTACCAATTAATATATAATATATATATATATATATATATATATATATATATATATATATATATATATATATATTATCAATTGCCTTTTACCTTTCGGTGTAGGCTATTACATTAACATTATAGTTTACAATTACTGTTGTTTATACATTTGTAAATTCTTTCCACTCCTTTCTGTTCTTCGCCAGTTCTCTTGCTTGCTTGACTGTTTTTCCTTTCTTGATTAATATGTCCTCTATTATGTTGTCCCACTCTTTTCTTGGTCTACCTCTACTTCTTTTATTTTCAGTTCTTGCTTCCCATACCTGTTTTGTTTGATTCTTTTTGTCCATCCTAATTAAATGACCCCACCAGTTTAGTTGTTTCTTTTCTATATACTTATCTACAGCTTCAATTCCCAGTTCTTCTCTGATGTCCTCATTTCTTATTCTGTCTCTTCTCGTAACTTGTTTTACTCCTCTGAGCTATTTCATTTCTATTGCCTGTATTCTACTTTTGTCCCTCTTCGTTAGCTTCCACGTCTCGCTTCCATATGTCAGTATAGGTCTATATATGCTTTTATATATATTTATTTTTGTCCTTCTGCTGATCTCTTTCTTGTTAATCAGTATATTGCTCAATGCGTGGTATGTTTTAGCTGTGTTGTTTATTCTGTTACTAAGTTCGCCTTCCATTTTTCTGTCTTCTGTCAGTGCTACTCCCAGGTATTTGAATTCTTCTACTTGTTCTATTGTATGTTGTTCTATCTTTATATTTATTTGTTCTTTCCGGTTTCCTATTACCATCACTTTTGTTTTGTTATAGTTCATTTTCATGTTATACTTTTCTAGGTGTCTGTTCCATACACTAAGGTTATGCTGCAGATTACCTTCATTTTCTGCTATCACTACTACATCATCAGCGAATGCTCCTTCCGATATTTTTACAACGTGCATGTTTTTGTACCATATGTTTGCTTTTTTGGTTTCTGGTTTCATGCTCTTCATTATTTCATCCATGTATATGTCCGCCTCCTTGTCTTAGTCCAGTGGTTGTCTGAAATGTTCTTGATGTTTGTCCCTTGTGTATTATTGCATTGGAGTTGTTGTTGTATATGTTTTGTATTAATTCGACTGTCTTTCTTTCTACACCTCTCTCTTCCAGGATTTTCCATAATTTATTTCTTGGTATCATGTCGAATGCTTTTTCCAGGTCGATGAATCCTAGGTATGTGTTTTTATTATTTGCAATTCTTTTTTCTGTGATTTGTTTTATCGTGAAAATGTTGTCCTGTGTGGATCTTCCTTTCCTAAATCCACATTGCGATTCTTCTAGCGTCTGCTCTATTTTTGCTAGTATTCTTTTGTTAATTGTTTTTTCTAAGATCTTCATACCTATGCTTATGAGGGTTATTTATACCCCTATAGTTTGAACATTTTGTCTTATCGCCTTTCTTGTGTATCGGTACGATTAACGATACTTGCCAATCTCTGGGTATTTTATTCGTCCTCCATATTTCGTTTATTAATTTTAGTAGTATTCCATTACCTGCAGGTCCCATATGTTTAATCATTTCCGTTGTGATCTGGTCTTGTCCTGGTGATTTCCCTGTTTTCATTTCCCTGATTATCTCTAGTATTTCTTGTCCATTGATCATCTCTATATCTTCTTCCAAGTCGTTCTGGTCTCTTGTCTTCTGTTCGTTTCCACCATTTTGTGATAGTAAGTCTTCAAAATATTCTTTCCATCTTTCCAGTATTTTTTCGTTGTCCTTCAGCAATATTCCTTGATTGTCTTGTATATAATTTACTTCTTGTCCTTTTTCTTTTCTGTTTAGTTTTAGTGTTTTATAGAATAATTTTTGGTTTTCCTTTGCATTTTTCTCCATTGTCACTCCGAACTTTTCCCATTCCCTGCTCTTTGCTATTCTGACCTTATCTTTTACTATTTGCCTCTTTAAACTGTATTCTTCGTAGTTTTTACTATTTTTGTCATTTAGGTATCTTTGCCATGCTTTTTTCTTTTCCTTTATTTTCTCTCTTATGTCCTGCGATCACCATGCTGTCTGCTGCTTCTTGTTTGTGTTTTGCTTTGTCCCACATGTCTCTTGTGCTGTCTCCAGTATATTTCTCTTTAATTTATTCTACATTTCCTCTACTTCTTGTCTATAGTTGCCCTTTACTAATTTCTCCTCTATTATTTTCTCTTTATAGATTTTTGCTATTTCTTTTTCCCTTAGTTTGTATGTTCTTATCTTGTTGTAGTTTATTGCTATATTTGGTCTCTGCTTTTTTTATCGCTATCTTGGTAGTCTTCCTTTATTTTCGTCTCTACTAGATAGTGATCACTTCCAATTTCGTAACTTCTCTTTACTCTTGTGTCTATTATTTTGCTCCTTTTCCCTTGTTCTGCTAGTACATAGTCTATTATAGATTTTTCGTTCCTGCTTATCACTTCCCTGGTGTATTTGTGTATGTCCTTATGTTTGAATAGTGTATTCGTTATTACTAGATTATTCATTCTACAATAATCTAACATTTTCTTACCATTTTCTCCATATCTTCCTCTCATCGCGTCATTATCTTTTACTTCGTTGCCAATTCTGCTGTTGAAGTCTCCCGCCACGTACACTTCCCCTTTGGCTTTTTCTGTTGTTTCGTTGAGTTGCTCCCAGAATGTTTCTTTGTTGCACGCAGTATCATCTTCGTTTGGTCCATACACTGCTATGATAGTTTTATGGTAGCCGCTTCTTTGATCTCTAACTTCGATAGACAAAATCCTCTCCGTAATTGCATCCCATTTATATATATTCGATTTCAGTTTTTTATGCACTATACATCCTACCCCTGCTGCGGCTCTCCGATTGTTATCTACACCGCTATATATGAATATATGTTCCTTGTCCATTTTGTACTCTCCCTTCCCCTTCTTTTTTGTTTCTGTTACCACTAAGAAGTCTAGTTCAGCTTTCTCAAATTCTTCTTCTAGCTCTTTTCCCTTTCCATTTATACGCCTGATATTACAAGTCCCCATTTTCCATATTTTTCTTTTTTTTACTGTACTCTTTTGTTTGTATCCATTTATTATGTGTTTGTTCTTCTTTCCTTTGTTCGTTGTCCCATTCCTCGCTGTATTCTTTGTATTTTTGCTTCCGTCCGTTTTCTCTTTTGCTAGTAGTTTTTTGGATTGGTTACTTTCACCCCATTATCTTTGGCTACGACTCCTTTTTATCCCATATGTATATTTCATTGTCTACTATTATCTTTCTATATCCTATTTTTACGTGTTTTCCTTTTTCTTTTTCCAATTTTGCTATGTTTCTTATCTCTCTTTGTATTTTTCTCTCCTCTTCCGTCTTCCATCGTCTATATATATCGTTGTATTTCTCAGTTTATATTTTGCTTTCATTATTTTTTGTTTTTCTTCCCAGCTTGGGATTTCCACTATTATTATATTTCGTTCTGGGCCTGTGATTATTTTTTGTATTTTGTTAACCCCTGTCTCCACTTCCAGTTTCTCTTTGATGAGTGATCTTACCTCTTCTATGTTATCTGTCTTGTCTAGACCTCTTATTGCTATGTTATTCTTTCTTCTTCTCTTCTCTTCAATTTCTGCTTTATTTTCTAGTTTTTCTATTCTGACTTCCAATGTTCTCTTTTCTTCTTTCCATGTTTCTTCCTTATTGTTCATTTCGGTCTTCATCTCTTTTATTTCCTGTTTTATTTGTGACATGTTTTCTTCCATCTTCCTCATTAGTTCTATAATCATTTGTTTTAGTTCTTCCATTTTATCTTTGTCAATGTTCGTTTCACCGTTTTTTTCTGTTTCTTCTAATCTTCTTTGAGATGCTGGTGATCTCAGTATTTTTTTGTTTTTTCTAACGGTTTCTTTCTGATTTTGTATGTCTTTGTCCTCGCTATCCATTTCTCTACCTCTTTTATTTTTATTCATTGGCCCTGGCGCTATTTTTATTTGCTATTCTTGCCTTTGTTGTCGTCGCTATATGCCGCCCAATATACTCCTCACCTTTATCGGCGCCAGAGGTTATTTACGGGTCGACCCCTCGTGCAAATAACCTCTACCCTCTATTTTGTTTACTTTCACTTACCGCTCTTTCTCTCGACTTTTTAACTTTCCTTGTGTATCACTGTTTCTTGTCGCTGTTTTCACCTGTCGTGTATATTTCAACTCGATACGCCGCTATATTTCGGTAAAATATCGGAGCTGTCTATACACCTGTCAACTCACTCACTTATATAATATAAAAGTCCTAAAATTGTATTCTGTTGTTCTTTTGCTGCTTTAGCAGCTCTCCATTTTCTCCTTTTTTACTGAAGGGTTGTCCATACTTCTTCTATAGGTATGCTGCCAATTGCCTTTTCTACGCGATGTAGCACATATATTCTTTTTTGTTGTATTCTTTC
The DNA here is from genome assembly GCA_963942505.1 of Lordithon lunulatus. Classification (NCBI taxonomy): domain Eukaryota; kingdom Metazoa; phylum Arthropoda; class Insecta; order Coleoptera; family Staphylinidae; genus Lordithon; species Lordithon lunulatus. The sequence continues at coordinate 18,626,006 of OZ012673.1, forward strand.
GTTTTGCCTTACTAATTTTAATTTTGCTGAATATCTTTTTTAGTTCGTTTTTGTTATTGGATCCGGATTTCACCCTTCTTCCTGCTCTTGTTCCACTTCTTTCTTTGTTTGTTCTTCCTTTTATTTGAGTGTATCTTCTACTGCCAGTATTCCTTCCAGGTGTCCATTATCTCTTTATCTCTACAATTATTACCTGTTTGTTCTTAATTTGATGCAGTTGGCATCTTTTCCGTTCTTTTTTTATAATATAACATTTGTTGTTGAGATATTTGTTTTGTGATGTAAATAGTGCATGCTATACTTGTTTTCTTGTTCTGACTGGGATATAGTTTCTTATTTTCGTTAAAGTTTATTTATGTGTTCATTCCATTTGAGTTTGTCTTTTAGTCCTAGGTAGTCTACCACTTTTGTTTATTTTATTAAATCTAAATAAAACTCAAGCGCTGGTCTTTAAAACAAATAGATCTAACATTTTAACACCAAATGAAATAAGTCTAAATACATCTGTCATAAAATTAAATGCACCTGTGAAATGCTTGGGAATTCTTTTAAATTTTAAATTCAATTGGTTTGACCATATACAATATCTCTGCCCGAAACTCAATAAAGTGTCACATGCTATTCGAATTTTAAAAGCCGCAAGTATGGAAAAAAGCATGATACTAACAGTTTATCATGCAAATTTTGAATCCATGCGGAATAATTTTTTGGGGTGCATCTTTTCATTTGGGGTCGGTTTTTGTCACGCAAAAAAGAGTAATACGCATTATCTTGGGCTGTAATTATCGTACTAGTTGTCGGAGTAAATTTAAATCTCTTAATTTGCTTACGTTGACAGGTCTGTATGTGTATGAATGTCTATTATTTGTATTTAAAAATTCAGATATGTTTGAGTTATGTGAAATAAGACACACTTATAATACAAGTTTCACAAATTATAGACTTCCAAAGCATAACCTGTCTATGTACGAAAAGGCTCCACATTACAGTACCTTAAAACTTTATAATGTGCTTCCGCAAAAATTAAAAGATTTAAAATCTTTGTCGAGGTTTAAAAGTGAAATAAAATCATTGTTGTTAACTGTCGGGCCGTACGACAAGGAAGAGTACTATTCGTTCATGCTGGGCTTGTAGTGGTACTTATGTTTTTATATTGACCTGTTTCCTTTATTGTATCTGTATTAAATGTATTTTATTATTGTGCTACAATCTATGAGAAATAAAGTTTATTATTATTATTGTTTGGACATTGATTTTTATCTCGTTTGATTCTTGCTTGCTGTTGAAGATAATTAATTCTGTTTTTGATTTGTTTATCGGCAGATGGTTATTGCAGTAGCAGGTTTTTAGCTGTTATAGGTCTGTGTCTATGTCGTTTTGTAGTTCTTTCCTCAGTGGACTATGCAGGTGTCGTCTGCGTAGATATAGCCCTTTTAATTTCCATTATGTCGTTCGTATATAGTATATATAGTAGAGGTGGCAGGTTGCTTCCTTGCGGTATGCCGTATTCGGGTTGTATAGAAGTGCTTCTGTGTCGTTGATTCTTGTTGTTTGGGGTCTGCTTGTTATGTATGTTCTTATAAGGTTTAGTTCTTTTCCCTTTATGTTTTCAACTTCTAGTTTTTCTATTAATTTAGGTTTTGATATCGGGTCGAAAGCTTTTTGTATGTCGATAAAAATTGCTGTTACTAGCTACAAAAATTCCTTTAATGTGGTGTATGAGAGCAGTTGTTGCAGACGTTGTTCTGAGTACTGTTGGAATGCATATTGTGCGTGGTAGACCATTTTGTTGTTGTTGATGTGGTTTGTTAGTTGGATTTGGATGATTTGTCAAGTATTTTGTTTAATGATGAAAGTAGGGCTATCTGTCTATAGTTTTCTGGTTCTGTCTTGTCGCTTTTTTTTGAAAATAAGAATGATGATCGTTTTCTTCATGTATTCTGGATATATGCCTTCTTCAATTACAGTATTGATCACTTTTACGATGACTGATGTTAGTTCTGTTTTATTTTAATAATATTGTTTGTGATTTTGTCGAAGCCAGGGGATTTGTTGTTTTTTAGTTCCGATATCATTTTCGTTATTTCATTTGGTGTTACTTGTATGAAGTTTATGTTGTTGATTTGTTTTGTTGTAGTTGTTGTTTCTAGGATCGCTTTGTTTTCCTGTGTTTGTCTTTCTGCTAGTTTTTGTTGCCAATGTTTTCTAAATAGTTATTTATTTTGTTTGTTATTTCTGTGTTGTTGTTTGTTATTGCCCCATTTTGCATTTGTATTTGTTCGATATATTTTTCTACTTTTTCATTTTGTTTTGTTTGATTATTTATCATTATCCAGAGGCTGTTTGAGCTGTTTATGCTCTTTTGGAATTCGCTTTTGAAAAATTTAGTTTTAGTGTTTTTATCGGTACGATTGTTTTTTTTGGATATTGTATTCGTCTATCGTTCATGGGATGTTTTAGGTGAATTTTGTGACATTTGTTTCTGTAATTTAGCTGGTATCGTTCGCATTCACCAGCTCTTTGTTTATCCACGGACATTTATCTCTCCTTTTGATTCTCTTTGTGTATGTGCTGTTATATATTGGCTTTTGTAGTTTTGTTGATAGTTGTTGGAAGTTGTAGATTGTGTTTATATCCTATTTTTTTTTATTTCAAGAGTTATTTGTTCAATTTCGTGGTTTCGTAGAATTTCTACAGAGGTTTTGTTTTTTCAGTTTATTTAATTTGTGCTATTATCGAGCAGTTGTCTGAGATACTTGATATTTTGGTTTGGATGTTTTCTATTATTTGTATATTGTTGGTTATTACATAATCCATAATTGTATTGTTTCCGGTTTTGTTTAGTCTTGTGCTCGTTTAGTTGTTTTACTTTATTTTGTAGTTATTTTCCCATAAAATTCCTTTATATTATTTCGTTATCTCACTATTTTCCAGTAGGTTAACATTGATATCGTCGAGGACTATGTGTGGCTTTCGTTTGTTTATATGTTGAGTTAGAGTATATTTCAAGTGTGATGTGGAGGTTTATAGATAAGGGTTAGTTTTGTTTCGTTTTTCTCTATTTGTATCGTGAGTAGTTGTATTATGCTTATTGTTATGTTGTTTATGGTTTTGTCTTTTGTCTTTTTTTCTTATGTATAATGCGATCCTCCTCTTCCATCTCTGGAGCTGGATTCTGCATTGTAATTGTCTAATTTGAACAGGTGCTCGTTAGTTTCTGTTATGGCTATGATTTTGGGGTGGGGAGGATTTTTGGAATTGTTTCTTGTTCGTGTAGTTTAGTCTATGGACTTCGGATATTGTGTAAGTATATACTGTAGGTAGTCATTTTTGTGCTGTTTTTATGTTTGTTTGCTAATTTGTATTATTATTATTATTATTTTAGTTTATTTAAGTCATTTATGTATCTTGTTTTAACTTTATTGCTCGTAGTCGTTTTCCTCACATATATGTTTCCGTCCCTACACCATACGTGTTTATAGGTGTTCTCTTTTATTCGTTCTCTGGCTTTGTAAAAGTTGTTCCAAAATCAACGCAAGATTTGAATTAAATAGAAAACACAGTTTATTTTTCATTTATGTATATTTCTCTGTATTTCCCCTTTAGTCAAAATTCTTCTGTGCTTATTGACCCTATATTTTTTCTTGTTTTTAGGATATTTGTATGTGTTTAGTTTGATTTGATTTTAGTTCGACCATTATGGGTTTTATTGTTTTCACTACGACTTCTGTCTTTTAGTTTTTGCTTTGTCTTCCTACTCCCGATATTATTATTTAGTTTTTTATTTCTCTGCCATTTTCCTGTTAGTGGTTTCGTAATCGCTGTCGCTTGAATTATTTATTTGTAGTATTTTTGTGTCGTTCTGTCTGGGTCCGGCATTTTTAATTTTGTATTAGTAATTGTTGTTGCAGTACTTCATTATTCTTATCCCGTTCTTGTTTCTGGTTTCTTCCAGGTTTCCCCATCATTTCCTATAAGGAAGTAATGATAATAATAATATAAGATAATGAAACAAAAAAAAATAATTTATGAACCTTCCCCACTGTCGGCTCATTTATTGGTCTTGCAAGTGGAACTTCATAAAATATTTTGTGCTAATCCGGAATGTAACACAGTAATTTCCGCAGCTCATTAATCTTCTTATAGTTTATAGTGATTTATTTTTAGTGGAGTATGCTTGTTGTGTAGGTAGATTCAGTTGATTATTTCTTATTGGTTTCATAAGTAAAAACGTATGCTTAATGTCTCCATCAATGAAATCTGATGAGGTGATTTAGCCAACCGGTGCAGAGTACACAAGATGCCTATACTTTGAGATCGAAAAACACTTGTCGTAAGACAATGAGGTCCTTTTATAGAATTCTGGCCACCAATTTTTAAAATCAAGCACAATGTCCTCTGACCTGGATCACTTTGTATGTCTTAGACCGTTTCCTTCTTCCACTTGGTTTTTGCGTTGATTGAAGTATAATACTTCAATCAACGGTTTTTGTGAGCTCAGTTCATGGCGGAGTTGGTCTTTGCTTAAATCTTTTACCTCAGGTTGAGAAAACAACTGTGTATCACAAAATTCAAATTTTGATTTTTTTAATTAATATATAATAAATTTATTTATTTATTTATTTTATTATATTTTTACACATTGCTTATTACTAATATCACAAACAACATCATATGTTAAAAGAGGAATATCTAATATCTACTACGAATTATAACAAAATTAAATCATAGTGTGAAATGCAATCCATGTACCCAACTTTTAATATTTGAATTTATAATATAATTTAATCTAACGTAACTCCAACCGTACATACACTATTATGCAAGTAGTTAAATGCATTGCACGTATGTTATGACATGACGGGTGCGATAAGACATACCGGCTCGTGCCAAATTCCCCATACAAATTATTTCTTGAATAGAATTGTTAGTGATAATAGGGACCCCTTCGAGCCGACACACTGGCGCCTTCGCCCACCCATTTGACTTTTGTTCATAAGCAATTTGAGGATGATACTGATGATACGGACTATCACAACACGAACTGTTTGAAATTGTCAATGTGTTGAAATTTGTGTTTTATCGCGAGGAGTGCTATCTTATTATTTTGAGTTTCAAGATTGATTGTAGCATTTTAAAACACGGACAACTACAACATATGATTTAGTGTTAGATAATTTAATGTTTGATTTACCGAAATGCTATCTATAATATTATACTTAATTTTTAATGTTTATAATTATAGATCGTTTTATAACTGTATACATGATTCATTATAATCAATATTTCAGCTGATTCTGTTGACTTATTTCTTATTTTGTCAGCGTAAACCCACCTATAGTGCTTATATAAGTACGTATACATATTTAATTAAATAATAGATACTAATATATATCACTTTCTACGTTTCTTTTCTAATTTCTTCAAGCGGCTCAATGGTCTAGGGGTATGATTCTCGCTTTGGGTGCGAGAGGTCCCGGGTTCAAATCCCGGTTGAGCCCAATTTTTAATTAACTTTTACACCTATATATTATTCTTACACTAATATAAAACTATGACCGTCCACTATTTCAAATGACTTGAACTCTACACTACATTGTTATCTATTATTTACTATGATTCAATTAATTTCATTTATTAATTTAAGTCTGATTTATAAAAGAATTATGATAAACAATGTAGTGCATAGTTCAAGTTATTTGAAATAGTGGACGGGTATAGTTTGGTATTCATTATATAAATTTCATAAAATAATTAGCTGGCAGATCACCGCGAGTCGATGGATTACGCCCGGTTTCTCCAACGAATTTTACCTAGTTTAAGACCGTCTTAATAATAAGGTCTTAAAGCGTTGCACCAAACAAAAATCGGATCTTAAAAAGATAAGGATCTTACATTGTAAGACTAAGTAAGATCTACTACATATGTTTGGTGCAACAGAATAAAAATTTAAGACGTGGTTATATAAGACGAGCTTATATAAGATTCGTTGCAGAAACCTGGTGTTATATATTCAACCCATTGATTCTCAACCACGGTACCGCGGTGCTCTAGTGTACCGTCAAATTCTTGTAGTATGCCGCCAAATTCTTGTAGTGTACCGCCAAATTCTTGTAGTATGCCGCCAAATTTTAATAATGAATAATGAAACTAAAGTTTGAGAATCACTGCATTAGTCAAATAAGTATATCTTTTGTAATGCTCTTAATTTAATAAAGATATTAATTCGCGGGTAAAAAGATTACTCTTGAAGGTCTTTGGTGATTTGTGTATTTAGTTTGTCAAGTTTTTTTTTAGCAAACTATTATAACTATCCAGAACTCTGTACGTTACAGGTGCACAACAAATATGCCTGTAAGTATGAATTAAGTTAAAATAATAGGTAATACAATTTTTGTATCACTGACCGCAAGATAAAAATTCTTGCCACTGCGAATGATTAAATAAAACATGCCGTCCGTATAAGGGCATGTGCAAAAAGCAAAGGTTACTTTCATTTAGTTGCCATTCCATTGTAGCCCCGAGGCGGTCATCGCAATCATTAATACCATTTAATAGTAATAATAACAATGTAATGCCGTATGTGTCAGCTGAAGCCATAAATGCAAATCTCTCCATGTACGATAAAATGTTAATTGATAATTTTCTCTGTGATTGCAGAGCCTGCGGCGTTTGCGAAATGAAGCCGTATGGGAAAAGTTCAATACAACCAGGAGTAATGTATGTGAGAACGGACTTGTTTGGATAATTGTCACGGGTAATTATTAGACGTGTTTAAGATTTAACCTTTACACCGGATGTAGTAAATGTTTATGGACAGCTTGACTAATCAATAGCAATTTATATTTTATTATATTAAAAATAAAACATAATGATGAAGGAATGTTAACTCATATAATAGAATTCAATTAACAAACCGAAGTTTACAGAAAAATAACTATAATTTTCGTCCAAAAAATGAAAAAGTAAAAAAAAACTATTTTGGCCTGTGCCCATTACTTTATCATACTTATCATAGCGATTTCAAGGTTGTTTTGAAAAGCAAAGGTTGTCCATTTTGTGTAAGATGTACTATCACCTGAAAACTGCCGTTTTCTTTTTCAATGTTGCATTGTTTTAATTTCAAACTGTTAATTTGTTATTGAAAATGAAATAAGGCACTTTACTATTATTATTATTATTATTATTTACGGATTGTATTTTATTTATTAAAATACAATTTTAATATTATAAACTTTCTATTATTTTCTTTTTTTCGGGATTGTTATACACTCTGCTTACATAGCTAATTTTTAAGTCTACATCGTTTATTGTTATAACAATTCTCGATATTTTCAACAAAAAACAAACTCTTTACCTGATCAAATGTATATTTAAAAAAAGTTTAATTCACAGATACCAATTCTTGGAATAAAAATAGGATTTAATAAATACAAAGTTCGTACAAAATTTAGTAAACCCCGATATAATTTTTACTTTATTCAAATTAGAAAATATTCCGAAAACTTGAGATAATAGCCATTTGTAAATATCTAGTAGTTTCTACACAAACGTGGAGAACAAATTATCACAGACGACGGATAACAAAAAATAAACATCAACTGTATATATTGCAAACGACTATTTCAAGTGCGATGCATCGCACTTGAAATAGTACCAACAACGTTTATCAGACGACATAGTGAATATCAAAATAAATGGTAATTGAATATCAGAATAAATGGTAATTTTGAAGGTCAAGCACTTGAAGCACTATACCATTCGACATTCTCATTCAGGAGACTGCTGTGAAAACAGCACTAAGACCTCACTCAACCTGTGTTACACAGGAGTATTCTGCGATAGACTTTCAAGTAAGACTTCGGCATAGAAGGTAAGTGTAACATAATTCTACCCAAATACCGATTCAATACCAAGTTGAGAGCTGAGTATTGTATATTCTTACAAGAACTCAATCTCAATATAAGTGCACCACTTGGAAGACTCACTTTAAAATCACCTACTAAATAAAAGAAAACCACAAATTGTCTTAGAAGATATAAACATAAACTTATTAGAAAACAATAATACAACAAAATAATACCACAACATACTAACAGAATACAACTACAAAACAATAAACCACATAAATAAACAATCATATACAAGATGCAACCCAAACGGAAACAACTCCATACTAGACCAAGTCATGACCAACAACATAGACCAAATAGAGAAAATAGAAATTGAACAATCCCCTATATCTGACCACAATGCGATAATAACCAAAATAAAAGAAAAAAGAAAAAGAGAACCAATTTATAACATATATAAGTGTGAACCCACCTCTTAGCAATTTACATATCTAGATTTCGATCTTATTAGATCTCGTCAGTGTAGCTCAGCTAGTGAGGATGAATTCACACAATATCTCGAGTGGTTATATACGAAAACAGTACAACTTACCCTCGTAGAGGGAAGTTAAACGTAGATTGCTAAGAGGTGGGTTCACACTTATATATGTTTTATACGATTGGCTTTGTGCTGATATCTCAAGCACTCTGTTGGAATATTATTCTTATTCTCTAGAGGGCACTACCCGGTGATCCTGATAACATGAGCATGTTGACGGTTATTACCATATGGGTGTGCATTGCTAATTGATGTGGTGCCGCCAGATGGCGTTTAACTTCCCTCTACGAGGGTAAGTTGTACTGTTTTTGAGAACCAATTTATAAATACTTTGAAAAATCCTCAAGAGATCAGGAACAAATAAAAAACGACATAAAACAAATTGATATAAATAAAATAAACAATTTTGAAGAATTATCTAAAAACCTACAAAAATAATAGAAAATAGCCGGAAATCAAGAAAAATAAATAGGTCAAGAGACTGACCATGGATAAATGAAGACATAATACAACTTATAAAGAAAAGAAACAAGCTCCAACTAAAACACATAAAGAACCCTACAAACGCAATCATAAAAGAAAATTACAAACTATATAAAAAAAAATAACGAACCTCATAAAACAAAGAAAAACTGAATACTACTCAAATAAGTTGAACATGCATATAGGAAATCCACGAACCTTCTGGAAAATAATAAATGACCGATTAAACAAATCAAACCAAAAAGAAAACCGCATTGAAGAAATACTCAAAGAAAACGGAACAAAAACAAAAAATAGAGAAAAAATCACAAATGAGATCAATTACTTCTTCGCAATTATTGGAAAAAAACCTTGCAGAACAACATATCAAAAATAGACAAATCGATCCAAAACAACAATTACAAAGCGACAAAAAGAAACAATGACATTCCAGCATACAAATGAAGAAGAAATAAACAAAATAGTAACAGAATTAAAAAAACACAAAGCACCAGGCTTCGACAGAATTACAAATAACATTATTAAACAAAACAAAAAGACACTAGTTCCAATACTAGTAAAAATCACAAACAACGCAATCCAAGAAGGAATATATCCCAGCTACATGAAACCAAAAAACCAACATCACCCCAATACACAAAAAGGGAGACACAACTAACCCAGCCAACTACAGACCCATAGCACTACTATCAACATTAAATAAAATACTAGAAAAAAACCTACAAACCCAAATCACTAAAGAGCTAAACCAAAACAACATCATACACCACGCACAATATGCATTTCAACAACAATTAGGAACTACATCTGCAACAAGTGACCTGATATGCTATATAAAGACTAAATTAGACAAAAATTACCTGGTAACAGCAATATACATAGATATGAAGAAAGCGTTCGACACGATCTCGAAAGAAAAATTAATAGAAAAGCTAGAGTCTATAGGAATAAGAGGAAAATCACCAAACCTAATGACCACATATTTAAAAGACAGACCACAAACAACAAAAATAAATAACAGAGAAAGCAAACCACTTCTAGCAGAAGACGGAATACCGCAAGGAGGAAATATACCACCCACAATGTACATGATACACACCAACGATCTACTCTAGTAGAGCTCAAATTGAAAGGAAACGCATTCATATACTCAGATGACACATGTAGGAAAAGACTATAAAAGCTTGCAAGAAAACATAAACACAGACTTAAAACTTCTCCAAACCTGGTACAATAACAACCTATTACCAATCAATGAAACAAAAACAGAATTCATGATATTCAATAATAAACAACACAGAAAAGAAATAAACACATAAATGCAATAAAACAAATAAACGAAACCATCTACTTAGGCCAAAAAATACAAGACACCCTTAAATGGGACAACCACATATACAAATAAGTACAAAGAAACAGCAAAACAATATCGTCAATACAGAAAATTAAACAATATATACCTGAACAGGCAACAAAACAATTATATCACGCACTTTTTATAGCACAAAATAATTACCTAAACCACATCTGGGGAAACACAAGCAACAAAATCTAAATAAACTACAAATACAACAAAACAAAATACTGAAAATACTATACAAACTCGACAAGAAAACCAACACCAGATAACTATATCAACAGACACAGGAACTAAACATAACAAACATGATAACACTAAATAAATTACTACTACTATACAAAATTCAAAACCTCAAAATAAAAACGAACATAACACTAAAAACAAACAAAGAAATTCATAAACACCAAACAAGAAGAAAATCGAAACTAAGAACAAACAAATACAGAAAAACAAAATACTCGCCAATACTAACAACCGAAATAATACAGCAATACAACGAACTATCCAACGAAATCAAAGCACTGGCATGCGTTCTATTCAAATTGAAAACTAAAAACCTACTGCTGAATAACAACAAAATATAATAGTAAACATAGCGCAACAAATAGAGCTGGTCACGGACACAAAAAATACCTAACACAAACCCTCAATACCCACAGCCCGAGGAGGAATCACAATCACAATCACCACAAACCTCGCGGCGAGGACCGAGGGAAGAAAGTTACAATTTTTTTTTCTCTTTTTTGTAGATATGCAATTTATTTTAATTTTTACAATTCACTGGAACACTAATATGTTCTAATTTTAGTTAGAGTTAGAGAACAAACAAAATTTAATTTTCAGCGTTAGAACCATAAGGCTGAAAACACACGAAGCGGTTTTCGCCGAGTCGGCCGTCGAATCGGCAAACGTGCAATGTATCTCAATGGGACACAACCCGCTTCCCACAGCAACCGTCGACTCGGAAATACCGCCTTGTGTATTTTCAGCCTTTGGCAATAACTTTTTAACATACGTTTTTTGATTATAATTTATAATTACATATATCAATTAATTGTTATTTAATTGTACGATGTGAGGTTTAAAATGTGTGCTAACGAGTACAACGGATAACTTAGATTCGACTCTCTTTATTTTATTACATATATACAGTAAAATCACAAAAAGTTGTGAGATGTTTACAATGTATAATTTTTGTAGCGGGCTGTTATGTGCCAACGTAACAACTGATGTTAGTTTCAAAAATAAATAAAACTTATGTTTTAATATGCCGCAGATTAACACTCAAATAAATATATGTATTATGTTATTTCAAAGTATTTCTTTACGTAAATGGATTCACTGGCGGAAAAACCTCACGACTGATAATCCTATAAAAGTTTTTTTCGAATTCACTGAAAGTCCAAAGTTGACAGAACATGTAACAAAAGTCTGGCTCACACAACTGAAAATTTTAGTTTATATATTTGGTCACATACAGTATTTACTCCTTTTTATTGGCTTGGTTGGTTCATATTAAGATATTGTTGCTACGGGAATTCTAAGAAATACATACTCCCTGTCACATCACGTACTACTAATACGAAATATTCGATTTCTACACATTTTCACGTTCTTACAAAAAGCGTGGGAAACCAAGAAATACATACCCCTTATTGCAGCATATGCTCCTTATACGAAATATTCGATTTCCACTCATTTTTACGTTCCTAGCACTACTTTTGCGCCGGAAACTTCCTGTCACATCATTTACTCCTGATACGATTCGATGCCCACTAATTTTGACGTTCGTAGCACGATTTTTGCGTGGAAAAAAAAGCGCGGGAAACCAATAAATGCATTCCTCCAGTCAAATTCTGTACTGCTGATATTAAATATTCGATTTCCACTAGTTTTGACGTTCGCTAGCATGAATTTGCGAGGAAAAGAAAAACTGCGGGAAAGAGAGCGCGGGAAACCATGAAATACATACCCTCTGTCACGTCATGTACTCCTGATACTAAATATTCCATTTTCAATAATTATGACGTTCCTAGCAATATTTTGGTGCGGGAAACACGCAGCGCGGTAAACCAAAAAACACATTTCTTCTGCCACATGATGTATTCCAGATACGAAATATTCTATTTGGACTAATTTTCACTTTCCCTAGCAGACTGCACGGGAAATCAAGAAATACATACATACCCTGTGTCCTGTTACGAAATATTCGATTTTCACTCAATTTGACGTTCCCTAGCACGAATATGTGCGGGAAACAAAAAGCGCGAGAGAAACCAATAAATACATCTTCCTGTCATATCGTGTACTCCTAATGCGAAATATTCGATATCCACTTATTTTGACGTTTCTAGTAGGACTTTTGTTGAGGGAAACAAAAAGTGCGGGAAGCAGACAGCGCGGGGAAGCAAGAACTAGATCCCCCTGTCACATCATGTACTCCTGATACTAAATATTTCATTTTCTCATTTGAACGTTCCTATCAGGATTTTATCGCGGGAAAGGTACAGGAAACAGGAAACCAACAAATACATACCCCCTCCAACATCATGTACTCTTGGTACGAAATATTCGATTTACATTAATTTTGACGTTCCCTAGCATGAATTTGCACAGGAAACAAAGAGCGTGGGAAACAAACAGTGTGGGAAATCAAGAAATGCATACCTCCTGTCAGATCATGTACTCCTGTTACGAAATATTCGATTTCCACTCATTTTTACGTTCCATACCACGATTGTTGCTCGGGAAATAAAATGCGCGAGAAGCATGAAGCACGGGAAATCAATCAATACATATCCCCTCTCACACCATGGACTCCTGGTACGAAATATTCTATTACCACTCATTTTGAGATTTCCTATCGCAGGAAAGCAATAAATATATAACCCCTCCTATTTCATACATTCCTGGTACTAAATATTCAATGGAGAAAAGCCAGAGAAGATTGTATGAAAAAGTTCGTATGTCTGAGGTGTGCGTAGAGGAAAAGCTGAGAGGAATGGGAAGTCTAGGAACGGAAGTCAGGGGAAGAATGAATGATGTTGAGTGCCAAACAGCAGGTGAGAATGACTGAGAGCTGCTACAATCCTGGTTATGTGGAATGGCATGAGCCGGGGAAACCCTCAAGCTACATGTGTTTACCCGTGGTGGGTGAGGCAGGAGCAGGGAGTAGTACGGTATATATATATATATATATATATATATATATATATATATATATATACGGCACGAGCTAAGTGCGTTTCAGAAGGGAGAGCAAGGAAAGTATGGATGGGGTAATGATATTGACCGTAGCAAGGGGAGTAGCACGTGGTGGCTTCTAAGTAAGGAATGTATGGGTGTAAAAGCAGAGTGGGTAGGGGAGTACAGAACTATTAGAGAATGGCTAAGAGAGGATGGATAAGGCGTGAAAATCTGCAAAAGGCAAGCGTGGGAGAGAAAGTGGGTGAGGGAGAGGGAATTGTTGGAGGAAGGGTATTTGTCAAGTAGAAGGGATAATTTGTACTTATTTGATAATACCATGATGATTTGGATTTATATTTGGTATGTATGGTAATGGCAAATAAAGTGTTTTTTTTTGTCTTGAGGAATTACATTCACCTCACAGCCCCTATCACTCCCCTGTGACTATAATCAAGACACTTACTTGAGAGACCGTCGCTCTTTATCGAATTTCGAATTGGAAATTTTGTTGTATTATGCAGAATTACAAAAAGATTTATAATCGATGGTATGAATTGCTTTTAATAAGTCTTACGATGAAAAAAAAAATGTTATCCTATCTGCTTGTTTTCATACTGGATAACATAAAAACCTCCCCTGGAATATAAAAGTTTAATTATATTTAATGTTTTTATTGTTTAAAATAGGTTTATATGTTTTTTATTTTAATATAATAGTTAATATGTATTTATTTTTACGGTGATATTTTATTTTGTTACATACATTTTAAATATAAGTAGTAAGACGACTGGACGATTAAAATTGTTTTCTCTCTCTCTCTCTCTATGTGGAAAACTCTTATATTATATATAGTGATTTTATAAGCAGTATCGTCATCTACCGATTGAAAGCCAGATTATTTTCAAAGCCACTAGAAATATAACAGAAAACTGAACAAAATATCCGAAATGTGTGTATTTTCTTTGTAGATTCATTGTTAGTCGCAGAAATATCGTAAATTCACAACAGTTCAAAACACCTCTCGATGCTGTAAGAAGAATAATGACAGCACAACTACAACCGTTTAATCACGGATTAGCATAAATGATTGCTAATCTGTGGTTTAATGTAGTAAACTATACTAAGTAAGTTTAACAGTGGACAGTAGCTAAAGTAGCTTTAGCGTAAATACAAGGCGAAAGTCGGTAAGTAGTGTGTCCGCTTGATAAGTGGTCACACTAGCTTGTCTATGCACTAGCCGTATAAATTCCGCTTGCACTACCGCCCTCTATTGGTGACTCTTAAAAGCCTGTGCAGGAACTGTTATTTGAGTAGCTATTTGTATCATTGCCAACTGGATCAATGCTTTGCTCTCATATGAGACCGAAGCTGTCATTGATGCAGTTGGCAATGGTCATACCAGCCGTACAGGCCCCGCTTCTGGGGCGACATCCAGTAGCTCGTGCAGGTACTCCAATTTGGGTAGCTAAATTTGTGGTAGCACAAGTACGTCAGCTACCCGCGTCTATTGGGAATCTGAAACGGTTTGTTTGCAGCTGGTGGCGGAACAACGAACTAAATGTCATAGGTAGTCGTTCGAGTAAATACGTTACACCAGTTTTAAAATTTCGCTTTGCTTTCGTCGTTTGTGCATTGTGTTTTATGTAGGTTTAATTGACATTGATAATACCTTATAATAATGTCCAAGACAGCGTCGAAGTCTGCACTATTTTGTTATGTTTGCAACAGGAATTAGTTGGCAAAGCGGAACCAGAATTTTACGTTCCGTCATTATCACCGGCCCGCATTTTGTAAAGTGAAAATATTAAACAAAAGGAGTTAGTTGACGCCTAAATACTTAAAACAATCTACTCTCTTCATTATTACTCCCTTCCATTTCAACTCTTCCGCTCTATCGATCCTACCCTTACTTCTAAACAGCATCCATATGCTTTTACTTTCCGAATACAGCACTGCTGTATAAGGAAGTTATTGCTTTTTTTACGAATTTTGACTTTTCTCCACGTTTCATGACTTTTCTAGTCGAAATAATCTATTTTTGGAAATGTGCGCGCCCGTGTGTATATGAGTGGATATGAATTTGCTTGTGAACAATATTCTGGGAAAAAGTCTGAATAGATCGCTACCATATTTGCAAATCGTCCGGGAAACTGTTTTGGGGCGATTCGTGAAAAATTGAGCCATATCGGTTCACAAACGGAGAAAATATCTTAATAAAACTGATTGCCAGAAAATTCCCGCAAATATAGACGAATAGTGACGCGTAGTGACGAATATTGTCAAATATTGACGGATAGTGACTAATATTGTCAAATATTGACAGATATTGACTAATATTGTCAAATATTGTCGAAACGTGAGAAATATTGTCAAATATTGAGGAATATTATCAAATATTGACGAATAATCATGAATAGTGACGAATATTGTCTAATATTGTGCAATTTGACCAATAGTAACGAATAGTGAGGAACATATATACATACAAATATTCTCAAATGTTGACGAATATTGTCAAATATTGTCAAATATTGTCAAATATTGTCAAATATTGTCAAATATTGTCAAATATTGTCAAATATTGTCAAATATTGTCAAATATTGTCAAATATTGTCAAATATTGTCAAATATTGTCAAATATTGTCAAATATTGTCAAATATTGTCAAATATTGTCAAATATTGTCAAATATTGTCAAATATTGTCAAATATTGTCAAATATTGTCAAATATTGTCAAATATTGTCAAATATTGTCAAATATTGTCAAATATTGTCAAATATTGTCAAATATAGTCAAATATTGTCAAATATTGTCAAATATTGTCAAATATTGTCAAATATTGTCAAATATTGTCAAATATTGTCAAATATTGTCAAATATTGTCAAATATTGTCAAATATTGTCAAATATTGTCAAATATTGTCAAATCTTGATAAATATTAACGAATGAAGACGAATATTGTCAAATATTGACGAATAGTTACGAATATTGTCAAATATTGACGAATAGTTACGAATATTGTCAAATATTGACGAATACATACTGTCAAATATTGTCAAATATTGACGAACAGTGACGAATATTGTTAAATATTGCCGAATATGGCCAATATTACGCGCCAAACACTTCACCACCACTTCCACAGGCATATGATCTGATCCGCTAGCTCCTTATTAATTGAATCCGCTCTCTTCCTTCTTGATTAACAAACTTGTCTTGTGAACACCTTATTTTCCACTTTCCGCCCTCTACGATTCCTCCATTCAAATCCTCCACCCCCACATTCTAGTTTCCCACCCAATGAACCATTCATCTCCAACCATTTATATCTCGTCCTGAAACTGTTTTAGCTTCTACAAGTTTTGTTTGCAGTACACCGCGCCCATTACAATACTCCTACTCACTGCTACTTTTCCTGCTGCTAATTCTGTAGTTTCCCTTATCGACTCTCTTTTCCCACCTCGCATTCTTTTTCGTACGTCCATGTACGAGATTTTCTCCTTTGGCCCACGTCCATTTCTTCGCGCCTTGCATCACCTAATCCATTCCACCGGAATATTGCACCCACTCTTCTTCCGTCACCCAAAGCTCCACCTAGCCACATTCAGCAGTGTCTCTGTTAGTTTTCTCTAACCTACCCTTACTACCGTGTCTCTTAACTGTTCTTGGTGAATCTACTTCCATATCTTTTTGTATACCTCCCTTTCTTCCCTTCGTCTTCTAATTTTCATGAACTTAAGTGCGTTCTTCGCCATTATGATACACTTGTTATCCTCCCACTTCTTCAACTATAATATAATTTTACCAGTCACGCTTCCTAGCTCGCTTTCTATCTTCATCTCGAGAACCTCACCATATGCTGAAGGTGGAAAAGCTTTCTCCTTTCCTTTTTATCCCCGTTATAACCACAATTATTCTTCTTTCTGCCTTTTACCGGGCATCGTCCTTTCTTTTCATTATCTTTATTCTGCACAACGGTACTATGGCACGGTCTCTTCTCTCTCATCGCTCTGCACATCGTTGTGAATTTACTAGCTTCTGCTTTTTTATCAGTTTGCTTCCATTCCGCTTGTATCTCCTTCATCATCTCCATCATTTTCATCGATTCCTTTCTCTCTGCTTTCATTTTCTTTGTTTATCTTTTTAAACTCCTCCGTATCCCTTCTTATGATTCACTGCTGCCCCTCCTACCGGATGTTCGCTGCTTCATCCTCTAGCCCATGCCTTTCTTTTCTCATGACTTCTACCTAGTACTCCCTCTCCTGCAAAACATGCAAGACTATTTCTCAGACTAAGCATGGCCATATACATAATATAAGTCGGCTATGATTTAGGGAAAATAGATTTTGGGGTAATGATCTAGTAAGTAGTAAGTATTTTTTCTAAAATTTTGTTTTATATAAAACCCTATGATGATGGAGTTAGGATTCAAAAGAAATACAGTGTTATATTCATGATTTTTTTAAAAGCAACAGAGGGTGCTTTTCCTTCACCCTGTATGTATTTTTGCACAATATAAAAACATTATTCTCTGTTAATTAATTTACAAAATTATATATACAACAATGTAGTGGCTGTTTTTTAATTCAATTAAAAAGAGTGCCATAATTTAATTAAATCTCAATGTTAAATTAGTAAAGTACTTATTAATATGTAATAAATGTATTTCTCAAATAAAATACAAGCCTAGGATGTACAAAGACGAGTCAACTGTATCCTGTGATTACAGTTAATGCACTTAGGTTCGGTAGTATGAAGGTGAGTTAAGTGTAGTCCATGATTAATTACTGATAATTCTCATATAGATGTTTTACTTTGTATAGCCTTATGTACCGTTTATAAATAGTCATTTTGTTTGTCAATGTTATCAAAAAAACGTTTGAATCTACTTTTATACGTCGTATGTTTGCATTTCATACTACCATGTACATCTGTTTAAATATGGCAACGTCGATCTATATCTAAAAGTTGTCTAAAGCTACATTTGTTTGAAAATTTACTTAGAAGTTATACTTAAATTTTAAATTAATCTGTTTTTATACAACGCAGCCTAAGCCCTCCTTTTTAAACCAACCCAAATACCATTCTTCGATTTCAAAGTGAATCCACCTGTTTCTAACTTCATAGGAATCTCAGTTTTTTCAGTAACAACAATCTCGTAATAACTGAGCAAGTAGAAGTACAGCACTTTGGTCTCTAATAGCGCAAATCTGGACCCAATACAATTCCTAGGTCCCATTCCAAATGGCAGATAAGCACCCTGTCTTATATTCTTCCTGTTTTCATCGCTGAATCGTTCTGGATCGAATCGATGTGGATCGGGAAAATGTTCCGGGTCGTAATGTAATGCCCAAATGGGTATGAGTAATAAACTATCTTTTTCCATATGGACAGGAACTTCTCCTCTATTTACAGGCTCTATGGTGTACGGAGCAACACATACTCTATCATTTGCAAGAATACCAGGCCACTTACGAAGCGATTCTAAAAATATTTTATCACATACAAATATGGCGACAATGACTATATACTAAATAATAATAAAATCGATTAGTCTGTAAAGACTACCCTAAAATATATTAGATAACAGAACCGATATAGAAATACACTAGTTATAGATACACGCCATTTGTAACTAAATTACGTATAATTTCGTATCATTCATAATACATCGGTACATTTACCAAACAGGTTAAAGTAAATGTAAAAGTGATTAATAAGGCTTAATTGGTATTGTATAACTAGGTAAAATGGCCGCAGTTTGACGGGGATGATTTTAATTTTTAAAAAACAGACAAAACATTACTTTAAATATAATGAAGAAATACATTTTGATTGTAAAAAGCAAAGCTTTACTTAAAACATTTCTATTACTTTAATACACTTCAAATGTTTTCTGTTTATATTGTTTTCTTTTCTATTAGTGCTGTCAGTTCAAAAATGATTTTATATTTTAATGATAAAAAAACACTTTTGAACTGACAACACTAATAGCACACAAAACATAAATGACAGGTCGGTCGCCTTCAAAACTATGTCATCATTTTTTTATATTATAGGGATAGGTGTAACAAATGGTTTTAGATAAACAAATTTTACTACTCACCAGAAGTCACCATATCAAGATATTTCATTTTGTTGAGTACATCATACGTAATTTTTCCATTACACTCCTCAAATGCATCATCAATTTCCTCTCGCAGCTTATTCTGTACATCCGGATTAATGGCTAGTTCATATCCCATAAAACATAATAAATTTGATGATGATTCGAAGCCAGCGAAAAAGAATATCAACGCTTGTGCGGTCATATCAGTATCAGTAATCTCCTTGTTGTGAATCTTCTCATGCTTTCCAACATAAGATTCCTCAACGGTTGCAAAACCGGTTTCTTTGCTGTTTTCCGACTCTTCTTCATACTTTAATTGGCCTTTACGTGCTTCCATTAGCAAATGGATCATATCTGGACGGAATATTTTATGCTCTTCTCTGTATTTCATAGTTTCTGAGACTAGTTTTGTAAAGAAAGTAGCGACATCCTTGGGAATGAATTGCAAACCTAAAACCTAAAGTAAAATATTATAGGTTAAGATCTCTCCTATTACACCACCCCTAGCAGCACTCTTAGTATGTAACATATTATAACATAACAGATAGATTAACTATGTAATGTAGAGTGGATAATATAAATCAGAACGCTAGACTCGTTTATAGCTTTGGGTTTTTATAGTATGTGTAAAGATTATTATATATACGTAACTAGTATTACATATATATATATATATATATATATATATATATATAATTTTCTTATAAATACCGAAATGATGGGATTATAGCACATTTCAGCATCTAAATAAATACTATTTTGACATTGTAAAATAATTTGAGGAGTATTTAAAATCCTTTCATATTTAGCCACATAATGAAATATACTTTGTTAATTAAATTCGTTTATTGAGGACACAGTATAGAAAATTGCAAGATGACTTTCGATTGAACCATACTCATATATCAAAAATAATAATTAATAAAATTTTAAATTTTAATTATATTTTAAGGACTATTTAGAATTAATTCTTTAATATCTTAGCTTAATAATGAGGTAAAATTTATCTTATTAAATGCATAGTAAAGAAAATTACAAGATAACCTTCGAATTTGATGTACTCACATTTAAAAAAAAATGTTAAAAAAATTATTTTTTTGAGGATATTTTATAATATTTTAGTTTCATACTGAGGTATAAAATATTTATTTTTCTTGATTACCAAAGGCACAATGAGGAAGATGAGATTTAAGATGTTTTTCTACTATAACAGATATTACTTACTACTATATAGAAATTCATAATAAATCAAATTTGCATACTTAAAAATTTGTGAATTTATGTCTTAGCCTCACAAGAAGGTAGAATTGTTACTTCAAGTAAAAGGATTGATAATTTGTCGACACTTTCCATGAGGCGCAAACGTAATCTGTAAAATTTCTATAATACCTATTTCACTAAAAAATTACGAATAGTGACTATCACTAATTTTACTGAAAACTTACTTTAGAAAGCGATGGACACATCAAAAGAAATGATAATTTAATATTTTTCCAAAACCCACTAAAATCACTGAACTGCTGTCCCATTCTATAGAATTCATTCTGATTGTTCTCCAATGAATTGCATGTCACCCCAAAAGCGCATGAGGCTATTACATCATTGGTATATTTGCTGACCACGTCTTTCAGTTCTATATGAATGATTTTCGATGTATCTTTACGAAAATACTCTGAAAATTTCTCAGCGCACTCGATCATTAAATTGAACATAGCCTTCATTTTGCTGCTTGTAAATGCTGGACTGAGGGTGGCTCTCATATGGCGCCATTGTTCACCTATAAATCGAAGATAAGTTATTATAATTGCATTGATTTATCATCCCCTACATGTTTATGGGAGATTGCTTGAGATGAGCAGCGTTATGATAACTTAGCACATTACTGCAATTTTAAAATCTGTTGGGGATAGTTTGGTTGGTCGTGAAATTATAGCTGAAGCAAAATCATATATACTCTCGAAAAACAAATTCTATCTATAATTTCAGAACTAAAACTATACCCAACAGCTTGAAATGCGGTCAGTATCTCATATTATCATAAAACTGATCATCGAGGGTATCATTAATATATTACTCAAGTGATGCTCAAAATTGTATAATTTATAAAACTTTTAATCAATTAAAATTACCCTTAAGCATAAGCAGATTATTACTCCATAGAGGATCTAGCCCTTCTGGCACAAACGAAAAATGATCTGTGAAGTAATCAAAATCTTTTATGGTCAATTGCTTTATTAGCTCCGGATCTTTAATACATAATGTTGGTGTCATGAATTGGTAAAGTCCATGATATCTACAAATTAGGTAAGTGTATTAATAACTGGCTGTAAAATAATTTCAAAATCACCTCACACCCGTCACTTTATTGTACATATATTCAATAGTCTCAGTGAATGTTTTAGTCCGTAGAACTTGACTGTAATTGTCCCCTAGGATGGGAATTTGCTTTCCTTGTACCACACCTTTGTTGGTCCAATAAGATTGGGATTTCAGTATTCTCCAAACGCACAGAGCTAGTACTAGTAATACTAGAGGAACCCACATTGTAACTGTAAAAATATATATAAATTTCCAAAGCCATTCCGGCGAGAAATAGAGAAGTTCAGGGTAGTTTCATCACCCGGCATTGGTCGTAACTTCACACAAACTATAAACATATTTCAGAAGTCTGTTGAACTCAAAACAAATGACACTATGAGGCTAACACATTACCTTCCCATGCTTTAAAAGAAGAACAGAGTTGTTTTGTTGAAAACGAGTGAAACGAAATGAAACCAAATAATATATATATGATGTATTTTCTTAATAATTGAGTAGTGTAATCAATTTTCAGAGTAAATAATATATATGATGTATTTTATTATTTGGCTGACTTCGTTTCACTAGATTTCGACAAGTGTGTGTTTCTCTTAAAGCATGACACGATCTGCCCTCTTGGCGCAAATATTTAATAATGTAAACACTCGCATCCATAGAGCCACATGTGGCTCGCGAATTTGCCGTCCCTGTATTATTAATAGTAATTATAAATATATGAATATATGAATATATATAGTAAAATTATTTCCTACTAAACATTTTACATTTAAAAATATATACTTTAAAAATCATTTTATAAAAATTATATACAAATAAAGTACATGATTTTCTACAAATTACAGCAATATGTTGCTGTAATTTGTAGAAAATCATTGGACTAGTTGTGATTAAACAAGTGTTTTATCTGTACGATTGTTTTTTTTGGATATTGTATTCGTCTATCGTTCATGGGATGTTTTAGGTGAATTTTGTGACATTTGTTTCTGTAATTTAGCTGGTATCGTTCGCATTCACCAGCTCTTTGTTTATCCACGGACATTTATCTCTCCTTTTGATTCTCTTTGTGTATGTGCTGTTATATATTGGCTTTTGTAGTTTTGTTGATAGTTGTTGGAAGTTGTAGATTGTGTTTATATCCTATTTTTTTTTATTTCAAGAGTTATTTGTTCAATTTCGTGGTTTCGTAGAATTTCTACAGAGGTTTTGTTTTTTCAGTTTATTTAATTTGTGCTATTATCGAGCAGTTGTCTGAGATACTTGATATTTTGGTTTGGATGTTTTCTATTATTTGTATATTGTTGGTTATTACATAATCCATAATTGTATTGTTTCCGGTTTTGTTTAGTCTTGTGCTCGTTTAGTTGTTTTACTTTATTTTGTAGTTATTTTCCCATAAAATTCCTTTATATTATTTCGTTATCTCACTATTTTCCAGTAGGTTAACATTGATATCGTCGAGGACTATGTGTGGCTTTCGTTTGTTTATATGTTGAGTTAGAGTATATTTCAAGTGTGATGTGGAGGTTTATAGATAAGGGTTAGTTTTGTTTCGTTTTTCTCTATTTGTATCGTGAGTAGTTGTATTATGCTTATTGTTATGTTGTTTATGGTTTTGTCTTTTGTCTTTTTTTCTTATGTATAATGCGATCCTCCTCTTCCATCTCTGGAGCTGGATTCTGCATTGTAATTGTCTAATTTGAACAGGTGCTCGTTAGTTTCTGTTATGGCTATGATTTTGGGGTGGGGAGGATTTTTGGAATTGTTTCTTGTTCGTGTAGTTTAGTCTATGGACTTCGGATATTGTGTAAGTATATACTGTAGGTAGTCATTTTTGTGCTGTTTTTATGTTTGTTTGCTAATTTGTATTATTATTATTATTATTTTAGTTTATTTAAGTCATTTATGTATCTTGTTTTAACTTTATTGCTCGTAGTCGTTTTCCTCACATATATGTTTCCGTCCCTACACCATACGTGTTTATAGGTGTTCTCTTTTATTCGTTCTCTGGCTTTGTAAAAGTTGTTCCAAAATCAACGCAAGATTTGAATTAAATAGAAAACACAGTTTATTTTTCATTTATGTATATTTCTCTGTATTTCCCCTTTAGTCAAAATTCTTCTGTGCTTATTGACCCTATATTTTTTCTTGTTTTTAGGATATTTGTATGTGTTTAGTTTGATTTGATTTTAGTTCGACCATTATGGGTTTTATTGTTTTCACTACGACTTCTGTCTTTTAGTTTTTGCTTTGTCTTCCTACTCCCGATATTATTATTTAGTTTTTTATTTCTCTGCCATTTTCCTGTTAGTGGTTTCGTAATCGCTGTCGCTTGAATTATTTATTTGTAGTATTTTTGTGTCGTTCTGTCTGGGTCCGGCATTTTTAATTTTGTATTAGTAATTGTTGTTGCAGTACTTCATTATTCTTATCCCGTTCTTGTTTCTGGTTTCTTCCAGGTTTCCCCATCATTTCCTATAAGGAAGTAATGATAATAATAATATAAGATAATGAAACAAAAAAAAATAATTTATGAACCTTCCCCACTGTCGGCTCATTTATTGGTCTTGCAAGTGGAACTTCATAAAATATTTTGTGCTAATCCGGAATGTAACACAGTAATTTCCGCAGCTCATTAATCTTCTTATAGTTTATAGTGATTTATTTTTAGTGGAGTATGCTTGTTGTGTAGGTAGATTCAGTTGATTATTTCTTATTGGTTTCATAAGTAAAAACGTATGCTTAATGTCTCCATCAATGAAATCTGATGAGGTGATTTAGCCAACCGGTGCAGAGTACACAAGATGCCTATACTTTGAGATCGAAAAACACTTGTCGTAAGACAATGAGGTCCTTTTATAGAATTCTGGCCACCAATTTTTAAAATCAAGCACAATGTCCTCTGACCTGGATCACTTTGTATGTCTTAGACCGTTTCCTTCTTCCACTTGGTTTTTGCGTTGATTGAAGTATAATACTTCAATCAACGGTTTTTGTGAGCTCAGTTCATGGCGGAGTTGGTCTTTGCTTAAATCTTTTACCTCAGGTTGAGAAAACAACTGTGTATCACAAAATTCAAATTTTGATTTTTTTAATTAATATATAATAAATTTATTTATTTATTTATTTTATTATATTTTTACACATTGCTTATTACTAATATCACAAACAACATCATATGTTAAAAGAGGAATATCTAATATCTACTACGAATTATAACAAAATTAAATCATAGTGTGAAATGCAATCCATGTACCCAACTTTTAATATTTGAATTTATAATATAATTTAATCTAACGTAACTCCAACCGTACATACACTATTATGCAAGTAGTTAAATGCATTGCACGTATGTTATGACATGACGGGTGCGATAAGACATACCGGCTCGTGCCAAATTCCCCATACAAATTATTTCTTGAATAGAATTGTTAGTGATAATAGGGACCCCTTCGAGCCGACACACTGGCGCCTTCGCCCACCCATTTGACTTTTGTTCATAAGCAATTTGAGGATGATACTGATGATACGGACTATCACAACACGAACTGTTTGAAATTGTCAATGTGTTGAAATTTGTGTTTTATCGCGAGGAGTGCTATCTTATTATTTTGAGTTTCAAGATTGATTGTAGCATTTTAAAACACGGACAACTACAACATATGATTTAGTGTTAGATAATTTAATGTTTGATTTACCGAAATGCTATCTATAATATTATACTTAATTTTTAATGTTTATAATTATAGATCGTTTTATAACTGTATACATGATTCATTATAATCAATATTTCAGCTGATTCTGTTGACTTATTTCTTATTTTGTCAGCGTAAACCCACCTATAGTGCTTATATAAGTACGTATACATATTTAATTAAATAATAGATACTAATATATATCACTTTCTACGTTTCTTTTCTAATTTCTTCAAGCGGCTCAATGGTCTAGGGGTATGATTCTCGCTTTGGGTGCGAGAGGTCCCGGGTTCAAATCCCGGTTGAGCCCAATTTTTAATTAACTTTTACACCTATATATTATTCTTACACTAATATAAAACTATGACCGTCCACTATTTCAAATGACTTGAACTCTACACTACATTGTTATCTATTATTTACTATGATTCAATTAATTTCATTTATTAATTTAAGTCTGATTTATAAAAGAATTATGATAAACAATGTAGTGCATAGTTCAAGTTATTTGAAATAGTGGACGGGTATAGTTTGGTATTCATTATATAAATTTCATAAAATAATTAGCTGGCAGATCACCGCGAGTCGATGGATTACGCCCGGTTTCTCCAACGAATTTTACCTAGTTTAAGACCGTCTTAATAATAAGGTCTTAAAGCGTTGCACCAAACAAAAATCGGATCTTAAAAAGATAAGGATCTTACATTGTAAGACTAAGTAAGATCTACTACATATGTTTGGTGCAACAGAATAAAAATTTAAGACGTGGTTATATAAGACGAGCTTATATAAGATTCGTTGCAGAAACCTGGTGTTATATATTCAACCCATTGATTCTCAACCACGGTACCGCGGTGCTCTAGTGTACCGTCAAATTCTTGTAGTATGCCGCCAAATTCTTGTAGTGTACCGCCAAATTCTTGTAGTATGCCGCCAAATTTTAATAATGAATAATGAAACTAAAGTTTGAGAATCACTGCATTAGTCAAATAAGTATATCTTTTGTAATGCTCTTAATTTAATAAAGATATTAATTCGCGGGTAAAAAGATTACTCTTGAAGGTCTTTGGTGATTTGTGTATTTAGTTTGTCAAGTTTTTTTTTAGCAAACTATTATAACTATCCAGAACTCTGTACGTTACAGGTGCACAACAAATATGCCTGTAAGTATGAATTAAGTTAAAATAATAGGTAATACAATTTTTGTATCACTGACCGCAAGATAAAAATTCTTGCCACTGCGAATGATTAAATAAAACATGCCGTCCGTATAAGGGCATGTGCAAAAAGCAAAGGTTACTTTCATTTAGTTGCCATTCCATTGTAGCCCCGAGGCGGTCATCGCAATCATTAATACCATTTAATAGTAATAATAACAATGTAATGCCGTATGTGTCAGCTGAAGCCATAAATGCAAATCTCTCCATGTACGATAAAATGTTAATTGATAATTTTCTCTGTGATTGCAGAGCCTGCGGCGTTTGCGAAATGAAGCCGTATGGGAAAAGTTCAATACAACCAGGAGTAATGTATGTGAGAACGGACTTGTTTGGATAATTGTCACGGGTAATTATTAGACGTGTTTAAGATTTAACCTTTACACCGGATGTAGTAAATGTTTATGGACAGCTTGACTAATCAATAGCAATTTATATTTTATTATATTAAAAATAAAACATAATGATGAAGGAATGTTAACTCATATAATAGAATTCAATTAACAAACCGAAGTTTACAGAAAAATAACTATAATTTTCGTCCAAAAAATGAAAAAGTAAAAAAAAACTATTTTGGCCTGTGCCCATTACTTTATCATACTTATCATAGCGATTTCAAGGTTGTTTTGAAAAGCAAAGGTTGTCCATTTTGTGTAAGATGTACTATCACCTGAAAACTGCCGTTTTCTTTTTCAATGTTGCATTGTTTTAATTTCAAACTGTTAATTTGTTATTGAAAATGAAATAAGGCACTTTACTATTATTATTATTATTATTATTTACGGATTGTATTTTATTTATTAAAATACAATTTTAATATTATAAACTTTCTATTATTTTCTTTTTTTCGGGATTGTTATACACTCTGCTTACATAGCTAATTTTTAAGTCTACATCGTTTATTGTTATAACAATTCTCGATATTTTCAACAAAAAACAAACTCTTTACCTGATCAAATGTATATTTAAAAAAAGTTTAATTCACAGATACCAATTCTTGGAATAAAAATAGGATTTAATAAATACAAAGTTCGTACAAAATTTAGTAAACCCCGATATAATTTTTACTTTATTCAAATTAGAAAATATTCCGAAAACTTGAGATAATAGCCATTTGTAAATATCTAGTAGTTTCTACACAAACGTGGAGAACAAATTATCACAGACGACGGATAACAAAAAATAAACATCAACTGTATATATTGCAAACGACTATTTCAAGTGCGATGCATCGCACTTGAAATAGTACCAACAACGTTTATCAGACGACATAGTGAATATCAAAATAAATGGTAATTGAATATCAGAATAAATGGTAATTTTGAAGGTCAAGCACTTGAAGCACTATACCATTCGACATTCTCATTCAGGAGACTGCTGTGAAAACAGCACTAAGACCTCACTCAACCTGTGTTACACAGGAGTATTCTGCGATAGACTTTCAAGTAAGACTTCGGCATAGAAGGTAAGTGTAACATAATTCTACCCAAATACCGATTCAATACCAAGTTGAGAGCTGAGTATTGTATATTCTTACAAGAACTCAATCTCAATATAAGTGCACCACTTGGAAGACTCACTTTAAAATCACCTACTAAATAAAAGAAAACCACAAATTGTCTTAGAAGATATAAACATAAACTTATTAGAAAACAATAATACAACAAAATAATACCACAACATACTAACAGAATACAACTACAAAACAATAAACCACATAAATAAACAATCATATACAAGATGCAACCCAAACGGAAACAACTCCATACTAGACCAAGTCATGACCAACAACATAGACCAAATAGAGAAAATAGAAATTGAACAATCCCCTATATCTGACCACAATGCGATAATAACCAAAATAAAAGAAAAAAGAAAAAGAGAACCAATTTATAACATATATAAGTGTGAACCCACCTCTTAGCAATTTACATATCTAGATTTCGATCTTATTAGATCTCGTCAGTGTAGCTCAGCTAGTGAGGATGAATTCACACAATATCTCGAGTGGTTATATACGAAAACAGTACAACTTACCCTCGTAGAGGGAAGTTAAACGTAGATTGCTAAGAGGTGGGTTCACACTTATATATGTTTTATACGATTGGCTTTGTGCTGATATCTCAAGCACTCTGTTGGAATATTATTCTTATTCTCTAGAGGGCACTACCCGGTGATCCTGATAACATGAGCATGTTGACGGTTATTACCATATGGGTGTGCATTGCTAATTGATGTGGTGCCGCCAGATGGCGTTTAACTTCCCTCTACGAGGGTAAGTTGTACTGTTTTTGAGAACCAATTTATAAATACTTTGAAAAATCCTCAAGAGATCAGGAACAAATAAAAAACGACATAAAACAAATTGATATAAATAAAATAAACAATTTTGAAGAATTATCTAAAAACCTACAAAAATAATAGAAAATAGCCGGAAATCAAGAAAAATAAATAGGTCAAGAGACTGACCATGGATAAATGAAGACATAATACAACTTATAAAGAAAAGAAACAAGCTCCAACTAAAACACATAAAGAACCCTACAAACGCAATCATAAAAGAAAATTACAAACTATATAAAAAAAAATAACGAACCTCATAAAACAAAGAAAAACTGAATACTACTCAAATAAGTTGAACATGCATATAGGAAATCCACGAACCTTCTGGAAAATAATAAATGACCGATTAAACAAATCAAACCAAAAAGAAAACCGCATTGAAGAAATACTCAAAGAAAACGGAACAAAAACAAAAAATAGAGAAAAAATCACAAATGAGATCAATTACTTCTTCGCAATTATTGGAAAAAAACCTTGCAGAACAACATATCAAAAATAGACAAATCGATCCAAAACAACAATTACAAAGCGACAAAAAGAAACAATGACATTCCAGCATACAAATGAAGAAGAAATAAACAAAATAGTAACAGAATTAAAAAAACACAAAGCACCAGGCTTCGACAGAATTACAAATAACATTATTAAACAAAACAAAAAGACACTAGTTCCAATACTAGTAAAAATCACAAACAACGCAATCCAAGAAGGAATATATCCCAGCTACATGAAACCAAAAAACCAACATCACCCCAATACACAAAAAGGGAGACACAACTAACCCAGCCAACTACAGACCCATAGCACTACTATCAACATTAAATAAAATACTAGAAAAAAACCTACAAACCCAAATCACTAAAGAGCTAAACCAAAACAACATCATACACCACGCACAATATGCATTTCAACAACAATTAGGAACTACATCTGCAACAAGTGACCTGATATGCTATATAAAGACTAAATTAGACAAAAATTACCTGGTAACAGCAATATACATAGATATGAAGAAAGCGTTCGACACGATCTCGAAAGAAAAATTAATAGAAAAGCTAGAGTCTATAGGAATAAGAGGAAAATCACCAAACCTAATGACCACATATTTAAAAGACAGACCACAAACAACAAAAATAAATAACAGAGAAAGCAAACCACTTCTAGCAGAAGACGGAATACCGCAAGGAGGAAATATACCACCCACAATGTACATGATACACACCAACGATCTACTCTAGTAGAGCTCAAATTGAAAGGAAACGCATCCATATACTCAGATGACACATGTAGGAAAAGACTATAAAAGCTTGCAAGAAAACATAAACACAGACTTAAAACTTCTCCAAACCTGGTACAATAACAACCTATTACCAATCAATGAAACAAAAACAGAATTCATGATATTCAATAATAAACAACACAGAAAAGAAATAAACACATAAATGCAATAAAACAAATAAACGAAACCATCTACTTAGGCCAAAAAATACAAGACACCCTTAAATGGGACAACCACATATACAAATAAGTACAAAGAAACAGCAAAACAATATCGTCAATACAGAAAATTAAACAATATATACCTGAACAGGCAACAAAACAATTATATCACGCACTTTTTATAGCACAAAATAATTACCTAAACCACATCTGGGGAAACACAAGCAACAAAATCTAAATAAACTACAAATACAACAAAACAAAATACTGAAAATACTATACAAACTCGACAAGAAAACCAACACCAGATAACTATATCAACAGACACAGGAACTAAACATAACAAACATGATAACACTAAATAAATTACTACTACTATACAAAATTCAAAACCTCAAAATAAAAACGAACATAACACTAAAAACAAACAAAGAAATTCATAAACACCAAACAAGAAGAAAATCGAAACTAAGAACAAACAAATACAGAAAAACAAAATACTCGCCAATACTAACAACCGAAATAATACAGCAATACAACGAACTATCCAACGAAATCAAAGCACTGGCATGCGTTCTATTCAAATTGAAAACTAAAAACCTACTGCTGAATAACAACAAAATATAATAGTAAACATAGCGCAACAAATAGAGCTGGTCACGGACACAAAAAATACCTAACACAAACCCTCAATACCCACAGCCCGAGGAGGAATCACAATCACAATCACCACAAACCTCGCGGCGAGGACCGAGGGAAGAAAGTTACAATTTTTTTTTCTCTTTTTTGTAGATATGCAATTTATTTTAATTTTTACAATTCACTGGAACACTAATATGTTCTAATTTTAGTTAGAGTTAGAGAACAAACAAAATTTAATTTTCAGCGTTAGAACCATAAGGCTGAAAACACACGAAGCGGTTTTCGCCGAGTCGGCCGTCGAATCGGCAAACGTGCAATGTATCTCAATGGGACACAACCCGCTTCCCACAGCAACCGTCGACTCGGAAATACCGCCTTGTGTATTTTCAGCCTTAGGCAATAACTTTTTAACGTACGTTTTTTGATTATAATTTATAATTACATATATCAATTAATTGTTATTTAATTGTACGATGTGAGGTTTAAAATGTGTGCTAACGAGTACAACGGATAACTTAGATTCGACTCTCTTTATTTTATTACATATATACAGTAAAATCACAAAAAGTTGTGAGATGTTTACAATGTATAATTTTTGTAGCGGGCTGTTATGTGCCAACGTAACAACTGATGTTAGTTTCAAAAATAAATAAAACTTATGTTTTAATATGCCGCAGATTAACACTCAAATAAATATATGTATTATGTTATTTCAAAGTATTTCTTTACGTAAATGGATTCACTGGCGGAAAAACCTCACGACTGATAATCCTATAAAAGTTTTTTTCGAATTCACTGAAAGTCCAAAGTTGACAGAACATGTAACAAAAGTCTGGCTCACACAACTGAAAATTTTAGTTTATATATTTGGTCACATACAGTATTTACTCCTTTTTATTGGCTTGGTTGGTTCATATTAAGATATTGTTGCTACGGGAATTCTAAGAAATACATACTCCCTGTCACATCACGTACTACTAATACGAAATATTCGATTTCTACACATTTTCACGTTCTTACAAAAAGCGTGGGAAACCAAGAAATACATACCCCTTATTGCAGCATATGCTCCTTATACGAAATATTCGATTTCCACTCATTTTTACGTTCCTAGCACTACTTTTGCGCCGGAAACTTCCTGTCACATCATTTACTCCTGATACGATTCGATGCCCACTAATTTTGACGTTCGTAGCACGATTTTTGCGTGGAAAAAAAAGCGCGGGAAACCAATAAATGCATTCCTCCAGTCAAATTCTGTACTGCTGATATTAAATATTCGATTTCCACTAGTTTTGACGTTCGCTAGCATGAATTTGCGAGGAAAAGAAAAACTGCGGGAAAGAGAGCGCGGGAAACCATGAAATACATACCCTCTGTCACGTCATGTACTCCTGATACTAAATATTCCATTTTCAATAATTATGACGTTCCTAGCAATATTTTGGTGCGGGAAACACGCAGCGCGGTAAACCAAAAAACACATTTCTTCTGCCACATGATGTATTCCAGATACGAAATATTCTATTTGGACTAATTTTCACTTTCCCTAGCAGACTGCACGGGAAATCAAGAAATACATACATACCCTGTGTCCTGTTACGAAATATTCGATTTTCACTCAATTTGACGTTCCCTAGCACGAATATGTGCGGGAAACAAAAAGCGCGAGAGAAACCAATAAATACATCTTCCTGTCATATCGTGTACTCCTAATGCGAAATATTCGATATCCACTTATTTTGACGTTTCTAGTAGGACTTTTGTTGAGGGAAACAAAAAGTGCGGGAAGCAGACAGCGCGGGGAAGCAAGAACTAGATCCCCCTGTCACATCATGTACTCCTGATACTAAATATTTCATTTTCTCATTTGAACGTTCCTATCAGGATTTTATCGCGGGAAAGGTACAGGAAACAGGAAACCAACAAATACATACCCCCTCCAACATCATGTACTCTTGGTACGAAATATTCGATTTACATTAATTTTGACGTTCCCTAGCATGAATTTGCACAGGAAACAAAGAGCGTGGGAAACAAACAGTGTGGGAAATCAAGAAATGCATACCTCCTGTCAGATCATGTACTCCTGTTACGAAATATTCGATTTCCACTCATTTTTACGTTCCATACCACGATTGTTGCTCGGGAAATAAAATGCGCGAGAAGCATGAAGCACGGGAAATCAATCAATACATATCCCCTCTCACACCATGGACTCCTGGTACGAAATATTCTATTACCACTCATTTTGAGATTTCCTATCGCAGGAAAGCAATAAATATATAACCCCTCCTATTTCATACATTCCTGGTACTAAATATTCAATGGAGAAAAGCCAGAGAAGATTGTATGAAAAAGTTCGTATGTCTGAGGTGTGCGTAGAGGAAAAGCTGAGAGGAATGGGAAGTCTAGGAACGGAAGTCAGGGGAAGAATGAATGATGTTGAGTGCCAAACAGCAGGTGAGAATGACTGAGAGCTGCTACAATCCTGGTTATGTGGAATGGCATGAGCCGGGGAAACCCTCAAGCTACATGTGTTTACCCGTGGTGGGTGAGGCAGGAGCAGGGAGTAGTACGGTATATATATATATATATATATATATATATATATATATATATATATATATATATATACGGCACGAGCTAAGTGCGTTTCAGAAGGGAGAGCAAGGAAAGTATGGATGGGGTAATGATATTGACCGTAGCAAGGGGAGTAGCACGTGGTGGCTTCTAAGTAAGGAATGTATGGGTGTAAAAGCAGAGTGGGTAGGGGAGTACAGAACTATTAGAGAATGGCTAAGAGAGGATGGATAAGGCGTGAAAATCTGCAAAAGGCAAGCGTGGGAGAGAAAGTGGGTGAGGGAGAGGGAATTGTTGGAGGAAGGGTATTTGTCAAGTAGAAGGGATAATTTGTACTTATTTGATAATACCATGATGATTTGGATTTATATTTGGTATGTATGGTAATGGCAAATAAAGTGTTTTTTTTTGTCTTGAGGAATTACATTCACCTCACAGCCCCTATCACTCCCCTGTGACTATAATCAAGACACTTACTTGAGAGACCGTCGCTCTTTATCGAATTTCGAATTGGAAATTTTGTTGTATTATGCAGAATTACAAAAAGATTTATAATCGATGGTATGAATTGCTTTTAATAAGTCTTACGATGAAAAAAAAAATGTTATCCTATCTGCTTGTTTTCATACTGGATAACATAAAAACCTCCCCTGGAATATAAAAGTTTAATTATATTTAATGTTTTTATTGTTTAAAATAGGTTTATATGTTTTTTATTTTAATATAATAGTTAATATGTATTTATTTTTACGGTGATATTTTATTTTGTTACATACATTTTAAATATAAGTAGTAAGACGACTGGACGATTAAAATTGTTTTCTCTCTCTCTCTCTCTATGTGGAAAACTCTTATATTATATATAGTGATTTTATAAGCAGTATCGTCATCTACCGATTGAAAGCCAGATTATTTTCAAAGCCACTAGAAATATAACAGAAAACTGAACAAAATATCCGAAATGTGTGTATTTTCTTTGTAGATTCATTGTTAGTCGCAGAAATATCGTAAATTCACAACAGTTCAAAACACCTCTCGATGCTGTAAGAAGAATAATGACAGCACAACTACAACCGTTTAATCACGGATTAGCATAAATGATTGCTAATCTGTGGTTTAATGTAGTAAACTATACTAAGTAAGTTTAACAGTGGACAGTAGCTAAAGTAGCTTTAGCGTAAATACAAGGCGAAAGTCGGTAAGTAGTGTGTCCGCTTGATAAGTGGTCACACTAGCTTGTCTATGCACTAGCCGTATAAATTCCGCTTGCACTACCGCCCTCTATTGGTGACTCTTAAAAGCCTGTGCAGGAACTGTTATTTGAGTAGCTATTTGTATCATTGCCAACTGGATCAATGCTTTGCTCTCATATGAGACCGAAGCTGTCATTGATGCAGTTGGCAATGGTCATACCAGCCGTACAGGCCCCGCTTCTGGGGCGACATCCAGTAGCTCGTGCAGGTACTCCAATTTGGGTAGCTAAATTTGTGGTAGCACAAGTACGTCAGCTACCCGCGTCTATTGGGAATCTGAAACGGTTTGTTTGCAGCTGGTGGCGGAACAACGAACTAAATGTCATAGGTAGTCGTTCGAGTAAATACGTTACACCAGTTTTAAAATTTCGCTTTGCTTTCGTCGTTTGTGCATTGTGTTTTATGTAGGTTTAATTGACATTGATAATACCTTATAATAATGTCCAAGACAGCGTCGAAGTCTGCACTATTTTGTTATGTTTGCAACAGGAATTAGTTGGCAAAGCGGAACCAGAATTTTACGTTCCGTCATTATCACCGGCCCGCATTTTGTAAAGTGAAAATATTAAACAAATTCGGGGATAAGGAGTTAGTTGACGCCTAAATAC
This sequence comes from Lordithon lunulatus, assembly GCA_963942505.1. Classification (NCBI taxonomy): domain Eukaryota; kingdom Metazoa; phylum Arthropoda; class Insecta; order Coleoptera; family Staphylinidae; genus Lordithon; species Lordithon lunulatus. The sequence continues at coordinate 18,661,635 of OZ012673.1, forward strand.
TTAAAACAATCTACTCTCTTCATTATTACTCCCTTCCATTTCAACTCTTCCGCTCTATCGATCCTACCCTTACTTCTAAACAGCATCCATATGCTTTTACTTTCCGAATACAGCACTGCTGTATAAGGAAGTTATTGCTTTTTTTACGAATTTTGACTTTTCTCCACGTTTCATGACTTTTCTAGTCGAAATAATCTATTTTTGGAAATGTGCGCGCCCGTGTGTATATGAGTGGATATGAATTTGCTTGTGAACAATATTCTGGGAAAAAGTCTGAATAGATCGCTACCATATTTGCAAATCGTCCGGGAAACTGTTTTGGGGCGATTCGTGAAAAATTGAGCCATATCGGTTCACAAACGGAGAAAATATCTTAATAAAACTGATTGCCAGAAAATTCCCGCAAATATAGACGAATAGTGACGCGTAGTGACGAATATTGTCAAATATTGACGGATAGTGACTAATATTGTCAAATATTGACAGATATTGACTAATATTGTCAAATATTGTCGAAACGTGAGAAATATTGTCAAATATTGAGGAATATTATCAAATATTGACGAATAATCATGAATAGTGACGAATATTGTCTAATATTGTGCAATTTGACCAATAGTAACGAATAGTGAGGAACATATATACATACAAATATTCTCAAATGTTGACGAATATTGTCAAATATTGTCAAATATTGTCAAATATTGTCAAATATTGTCAAATATTGTCAAATATTGTCAAATATTGTCAAATATTGTCAAATATTGTCAAATATTGTCAAATATTGTCAAATATTGTCAAATATTGTCAAATATTGTCAAATATTGTCAAATATTGTCAAATATTGTCAAATATTGTCAAATATTGTCAAATATTGTCAAATATTGTCAAATATTGTCAAATATTGTCAAATATTGTCAAATATTGTCAAATATTGTCAAATATTGTCAAATATAGTCAAATATTGTCAAATATTGTCAAATATTGTCAAATATTGTCAAATATTGTCAAATATTGTCAAATATTGTCAAATATTGTCAAATATTGTCAAATATTGTCAAATATTGTCAAATATTGTCAAATATTGTCAAATCTTGATAAATATTAACGAATGAAGACGAATATTGTCAAATATTGACGAATAGTTACGAATATTGTCAAATATTGACGAATAGTTACGAATATTGTCAAATATTGACGAATACATACTGTCAAATATTGTCAAATATTGACGAACAGTGACGAATATTGTTAAATATTGCCGAATATGGCCAATATTACGCGCCAAACACTTCACCACCACTTCCACAGGCATATGATCTGATCCGCTAGCTCCTTATTAATTGAATCCGCTCTCTTCCTTCTTGATTAACAAACTTGTCTTGTGAACACCTTATTTTCCACTTTCCGCCCTCTACGATTCCTCCATTCAAATCCTCCACCCCCACATTCTAGTTTCCCACCCAATGAACCATTCATCTCCAACCATTTATATCTCGTCCTGAAACTGTTTTAGCTTCTACAAGTTTTGTTTGCAGTACACCGCGCCCATTACAATACTCCTACTCACTGCTACTTTTCCTGCTGCTAATTCTGTAGTTTCCCTTATCGACTCTCTTTTCCCACCTCGCATTCTTTTTCGTACGTCCATGTACGAGATTTTCTCCTTTGGCCCACGTCCATTTCTTCGCGCCTTGCATCACCTAATCCATTCCACCGGAATATTGCACCCACTCTTCTTCCGTCACCCAAAGCTCCACCTAGCCACATTCAGCAGTGTCTCTGTTAGTTTTCTCTAACCTACCCTTACTACCGTGTCTCTTAACTGTTCTTGGTGAATCTACTTCCATATCTTTTTGTATACCTCCCTTTCTTCCCTTCGTCTTCTAATTTTCATGAACTTAAGTGCGTTCTTCGCCATTATGATACACTTGTTATCCTCCCACTTCTTCAACTATAATATAATTTTACCAGTCACGCTTCCTAGCTCGCTTTCTATCTTCATCTCGAGAACCTCACCATATGCTGAAGGTGGAAAAGCTTTCTCCTTTCCTTTTTATCCCCGTTATAACCACAATTATTCTTCTTTCTGCCTTTTACCGGGCATCGTCCTTTCTTTTCATTATCTTTATTCTGCACAACGGTACTATGGCACGGTCTCTTCTCTCTCATCGCTCTGCACATCGTTGTGAATTTACTAGCTTCTGCTTTTTTATCAGTTTGCTTCCATTCCGCTTGTATCTCCTTCATCATCTCCATCATTTTCATCGATTCCTTTCTCTCTGCTTTCATTTTCTTTGTTTATCTTTTTAAACTCCTCCGTATCCCTTCTTATGATTCACTGCTGCCCCTCCTACCGGATGTTCGCTGCTTCATCCTCTAGCCCATGCCTTTCTTTTCTCATGACTTCTACCTAGTACTCCCTCTCCTGCAAAACATGCAAGACTATTTCTCAGACTAAGCATGGCCATATACATAATATAAGTCGGCTATGATTTAGGGAAAATAGATTTTGGGGTAATGATCTAGTAAGTAGTAAGTATTTTTTCTAAAATTTTGTTTTATATAAAACCCTATGATGATGGAGTTAGGATTCAAAAGAAATACAGTGTTATATTCATGATTTTTTTAAAAGCAACAGAGGGTGCTTTTCCTTCACCCTGTATGTATTTTTGCACAATATAAAAACATTATTCTCTGTTAATTAATTTACAAAATTATATATACAACAATGTAGTGGCTGTTTTTTAATTCAATTAAAAAGAGTGCCATAATTTAATTAAATCTCAATGTTAAATTAGTAAAGTACTTATTAATATGTAATAAATGTATTTCTCAAATAAAATACAAGCCTAGGATGTACAAAGACGAGTCAACTGTATCCTGTGATTACAGTTAATGCACTTAGGTTCGGTAGTATGAAGGTGAGTTAAGTGTAGTCCATGATTAATTACTGATAATTCTCATATAGATGTTTTACTTTGTATAGCCTTATGTACCGTTTATAAATAGTCATTTTGTTTGTCAATGTTATCAAAAAAACGTTTGAATCTACTTTTATACGTCGTATGTTTGCATTTCATACTACCATGTACATCTGTTTAAATATGGCAACGTCGATCTATATCTAAAAGTTGTCTAAAGCTACATTTGTTTGAAAATTTACTTAGAAGTTATACTTAAATTTTAAATTAATCTGTTTTTATACAACGCAGCCTAAGCCCTCCTTTTTAAACCAACCCAAATACCATTCTTCGATTTCAAAGTGAATCCACCTGTTTCTAACTTCATAGGAATCTCAGTTTTTTCAGTAACAACAATCTCGTAATAACTGAGCAAGTAGAAGTACAGCACTTTGGTCTCTAATAGCGCAAATCTGGACCCAATACAATTCCTAGGTCCCATTCCAAATGGCAGATAAGCACCCTGTCTTATATTCTTCCTGTTTTCATCGCTGAATCGTTCTGGATCGAATCGATGTGGATCGGGAAAATGTTCCGGGTCGTAATGTAATGCCCAAATGGGTATGAGTAATAAACTATCTTTTTCCATATGGACAGGAACTTCTCCTCTATTTACAGGCTCTATGGTGTACGGAGCAACACATACTCTATCATTTGCAAGAATACCAGGCCACTTACGAAGCGATTCTAAAAATATTTTATCACATACAAATATGGCGACAATGACTATATACTAAATAATAATAAAATCGATTAGTCTGTAAAGACTACCCTAAAATATATTAGATAACAGAACCGATATAGAAATACACTAGTTATAGATACACGCCATTTGTAACTAAATTACGTATAATTTCGTATCATTCATAATACATCGGTACATTTACCAAACAGGTTAAAGTAAATGTAAAAGTGATTAATAAGGCTTAATTGGTATTGTATAACTAGGTAAAATGGCCGCAGTTTGACGGGGATGATTTTAATTTTTAAAAAACAGACAAAACATTACTTTAAATATAATGAAGAAATACATTTTGATTGTAAAAAGCAAAGCTTTACTTAAAACATTTCTATTACTTTAATACACTTCAAATGTTTTCTGTTTATATTGTTTTCTTTTCTATTAGTGCTGTCAGTTCAAAAATGATTTTATATTTTAATGATAAAAAAACACTTTTGAACTGACAACACTAATAGCACACAAAACATAAATGACAGGTCGGTCGCCTTCAAAACTATGTCATCATTTTTTTATATTATAGGGATAGGTGTAACAAATGGTTTTAGATAAACAAATTTTACTACTCACCAGAAGTCACCATATCAAGATATTTCATTTTGTTGAGTACATCATACGTAATTTTTCCATTACACTCCTCAAATGCATCATCAATTTCCTCTCGCAGCTTATTCTGTACATCCGGATTAATGGCTAGTTCATATCCCATAAAACATAATAAATTTGATGATGATTCGAAGCCAGCGAAAAAGAATATCAACGCTTGTGCGGTCATATCAGTATCAGTAATCTCCTTGTTGTGAATCTTCTCATGCTTTCCAACATAAGATTCCTCAACGGTTGCAAAACCGGTTTCTTTGCTGTTTTCCGACTCTTCTTCATACTTTAATTGGCCTTTACGTGCTTCCATTAGCAAATGGATCATATCTGGACGGAATATTTTATGCTCTTCTCTGTATTTCATAGTTTCTGAGACTAGTTTTGTAAAGAAAGTAGCGACATCCTTGGGAATGAATTGCAAACCTAAAACCTAAAGTAAAATATTATAGGTTAAGATCTCTCCTATTACACCACCCCTAGCAGCACTCTTAGTATGTAACATATTATAACATAACAGATAGATTAACTATGTAATGTAGAGTGGATAATATAAATCAGAACGCTAGACTCGTTTATAGCTTTGGGTTTTTATAGTATGTGTAAAGATTATTATATATACGTAACTAGTATTACATATATATATATATATATATATATATATATAATTTTCTTATAAATACCGAAATGATGGGATTATAGCACATTTCAGCATCTAAATAAATACTATTTTGACATTGTAAAATAATTTGAGGAGTATTTAAAATCCTTTCATATTTAGCCACATAATGAAATATACTTTGTTAATTAAATTCGTTTATTGAGGACACAGTATAGAAAATTGCAAGATGACTTTCGATTGAACCATACTCATATATCAAAAATAATAATTAATAAAATTTTAAATTTTAATTATATTTTAAGGACTATTTAGAATTAATTCTTTAATATCTTAGCTTAATAATGAGGTAAAATTTATCTTATTAAATGCATAGTAAAGAAAATTACAAGATAACCTTCGAATTTGATGTACTCACATTTAAAAAAAAATGTTAAAAAAATTATTTTTTTGAGGATATTTTATAATATTTTAGTTTCATACTGAGGTATAAAATATTTATTTTTCTTGATTACCAAAGGCACAATGAGGAAGATGAGATTTAAGATGTTTTTCTACTATAACAGATATTACTTACTACTATATAGAAATTCATAATAAATCAAATTTGCATACTTAAAAATTTGTGAATTTATGTCTTAGCCTCACAAGAAGGTAGAATTGTTACTTCAAGTAAAAGGATTGATAATTTGTCGACACTTTCCATGAGGCGCAAACGTAATCTGTAAAATTTCTATAATACCTATTTCACTAAAAAATTACGAATAGTGACTATCACTAATTTTACTGAAAACTTACTTTAGAAAGCGATGGACACATCAAAAGAAATGATAATTTAATATTTTTCCAAAACCCACTAAAATCACTGAACTGCTGTCCCATTCTATAGAATTCATTCTGATTGTTCTCCAATGAATTGCATGTCACCCCAAAAGCGCATGAGGCTATTACATCATTGGTATATTTGCTGACCACGTCTTTCAGTTCTATATGAATGATTTTCGATGTATCTTTACGAAAATACTCTGAAAATTTCTCAGCGCACTCGATCATTAAATTGAACATAGCCTTCATTTTGCTGCTTGTAAATGCTGGACTGAGGGTGGCTCTCATATGGCGCCATTGTTCACCTATAAATCGAAGATAAGTTATTATAATTGCATTGATTTATCATCCCCTACATGTTTATGGGAGATTGCTTGAGATGAGCAGCGTTATGATAACTTAGCACATTACTGCAATTTTAAAATCTGTTGGGGATAGTTTGGTTGGTCGTGAAATTATAGCTGAAGCAAAATCATATATACTCTCGAAAAACAAATTCTATCTATAATTTCAGAACTAAAACTATACCCAACAGCTTGAAATGCGGTCAGTATCTCATATTATCATAAAACTGATCATCGAGGGTATCATTAATATATTACTCAAGTGATGCTCAAAATTGTATAATTTATAAAACTTTTAATCAATTAAAATTACCCTTAAGCATAAGCAGATTATTACTCCATAGAGGATCTAGCCCTTCTGGCACAAACGAAAAATGATCTGTGAAGTAATCAAAATCTTTTATGGTCAATTGCTTTATTAGCTCCGGATCTTTAATACATAATGTTGGTGTCATGAATTGGTAAAGTCCATGATATCTACAAATTAGGTAAGTGTATTAATAACTGGCTGTAAAATAATTTCAAAATCACCTCACACCCGTCACTTTATTGTACATATATTCAATAGTCTCAGTGAATGTTTTAGTCCGTAGAACTTGACTGTAATTGTCCCCTAGGATGGGAATTTGCTTTCCTTGTACCACACCTTTGTTGGTCCAATAAGATTGGGATTTCAGTATTCTCCAAACGCACAGAGCTAGTACTAGTAATACTAGAGGAACCCACATTGTAACTGTAAAAATATATATAAATTTCCAAAGCCATTCCGGCGAGAAATAGAGAAGTTCAGGGTAGTTTCATCACCCGGCATTGGTCGTAACTTCACACAAACTATAAACATATTTCAGAAGTCTGTTGAACTCAAAACAAATGACACTATGAGGCTAACACATTACCTTCCCATGCTTTAAAAGAAGAACAGAGTTGTTTTGTTGAAAACGAGTGAAACGAAATGAAACCAAATAATATATATATGATGTATTTTCTTAATAATTGAGTAGTGTAATCAATTTTCAGAGTAAATAATATATATGATGTATTTTATTATTTGGCTGACTTCGTTTCACTAGATTTCGACAAGTGTGTGTTTCTCTTAAAGCATGACACGATCTGCCCTCTTGGCGCAAATATTTAATAATGTAAACACTCGCATCCATAGAGCCACATGTGGCTCGCGAATTTGCCGTCCCTGTATTATTAATAGTAATTATAAATATATGAATATATGAATATATATAGTAAAATTATTTCCTACTAAACATTTTACATTTAAAAATATATACTTTAAAAATCATTTTATAAAAATTATATACAAATAAAGTACATGATTTTCTACAAATTACAGCAATATGTTGCTGTAATTTGTAGAAAATCATTGGACTAGTTGTGATTAAACAAGTGTTTTATCTGTTTTCAAAACTTATCCACCAAGAAAATAATTGAATAATTGTAACAAGCATATATAATTAAGTAAGCTATAAAGAGCAAATGATGTTACAAATACTGTTCGTGCATTTTAGATAATCTTGCATTAGATTAGAATTGACTTATCTAATAAATAATGAAGTGTTTAATCTATTTTTAAACTTCCATGAATAACAAAAAATAATAGAATACTTGTAATAAGTATATATTTTTAATTAAGCTATAAAATGGCATATTTTACAAATACCATTCTTGCACCTTAGATCATCAGATGCAAAATTGACTTATCTACTGTAATAAAGGCCACGAAAAATATTTTACGAGAACAAATTAAAAGTTATTCGGCACAACAAGTCAAAACAGTGTTTAAATTAGTAAAAAAAAGTTGTCCGGAATTTTTTTAACAAGTGTGCACTATCTATGACATTGAATACATTTTTAATATAATACATAGGATACGACGTGAATATAAAAAATATGTTATAAACATAGAACAATTTTTGTAAGAACCTCACCGAAACTAATTTGTCGCCTGTCGCACCTACTGGCGAGTGTAAACTGCCGCCGCTTGTTTATAAAATAATTGTATACACTTGAATCCTTGATAGCTAACGACGGACGTACTTGTCCCGGTCATGCTATAAAAACACTTAACGAAATATGGAATTATCAGCTTGGAACAGTTTTTAGATAGCGAGCGAGCTGATGTGAGTTTTATCTATTTTGACTGTATATAGCTGTTTATAAATCTGTACCCCTAGCAAATAATAATAGCTGTGCTAATATTACGTTGTTTGATAAATGTGTAACATTATTTACACGAATTTAACCTTGATTTCATAATATTGTAAAGGTTTAATTAAGTATTCATAACATACTTATGTTATTGTTATTTAATCAAAATATGGTTTCTGAGAGATATAATTGAAATCAATAATAATAGTGAAGTTATAATAACTATTAGCGTTGATTGAAGTATTTATATATTTGAATCAACGCTATTAGTATGATTAAATTTAATGATGCAATGCAAGAATATATCGAACAGAAGTTGTTAAAACGAACGCAAATGTCATCTTGCAATTAGAGTAAATAAATAAATTGTACCTCATAATGAGGCAGAAGGATTAGGAAGTTGCAACAACTACTAAATTAGTTATATTGTGTGTTTTGAGATTTGTTTTTAAATAAGACTTATTGGTAATAAAATAAGTTACGTTCCAATTGTCTTCACTGTGCCCTTATTAATCATGAGGTTGAAGCCTACATAATTATAACTATTCTTCGAAATTGTTTAAATGTGATTATTTGATTTATTGTTATTTTAGATATAATGACAATAACGTATGCTATATTAAAATTTTCTTCATTGCGTCATAATCGAACTAAATAAACACGTAACACCTCATTATAAGCCTGAAAGATAAGATAACTACGACTATTCTTCCCTCTAGGCGATCAACACCTTGTCATAGTGCGTGGTCTCAGTACTTATAATGATCCTGAGAGCAATGCCGAAGGAAAAATACTTCTGGTAGGGTCACTAATGCTGATAATATCGAAGGTGAAAAGGAAGCTAATCCGCAACCGCAGGGTCTGCACCCAGAATAGGCGCACTGGGCACTCTTTTGTCTAAGGGTCGAGACAGTTGCCCTAATGGCGGAGGAACCATCGAAAACATCAATGGCATAACGATAGGGAAACCACTGTATTAAAGGCTCCCAAGGGTACCACTAGTATCATCCACATAGCTTCAATATTCAATGCATAAATATGTTTCGGAGTAATTATACCGATCGGTTCTCTGAGGGGAGGGTATTAAATAAAGACAAGATAATACAAAAGAGAGCCGAACAAAAATACAAGATAATTTAACGAAATTAATCCTAGTTTACGTTAGATGTGTTAAATTAAAATGTGTATCAATTTATTATATAAAATTAGTTTACATATTGTACTTTTGTTTAATCTCAAAATATGTGTTTTGCCGAAGACGACGGGCTATTAAGATTTTCTTTTTCTTTTGTAAATAGTGGAGAAATGTATGGATGGTGTCTAAATCTTAATAAATTAAGTAATTAAACAGAAGAACAACGGGACTGCCAAAATGAAAATAACAGGGAACGCCAGAAGCATGTTTGAAACAGGCAAAATACACAATGCCATAAAAGATAGAAGTCAATGCAGATAGACGTACTCTACCTTGAGATGAGGTCTGTCATAGGAAAGTGTAATATAAACGGATATCAGGTGTATGATGCTCTCCCGGACACCCACGGGCAATAGGAAAAGGGGACCAAAACCCTGGATAGGCAATGACCAACTAGATCATGAGCGAATCTGGGAAGATAACACCAGAACACGAAACCACAAGTAGGCAATGTGCCAAGAGAAAAACCACATCACAGTCAGGACAGTCGGAGGAAAAACAGCAGCTACTGAGAAGAAAAGAATGGGCGGGGCCCAAAGTGATCGTAACGAGACAATTGGTAACGCCCTCTTGGCACTCGAAGATAGAAACATGGACTTACAGATATGGCGGGGAACACACGCAACATCGCACGTGAAGAAAAGACTGATGCCGCGGAACCCAGAAAGTTTTTTTTTTTTTTAATATTTTATTTAATAATCATAAAAAATAATACAATTTATGAAATATATCAATTTAATATATACAAAACTAAAAAAAGAAAGAATAAGGTCTGCAGGAACTCGCGAGGATACCCCACTTGTTCTGGTATCGAGAGATGCAGGTGGTCGTGGTTTGGTGGTGGTTGGTGGTTTGGATCTCGGTGTTATTTGTCTCTATATTGTATTATTTCTCTCTTTAGATTTTCTCTGAATTTGTTAACGTTAGTGAAACTCTTTGTTACTTTAAGATATTTTATTGTATGCTATTGTGTCTGCTATTAGTATGCTTTTATATAGGGTGTTGGTTTTGTTTTTTGTTAGGTGCATGTCACTTTTTCGTCGCGTGTTGTATTTGTGTAGTTCCTTGTTCGTTTTGATGTTTATGTTTGTTTTTATATTTCCTGTTTTAATTTTATGTATATGAGTACTTTTATTTAGTTGGATTAGTTCTTCTATTTTTAGTTCATTTGTTAGGTTGTACAGTTTTGTGGTGGGTGTTAATTTGGGTAGATTATTAATTAATTTTAATATTTTATTTTGTTGACGTTGCAGTGTGTTTAAGTTTGATACTGTTGTGCATCCCCAAATATTACTTAGATAGCTAATCTTTGATAGATAAAGCGAATGATATATTGACTTTTTTGTTTCCTCTGGTAAATATTGGTTTGCTCTGTATATGGCTCCTATTATTGCAGCAGCGTTGTTTCTTATTGTGTCTATGTGTTGGTTCCACTTCAGTTCGTTTGTTATTGTGAGTCCTAAGTATTTGTAATTTGTTGTACATTCTATTTCCGTTTGGTTTATTTTAATGTATGTCTGTATTTTGTTTTTATTTTTATTTGATATGTTCATAATTTTTGTTTTTGTTTCGTTGATGGTTAATAGATTCTTACTGAACCATTGTAGAAGATTGTTCATATCTCTATTTATTTTGTTTTCTATTTCATGCACATTTGCTCCATTATAAATCAGACACGTATCATCTGCGTAAATATATATGTTACCAATTAGTTTCTTTTCTATATCATTTATATACAGTAGGTATAGAGCGGGCGCAAGAATTCCGCCTTGTGGTATGCCGTATTCTGGCATATTTGTGTCACTAAGTGTATCTCCAATTCGTGTCTGTTGTTTTCTGTTGTATAGATACGTCTTGAATAATTCCAGGTACAGATACCTTGAATTCCATTGTTTTTTAATTTTGTTATTAGTCTTTCTTTTGATATCATATCCAAACCCTTTTTTAGATCAATGAACAGTACTGTGGCGTATTCATTATTGTCTGTTATCTTTTGAATCTCTAGAATCATATCTGTGGCTGCCGTTGTTCCGGATCTTTTTTGATAGGCGTATTGTTTTCTGGTTACATTTTTTTCTTTTTCAAGGTAGTGGCTCAATCGGGTGTGTATTATCTTTTGTACAATTTTTGCGAACACTGGCAGTAGCGCGATTGGACGATAATTTTCTGCTTGTTTTTTTGATCCTGTTTTGTGTATTGGAATTATTATTGTTTCCATTAAGCAGTCTGGAAATTCACCAGTTTTTAAAATTTCATTTATGAGTCTTTTGAGTATTGGAGATAGCTCAGTTTCTAAGTGTTTCACTAATTTATTTGTTATTTTATCCTTTCCAGGTGCCGAGAACTCTTTTAGGTCTTTTATTATTTTCTTTATCTCCGATTCCGTTGTTGAATCAAATTTTGCTTTTGTTAAGTTTTGTGTTAAATCCACTTGATTATTACTGTGTTCAGTTATGCTTGTGTGGTTTTCTGCTAGTTTTTTCCCTATTTCTGAGAAGTATTTGTTTATTTCGTTTGAGATTTCTTTCTCATCATGTGTTGTGGTTAAATCTTCTTTTTCCAATTCTGTTATTCCTCTTTTACATTTTTTTTACTTCTATTTAGCATTTTGTTTATTTCATGCCAGGTTTTTGAAGAATTTCCTTTTGCATTATTCATCTTGTTTCTGTAGTAGTTTATTTTCCGGGCTTTAATTATTTGCTTGGTATTTTCTCTGGTCTCTTAATACCTTCGTTTTAGGAACTGGTTTGTGGGATTGTTTTTGTATCGTTGACAATAATAATTCCGTTCTTTAATTTTTGTAATTACTTCTACGTTGACCCAGTTGTTGTGCTCGTTTCCTTAAATGTCGTTCGTTTGGTATTGTTTTGTATTAAGTTCTTCAATGTTCGTATGAGTTCATCAAAGGTTTCGATCGATTTGATTTATTTTTTAAATTTGTTTTTAATTGTCTCATATTTGATTTTAACTTTTGTTGTTTTTGCAAAAATGGGTTTTTCTGTTTTATTTAGTGACCACTCTGTTACTATTTCTTTATGGTCAGATAGGTTTAGTTCATCTATTTGTATGTTACGTAATAGATTTCTATCGTTGGTTATCACATGATCGATTGTTGATTTGATTTTGCTGTTTTTATCACTTCTTGTGTGGCTCAAGTCTCTGTTCATTATTGTGTAATCTTGTTCCGCAATTATCTCGTTGTATTTTTGTGTGGTTTTATTTGTGTTGGCAATATTTATGTTGAAGTCTCCTAATACAATGTGGTTCTTTTTTTCATTTAGTATTGTTTGTTCGAGAGTTTTCAGAAAAGTGTCATTTTGTACATGTGGTGGTTTGTAGACTAATGTATTGGGTTTTTGGAGTAATATTTTAATTATTTCGATATTGTTAATAGTTGTGTTCAGAATTGTATGAAATTGTATGTTGTTGCTTAAATATAAAGATATACCTCCTCCTCGTGTTTTCCTACAGTTATGTATGTGTGTGTAATTTGTGATTTGAAAGTTTATGGTTTCATTACTGTAAAGCCATGTTTCAGTAAAAGCCATGACGTCTAGGTTTTTGGTAGTAGAATTATTTCGTCAAATTTCGTTCGTATGCTTTGCAATAATATGTTAGTTGTTGAAGAATTCATTTTTTTCTTTTTAATGTTATATTGTTAAATTTATTTGTTTTATTGTGTTTTATTTTTTTTCAGTTTTTCAATATCAGTTTTTGAATAAATTGCAATTGCTTTTCCTTCTTCTGATTTTCTTACATATATTCTTCCTTCTTTTATCCATACAAATTTATATCCATCCGTATTTTTTAGCTGTCTTTCTTCATAAAACAGACTACTGTTTTTGCTGGTTAGTTCGTCGCTAATATATATTTGCTTTATTTATTCCTTTCAAGCCGCATTCCTTTGTTTTTATTGATTTTATTTCCTTTCTTTTTTCTACTATCTTGGTTTTTGTGTTGACATTTATTAACTTTACAGGCCTGCATTCGTTTTGTTAGGTTTTCTATAAGCTTCTATTATATTTTTTGATGGAATGTCTACTTCCATACCTTTTGTGATTTTTTGAATTACGTCCATGACGTTTTCATCTTTCCCTTGGTTGGGAACTCCAGATATCACGATGTTATTTTTTATTTGCAGTTGTTCTAGTCTGTTGCACCTACTATCCATGTCTTCCAGTTTTTCTTTTAATTCCGCATTTTCTTTTTTTGTTTCTTTTAATAGTTTTATAAGATTTTTGTTTTGTTCTTGCGTCTCTGCATTTTTCTGACATATATTCCATTGCCTTCTTAATTTCTTTCATCGAGTTTTGTAACTCTTTTAACGCTCCTGATCTTAATGTGTTCTTGATTTCATCTTCCGTATCGCTCTCCGATATTGCGGTTTTTGTACTTTTTGTTTTCTTGGGTGGCATCTTTACTTCAAATCGGCTCTGTCCGTTCGGGATCTATTTAAGAGGTGGATTGATTGCGCACGCACTTTTGTGTTATTGTTCAATTTATTATTTATTATTATTTAACTCCTTAGGCTACAGGCGGAGGCCCTCAAGGCTGATAAAAGAAAGATAGACAAATAATTGGAGGACAAATGAGGGAGTTCCTCGAAGAACACACGAGGGCACCTCACTAGATAAACACCATTACGGAGACAGTGGAAGAAGCGTTCATAGAATCAGGGACGCATTGCATGCCCAAAACCCCTACGAAGAAGCCGTAGTAACGTTAGATCTGAGGAATGGCGGTTGGCCACCTTCTAAAAGGTCCGAATCAATAAATGAGAAGAAGCCAGACCCTGTCCGGACATTGCAGTAACCCGGCTAATTGATACAACTGGAAGAGCTATCACCATTGGGAAAGAAAGGCAGGTTCTTGCACGAACTGGCACTCCAAAACCACAAATGGAGGGGATGTTACGATTATCATTCGATTGACCAAACTGAGACTATAAACAGACCAGCCACAAAGGATAAAGTGGATCACTTTCTAGTTAACCTCCAACTATTGATCACTATACGGATGACTGAGGGAATTGGCCGAAGAGGAAGGCATTAACCAAGTCTGCCTAGAGCTAGAAGCGATACCAACGTTGGAAGGGTGCAAAGTACTTGAACATCGATTCTCTGGGAAGCCCGTCCATGTTACCCTTAGGGAATAAAACGAAGAGACGCCACTCCCGGTGCAGAGACAGATTACAGACCCCACCCCGACGACCAAACCGAGGTCGAATAGGGAAGAAACAATACTAGACAAACCCGTAGATGGACAAATATACGTGCGGCTAGTAAAAGTGGTCAGGGAGACGGATCACAAAGAAAGTGACATGGTGATTGACAAAAGCGAGAACGAACAGCTGCGAATCAAAGTGAAAGGCATTAGTGAAAAGACGAATGCCCTCTGCGGAGCAATAACCGACAAGGCTGCAGGGGCGGAAGCATGGGTGAGACGGCCAGGTGTTACCCTGCACATCAGGCGTATGGACAAGGAGCAGATCGAGGATGCGATTCAGAAGGCGACCCAAAAATCGAAAGAGATATATACGGTGGGGAAGCCCAGACCGGGCCAGATCGGCACCCAGGTGGTTACGGTGACCACCACGGAACGGGGATGATGACACTTACGACCAAAGGGCTTAGGATTGAGCTGGTACTATGAAAAGCGACGCGACGTGATGACATATCCTATGTCGATGCTCGACGGGCATCGGGCCAAAACATGTACTGGCGAAGATAGACGAGACCAATGCCTGTGATGCGGGGAAGCTGGCCACCAGGTGAGACATCTTGTCTCTGGTGAGACAGTGCCAGAGAGACACACCGTTCTGCGCAATCTGAGCGGAGGAGGGGCATGCAGCCAGAAGCCAACGCTCCCCATTAAAAGGAAAACCCTGGAAGAGGCCAAAAAGAGGGAGGCCAGCGGAGGAACATATAGACATGTACTGAGTAATTTCCATTTAATCGAGTAGCTTGTAAAAAATACACATTTGAAGTACTGTACATTAATTAATCTTAAATTATGAACCCGTTGACACTGTCGCACAATTCAAATCGGACGAATTGCCTCAGATAGTTGAAACTTTATACATGTAAGCATTTTAAACATTGGACTGTCCGAAGTTACATTCTCTTGTAACCTAGTTTCCTGCCAGTAGTAGTTGCCGGTAGTTTAATATTTATTATACAGTTCCTTTACTTAACTTACTGGGATAATGGGATTATTAAATATTTTGTCTCAGATCTGTTTCACCAAAGGTTCCAGTGCGAGTAAATAAAAAATCAAATATAAATATTCGTCACAGCAATACAATATAAATGATGTATTTCCTATGAGGGCAATATAATTGTATGCCTATTTCTCCGAATGTACGTGATATAAGTCGGCCATGATTTAGAGAAAATAGATTTTGGGGTAATGTTCTAGTAAGTAGTTAATAATTTTATTTTCCATAAAATCCTAGGATGATGGAGTTAGGATTCAAAAGAAATTCACTGTTATATTCATGATTTTTTTAAAAGTAACAGGGAGCTTTTCCTTCTCCCTTTCAGGACACCCTGCATGTAATTTTGCACTATATAAAAACATTATTCTCTTTTAATTAATAAACAAAATTATATATACAACAATCTAGTGACTATTTTCAATTATTTTTGTCAATTATAGAGAGCGCCATAATTTAATTAAATCTCAATGTTATATTACTAAAGTACTTATAAATATGTAATTATATATATATATATATATAAATATACATACATATATAAATATGTAATTATATATATATATATATATATATATATATATATATATATAAATACAGATGTACAAATTATTGTATACTTTGTACTTATAGCTTTATATACCTCCATTTATAAATAGCAACGTGACTTTATTTGTCAATGTTGTCAAAAGTATCGTTTGAATCGTGGATTAAAAATTAACTCGGTTTTATAAAATGTAGCAGCTTTTATGGAAGTCGTATGTTGGGATTTCATTCTACCATGTACATCTCTTTAAATATGGCAACGTAGATTTATATGTAAAAGTTGGCTAAAGCGACATTTGTTTGCAAATTTACTTAGAAGTTATGATTAAATTTTAAATTAATCTGTTTTTATACAACGCAGCCTAAGCCCTCCTTTTTAATCCAACCCAAGTACCATTCTTCGATTTCAAAGTGAATCCACCTGTGTCTAACTTCATGGGAATATCAGTTTTTTCAGTAACAACAATCTCGTAATAACTGAGCAAATAAAAGTACAGCACTTTGGTCTCTAATAGCGCAAATCTGGACCCAATACAATTCCTAGGTCCCATTCCAAACGGCAGATAAGCACCCTGTCTTATATTCTTCCTATTTTCATCACTGAATCGTTCTGGATCGAATCGATGTGGATCGGGAAAATATTCCGGGTCGTAATGTAATGCCCAAATGGGTATAAGTAATAAACTATCTTTTTCTATATGGACAGGAACCTCTCCTCTATTTACAGGCTCTATGGTGTACGGAGCAACACATACTCTATCATTTGCAAGAAGACCAGGCCACTTACGAAGTGATTCTAAAAATATTTTATCACATACAAATATGGTGACAATGACTATAATAAATAATAATAAAATCTTTCAGTCTGTAAAGACTACCCTAAAAAATATTAGATAATATTACCGATATAGTAATACACTAGTTATAGATAAACGCGATTTGTAACTAAATTACGTATAATTTCATTCATAATATATTGGTGCATTTACCAAACAAATTAAAGTAAATGTACAAGTGATTAATAAGGTCTGATTTGTATTGTATAACTAGAGTTCCCGCAGTTCGACGGGGATGATTTTAATTAAAAAACAGACAAATCCTTACTTAAATATAATGAAGAAATACATTTTTAATTGTAAAAAAGCAAAACTTTACTTAAAACATTTCTATTATTTCAATACACTTCAAGTGTTTTTTGTTTATATTTTTTTGTTGTTGTATTAGTGCTGTCAGTTCAAAAGTGCTTTTTTTAAATATTTTTTAAATAATGATTAAAAAATATTTAAAAAAAAAACACTTTTGAACTGATAGCACTTCTAGAACAAAAAACATAAATGACAGGTCGGTCGCCTTCAAAACTATGTCATAATTTTTTTTTATATTATAGGGATAGACGTAACAAATGTTTTTAGATAAACAAATTTTACTACTCACCAGAAGTCACCATATCAAGATATTTCATTTTGTTGAGCACATCATACGTAATTTTTCCATTACACTCCTCAAATGCAACATCAATTTCCTCTCGCAGTTTATTCTGTACATCCGGATTAATAGCTAGTTCATATCCCATAAAACATAATAAATTTGATGATGATTCGAAGCCAGCAAAAAAGAATATCAACGCTTGTGCGGTAATATCAGTATCAGTAATCTCCTTGCCGTGAATCTTCTCATGTTTTCCAACATAAGATTCCTCAACGGTTGCAAAACCGGTTTCTTTGCTGTTTTCCGACTCTTCTTCATACTTTAATTGGCCTTTGCGTGCTTCCATTAGCAAATGGATCATATCTGGACGAAATATTTTATGCTCTTCTCTGTATTTCATCGTTTCTGAGACTAGTTTTGTGAAGAAAGTAGCGACATCCTTGGGAATGAATTGCAAACCTAAAACCTAAAGTAAAATATTATAGATTAAGATCTCTCCTATTACAAGACCCCTAGCAGCACTCTTAGTACAAAACATATTATAACATAACAGATAGATTAATTATGTAATGTAGAGTGGATAATATAAATCAGAAAGAACGCTAAACTCGTTTATAGCTTTGGTTTTTTATAGCATGTGTAAAAATTATTATATATATATATATATATATATATATATATATATATATATATATATATATATATTTATATCTATATATATATATATATATATATATATAGATATATAATAATTTTCTTATGAAGACCGAAATGATCGGATTATAGCATTTAGATCACATTTTAGTATCGAAATAAATACAATTTTGACATTGTAAAATAATTTGAGGAGTATTTAAAATCCTTTCATATTTAGTCACATAATGAGGTATAATTTGTTAATTGAATTCGTTTATTGAGGACACAGTATAGAAAATTGCAAGACGACTTTCGATTGAACGATAATCATATATCAAAAATAACAATTAATAAAATTTTAAATATTTTAAGTATTTAGAAATCTTTAATATCTTAGCTTAATAATGAGGTAAAATTTGTTTTATTAAATGCATAGTAGAAAATTTACAAGAAAACTTTAGAATTTGATGTACTCACATTTAAAAAAAATATGTTGAAAGAATTATTTTTTTGAGGATCTTTTATAATATTTTAGTTTCATACTGAGGTATAAAATATTTATTTTTCTTGATTACTAAAGGTACAATGAAGAAAATGAGAATCAAGATGTTTTTCTACTATAGCAGATATTACTTAAATAGAAAATCATAATAACTCAAAATTTGTGTATTTATGTCTTAGCCTCATAAGAAGGTAGAATTGTTACTTCAAGTAAAAGGATTCATATTATATCGACACTTTCCATAACGCGCTAACGTAATCTGTAAAATTTCTATCATACCTATTTCACTAAAAAATTACGAATAGTGACTATTACTAATTTTACTGAAAACTTACTCTAGAAAGCGATGGACACATCAAAAGAAATGATAACTTGATATATTTCCAAAACCCACTAAAATCACTGAACTGCTGTCCTATTCTATAAAATTCATTCTGATCGTTCTCCAACGAATTGCAGGTCACCCCACATGCGCACGAGGCTATTACATCATTGGTGTATTTTCTGGCCACATCTTTCAGTTCTATATGAATGATTTTCGATGTATCTTTACGAAAATACTCTGAAAATTGCTCGGCGCACTTGATCATTAAATTGAACATAGCCTTCATTTTGCTGCTTGTAAATGCTGGACTGAGGGTGGCTCTCATATGACGCCATTTTTCACCTATAAAAGGAATATACGTTATTATTATTGCATTGACTTATCATCCCCTACATGTTTAGTCCTATGAGAGATTGCTACAGATGGTCGGCGTTACGATAATTTGAGATACTAACTTAGCACATTACTGCAATATTAAAAGCTGTTGGGCATAGTTTGGTTGGTACTGAAATTATAGCTCAAGCAAAATCATATATACTCGCGAAACCAAAATTCTTTATTTATAATTTCAGGACCAACCAAACTATACCCATCTGCTAGTAATGCGGTCAGTATCTCATATTATCATAATGCTGATCATCGAGGGGATCATTAATAATAATATTAATATATTACTCAAGTGATGCTCAGAATTGTATAATTTATAAAACCGTTAATCAATTAAAATTACCCTTAAGCATAAGTAGATTATTATTCCACAGAGGATCTAGCCCTTCTGGTACAAACGAAAAATGATCTGTGAAGTAATCAAAATCCTTTATGGTCAATTGCTTTATTAGCTCCGGATCTCTAATGCATAATGATGGTGTCATAAATTGATAAAGTCCATGATATCTACAAATCAGTAAAGTGAATTAATAACTAGCTGTAAAATAATTTCAAAATCACCTCACACCCGTCACTTTATTGTACATATATTCAATAGTCTCAGTGAATGATTTAGTCCGTAGAACTTGACCGTAATTGTCCCCTAGGATCGGAATTTGCTTTCCTTGTATCACACCTTTGTTTGTCCAATAAGATTGGGATTTAAGTATTCTCCAAACGCACAGAGCTAGTACTAGTAATACTAGAGGAACCCACATTGTAACTGTAAAAATATATATATAAATTTCCAAAACCATTCCGGCGGGAAATAGAGAAGTTTAGGGGAGTTTCATCACCCGGCATTTGTCGTAACTTTACACAAACTATAAACATATTTCAGAAGTATGTTGGACTAAAAACAAATGAGACTATGAGGCTAACACATTACCTTCCCATGCTTTAAAAGAAGAACAGAGTTGTTTTGTTGAAAACGAGTGAAACGAAATCAAACCAAATAATATATATGATGTATTTTCTTAATAATTGAGTGGTCTAATCAATTTTCAGAGTAAATAAGATAATATCATCCGAGAAATTTTCAGAGTAAATAATATATATGATGATTTTGTTATTTCGATGATTTCGTTTCACTAGGTTTCGAGAACACAAGTGCGTGTTTCTCTTAAAGCATGGGAACGTAATGTTTAAGCAGTATAATGAGGTATAATTAGTTTATTTAGAGCGGTTATAAGGGTACAGTGGACCAAATACGATCTGTCCTCTTGGCGCAAATATTTAATAATGTAAACACTCGCATCCATAGAGCCACATGTGGCGCGCTAGTTTGTCGTCCCCTGTATTAATAATAGTAATTATAAATATATGAATATATATAGAAAAATTATTTCCTACTACATTTTACATTTATAAATATATACTTTAAAAAACATTATATAAAAATTATATACAAAGTACAGAACATATTCCTGTAATTTGTAGAAAATCATATGGACTAGTTGTGATTGAACAAGTGTTTAATCTATTTTTAAACTTATCCATGAATAACAAAATATAATAGCATACTTGTAATAAGTATATATTTTTAATGAAGCTATAAAATAGCAAATTTTACAAATACCATTCCTGCACCTTAGATCATCAGATGCAAAATTGACTTATCTACTGTAATAAGGGCCACGGAATATATTTTACGAGAACAAATTAAAAGTTATTCGGCATAACAAGTCAAACAATTTAAATTAGTAAACAAAAGTTGTCCCGAAATTTGTTTAACACGTGTGCACAATCTATGACATTATTGGATAAATTCGTTATATAATATTATTGCTATAATACATAGGATACGACGTGAATATAAAAACTATGTCGCCTGCCGCACCTACTGGCGAGTGTAAACTGCCGCCGCTTGTTTATAAAATAATTGTATACACTAGAATCCTTGATAGCTAACGACAAACGTACTTATTCCGGTCATGCTATAAAAACAATAAAGGAAATATGGAATTATCAGCTTGGAACAGTTTTGAAATAGCGAGCAAGCTGATGTGAGTTTTATCAATTTTGAATAGCTGTGCTAATATTACGTTCTTTGATAAACGCATAACATTATTTTAACGAATTAACCTTCATTTTATAATATTGTAAAGGTTAAATTAAGTATTCATAACACACTTATGTTATTGTTATTTAAGCAAAATATGGTTTCTGAGAGATATAATTGAAATCAATAATATAGTGAAGTTATAATAACTATTAGCGTTAATTGAGTATTTATATATTTCAATCAACGCTATCGAACAGAAGTGTTTAAAACGAACGGAAATGTCATCTTGCAATTTTGACTGTGCTCTTAATAATTAGAGTAAATAAATAAATTGTACCTCATAATGAGGCAGAATCATTAGGAAGTTGCAACAACTCTTTGAAATTAGTTATATTGTGTGTATTAGGATTTGTTTTTAAATAATAATATTTGTAATAAAATAAGTTACGTTGCAATTATCATGAGGTTGAAACCTTACATAATTATAACTATTCTTCGAAATGTTTAATTGTGATTATTTGATTTATTTTGATTTTATATATAATTGCAATAACGTATGTTATATTAAAATTTTCTTGATTGTGTAATAGTCGGACTAAATAAACACGTAATACCTCTTCTATTTTCTATTATTCTTCCCTCTCGGGGATCAACACGTTGTCGTAGTGCGAGGTCTCAGTACTTATCATGATTCTGAGAGTAATGCCAACGGAAAAACACTTCTGGTAGGGTCACTAATGCTGGTAATATCGAAGGTGAAAAGGAAGGAAGGAACTTAATCTGCAACCGTAGCGTCTGCACCCAGAATAGGCGCACTGGCCACTATTTTGTCTAAGGGTCGAGACAGTAGCCCTAATGGCGGAGGAACCATGGAAAAGATCAATGGCATAACGATAGGGAAACCACTGTATTAAAGGCTCCCAAGGGTACCACTAGTATCATCCACTTAGCTTCAATATTCAATGCATATGTTTCGGAGTTATTATACCTATCCGTTTTCTGGGGGGAGGGTATTAAATGAAGACAAGACAATACAAAAGAGATTCGAACAAAAATACAAGATAATTTAACGAAATTAATCCTATTTTACGTGAGATGTGTTAAATTAAAATGTGTATCAATTTATTATATAAAATTAGTTTACATATTGTACTTTTGTTTAATCTCAAAATATGTGTTTTGCCGAAGGGCGGAAGACGACGGGCTATTAAGATTTTCGTTTTCTTTTGTAAATAGTGGAGAAATGTATATGTCTAAATCTTAATAAATTAAGTAATTAAACAGAAGAACAACGGGACTGTCACAGAAAAGTTTAATATAAACGGATATCAGGAGTATGATGCTCCCCACGGACACCCACGGGCAACAGGGAAAGGAGACCAAAACCCAGGATAGGTAATGACCAACTGGATCATGAGCGAATCTGGGAAGATCACACCAGAACACGAAACCACAAGTACGCAATGTGCCAAGAGAAAAGCCACCTCACAATCAGGACAGCCGGAGGAAAAACAGCAGCGACTGAGAAAAAAAGAATGGGCGGGGCCCAAAATGATCGTAACGAGACAATTGGTAACGCCCTATTGGCACTCAAATATAATATAAAATATGGTCTTCCGACTTAAGAAGAGAAGGGTAATGCCGCGGAACCCAGAAAGTTGCGTGAACGTAACGGAGAAAATTATCACGTACTCTCGAACGAGAAAACTAAACTCCTTAGGCTACAGGTGGAGGCCGTAAAGGCTGATAAAAGGAAGATAAATAATTGGAGGAAAAATGAGGGAGTGCCCCGAAGAACACACGGGGGCACCTCACCAGATAAACACCATTACGGAGACAGTGGCAGAAGTCGATTATAGGATCAGGGATGCATTCCATGCCCAAAACTCCCATGAAGAAGCCGAATTAACGTTAGATATGAGGAATGGCGGTTGGCCACCTTCTAAAAGGTCCGAATCGTTAAATTGGAGGAAGCCAGACCCTGTCTGGATATTGCGGTAGCCCGGCTAATTCTTAACTGGAAGATCTATCACCAGGGGGAAAGAAAGGCAGGATCCTGCACGAACTGGCAGTCCAAATCACAAATGGAGGGGATGTTACGATTATCATTCGATTGACCGAACTGAGACTATGAACAGACCAGCCACAAAAGATAAAGTGGATCACCTTCTAGTTGACCTCCAACTGCTGATCACTGTACGGATGACTGAGGGAACTGGCCGAAGAGGAAGGTATCAACCAAATCCGCTTACAGCTAGAAGCGATACCAACGTTGGAAGGATGCAAAGTACTTGAACATCGATTCTCTTGGAAGCCCATCCATGTTACCCTTAGGGAATAAAACAAAGAGACGCCACTCCCGGTGCAGAGACAGATTACAGACCCCACCCCGACGACCAAACCGAGGGCGAATAGGGAAGAAACAATACTAGACAAACCCGTAGTTGGACAAATATACGTGGAGCTAGTAAAAGTGGTCAAGGAGACGGATCACATAGAAGTGTGACAAGTGTGACATGGTGATTGACAAACGGGAGAACGAACAGCTGTGAATCAAAGTGGAAGGTATCAGTGAAAAGGTGAACGCCCTATGCGGAGCAATAACCGACAAGGCTGCATGGGCGGAAGCAAGGGTGAGACGGCCAGGTGTTACCCTGCACATCCGGCGTATGGACAAGGAGGAGATCGACGATGCGATCCAGAAGGCGACCCCAAGATCGAAAGAGACATATACGGTGGGGAAGAAGTGGGCCAGAACGGCACCCAGGTGGTCACGGTGACCACCACGGAACGGGGACGGTGACGACCAAAAGGCTCAGGATTGAGCTGGTACTATGAAAAGCGACGCGACGCGATGACATATCCTATATCTGTGGCCGCTGCTGGCTTGACGGGCATCGGGCCAATACGTGTACTGGCGAAGATAGACGATTAGTCTCGTCTGTGATGCGGCGAAGCTGGCCACCAGGTGAGACAGTGCCAGAGAGACACACTGTTTTGCGCAATCTGTGCGTTGGAGGGGCATGCAGCCGGAAGCCAACGCTGCCCCATTAAAAGGAAAGCCCTGGAAGAGGTCAAAAAGAGGGAGGCCAGCGGAGGAACATATAGACATGTACTGAGTAATTTCCATTTAATCAAATAGCTTGTAAAAAATACACATTTAAAGTACTGTACATTAATTAATCTTAAATTATGAACCTGTCGCGCAATTCAAATCGCACGGATTCTCTCAGAGAAAGTTGAAACTACATGTAAGCATTTCAAACATTAGACTGTATGAAGTTACATTCTCTTGTAACCTACTTTCCTGACAGTAGTAGTTGCCTGTAATTTAATATATATATATATATATATATATATATATATATATATATATATATATTGTACAGATCTTTCTTCTTTAAAATAATACCTCATTTATAATTTTATTCCAACTTCACTACGCTTGCTACCATAAGACTACTTTTTCCGTTAATATCGCCCGTCGATGGAACGCTCTTAACTTACTAGGATAGTGGGATTATTAAATATTTTGTCTCAGATCTGTTTCACCAATGGTTCGTGCGAGTGCGAGTGACGTCAAATAAAATATCAAAAATAAATATTTTTTTTATGATGATGTACTTGGACTAGTACTTACATATGTCACAACAATACAATATAAATGATATATTATCTAGGAGGGCTATATAAGTAGAAATTATAAATAAATTTATCTTCTAGGTTTACATAAATGCATGACTATTCTCAGACTAGGTCATGTACGTGATATAAGTCGGCCATGATTTAGAGAAAATAGATTTTGGCGTAATGAGTAGTTAATAGTAGTTAATAATTTTGTTTTTCATAAAATCCTAGGATGATTAAGGAGTTAGGATTAAAAAAAAATACAGTGTTATATTCATGATTTTTTTTTAAAGTAACAAAGGGAGCTTTTCCTTCTCCCTTTCAGGACACCCTGCATGCATTTTTGCACTATATAAAAACATTATTCTCTTTTAATTAATATACAAAATTATATATATATATACAACAATGTAGTGACTATTTTTTAATTCAATTATAGAGAGTGCCATAATTTAATTAAATTTAAATGTTATATTACTAAAGTACTTATAAATTTGTAATTAAATGTATTCCTCAAATAAAAGACTAGGGTGTATAAAGAAGAGATAACTGTATCCTGTGATTGCAGTAAATGCACTTAGGTTCGGTAGTATGAAGGTCAGTTAGGTGTAGTCCATGATTACTTACAGATAATTCTCATATAGATGTACAAATTATTGTTTACTTTGTACTTATAGCCTTATATACCTCCGTTTATAAATAGCAACGTCACTTTATTTGTCAATGTTGTTAAAGGTATCGTTTGAATCGTGGATTAAAAATTGACTAATTTTTATAAAATGTATCTGCTTTTATGCAAGTCGTATGTTGGGATTTCATTCTACCATGTACATCTATTTAAATATGGCAACGTCGATTTATATGTAAAAGTTGTCTAGAGCGACATTTGTTTGCAAATTTACTTAGAAGTTATGATTAAATTTTAAATTAATCTGTTTTTATACAACGCAGCTTAAGCCCTCCTTTTTAAACCAACCCAAATACCATTCTTCGATTTCAAATTGAATCCACCTGTTTCCAACTTCATAGGAATATCGGTTTTTTCAGTAACAACAATCTCGTAATAACTGAGCAAATAGAAGTACAGCACTTTGGTCTCCAATAGCGCAAATCTGGACCCAATACAATTCCTAGGTCCCATTCCAAACGGCAAATAAGTACCCTGTCGTATATTCTTCTTGTTTTCATCACTGAATCGTTCTGGATCGAATCGATGTGGATCGGGAAAATGTTCCGGGTCGTAATGTAATGCCCAAATGGGTATGAATAATAAACTATCTTTTTCCATATGGACAGGAACTTCTCCTCTATTTACAGGCTCTATGGTATACGGAGCAACACATACTCGATCATTTGCAAGAATACCAGGCCACTTACGAAGCGATTCTAAAAATATTTTGTCATATACAAATATGGTGACAATGACACAGTAAAATCCTAAAATATATATTAGATAACAGGACCAAAAAAGAAATACACTAGTTATAGATAGACGCGATTTTTAACTAAATTTCGCATCAAACAAATTAAAGTAAATGTAAAAGATTAATAACGCCTGATTTGTATTGTATAACTAGGTAAAATGGCCGCAGTTCGACGGGGATGATTGTAATTTAAAAATAGAAAAATCCTAACTTTAAATATAATGAAGAAATACATTTTTAATTGTAAAAAAGAAAAACTTTACTTAAGACATTTCTATTAGTTCAATACAATTCAGAAATTGAATGGTTTTGGCGTCTACTACGTGGTAATTCATTTTCAATAAAGGAGATGAATGAAATTTATTTAATACACTTTACACATTAAATAATGAATAAAAAATATTTTAAAAAACTATTCTGAACTGAGAGCACTGATAAATAAAAAACATAAATGACAGGCCGGTCGCCTTCAAAACATTGTCTTATAAATAAATGTTTGTAGATAAACAAATTTTACAACTCACCAGAAGTCACCATGTCAAGATATTTCATTTTGTTGAGTTCATCATACGTAATTTTTCCATTACACTCCTCAAATGCATCATCAATTTCCTCTCGCAGTTTATTCTGTACATCCGGATTAATGGCTAGTTCATATCCCATAAAACATAATAAATTTGATGATGATTCAAAACCAGCGAAAAAGAATATTAACGCTTGTGCGGTCATATCAGTATCAGTAATCTCCTTGTTGTGAATCTTCTCATGCTTTCCAACATAAGATTCCTCAACGGTTGCAAAACCGGTTTCTTTGCTGTTTTCCGACTCTTCTTCATACTTTAATTGGCCTTTGCGTGCTTCCATTAGCAAATGGATCATATCTGGTCGGAATATTTTATGCTCTTCTCTGTATTTCATCGTTTCTGAGACTAGTTTTGTGAAGAAAGTAGCGACATCCTTGGGAATGAATTGTAAACCTAAAACCTAAAGTAAAATATTATAAGTTAAGATCTCTCCTAATTACAAGAACCCTAGCAGCACCATTAGTACATAATATAACATAACAGATAGATCAACTATGTATATAAATCAGATTCTTTCTGGACATATATATGTCGGCGCTGGATTACAATAATCGTTTTCAAGCAATAACAGGAAGTCCGATTTTAAGGAATGTGACTTGAGATCTTACCCTCAATGGGGGTCTGGGCAGAAGCAGTTGACATAGCGCGTCGGTATGGAAATACCGAGCGTTGGCGTTAGCCGGGACTGCTTTCTCAAGATAATTATTAGTTATTGTACAATCAGTGCTTTAAGTTAGTTACTCAGTTGTTAATAAAAGTTAGTTGATTGTGGCGAAGGACTTATTATTTATTGTGCATTGAATAATATCCTCCAAAGAGCAAGCCCTGGATTACCGGACCAAGTACCTGACCATAGTAATTGTTATTAGTAATAAAATATCAAGATATGTGATATATTATGATATCTTATTAAAACATCGCCCTGCGTATACTATACACTCTCTCCGACATATATATATATATATATATATATACAGTAGAGAAAATTGAAAGATGACTTTCGATTGAACGATACTCATATATCAAAAATAATAATAATTAAAAGTTTTAATTATATTTTAATGACTATTTAAAATTCTTTATTATCTTAGCTTAATAATGAGGTATAATTTGTTTATTTGACTTATGAAATGCATAGTAAAGAAAATTACAAGATGACTTTCGATTTTGATGTACTCATATTTAAATAAATAGTTAAATGATATTCAAGATGATTTACCACTATAACAGATATTACATATATAGAAAATCATAATAAAATAAATTTTCAAACTAATAAAAACAAAAAGTTCGAAGTGTATTCATATCCTAGCCTCACAAGAAGGTAGACTTGTTAGTTCAATTAAAATGATTGAAATTATATTGACACTTTCCATGAGGCGCTAACGTAATCTGTTAAATTTCTGTCATATCCATTTCACTAAAATATTACGAATAATGACTAATACTAATTTTAATTGAAAACTTACTCTAGAAAGCGATGGACACATCAAAAGAAATGATAACTTAATATTTTTCCAAAACCCACTAAAATCACTAAACTGCTGTCCCATCCTATAGAATTCATTCTCACTGTTCTCCAATGAATTGCAGGTCACCCCAAAAGCGCACGAGGCTATTACATCATTGGTGTATTTGCTGACCACGTCTTTCAGTTCTATATGAATGATTTTCGATGTATCTTTACGAAAATACTCAGAAAATTGCTCGGCGCACTCGATCATTAAATTGAACATAGCCTTCATTTTGCTGCTTGTAAATGCTGGACTGAGCGTGGCTCTCATATGACGCCATTGTTCACCTATAAAATGAATATAAGTTATTATAATTGCATTGATTTATCATACCCTACATGTTTAGCCTTATGAGAGATTGCTACAGATATCAGCAATATGATAATTTGAGATACAAACCTAGCACGTTACTGCAATATTAAAAGCTGTTGGACATACTTTGATATATATATATATATATATATATATATATATATATATATACTCGCGAAAAAAATTGTTTATCTATACTTTTAGGACCAACCAAACTATATCCAACAGCTTGTACTGCGGTCAGTATCTCATATTATCACAATGCTGATCATCGAGGGGACCATATTACTTAAGTGAAGCTCAGAATTGTATAATCTATAAAACTGTTAATCAATTAAAATTACCCTTAAGCATAAGTAGATTATTACTCCATAGAGGATCTAGCCCTTCCGGTACAAACGAAAAATGATCCGTGAAGTAATCAAAATCCTTTATGGACAATTGCTTTATTAGCTCCGGATCTCTAACACATAATGACGGTATCATGAATTGGTAAAGTCCATGATATCTACAAATCAGTGTATTAATAAATGGCTGTAAAATAATTTCAAAATCACCTCACACCCGTCACTTTATTGTACATATATTCAATAGTCTCAGTGAATGTTTTAGTCCGTAGAACTTGACCGTAATTGTCCCCTAGGATGGGGATTTGCTTTCCTTGTATCACACCTTTGTTTGTCCAATAAGATTGGGATTTCAGTATTTTCCAAACGCACAGAGCTAGTACTAGTAATACTAGAGGAACCCACATTGTAACTGTAACAATATAAATAAACTTCTAAGGCCATTCCGGCAGGAAATAGAGAAGTTCAGGGGAGTTTAATCACTCGGTATTTGTCGTAACTTCAAACAAATTGTAAACAATTTCTTAATGATTGAGTGGTCCAAGCAATTTTCATTGTAAATAAGTAACACGTTCTGTCATCTTGGTGCAAATATTTAATAATTCACAACATGTGGTTTGCGAGTTTGTCGCCCCTGTACTAATAATAGTAATTATAAATATATGAATATATATAGTAAAATTATTTTCTACTAAGCATTTTACATTTATAAATAAATACTTTAACAAACATTATATACAAATTATATACAAATAAAGTACAGAACATATCTTGTAATTTGTAGAAAATCATATGGACTAGTTCTGATTGAAACAAGTGTTTCATATGTTTTTAAACTTATCCACGAATAACAGAAAATAATAGAATAATTGTACCGAGCATATATAATTAAGAACGCTATAAAAAGCAAATGATGTTACAAATACTGTTCATGCATTTTAGATAATCTAATGCAAAATTGATTTATCTAATAAATAATGAAATGTTTATCTATTTTTAAACTTATCCATGAATAACAAAAAATTATAGCATACTTGTGATAAGTATATATTATGAATTAAGCAATAAAATAGCAAATGTTACAAATACCATTCTTGCACCTTAGATGATCATCTACTGTAATAAAGGCCACGACATTTATTTTATGAGAAAAAATTAAAAGTTATTCGGCATAACAAGTCGAAACAGTGTTTAAATTAGTAAACAAAAGTTGTTGATATTTTTTTAACAAGTGTGCACTATCTAGGATATTATTGGTTAAATTCGTTATATAATATAATTGCTAATAAAATACGACATGAATATGAAAACTATGTTATAAATATAGAACAATTTTTGTAAGAACCTCACCTCAACTAATTTGTCGCCTGCCGCACCTACTGGCGAGTGTAAACTGCCGCCTCTTGTTTATAAAATAATGGTATACACTCGAATACTTGATAGCTAACGACGGACGTACTTGTCCCGGTCATTCTATAAAAACACTTAACGAAATATGGAATTATCAGCTTGGAACAGTTTTTAGATAGCGAGCAAGCTGATGTGAGTTTTATCAATTTTTACTGTATATAGCTGTTTATAAATCTGTACCCCTAGCAAATAATAATAGCTGTGCTAATATTACGTTGTTTGATAAATGCATAACATTATTTACACGAATTTAACCTTGATTTTATAATATTTTAAAGGTTTAATTAAGTATTCATAACATACTTATGTTATTGTTATTTAAGCAAAATATGGTTTCTGAGAGATATAATTGAAATCAATAATAATAGTGAAGGTATAATAACTATTAGTGTTGATTGAAGCATTAATATATTTCAACGCTATTAGTATGATTAAATATAATGATGCAATACAAGAATATATCGAACAGAAGTTGTTAAAACAAACGCAAATGTCATCTTGCAATTTTGACAGTGCTCTTAATAATTAGAATAAATAAATAAATTGTACCTCATAATATGGCAAAACAGTAGGAAGTTTCAAAGAGTTGTTGCAATTAGTTATATTGTGTGTATTGGAATTTATTTTTAAATAAAACTTATTGGTAATAAAATAAGTTATGTTGCAATTATCTTCACTGTGCCCTTAATAATCATGAGGTTGAAACATTACATAATTATAACTATTCTTCGAAATTGTTTAATTATGATTATTTGATTTATTGTGATTTTAAATATAATGGCAATAACGTGTGTTATATTAACATTGTCTTCATTGTGTAATAATCGGACTAAATAAACACGTAATACCTCATTATGAGCCTGAAACAGAGGATAATTACGACTATTCTTCCCTCTCGGGGATCAACTCGTTGTCGTAGTGCGAGGTCTCAGTACTTCATTATCCTGAGAGCAATGCGAACGGAGAAACACTTCTGGTAGGGTCACTAATGCTGGTAATATCGAAGGTGAAAAGGGAGTTAATCCGCAACCGCAGCGTCTGCACGCAGAATAGGCACACTGGGCACTCTTTTGTCTAATGGCCGAGACAGTAGCCCTAATGGCGGAGGAACCATCGAAAAGGTCAATGGCACAACGATAGGGGAACCACTGTATTAAAGGCTCCCAAGGGTACCCCTAGTATTATCCACATAGCTCAATATTCAATGCATAAATAAGTTTCGCAGTAATGATACCGATCGGTTCTCTGGGGGGGAGGGTATTAAATGAAGACAAGATAATACAAAAGATAGACAAACAGAAATACAAGATAATTTAACTAAATTAATCCTAGTTTACGTTAGATGTGTTTTCATATAATTTGTGTCAATTTATTATATAAAATTACTTTGCATATTGTAATTTTGTTTCATCTCAAAATATGTATCTTGCCGAAGGGCGGAAGACGACGGGCTATTAAGATTTTATTTTTCCTTTGTAAATAGTAGAGAAATCTATGGATACTGTGTAAATCTTAATAAATTAAGTAATTAAACAGATGAACAACGAGACTGCCAAAATGAAGATAACAGGGAACATCAGAATGCCTTTCGTTTATCACTCTGGGCTGGTACAAGCTTATTGTTTTTTGTTCTATTTGCCCCTTCCGATGCGCATAATTCTACCTCGGCCCTTACAACCGGCGGCGCACGACCGCAAGACCTGAGCGATACTGTACGCCACGGGGGCGACTAGCAATGATAAACCATGCTAAACGAAAGCGCCTCAGAAGCATGCTTGAAGTAGGCAAAATACACAATGCCATAACATATAGAAGAGTATGTCACATGAAAGTGTAATATAGACGGATACCAGGTGTATTATGCTCCCCCCGGGCACCCAAGGGAAACAGGGAAAGAGACCAAAATCCTGGTGAGGCAATGACCAACTGGATCATTAGCGAATCTGGGGAGCCACAACTGCGCATTCTGCCAAGAGAAAAGCCATTTCACCGCCATAACAGACGGAGGAAAAACAGTAACGACTAAGAAGAAAATAATGGGCAGGGCCCAAAATGACCTTACCGAGACAACTTATAACGCCCTCATCTAAGTTTCAAACAATAGAGACATGGTCTTCCGACTTACGGATACGGCGGGGAACACACACACGACATCCCATATGAAGAGAAGGCTGATGCCGCGGCCCTCAGAAAGTTGTACGAAAACTCCAAGGCTACAGGTGGAGGCCCTCAAGGTTGGTAAAAGGAAGACATGCAAATAACTGGAGGACAAATGAGGGAGTGCCTCGAAGGACATGCGAGGACACCTCGCCAGATGAACACCAATACGGAGATAGTCACATAAGTCGTTCATAGGATCAAGGATGCATTCCATGCCCAAAACCCCTACGATGAAGCCGTAGTAACGTTAGCTATGACGACTGGCGGTTGGCAACCTTCCAGAAGGTCCGAATCGTTAAAGGGGAAGAAGCCCGCCCTGCCCGAACATTGCGGGAGCCCGGCTGATAGTAGCAACTGGAAGAGCTATCACCAAGGGGAAGAAAGGCAGGCTCGTATACGAACTGGCAGTCCAAACCACAAATAGAGGGGACGTCACGACTATCACTCGAGTGACTGAACTATAACAGATCAGCTACAAAGGACAAAGTGAATCACCTTCTAGTTAACTTGCAACTGCTGATCACTGTACGAGTAAGTCAAACGACTGAAGGAACTGGTCGAAGTGGAAACCAAATTGAGCTAGAAACTATACTAATGTTGAAAGGATGTAAAGTACTTCAACATCGATTCTCTGGGTCGCCCATCCATGTTACCCTTAAGGAATAAAACGATGAGACTCCAGTCCCGGTGTAGAGACTGTATACAGACCCCACCCCGACGACCAAACCGAGGGCAAATAGGGAAGAAACAATACTAGTAAGAGTGGTCAGGGAGACGGATCACAAAGAAAGTAACATGGAGATTGATAAAAGGGAGAACGAACAGCTGCGAATTAAAGTGAAAGGCATCGGTGAAAAGGCGAACGCCCTCTTCCGAGTAATAACCGACAAGGCTGCAGGGGCGGAAGCAAAGGTGTTACCCTGCACATCCGGGGTATGGACAAGGAGGAGTTTGAGGATGCTATCCGGCGACCCCAAAATCAAAAGAGACGGTGGGGAAGCCCAAACCGGGCTGGCACGGCACCCAGGTGGTCACGGTGACCTCCACGGAACGGGGACGGTGACTCTTACGACCAAAGGGCTCAAGATTGGGCTAGAGCTATGTCTGTGTCCGCTGCTGGCTCGAACAGCATCGGGCCGATACGTGTACTGACGAAGATAGACGAAACCTATGCTTGAGATACGACGAAGCTGGACACCAGGCGAGACAATAGCCCTAGAAGAAGCCTAAAAGAGGGAGGCGAGCGGAGGAGGCTAACCTAGCCCACAATGACCCCACCGATCTTCACAGTACAGGCCAACGTCCGGAGGGCCGACTTGAGCACGACAAGCTGCAGTAATAAGAAGCTTGACTGCTCGTGGGTGATAGATGTGACCATGGAGGACGGCGCCATCAAGTGAAAAGGCAAATCATGTCCCATGGGCAAAGGCTAGGGGAGTAACACTGATCGCATGTTACACATAGATATCACCCTGACCACCATGTGGATTATGGGCAGGATGCAGGATGGTGTGACCTATACGAAGAAGTACTGACCGACCACCACTACATTGCATACGGCATACTACCTGGTGAGGTGGACGGTCAGCTCCAACCCCAGGGTCACGCTAATCCTCAAATTAGGAGCCGCGGACACAGACCTCCTGAATAAGATGGTGAGGGTCAATGAAAACTATTAGGGGACTACCGCAGACCAAACTTAAATCAACGCCTACAACAGACAACAACTGTCTAAGAAAGGCCTAGTCGTCGTGCCAAAAGGTAGCGGAGAAATGAACGGAAGTGAACAAACCTAGAAAAAAAAGCAACGAGCTAAAGCCAGTGAAGAGCCGAATGAACAACTCCGGGGGGAGTACAAGGAAAGACGTAAAGAATACCGCCGGGCGATAGAAAGGAGTCAGCCAGATAACTGGCAAACACTGTGTAAGGAGGTCGAGGATGACCCGTGGGGCCTTCTCTACGAAGTCGTTATGAAGATGATTGAAGCCCGCCTGTCGGGACCGGATGCCTCGAGTCCCGCCAAACACCAATGACAGCCCATAGGAGGAAGAAATTAACGACCCATAAGCTAGCGCGACACTAGTAACACTACACTGGCGCGAGGAGGAGGTACTCCTGACGATAAACAGTCTACCTGATAGGAAGGCCCTGGGACCTGATAACCTCCTGAACGAGCTCATCAATACAGTAGCATTAGAGATAGCGCCGACAATCCAGGCAATTGCAAAAAAGTGCCAGGAGGAATGGGCGCTCGAGACTCGTGCGGATCCCCGGGGAATGGAGGACGGACATCAGCTTTGCCATTGCCGTTGCCAAACTGAGGTCGCCCTGTGCTTCTACTAAACGTTGGAAGACCGAATGAGTCGAAGAGGAGGCTGCTGACGATGGTGCAACGAGGACAGCCAGGAACACAAAGAGGCTAAGAAGAGCGCTGCGTGGCAGTGCCATACGGATGACTGGGGCCTATGGGATTATATCGACCGACGTAGCGGAAGTACTGGTGGCGACGACCCCCTGAGAAGCTCGTGGAGGAGAAAGCGAATATATAAGCGTCAATTCAAGAAGGAGAGACCCCAAACCTGCGAAGGGGGAGGCAGGGCAAAAGACACTGGACAAGTGGCAACGACTTTGGGAGACTAGCCCCCATACGACCTAGACTCTTGCTCTTGCCCACGACTTTTTGTACATCCTTCTCACCTATTCCACCCCTCCCGTTTCCATCGCTAACCTTTCCATACACTCCACAAGTCTATCCCTAGATACTGAGTCATATGCTGCTTTCAGATACACAAACACCGCATACATTCTCCCTTTGTACTCCAGAACCATTCTCGCTAGCGTAAAAATCTGATCCCTTTCTTAACCCACCCTCGCTTGCCGGCAGCAACCCTTTTCGATCCACTTTACTCTCCTATACTTAGAAAGAATATTCAGAAAGCAATCTCTGAAAATATTAAGGGGATTGTAGTAAATGGCGAAGTCATAAATAATTTGCGATATGCCTGCAAGTAAGTAAATTTACAGTGCTTGCTCAATAGTGTCACTGAGTGTTGTGCTGAAGCGGGTCTCGATCAGAATATTAAGAGAAGGTTCTAATAATAACAGTATAATAAAACAGCTGATATAATGGTCAGAGGTGAGAGAATGGAACAGGTTAATAAGATCAAGTACCTCGCATGTCCAATAAATAACGCAGGAGATAATCAAACGGAAATCAGGTCACGAATAGAGTATACTCGCACAGTATTCAAGAACATTATCATGTTTTGATGCAGCAAATACTGCTTTCGAGATTGCACTTTCTAAGCTGTTGAGTATAAACCTATAAACTACAAACAACAATGAAATAAAGCGGCACGAGTCGTTCGAAATGAGGAGAATTCTGAAAGTATTATGGATCATAACATATACAATGTAGACATACTGAACCTTAACTGTCTAAATAAAAACACAACAATCCTATGCATCATTAAACGTTGAAAGTTTTATTAGAATATTTCGAATATGTTGTGAGAGGCGTCAAGTGCAGGCTACTACAGAATATCATTCACGGTAAAAAGTACACTCTATAGACTTGCAATAAACCAAGTTCGATTAGCGGTGACGGTAGCTAAAGTTCTATGAGGACATGGTACTGTCGGTTTTGGACAACGGCAACTATCAACGAAAACAAGTTTTAAAATATTCAAAAATGCTATTAATATCGGAAAGTTCAACGAACAATAGCTCAAGCGGGTAAAATACAGAATGTCACTAAGAAATATATAAACTCAGTGTGGTTATAATGGAGATCAGCGAAATGCGATAGCCGGGTGTAGGTTACTGTATGATAAAGGACTAGATTCTACTGGTGACAAACCAGATGAAGAAATGGAAGAATTCTACTGTTCAATAGCAGAGGCACTCATTAAAACAATATTTATGGGTGACCCAAATTAAATTCCAAAATTAGGAATAAGTTGACCAATTTTCCTGGTATTCGTGTTTTATGTGTCTCGGCCGCTTCTTGCATTTTTGTATGTTAAGAGGTCGTGCCTTCTTT
The DNA here is from genome assembly GCA_963942505.1 of Lordithon lunulatus. Classification (NCBI taxonomy): domain Eukaryota; kingdom Metazoa; phylum Arthropoda; class Insecta; order Coleoptera; family Staphylinidae; genus Lordithon; species Lordithon lunulatus. Next base: position 18,698,579 of record OZ012673.1, read on the forward strand.
TAATTCTTCACGTTTGCGGTTCATCCATTTGTCTTTAGTCTTGCAGGTTTCTCGTCTGAATTCAATTTGTATTGTTGTACTCTGATATATTTGTCTGTTTAAATTTCCTTCTATTATCCATCAACATTAAGCTGTAGTCTTCCATACATGATTTTACATTACGCCTTTTGATCTGTCCTTGCGAGGCGTTTCTCCTGTTTCCTTCATGACTTGTTTGAATACTTCTAGTACCTTTTCGGTTTCTTGTGTTTCTTCTGTCTCCCCAGGTATAAACCGTATAAACTCTGGGTGGCCTGTTCTTTTATGTTTTCGTCTTTCAGTTTACTGATGTCCTGTCGTAAAGTTTGAGTTCTTGGCATTACCCTTTTCAGTTATAGTCTGAATTTTCCAATTAGAGGATTATGATCTAATTGTATATTCGCTCCAGGATATATTTTCTTGGATAAGCAGCTGTTTCGAAATCTTGTGTTGATTAATATACAATCTAGTTGATTCCGAATCGTGGTTGGTCCGTTCGTTGGTGCTGCCCATGTGTGCAATATCTTACTTGGTAGTTTTCTTCTTTCTCTTTCCTATGCCTAATTAATCCCCCATTACAATTGTAAATTTGTTTATGTGTACTGATGTCTTTACATAGCAAAGTTGGCGGGGCCGAGCGGCGCACGACCTTCTGCACGCATCTGTCGGCGCATATTGCCCCAAAATCGTCGTAACCAAAATCGTCGCCTACCGATGACTGGCAGAGGGCAGGTTCCCACAGTGATAGGGGACTAGGGCGAAGTTGGTGCGGGATCAGAAACAATAACGCCCTGGGGAAAGGGAAACCCATCTCAGATCCGGCAGCATGTAGGCCCTTGTGCCTTCTAGGCGGCCTGGCCAAAGTCGTCGATCGACTTATAGCATACAGGCTAACCGAGATGACCGAGGAAGCTGACGGATTATCGCCTTCATAATATGGATTCCGCAAAGGGTGCTCCACTACCGACACAACAATCATAGAGGAGTGCAACAGCAACAGGGGTTAGTTGTATAATTTTTGTATATAACCACTCGAGATATTGTGTGAATTCATCCTCACTAGCTGAGCTACACTGATGAGATCTAATATGATCGAAAGCTAGATATGTAGATTGCTAAGAGGTGGATACACACTTATATATGTGGAACATTACATACGACAGAGCCCTAAGACTAGTAATGCCTACGAGAGTGACCACCATTGCCTTTGCAGGCGACATGGCAGTTCTTGGGACCGGGAAAGTCATGCTGAAGCTAAAACACACCATGGAGGAAGTGGTACGATGCATGGTTAATTGGATGGCGGCTCACTAACTCGTCCTGGCGGCCGCAAAAATAGAGGCTGCCCTACTAACGACCAATAGTCAGCAACACAACGTAACCTATTAGCGGAGTATTGCGGTTCAGGTCGGGAATAGCCTACGCTATCTAGGTACCGTTGTTGAGGCAAACACCAACCACGCCGCACAGGTGCTAGAGGCGACAAGGGGAGCAGGCAAAACGGAGGCAGCCATCGCTCGACTCCTGAACAACACCGGAGGGCCGGAGTAGGAGACTACTGGCTATGGCAGCGAGCAGCAAGCTCCTATAAGCAGCTCCGGTATGGGGAGGTGTAGTGGTGACCGAAAGAAGCGGGGCATCGTGAAAACAGAGGCGTGGAGTCGACTCCATGGACCAATGGCAGGAACGATGGATAAGCAGTACGAAAACGGAATGGACCGGAAGGGTTGTACCAGATGTCAAACGGTGGGCAGATAGAAACTATTACAACCTAGACCACTTGTCGAACCATCTCCTCACCGGGCACGGGACCATTCACACTTTCCTGGCGAGGATAGGGAAAGCTGGTACCGACAACTGTGTCTACTGCCTAAGAGGAGGCGACGACGTGGAACACACTCTCGAGACATGCACCCATTGGACGGAGGCACGCGAGGAACTGGAGGCCAAACTACGGACCAGTGACCTGGTTCGCGGAAACCTTACTGCGCAGGAAATTCCAAGACGACCTTAACCGCATCCCGCAGTAAGTCAACCTCACTCACCCCGACCTAATTTGACACCCGTGCGACTCAGAACACGAAGGAATCAGGATCGATTGCAAAAACAGAACGGGGCTTAACGACACTACGAACCGGATATTGCTACCCTGGTCCACACAAGTACACACTGCTAAGGGGCCAGTGACGCGGCCGATAGCAAGGCAAGCGAGGGAGCTTAGTATGCCTCTGAGGCGGTTAGGCTCTACTCGTGGGGAGGGTGATATTTAGTCGGTAGGCACCCGGTATAGATCGATACCGAGTGAATCCGACACTGTGCCAGGCGCGCAATGCGTCGGTTCGTATTTAGAAGATTCACCTACACACGAGTACAAACAAAAAGGTTTTTTAGTGAGTTGTACATTTCTTCGAACACTTCTTACTCCCGTCTGTGGTGCATATACTTAGATCATATTACATCAGATGGGTCAAGTATTTTTTTGTGATTGAATCTTTCCGATACTGGGATAAAGTTTGCTCTAGGCTAGCCATGTATTCGCAATGGGTAAAGCCTACTCCATTCTGATGTTGTATTTCGCCATCAGAATAAAAGTTCTTTGTTTATTTATGGTGTATTATCCTTATCCTGTCCATCGCAACTCCATCTCCATTTTCTGTGTAGCTTTTTCTGTATTGATATAGAATTCTTACATTCCATGTACCTATCTTAATTTCTGACCCGGGAATTCGTAGCAATATCTGAGCATTGAAGATCTGTCGGGGACTGAGGCCCATATTTCTTTTCGTTTCTGCAATGATTTATTGTTCTTGGAGGTTTAATATGTGATCGTTCTCAGTTGTCTTCCACACCGCAGTGATATAACCTGTTCCTGTTACAGCTTCGCGTTTATGTGTCCATATTTGAGCCATATCTGAGAAAGAGGTAATCCTCGGTGTCCTCTGGATAGTTCTGGATAGTTGGCTGGAGGGTAACATAGCTACAGACTTCGGCCTCAAAATGGGCCCATTGCGAAACCTCCCTTATGGCCACTCACTCGTCCCACCAGTCAATTTTGCGTACGAGCCGTCAAACTCTGGCGGGTGAGGAGTTGCCAATGCTGGTCATACTAGACCAGCACTCCCCTAGTATTAGATGCCTAGTGTTTACTAGAGCTGGGCAGAGGCACATTACGTGCTCTGCTGTTTCTAGTTCTTCATTGCACCCTCTAAGGCAGGCCGTGGATGCCATTTTACAGGGTTGCCTAATTGCCACCTTTGATTGCTTGCAGCCCGGCGTTTTTCGCCATCTTACCTTGTGAAGAGCATGTGCCCTATGCTCTATTATTTTTTTCAGAGTATCTGCAGAAATTTTTATCCTTAATATTCCGTTCAGCTTAAATTTGAACACACTTTAGTATTCCTGTTAATTCAGCTTGGAAGACTGAAGTGAGTCTTCCAAGTGGTGCACTTATCTTGAGATCGAGTTCTGGTGAGAATATTCCATAGCTCGTCTTAGTTTTGGATCCATCAGTATACATGGTTATGTTGGCGCCTTGTGGGATACCATCCATTGTGATGATGGTCTGAAAATGTTTGACAAAACTGTATTTGGGTAGAATTCTGTCGCACTTACCTTCTATGAGGGGGTCTAGTTTGATAGCTTCTCTCAGTATGCTCCTGTGTCCAATGATTCTACCTTTATCATGCCACAGGTTGAGAAAAGATAGCCTTAATGCTGTTTTTACTGCAGTCTCCCTTATAAGAAGGTCGAGTGGTTGTAGACATAACAGTGCTTCAAGAGCTGCTGTGGGTGTTGTTCTCATAGCGCCGGTGATGGCAAGACACGCCATCCGCTGGATGTGTGATAGCTTTGAGATTGTTGTGACTTGTTTGGTTTTCGACCACCAGACTATTGTACCATATGCGATAGTTAGTCTTATGATCGCGGTATATATCCATTGGGTGATCTTGGGAGACAGGCCCCATGTTTTACCAACCGCCCTGCGGTATTGCCAAAATGAGATGCAGGCTTTTTCCAGCTCGGTGTCCTCGATATAGTGTTCATGCACCTGCTGCCCAGCATTAGGTTTCGCCAGATCTGGATACCCTCAGTTTGTTTAACCTGTAGATCAATGAATTTGCCCGAGTTGTGGCGCTAGGCGTCAAAAGTGAGAGCTGTGTATCATCATGTGGGTGTCATCATGTGTCTATGACATTTGACCGATTCGTAAAAAGGTACTACCTCTGCAGCAAGACCCCATACACCATATACTTATTATTGTAAGTCTAAATTAATAATTAATGTCTTACATCTTACAGTTCAGATTATAAAAGGGCTGGTAAATGAATCGTGGATGTGGCATGCATTCAATTTATAATCATAAACACCATTTTATATAGTAAATGAATAACCTGTTTGATATTTACATTACATAACACAAACACTAATAACACCGCATTTTTCACATAGTATTCATTAGTAAATTAAAGTTCTAGGTCAAATAAATTACATCAGTTCGTCTGCTCAAGATAATTAAATTCTACGGCCTTGTAATTCAATACGTAACACAATAACCCCATAAATAATAGTAGAAAAGTTGGGATGCACAATGTATCCTAGAATTTAAATATGTAAAAATATATATATAATTTTTTTCATGTAAAATAGAATTTTAGAGTTTTTTTATAGTTTAGTTTTTTGTTTGTTTCATTATATAAATAGTTTATTGCCAAAACTGGTTACAGAGAACCGACCTTTCTTAATGTTTAAGTATGGGATATATTTGATCTCTTATATAAGTATAGATTTATAGTACTCAACGGTTGTACTAAAAGTATCACGCGCACGCGCAGGCGAATTTTTCAACCGTATTTCGCCTAAATATCTATCCCGAACACAACGTTCCGCAAGAAATTAATATTAATATTAATATTATTTAGGTTTAAAAGGATTAAGTTCAATAGCGTTAGTGTGACGCGTTTACACAGCAAATTATGCATAGGAAAAATAATAAAGTGTATATGCTGAGATAAAATAAATAAGAAATAAAAAAATAAGGAATCAATTTCAGAGTATTATTTATTTAAATGTGTAAACTAAGTGAACATTCTTAAAATAACTTCAGCTCTGGGGCTTTCCACTGGTAAAGGGTAAAGCTCAGAGGAGTGTAATCACCCAGTATTTACCTATACTTGCAGAAAATCCTTTGCAAACTGTGAAAGGTGATTCGCAAAATTTCGCCAACAGCGGGGTTTGAACTCTCGCACCCCAATGCGCATTACGAGACGAATATTCTTATTTTGTTAGCATAAATTATTAAAAATAATCATTACTAACACTGGTTTGTTCGGTATTATTTCTTATTTTATTACCCATCTTAAGGTCGTTTTAGACAAGACAATTTCTTGACACAAAAGTTAGTCAAGATGCGAGACAATCTAAATCATCTCGTATCATACAGCAAATTATTTGAAATATTGAATTGGATGGTAGATCGAATGGAAAAATATAACACGTTCTATTTGTCAATGATAAATTGCATGGGAGGAGGATATATGAATTTATTTCTTGAACAAATTTTGAGGTAAGAAATTGTCTTGTCTAAAACGACCTTTACACACAAAAAAAATATTATTTTAAACAAAACTAAATTCATAACCCCTCGTTTATTCCCAGAAAAATATTATTTTTGTTCATTTATATACGCTGTACATTTCCTTTAATTAACTATTAATAAAACTAAGGGTGTTTGCATTTGTGTTGATCATTAGGTTTAATTGGTGCATGTTTTTTTATAAATTAATACATAGAGTCATCTAAGTAAAAATTAAAATTAAATATGTACCAATTAAACCTAATTATCAAATCAAATACAAACACTACAATCATCCTCCTATCATATACAAACAAACCATTTCAATTGCAATCACCAAGATACAATTTTAAATTTGTTTATAAACATGGCATCCAACTACGTAATATTTTTATTTGGATTCAAGGATGCTGTATCTATTTGGTACCGTTGGTGTAGGAGATTATTGAGGGGGGCACTAAATTGAATCTGCTCAACAGACAATATCAAAGGGCAACAGTCTGTGATTAATTATAAGAGCAACATGTTGTGGTTTCTCGTTGCGGTGCTACTTGTAGCGTTATTTTATTGGAAAATTATAAAACCGCACTCGTATTGGACGGATAGAGGTGTGAAACAGGGCAAACAGACAATCCTTCTGGGCGACAATGCTGGTACTGTCTTCAAAACGCAATCGTTTGCTGAGATGATTGATTATTGTTACAAAAAGTTTCCAGAAGAAAGGTAAATCATTAGTTAAAGTTATAATCGCACAATAATTGGCCAATTTAAAATATTGTAGTAGTTATTTAATGCTCTAAATTTTGCACTAACTTTAAGAAATAGATAAGTATGTATTGTATTAATGTTAAATTGAAAAGGAAATAAAGGCAGTTTATTATTAATATTATTATTATAGGCATGTTAGGAAAGTTCTGATAATAGATTTTACAAATACTAACTCCTATTAGTACGGTTTAGTTTTAAACTCGCAATCGTTTGATAATATGTCCTTTATTTATAGATAACGATGGTTTTTAGACTATATTGTCTGATAAGCGTGAATTACATTGTACTAGATTCTTCAAGTAACTTGAATGTAGCGCGCTTGTCTGTCATAGCAGATGAATAATTAAAATTAGTAACTAGCTCAAGTTTCTTGACGAATAGTAAAATGTAATTCAAGACTTACGTATACTTTAAAAAAATAATAAACAATTTTAGTCTGAATTCTGAGCACCTATTTTTCATTTTATAATAACGTATTTGATTATCAAATTCAAAACTATCATTCGTTATAAAAAGGTATTTTTAGAGCTGTGGGCTAACACAACCATTCATGTTCAAATAAAATATAATTGCAATGAAAATAATTACGATTACGTTATAATCATAAAATATTCTTGTTACACTGACTTGCCTAGGTGGTTACTTCCTTCGCAGATAGTCTCTCGTATTAAAAAAAATAGTAAACATAGCCCAAGCAGCACAGCAATATTGCTCAATTTTACTCATTGTTGCATAATATTGAGTACCTTGTTTTCATATTGGTAAGATTGTTTCATACTATTGTTCTTATATTGCTCAATCTTGAATTAGCTATATAAGTTTACACATTATGATACAAATCGATAATAATGATTAAATTAATATAGGTTTAATTTATTCCTGAATGTCTAAATCAAAAACAATAATATCCATCTGAAATATAGTCCCGAAAAGAAAATAAAATCTTGAATTATTATTATAAATATAATATAATGATGCGAAAAATTGTTGGTAATATTACTAGAATATTGTGGCAATGTAATTACAATATTACTGCATTTCATTAAATACAGCGTGTGCAAATATTTAAATATATTAATCGTTTAATAATAATGTTTTGGATTGAATCAATTATTATATTTTGAACTTAATTTCCCGCCAGTTCAATACTCGCAGCCAATTTTATTTATTTATCATTTAACCAATATTGCGAGACACTATTGACCCAATATTAGGTAGTATGACCTAAGAAATATTGCCCACAATATTGTTTGCTATAATGCCCCAATATTGGTTCGAAGGATTCTATTATTCCGAAATAGTATTCATTGTTGGCCAAATATTGTTATAATCTTGCTCAATATTGCTCTATTATTGCCATATATTTTAGTCTCAGTTTAAATTTTTATGTTATAATTTGTTATAATGCAAATCCAATAGTATGCAATATATTATCAATATTAAGAGGCAATTACTATAATTATAAAATCGAACGAACCAATATTGAGCAATATTGCTGTGCTACGTGAGAATTTAATTAATTGTAAAACTAAATCACATTTTATCCTGCCACACAGGTATTCTGGTGTATACCAAATATTAAAGCCCACTTTGTTACTGCGTGATCTAGACCTAATTAGGCAAATCACTATCAAAGACTTTGATCACTTTACCGATCACATGGCGTTTATACCGGAGGGTGGCGATCCATTATGGACACAAAATCTTTTCGCCTTAAAAGGTAATCCAGTTCAATATATATATATATATATATATATATATATATATATATATATATATAAATATATATATATATAAGCTTACTTTACTGTTTTGTAATTGTAGGCGAACGATGGAGGCATATGCGTGCTACACTTAGTCCAGCTTTTACCAGTCACAAAATGAAAGCCATGTTCTGCTTAATGTCTGAATGCGCCGCACAATTCACCGAACACTTTGCGAAACAGAAGGAAGATGTTCTAACTATCGAATTAAAAGATATCTTCACGCGGTATACAAATGATGTAATTGCTACATGTGCGTTTGGTGTAAAATGCGATTCGCTGCGGGATAGGGAAAATGAGTTTTATGTTATGGGAAAACAGGCTACGGATTTTACAGGTTTTTGGAAGAATATCATGATGATGACTTATTTTATTATTCCAAAACTAGCAAAGGTAAGATTATTTGTTCAGCATGAATTGAAAGTTAAAAAATGTAAACGTAGACCTCCAGATGAAATTTGTATTTCTGTATTTATGAATCAAATAAACAAAATTGATTATAGCGTTCGATCAATGTTGGTGACGTTTACGTATAAAGTAATATTTACTACAGCCCGTAAACGAGAGGATATGGCTTATCTTAAGAGATGCGAGGTCGATCATAGTACAAATTGTACTGAATTTATTCTGTTATTGTTCGTTTCCACGATATGGAAACATTCGATAAATTGATATTTTCGTTTTTTTTTCGTTTGAATTGAGAACTAAGATATTTAAGCATATGTAACTTAGACATTTTGTATGGTGAATCCAAATCTGCTACCATACTTGCAATGATATCTAAGATGGCGGAGAAAGAGCAACCATTAGTGTTTTTATGGTCGCCACATTGAATTTATACATTTTGTAATTCAGCTTTTTTTCTGATTACGATGATTTAATTTTAAATTTTGTCCCAAATTCTAAATTACTCATTACGGGTAGAGTGCTTTGGAAATAAAATGAAAATTAGTACGTCTTATGAAGCAAACAAAAGAAATATTGACAGTTTAATTGGAGTGTTGCTCTTTCTTAGAATTTAACCAAGTGAAGAACATATGTTTTTTCATTGTATTAAACAATTAGAGCAACATATCATGTACGGGTGTCATATTGTAATACGACAAATAAAGGAGAAAACAAAAACGAGGTTAATAGGACTGCTATCATGAGCTTTCGAAAAAGCTTTTGACAGCCATCTCACGTCATACAACTGCTACTAAAGAGGTCGATACCACTTGATAATCAAAACCGTAGAATTCGTCTAGGAGAACAACACATTTGAAGCGAAACTCTAAATCCCATCAAAGCCGGAACAGGTATAAGACATTTTGAGCCCATTGTGATATAATATGGTAATGGATGAGATGATTGCAAGAGTAAACAACAAGATGGACCAACAAGAACTGAAAATATTCTGCTGTACTGACGACTCAACTCTAATCATTCAATTAGAAGACAACATGCAGAGGATGATACATGAGTTAAATAAGGCGGCCAAAGGGAACAATATGAAAATATCTGCCAAAAAGACCAAATGCGGCCAGAACCGACAAGATGTAAACTCAAGCTGGATGGCGACATTATCCTCATTTAAGCTATTTTCGTTTATCACTGAGTGCTGTTCCGGGCGTATTGGCTCTAGTTCTATTTGTCGTGCAAGCCGCTTCCGATGAACACAATTCTGCCTCGTCCCGGCCCACGACCGCAAAACTCACGTCACGAGGCGACTAGTAATGTTAAACTAAAGCACCTTTAGTTACTTAGATGTTCCGATCTCTAGCTATGCATATCTCTTTCAAAAATTCCGTATACAAACCACAAGAACCTACCAAGTATCTGGCTGTCTCAAGAACTCACTATTGCGCAACAAACATATCGCAAAACAGGTTAGAGGGTGAATATAAAATGCCGTCCAATGTATAACCAGACACTATCCGAACATACAGTTGTCCGTCCTTCCAATGTGTTTGTTCAGTTCTTCTCTTCTTTGGGGTTGATATCTGGGACACCATATGCCTTTCTTAAATCGTCGTTTTGACTAGATCTTGTAATGTCTTGCCGTCCCATCCTAGAATCTTCAATTCAGTGGTCTGCATTATAGACCACTGAATTCAAGATTCTAGGATGGGACGGCAAGATATGAGGTCAGTTAAATTAGGATTTTTTTGCGCATTTTTGTACTGATCAGTAAGCTAAAAAGAAATTTCTTCTATCATTGTTAGTGTTCATGATATTGAAAAAATACGATAAATTGTCATTATCTTCTTTTTAAATTTAAAAAATCAAGATATATCTATACATTTCTAACCAAGATATTAATGGGGTGCTTTATAGGAGAAATTCAAATCTGATACCAGGCCTGCAATGCAACGGCGTAGGAACAGACATAATCTTTTGAGTTGTTTGTCTGATTATGATGATATATTATATACGATTTAATTTTATTATTTTTTTCCCATTTCATTTTATTGTGATTGGGAGAGTTGACAGGTGTATAGACAGCTCCGATATTTTTCCGAAATATAGCGGCGTATCGAGTTGAAATATACACGAGAGGTGAAAACAGCGACAAGAAACAGTGATACAAAAGGAAAGTTAAAAAGTCGAGAGAAAGAGCGGTAAGTGAAAGTAAATAAAATAGAGGGTAGAGGTTATTTGCACGAGGGGTCGACCCGTAAATAACCTCTGGCGCCGATAAAGGTGAGGAGTATATTGGGCTCCATATAGCGACGACAACAAAGGCAAGAATAGTAAATAAAAATAGCGCCAGGGCCAATGAATAAAAATAAAAGAGGTAGAGAAACGGATAGCGAGGACAAAGACATACAAAATCAGAAAGAAACCGTTAGAAAAAACAAAAAAATACTGAGATCACCAGCATCACAAAGAAGATTAGAAGAAACAGAAAAAAATTGCAACGGTGAAACGAACATTGACAAAGATACAATGGAAGAACTAGAACAAATGATTATAGAACTAATGAGGAAGATGGAAGAAAACATGTCACAAATAAAACAGGATATAAAAGAGATGAAGTCCGAAATTAACAATAAGGAAGAAACATGGAAAGAAGAAAAGAGAACATTGGAAGTCAGAATATAAAAACTAGAAAATAAAGCAGAATTTGAAGAGAAGGGAAGAAGAAAAAATAACATAGCAATAAGAGGTCTAGACAAGATAGATAACATAGAAGAGGTAAGAGCACTCATCAAAGAGAAACTGGAAGTGGAGACAGGGGTTAACAAAATACAAAAAATAAACACAGGCCCAGAACGAAATATAATAATAGTGGAAATCCCAAGCTGGGAAGAAAAACAAAAAATAATGAAAGCAAAATATAAACTGAGAAATACAACGATATATATAGACGATGATCTAACGGAAGAGGAGAGAAAAATACAAAGAGAAATAAGAAACATAGCAACATTGGAAAAAGAAAAAGGAAAACACGTAAAAATAGGATATAGAAAGATAATAGTAGACAATGAAATATACATATGGGATAAAAGGGAGAAAGGAGTCGTAGCCAAAGCTAATGGGGTGAAAGTAACCAATCCAAAAAACTACTAGCCAAAGAGAAAACGGACGGAAGCAAAAATAAAAAGAATACAGCGAGGAAAAGGACAACGAACATAAGAAAGAAGAACAAACACATAATAAATGGAAAAGAAAAGAGTACAGTAAAAAAAAGAAAACTATGGAAAATTGGGACTTGGAATATCAGGAGTATAAATGGAAAGAAAAAAGAGCTGGAAGAAGAATTTGAGAAAGCTGAACTAGACTTCTTAGTGGTAACAGAAACAAAAAAGAAGGGAAAGGGAGAGTACAAAATGGACAAGGAACATATATTCATATATAGCGGTGTAGATAACAATCGGAGAGCCGCAGCAGGGGTAGGATGTATAGTGCATAAAAAACTGAAATCGAATATATATAAATGGGATGCAATTACGGAGAGGATTTTGACCGTCGAAGTTAGAGTTCAAAGAAATGGCTACCATAAAACTATCATAGCAGTGTATGGACCAAACGAAGATGATACTGCGTGCAACAAAGAAACATTCTGGGAGCAGCTCAACGAAACAACAGAAAAAGCCAAAGGAGAAGTGTACGTGGCGGAAGACTTCAACATCAGAATTGGCAACGAAGCAAAAGATAATGACGCGATGAGAGGAAGATATGGAGAAGGCGTACTCAAGGAAAATGGTAAGAAAATGCTAGATTATTGTAGAATGAATAACCTAGTAATAACGAATACACTATTCAAACACAAGGACATACACAAATACACCAGGGAAGTGATAAGCAGGAACGAAAAATCTATAATAGACTATGTACTAGCAGAACAAGGGAAAAGGAGCAAAATAATAGACACAAGAGTAAAGAGAAGTTACGAAATTGGAAGTGACCTCTATAAAAAAAGCAGAGACCAAATAAGCAATAAACTACAACAAGATAAGAACATACAAACTAAGGGAAAAAGAAATAGCAAAAATCTATAAAGAGAAACTAGAGGAGAAATTAGTAAAGGACAACTATAGACAAGAAGTAGAAGAAATGTGGAATAAATTAAGAAAAATATACTGGAGACAGCACAAGAGACATGTGGAACAAAGCAAAACACAAACAAGAAGCAGCAGACAGCCTGGTGGTCGCAGGACATAAGAGAGAAAATAAAGGAAAAGAAAAAAGCATGGCAAATATATCTAAATGACAAAAATAGTAAAAACTACGAAGAATACAGTTTAAAGAGGAAAATAGTAAAAGATAAGGTCAGAATAGCAAAGAGCAGGGAATGGGAAAAGTTCGGAGAGACAATGGAGAAAAATGCAAAGGAAAACCAAAAATTATTCTATAAAACACTAAAACTAAACAGAAAAGAAAAAGGACAAGAAGTAACTTATATACAAGACAATCAAGGAATATTGCTGAAGGACAACGAAAAAATACTGGAAAGATGGAAAGAATATTTTGAAGACTTACTATCACAAAATGGTGGACATGAACAGAAGACAAGAGACGAGATCGACTGGGAAGCAGATATAGAGACTATCAAGGAAAAAGAAATACTAGAGATAATAAGAGAAATGAAAATAGGGAAAGCACCAGGACAAGACCAGATCACAGCGGAAATGATTAAGCATATGGGACCTGCAGGTAACGAAATACTACTGAAATTAATAAACGGAATATGGAGGACGAATAAAATACCTAAAGATTGGCAAGTATCGTTAATCGTACCGATACACAAGAAAGGCGATAAGACAAAATGTTCAAACTATAGGGGTATAACACTCATAAGCATAGGTATGAAGATCTTAGAAAAAACAATTAACAAAAGAATATTAGCAAAAATAGAGCAGACGCTAAAAGAATCGCAATGTGGATTTAGGAAAGGAAGATCCACACAGGACAACATTTTCACGATAAAACAAATCACAGAAAAAAGAATTGCAAATAATAAAAACACATACCTAGGATTCATCGACCTGGAAAAAGCATTCGACACGATACCAAGAAATAAATTATGGAAAATCCTGGAAGAGAGAGGTGTAGAAAGAAAGACAGTCGAATTAATACAAAACATATACAACAACAACACTAATGCAATAATACACAAGGGACAAACATCAAGAACATTTCAGACAACCACAGGACTAAGACAAGGAGGCGGGCTCAGTGCTACATTATTTAACATATACATGGATGAAATAATGAAGAGCATGAAACCAGAAACCAAAAAAGCAAACATAGGGTACAAAAACATGCAAGTTGTAAAAATATCGGAAGGAGCATTCGCTGATGATGTAGTGATAGCAGAAAATGGAGGTAATCTTCAGCACAACCTTAGTGTATGGAACAGATACTTAGAAAAGTATAATATGAAAATGAATTATAACAAAACAAAAGTGATGGTAATAGGAAACCGGCAAGAACAAATAAATATAAAGATAGAATAACACACAATAGAACAAGTAGAAGAATTCAAATACGGGGAGTAGCACTGACAGAAGAAGGAAAAATGGAAGGCGAACTTAGTAACAGAATATACAACACAGCTAAAACATACCACGCATCGAGCAATATACTGATCAACAAGAAAGAGATCAGCAGAAGGACAAAAATAAATATATATAAAAGCATATATAGACCTATACTGACATCAACGAAGAGGGACAAAAGTAGAATACAGGCAATGGAAATGAAATATCTCAGAGGAGTAAAACAAGTTACGAGAAGAGACAGAATAAGAAATGATGACATCAGAGAAGAACTGGGAATTGAAGCTGTAGATAAGTATATAGAAAAGAAACAACTAAACTGGTGGGGTCATTTAATTAGGATGGACAAAAAGAATCAAACAAAACAGGTATGGGAAGCAAGAACTGAAAATAAAAGAAGAAGAGGTAGACCAAGAAAAGAGTGGGACAACATAGTAGAGGTCATAATAATCAAGAAAGGAAAAACAGTCAAGCAAGCAAGAGAACTGGCGAAGAACAGAAAGGAGTGGAAGGAATTTACAAATGTATAAACAACAGTAATTGTAAATTATAATGTTAATAATGTTAATGTAATAGCCTACACCGAAAGGTAAAAGGCAATTGAGAATATATTTTTTTCCCAGAAGATTTGAATTATTATTTTATGGACAGGTATACCAAACGGTAAAAAGTCTTATGGATTAATATAAAATGTTCCAAATTATATTTCCCGGACTAGGTTCTAGATAATCCTCAGGTAGCACTGCTTTTCGAACTCGAAAAAGAACAGGCGATGCGACCCTGCCCATGCAAGCCATGGTTCTCTCATCTCCTTGTATCGGAGGGAACCACGTTTCGACGTTCAATCCTAATATATACCTATCTCTCCTACATCCATACCCCACCCATCTTCCAACCCGTCTAGTCAGCGTGGAAGAATTTGACTTTAACACCCAACATGGGTTCCTTAATACTAAAACTAAATAAGATATATACTATTACGATTATACAAGCGAGATCTCCACACTTATGGTCGAAAAACGGGTAGGTATATTGTATTTGCCGCCTTAATAATTATTTTTGAGTTGGTTGTGGTAAGAACCTCTTCTTACGTATAAATGTTAGCGCATGCGGGTGATGTATTGCTAGTGTCCATGAGAGTGAAGAGATCTAAGAGCGAATGGGAAGGTACCGTGATAAGAGTAGGTGGATAGTTGATGTGGAAAAACCTCAAATAGTAGTCAAGCGAAAGTGAATTGTTTTAAGTATTTAGGTTTGTGGTTATTTTTTTGACTAGAGTAGGGGATTTGGGAAATACGTGGAGTGCAAGCAACGGCGAGAATGGCTTGGCCGATAGCGAAGAGAAATAGGAAAAGTGGTGGGAGGTAATATAGAAATAGCATGTAAGATCTGCGATGCATGCGTGAATCATATACTGTTGTACGTAGTAGAAGTGTAGGGAATACGGTAGTAGGGTGTCATTGAAATGGAATAGGGCTCGTTGCGGAAGAGTCTGCTAGAACTGGATATATCAACATCTTTGACGATTCCCATGCAGGTAACAGGAGTGTTATGAAGTTCGAGGAAAGACTATAGGAATTTGGGGAAGAGAGATTGGTGCTGGAGGTGTGTATTAGATATAGGAGTAGGGCAGGAAACGCGTGGAGGAAGAATTGAGGCAGGATGTATAAACGATTGGATATGTCTGACGTGTGGGTCGATGAGACGCTGAGGGTACTGGGAACTATAGGAACTAAGGCCATGGGGAGAATGAGGGATGTTGGGTGGTAAGAATGACAGGACGGATTGAATGAGAGATCGTACACTCCGGGGTATGTTGAGTGCCAAGTGCGAGGAAAGCTCAGGATAATCAGGTTAGGGTGAAGGAAGGAGGATAAAAAGATAGAGGAAGGGAATAAGGGATGCTGGTTAGCAAGAATGATAGGACATAATGAATGAGGGATTGCACAAGAGTGGTAAGTACGAGGTACACCCCGGGCTAGATTAGGTTAGGTTGTAGGAAGCGAGATGTGGATGGGAAGTGACAGGGAGAAAAGTATGGATGGGACAAGACCACACCGCGTGCATTCTGTGTAGTAACGGGAGTAACATCTGGTGACACCTGGTCAACGAGGGAGACGGAGTGGGTGGGGAATATCAGAAATGCAAGAGACCGGTTAAGAGGATGACAAAGACGATGAAGTCTGCATAGGACTGGCGTGAAAAAGGAAGTTAATGATAGAAAGTAGAGGGTAGAGAAGGTTAATGTAAAAAAAGGAGGGACATAAGACAGTATATTAGATTATTTTTGTATATTGTATTATATTGATGTGGTTATATATGGTTATTCCAAATAAAGGTCATTTTTTATTTACGTTATAATCAATTTTGTTTATTTCGTAAATGGAGCTTAAAATTAAATGTACAAAATAATTTATCTAGTAACAACAATAATGTTTACTTTTATTGTTTTGCATAACTTCTACAAAATGTTTTCAGGCGGTGGGTGCAAAGATGTTTGACAAACATGTAGCAGACTTTTTCACTAAACTAGTGATGGACACTGTAAAAACTCGCGAAGAACAAAACATAGTAAGACCCGACATGATCCATTTGCTAATGGAAGCTCGAAAAGGCCAGTTGAATTACGAGGAAACCCACAGTTCATCTAACGAAACCGGTTTTGCGACCGTAGAAGAATCCGACATCGGAAAATCTAAGAAAACCTACCACATGGAAATTACAGATGTTGACATGACAGCACAGGCTCTTATATTCTTCTTTGCGGGTTTTGATTCCGTTTCTACTTTAATGAGTTTCATGGGATATGAGCTGGCTGTCAATCCTGATATTCAGGAGAGGCTTCGTCAGGAAATTAAGGATACTTTAAGAGAATATGATGGGAAAGTTACTTATGAAGGATTGAACAAAATGCAGTATTTGGATATGATAACTGCTGGTAATGTTTTATATAATTTATAGTACACTATTATCACATAATAGTGTCAGAAATATATCCTTAAAGATTCCCAGAATTTAATAATGTACACACATTTAGGTTATGCACGTTTCTGTATATTTCATTGCTATATAATGAAAAAGTAATCCTCCGAAAATGATACAACCCGTACGTGGAAATACTATAGAAACCAATTTTATTTTGATAATTAACGAATTGTTAATTGCGATACGCAGAGCTAGTATTCGGGGCTGTCCCGGAAAATCCAGGACGAATGGTGTTGTCATAGTGTATTCTCGGATAGGGTCAGCGGTGTACGCACCTGTATACGTACAGGGTGAACTAAAAATATAAAATGGGGGCTATAATATATATGGTCATCTCATTCCAGTATACAAGGAGATAAACAATAATAGAAACCCATTATAAATTAATTTTAGTTTTCATTATCTACCCTCTAGCATTACCACTACATAGTATTGAGCAATACTAAATTAGTTCTAGTCGTAGTTAGATAGTACTTGTAG
Source organism: Lordithon lunulatus (assembly GCA_963942505.1). Classification (NCBI taxonomy): domain Eukaryota; kingdom Metazoa; phylum Arthropoda; class Insecta; order Coleoptera; family Staphylinidae; genus Lordithon; species Lordithon lunulatus. The sequence goes on from OZ012673.1 coordinate 18,716,149, forward strand.
CTAATTGATGTGATTTTCTTTAGAGACATTGCGGAAATGGCCTGGTGCCACCGTTGCTGACAGGGTCTGTATAGACTCATACACAATCCCACCAACACAACCGGGCGAAACAGCAGTGCACCTCAAAAAGGGCGATATTCTATGGTTACCCGTATATGGTATCCATCATGATCCGCAATACTATCCAGATCCGGAGAAGTTTATACCGGAGAGGTTTAGTGAGGAAAATAAGGCGGGAATTCAACCATATTCGTATCTTCCATTCGGTGTGGGCCCACGGAACTGCATCGGATCACGATTTGCATTATTGGAGGCGAAAACGGTGATATTCCATTTGCTATCACAATTCGAAATTGTTGTGACGGAAAAGTCGACGGTGCCGCTTAAGCTGTCCAAAGCGTCATTTGCGATGAATGCCGAGAAAGGATTTTGGTTTGGACTTAAAAAACGCGATCTGTAATTTATATTACTAGTGGCCGTTTGTAACAATAGCTGCATTTGCGGGAATGTGAATGTAATAGATTACGATTCGAGGATGAATGGTCGAGAATTTTTGGACTTCAGATGATCGTAAATTGTCTGCCATATAGGTTATAAGTAATATAATACGTATAATGTTATTTACACTTAACATGGTAGATTTTAAATGTGACAGCAATAATGGTTTTAGTTTACTTCTACTTCACTTTCTCACAATTCTAACGGAAAGTATAAAGTTTGAAACAGCACAATGTATTAATTTATTTTCTTGCATTACTCAGATTATAGCAACGAAATCGCTTAATATTATTTTTAATTTTAAGATTTAAGAATATAATTGTTATATGTTTGTATATTACTATGAAAGCAATATAAATACAATATATTTTATCTGATATTTAGAATTTTACAAATCGCCCTAGTATTATACTTTTGCTAAATACTTAAAAGATTTCCTTGTTTGGTATTCAAATACCTAAATACAGCATATATAAGTGTGAATGCACCTGTTAGCAATCTACTTATCTAGATTTCGATCTTGTTAGATCTCATCAGTGTACCTCAACTAGAGAGGATGAAACAAAAAACTTTTGAACATTTGAAATAAAGTAGCAAAAGTATATATAAAATTGAAGTAAATTTAATGCTTACAACTTTGTGTTTGACAATTTTGGTGAGAAACGGTCGTGGGACGCAATAGAAGCAAATATTTGACAAAAAGTAATGTCAAAAGATTTTTTGGCATCCGCTATCAGCCCCAGTGAGTTATGGACCTGTCCTTCCTGAGGGCATACTGCCGGTCGTGTAGGCCTTCGGCAGCATCGATGGCATCAGAAAGGCGATCTGCGATCAGTCTCTCGAAGGACTTTGCCAGCCCGTCCAAGAGACAAAGCGGGCGGTATGTAGCGGGGTCGTTCCGACGGTTTCCCGGGCTTTGGGATAAGATGATTGGTCGTCTTCCAACGCTTGGGGAAGATCAAGATTCATCTCCGTATGCATCTATTGGTGATGATTTATGGGGCATTTAAGTCGTCCTGCTGCGTGGCCTTCCATCTTACAGAGCGCACAGTACGGGGTTTCCCGCTAGCACTGTCGCGCCTGGTAACCTTCCTGCCAGCATTTGAGGCACAATCTGCTCCTGTCTTCTCCTGTCCACTCTCCCGCCTAGTGATCATCACCAGCCTGATCTTGAACATTGTTGAGGTAATTTCAGAGTAGTATTTATTTAAATGTGTAAACTAAGTGAACATTCTTAAAATAACTTCTATCTTTTTGCTATCAGCCCTAGTGGTTTCCGCTGGTAAACGGAAAAGCTCAGAGGAGTGTAATCACCCAGTATAGACATATACTTGACAGAAAACCTTTGCAAACTGTGACAGGCGAAATTTCGCCAAGAGCGGCTTTTCGAGACGAGACGAATATTATTATTTTGAGAGCATAAATTATTAAAAATAATCATTGCTAACACTGATTTGTTCGGTATTATTTCTTATTTTATTAAACCCATCTTACACAATAAAATTTAATATTATTTTAGACAAAACTAAATTCGTATCCCCTCGTTTATTCCCAGAAAAATATAATTTTTGTTCAATTATATACGCTGTACATTTCATTTAATTAACTATTAATAAAACTAAGGGTGTTTGCATTTGTGTTGATTATTAGGTTTAATTGGTGCATGTTTTTTTATAAATTATTACATGGAGTTATCTAAGTATCATATACAAACAAACCATTTCAATTGCAATTATCAAGATAACATTTTAAATTTGTTTATAAACATGGCATTCAACTACGTAATATTTTTATTTGGTTTCAAGGATACTGTATGTATTTGGAACCGTTGGTGTGGGAGATTATTGAGGTGGGGCACTTAATTGAATCTACTCAACGGACAATATCAAAGGCCAACAGTCTGTGATTAATTATACGAGCAACATGTTGTGGTTTCTCGTTGCGGTGCTACTTGTGGCGTTATTTTATTGGAAAATTATAAAACCGCATTCGTACTGGACGGATAGAGGTGTGAAACAGGGCAAACAGACAATCCTTCTGGGCGACAATGCTGGTACTGTCCTTAAAACCCAATCGTTTGCTGAGATGGTTGATTATTGTTACAAAAAGTTTCCAGAAGAAAGGTAATTCATTAGTTAAAGTTATAATCGCACTGATTGAGGGCTATCACCACAGTTTAATAAGAATATAGATACGTACGACAATAATTGGCCAATTTAAAATATCATTGAACGTACTAAATTATGAACTAACTTTAAGAAATAGATTATGTATGTATTGTATTAATGTTAAATTGAAAAGGAAATAAAGACAGTTTATTATTAATATCATTATTATAGTCATGTTAATAAACACATTATTTACTATCTTGGGATGACCATTAAGTCCTGAGAATAGATTTTACAAATACTAACTCCTATTAGAACGGTTTAGTTTTGAACTCGCAATGGTTTGATAATATGTCCTTTATTTATAGATAACGATGTTTTTTAAACAGCATTGTCTGATAAGCGTGAATTACATTGTACTAGATTCCTCAAGTAACTTGAACGTAGCGCGCTTGTCTGTCATAGCAGATGAATAAGTAAAATTAGTAACTAGCTCAAGTTTCTTGACGAATAATAAAATGTAATTCAAGACTTACGTATACTGTCAGTCTGAATTCTGAGCACGCATTTTTCATTTTAAAAAAACGAATGTGAATATCAAAATCAAAACTATCATTCTTTATAAAAGGCTATTGTGGGCTAACACAAGCATTCTTGTTCGCTAAAATATAATTGCAATGAAAAGAATTACGATTGCGTTATAATCTTAAAATATTCTTGTTACACTGACTTGCCAATGTGGTTACTTCCTTCGCAGATAGTCTCTCGTATTAAAAAAATAGCATGACTATGTATGCTACTTTTATAATACGAGAGACTATCTGCGAAGGAAGTACAAGCAGCACAGTAATATTGCCCAGCAAAATTGGGCAATATTACTGTGCTGCATAATATTGAGTACCTTGTTTTTATATTGGTAAGATTGTCTCATACTATTGTTCATATATTGCTAAATCTTGAATTAGCAATATAAGTTTACACATTATGATACAAATCTATAATGGTGATTAAATTAATATAGGTTTTATTTATTCCTGAATGTCTAAATCAAAAACAATAATATCCACCTGAAATATACTTCCGAAAAGAAAATCAAATGTTGAATTAATATTTTAAATATAATATTTTGAACTTAATTTCCCGCCAGTTCAATACTCGCAGTTTGCCAATTTTATTTATTTATCATTTAATCAATATTGCGAGACACTATTGACCCTATATTAAGTAGTATGCCCTAAGAAATAATGTCCACAATATTGTTTGCTACAATGCCCCACTATTGGTTGGAAGGATTCTATTATTCCGAAATAGTATTCATTGTTGGCCAAATATTGTTATCATCTTGCTTAATATTGCTCTATTATTGTCATATATTGTTATAATATTTCCCAATATTTTGAATATCAAAATTATTGTATTTGATTTGAATATCTAAGTCACATTTTAAATTTTTATATTATAATTTGTCGTAATGCAAATCCAATACTATGCAATATATTATCAATATTAAGAGGCTATAATTATAAAATCGAGCGAACCAATATTGAGCAATATTGCTGTGCTACGTGGGTATTAATTGTAAAACTAAATGAGATTTTATCCTGCCACACAGGTATTCTGGTGTATACCAAATATTAAAGCCCACTTTGTTACTGCGTGATCTAGACCTAATTAGGCAAATCACTATCAAAGACTTTGATCACTTTACCGATCACATGTCGTTTATACCGGAGGGTGGCGATCCATTATGGACACAAAATCTTTTCGCCTTAAAAGGTAATCCAGTTCAATATATATATATAAAAGCTAACTTTACTGTTTTGTAATTGTAGGCGAACGATGGAGGCATATGCGTGCTACACTTAGTCCAGCTTTTACCAGCCACAAAATGAAAGCCATGTTCTGCTTAATGTCTGACTGCGCCGCACAATTCACCGAACACTTTGCGAAACAGAAGGAAGATGTTCTAACTGTCGAATTAAAAGATATCTTCACACGGTATACAAATGATGTAATTGCTACATGTGCGTTTGGTGTAAAATGCGACTCGCTGCGGGATAGGGAAAATGAGTTTTATGTTATGGGAAAACAGGCTACGGATTTTACAGGTTTTTGGAAGAATATCATGATGATGACTTATTTTATTATTCCAAAACTAGCAAAGGTAAGATTAATTGTTTAGCATGAATTGAAAGTTAAAAAATGTAAACGCTATCGCCTGCAATAGTAGACCTCCAGATTAAATTTGTATTTATAAATCAAATAAACAAAATTGATTATAGCGTTCGATCAATGTTAGTGACGTTTACGCACAAAGCAATATTTTTTACCATATTATTTTTAGTATTGCACTCATCAAACAATGCTATATTAATAACTATTCAGCCCGTAAACAAGAGGATATGACGTATCTTACTGATGCGAGGTCGACTAAATTACAGCAAATATCCGCTTTTTTGTACTGATGAATCTGAAAAGAAATTTATTCTGGCACTTTTAGTTTTCACGATATTGGACACATTCGATAAATTGATATTTTCGTTTGTTTTTTTTTCATTTAAATTGAAAATTAAGATATCTTGGTATATATAATCAAGACATATTGTATGTTGAATCCAAATCTGATAGCAGACTTGCAATGATATCTAAGATGGCGGAGGAAGAGCAACCATCTTTAGTGTTTTTATGGTAGCCATATTGAATTTATACATTTTTTAATTTAGTTTTTTTTTCTGATTACGATGATATATTACACATCATGATTTGATTTTAAATTTTGTCCGAAATTGTAAATTATTCATTACGGGTAGACTGTTTTGGAAATAAAATCAAAATCAGTACGTGTTATGAAGCAAACAACAATTGGAGTGTTGACTTTTCTTAGAATTTTACCAAGTGATTTATGCATTCAATGAATAAGGGAAGAACATATATTTTTTCATTGTATTAAACATTTAGAGCAACGCTCGCAGAAAGCAACAAGGAGCCAGTCGGGACAGATCATGTAAGGATGCTATATTGAAATACGACAAATAAAGGAGAAAGCAATAGAGTTCAACAGGACAGCTTTCATGAGCTTTGTGGATTTCAAAAAAGCTTTTGACAGGGTGAGATTTCAAGACGTCATATAACTGATACTAAAGAGGCCGATACCACTTGATATAATCAAAACCATAGAATACGTCTAGGAGAACAACACATTCGAAACGAGAGTCAACGACCAAACTCTAAAGTCCATCAAAGACGGAACAGGTATAAGACTTTTTGAGTCCATTGTGGTTTAATATGGTAATAAATGAAATGAGTAAACAACAATGGCTCAAGAAGAACTGAAAATAATCTGCTGTGCTGACGTCTTAACTCTAATCATTCACATTGAAGACAACATGCTATACGAGTTAAATAAAGCGGCCAAAGGGAACAATATGAAAATGTGTGCCAAAACGACCAAATGCGATCAGAACCGAGAAGATGTAAACTCAAGCTGGATGGCGGGAATTATCCTCATTCAAGCTGTTTTCGTTTATCACTCTGTGCTGCTCCGGGATAATTAGCTCTTGTTCTATTTGTTGCGCAAGCCGCTTCCGATGCGGACAATTGTACCTTGTCTCGGCGCCCGACCGCAAAACTAATGCTACGGAGCGACTAGTAATGTTAAACGAAAGCACCATTAGTTACTTAGACGTTCCTATTTCTAGCTATGAAGATCTCTTTCAAGAAGTCTATATACAAACCATAAGAACCAACCGAGTATCTGGTTGTCTCAAGAACTCACTATTGAACAAACAAATCGCAAAACAGGTTAGAGGAACAATATACAATGCCGTCCAAAACACAACCAGACATTATCAGAACAAGAAGGATAATGCAGACCACCGAATTGAAGATCCTAGGATGGGTCAACGACAAGACATTAGAAGCTCGATTCCGAAACGATTTAATAAAGGCGTGTAGTCCCCGATATCAACCACAGGGTACCCAAAAGAAGAGAAGAACTGAACAAACAAATCCGCCATTGATCTTCTGTATTTTGATCATCCTGAAATATGTCTCAAAGTAGTGATAATATTCTTAACTCGTGAATATCAGATAGTATTGTTTTATACAACAATTCTATCCTTCACTACCGCATAAATAATAGTCGAAGGGGTTTGATTCGGAGATGGCGCTGGCCAACACACGTCACCTTAATTGGCAATAATATTATTAGGAAACATTTCCGACAAACACTCATCCTTCTGGCTTTCGGTGGAGGCGCTCGATTTGAGACTACAAGTTGTTCTAACGAGATAGGCATTCATCTCTTTACGATATAGTTATTAATAGGAAATGTGGTCTGCAATACTGTGCAACATTGTGGTCTTTCCCTAGATTTGGCATCATGATTACATCAGCATATTTCCAAATTCTGGGGACGCCGTTTCTTATGTTAGTTAAGTTAACTTTTCTGGGAACTACTTCAGTGTTTCGCCGTTTATAAGGTCAAAACCTGGCGTTTTCCTTGAGCTAAGTTTTGTTATTTCAGCTTCAGCTTCTTTTTGGCATGGACTGGAGGGGCAGGTTTTCTTTGATTTTCTATGCTTTATGGGGGTGCCAGCTTATTGTCATAAGGTTGGAAAATGTTCGCAAGTTGTTCCGCAAATAAGTTCGGCTTTTCCTGGTTATTTTTTGCCTGGGATGTCCCTCGTTTTATTGATGGCTTGTTGCTTTCCAGAGCCAAAATCCGGAAGAGGCTTCGTTTGTTAGTCCTTTTAAGAACGAATTGATACATTTAGCAGGATTTTTTTTTCTTTTTCAAGCTTTATGCGAAATATGTCTCAGTTTTTTAATTTTTTGGCCAGTGTAGGTTTTGGTTCTTTTTTTGATAACTATAGCATGTAAAGAAAGTATTATTAATAAGTGATCAGAGGTAATAGATATTCTCTTTAGATTCGATGTAGTTGGTAGATATGTTTTTGTGATGAACAAGTCTATTAGATACACGACATCTCTTAAAAATCCAGATTTAGCTGTAGCTTTGTTGATTTTGATCTCTGGGTCATGGTCGGTACAGACCTATTCACCGACCATAATCCAGTAAGAGAATGAGCTAAGGTAATTGAATTGCAACACCGGTTTGTTGTCTATTACATGTTTCGGGTTTTTAAAGTAGGTCATGCTCTTGATTAGAAGATATCCTCTTGTTGAACTGTTGGCCTGTTCGGTGGAATTTAAAGAGCTGTCTTTGCAGATCATCTTCGGTTTTACCGATAATACCAGCGTCAACGGCACTCAGTACTAATGTTTATATTCTTGAATTTATATCCTAGGTTAAGTGATGTCAGTCCTTCCTTCTATTATCTGGTCCATTATAAGATTAAAGAGGAATTGGCTAAGACTGTCTCCCTGCCGTATTTCTTCAGGTATAGATATATCATTTCTTGATTGCCCATTTGCTTTATATTTTTGTAGTGTTGCTGCTGTTCAAGTTGTTTATCACTTTTACAATGTTGGATGGTATATTACTACCGGTGAGTAGTTGTTATATGTCTTCCAAGGGGTCTTTATCGAGTGATTTCGTTGAATCAATAATGCAAGCATATGCTGTTGTGTTGAATTCAATCGCTTTCTCCTTAATTTGTTTCATAATGAATATAGTATCTGCGGTCGACCTGAAACCTGAAACCTTGTTGTTCGTCCCTATTGGTGATCCTCTTCTCGAGTTTGACCTTTATGTGACTTGTGAACAGTTGCATGATTGAACATAGTAGACTAATTCCTCGGTAGGTTGCGTTTTTGTCCTATTTTGAAGATAGAGATTGGGATACGTTTTTACCAGTCCGTAGGTATTATTGCCATGAATAAGATTTCGTTTAGAAGCATTGTTAGTTCTTTAGCGAGTTCGTAGCACCTTTTTTAGGAGTTCATTAGGTGTATTGTCAGCTCCCGGGACTTTCCTACCTTTTAGTTTCTTAAGTTTCCCTATCGCTTGTTCGAGTTGTTCTCTGTATCCTGGTTCCTTTCCATCTTCTAAGCTTGTAGCGTATTCAGCAGTATGTCATTATCTTTGTTTTGGTGGTATCTAGGTCTTTGAAGTATTATTCCCAAGTATCTATTGTGATATTTTTTGTTTGTACAAACTCGTTTACTGGCCTTTTTCTATTTCTAAGCATCTTCCACTCTTTCTTTTGGGCCCCGTAGATATCGTGGTCCATATTACTTTTATTGTGTTCTCTTTTGATTTTCCTGATGTTTGAAATGACTCTATTCCTAGTTTCAATATATTTGACGTGTTCCTCTTGGGTTGGTAAGCTGTTATAACTTTTTACATTTTTTCTTTTCCTCGGCCAATTCTTTGATTTCCTGATTAAACCACAAATTACTATATTTCTCTGCGTTTATATTGATTGTTCTTTTTCTCACAGATTCTTCGTAAGTTTTACGTATGCATTATTTAATTTTTTCCAGCTCTCTATAACCCAGTTAGTTCTGTTCTCTTCTTTTACTTTGTTTGGTAATCTTGTGCTCTCCGATGACAATGATTCAAGATTATATTTCTCTTCGTAGACAGGATCTTTTTGATTATGAAGGAACTTCCCATGATCATTTTACATAATATTAACAGATAGTCTGTTCCTACATTAACTGACGTTAGAGCTCTCACATCTAGTATTTGAGTTAGGTTGTTTCCTCTGTTGGTTATTATGAAGTCAATCATGGATGTTGGTCTCTTGTATTGTTGAAGGAGTACTTATACTGACTTGTATGCAAGACATATGTTGTTAATTATATAAGTACGTATATAAATTCATTACTGGCGCAGAAGTCGATTAGGAGTTTGCCATTTTAATTGTTGATAGGCTTGTTAAACCTTTGTTTAACGTTGGGTATCACTTCATTTCCGACACCAGCATTGAAGTCTGCAAATAATACAAGTTTATCCAAGTTTCTGATTTCATTTACAGTATCTTGTACTTTCTTGTAGAAGTCATTAGATCCTTCTCTAGGTTTTGAGATATCTGGTGCATATAGGCTTATGTAGTGATATACAATCTGTTCATACTTTCTACGAATGAATATTCCTACACCTGAGTGAACCCTATCCTGTTTTTTCTTTCCACTCTATATGAGTATGTAATCTGCAAAGTTAGCTATTTCTTTCCCTTCTTCTTTGTTTCGGATAATCCGCAGATGTCTATTTTGTGTTTGGTCATTTGTAGCAGGCAATTCTCGTGATGGTTCGTCGACGTCTCCAATTTCGTTTATTATTGTTCTTAGCGTACGTCATCATCTTATCTTTTCCTTCGTACTCCGAGGCTGCGTCATTAGTTCTATGAGCCTTAATGTTGTCATCCGAATATCGAGGATGATTGTGTTTTTGACCATCTATGGTAATGCCTAGTGTGTTCAAATTAAGCTTAATAGATTAGTTTTGAGTACCTACGATCAATGCGGCATTCTCTATTCACTTCCATGATGATGCGTTAAACTCAACTGAATCGAAAGATTTATGGAAATTAACGAACACAAGGGCCAGTGGACTATTCTACCCCACTGACCTTTCCATTAAAACATTGATACTTTGCAGATAGGCCCAACCCCGGAGTCCCGAAGCAAAATCCAGCTTGTTTGGTCGGTAGAAATCCAGTTTCTCTCTAGTCTTGACGTTATTACTCTTGTGAATGGTTTGTAGAGTCAGCCTTATCACCTTGTTTCTAAAGTAGTGTGGTAATTGTTTTGTACCATTTGTCTTGAATTCTGCTATTTTGGAGGTAGCGATTAAATAGTCTTTTTATTTTATCCATCAATGATTGCCTCCAGCTTGTATAGCTTCCTTGATTATGTTGTCTTCTCCAGGTGAATTGTTGTTTTTATCTTTGTCAGCGGCAGTTCCATTCCTTCGATGATGATATTTGGTTGCTCCTTGGAATGTTGTTGACAATAGCTGTTATTGGTGCTGGTGTAGGTCCAGATCTTCCTCAGTTGTGCAGTTTATGATATAATTCTTCAACGGTGCATAGTATTTCTTCTCTATTCCTTGCGACATTCCCCTGTATGTTCTTAATTTTAGATATTTTTGCCCTTCCTTCATTCCGTTTCTATGTAATACCTTCATACTCCTGTTTTGATATATTGTTTGCTGGCTTCTGATGCTGCGATTACTTCTGATATCTCGTTTTGTGGTTGTAGATACCTCCATTTCCCTTAAGTCCTAGCTTGTATTTTTATTGTTTCTCAATTTGTTACGTTTATCCATAAAGTGTCTCGCCTCTTGGGTAATTCTTTCTTCTTTTCTGGATTTAGGGCTTCAGTTTTTGCCTTATTGAGACCTTGTTTGTCTAAAGGATTATTGTTTTCTATATCAATATTGTTTTAGAATTTATGGGTATTCACTGGGGTTGACGTTTTGCGATTGGCCGTTCTTTTTGTGTACGTCTCTCTTTTACCAGATCTACTTGGATACGCTTCTCACTGTTATGTGGTAACTTCTTTTTTTGTAGTTGTTGTGTAGAGTACAATTTCATTCCGAGTTTTTTCTATCTTAGCTATCCGATGCCCATCATCTATTTGTTTTTGTTCTAGAAAAAACTGTTATTTATGTAGCGATTGTTTTGGAAGAGAAAGTCTAGCACTGTTTTACACCGAGCAGTTTTTTCGAAATTCACGGAATTTCACGGATTTTTTTATTTTAAGTCCACTTTCGGCATTGAACATACTATGGTCACATCAAAACTAAGTTTTAATCTCGTCGTAGAATATGTTTACTTCGACGTCCATGTGAGATGACGTCGGAGCGTATGCTTGTATAATCTTGATAGTTTATATCATATTTAGTTTTAATAATAAGGAATCTACTCTCGTTGAAAATGTCTACACGGATAAAATATCGTTGTCGTATGTGAATACGAAGCCGATCCTTGTTTCTGATGTGTAGCGTACTCCAGCGTAGTAAAGGAAGTGTCCAGATTTTAGTTATAATAGATCCTGTCTTCTAACTTCACTAAGGCCGATAACGTCCTACTTGATTTCCTCAATTTCAATTTCCAATTCAATGATTCTTTCTTCGAATAAACGTGTTCTTATGTTATGTGTTGCAATATCTAACTTTCTGTTTTTTGTTTGGTTTTGGTTTTAGACGATAAAATCGAATCTTTGCTTCTCCTAGAATCCTTGAGGCAGACCTTTTACAAGGTGTGGGATTTTAGACTCGGTGCACCCATCTGGGGTCTTCTTCCTATTTTTGTCGGATGTTTGGTGTTAAAGTTAAAATCGTACCCGCTGACTAGGCGGGTTGGAAGATGGATAGGGTATGGATGTAGAAAAGACTTTTACCGTTTGGTTTACCTATCCGTAAATTAATAATTCAAATTTTCGGGAAAATAATAAAATTAAATCATCGTATGTTATATATCATCATAATCAGATAAAAAAAACTCAAAAATGTATAAATCTAATATGGTGGCCATAAAAAAAAACAAAAGATGATCACTGTTCCTACGCTGTTGCATGACAATCCTGATACCAGATTCCTGATTCAGATTTGAATTTCTCCTACAAAGCGTCCCAATAATATCTTGATTAGAAATTCCTAGATATATCATGATTTTAAATTTTTTTAAAATGACAATTTATCGTATTTTTTCAATATCATGAAAACTAACAATGATAGAAGAAATTTCTTTTTAGATTACTGATCAGTACAAAAATGCGCTAAATATCTCTAATTTAACTGACCTCATATCTCTAAAGATAAGCGAGATCTCCATGCTTACGGTCGAACAACGGGTAGCCTGGCCTAAATGGTTTGAAAAAAATCTGGTGTGGCCAGTACAAATTACTTTATCATACGTAGCAGTATAATTAAAATATAATATTATCATATAATAATAACATTCTGTATCATACATAATTCTATTTGCCTTAATAATTATTTTGGTTGTGGTAAGAAGAACTAAAGTATAAATGTTAGCGCATGCGGATTATGTATTGTTAGCGTCCACGAGACTGAAGAGATGTAAGAGAGAATGGGAAGGTACCTTGATAAGAGTACGTTGGTAGTGGATGTAGAACCTCAAATAGTAGTCAAGCGAAAGAGCCGAAATTAAAGAGTGGAATGATTGAAAGAGTGAATTGTTTTAAGTAAGTAGGTTTTTGGTTATTTGTTTGACTGGAGTAGTCGATTTGGGAAATACGTGGATGGTTGGGCCATTCCATTCCAAATAAGAAAAGTGGTGGGAGGTAATTTAGAAATAGCATGTAAGATCTGCGATGCATGCCTAAATCCTAAACTGTTGTACGTAGTAGAAGTGTAGGGCATGCGGAAGTAGGGTGTCATTGAAATGGAATAGGGCTGGTTGCGAAATAGTCTGCTAGAACTGGACATATCGACATCTTTGACGATTCTCATGCTGGGAATTTAGGGAGTTGTGATATGCACTTGGAGAAGAGAGACTGGTGCTGGAGGTGTGTATTAAATATAGGAGTATGGAAGGGAACGGGTGGATAACGGATAGACGAAGGATGTATAAACAATTGAATATGTCTATGGGGTGGGTAGATGAGAAGCTGAGGGTACTGACAACTCTAGGAACTAAGGTCATGGGGAGAATGAGGGTTGTTGGATGGCAAGAATGACAGGAGAGAATGAATGAGAGTACAATCCGGGGTATGTAGAGTGGAAAGTGCGAGGGACACCCCGGACTAGATAACCATGTTAGGTTGAAGAAAGGAGGATAAAGTATGCATGACATAAGCGAGATGTGGATGGGAAGTGACAGGGAGGAAAGTATGCATGGAACAAAAGCACACCGCATGTACTCTGCGAAGTAAGGGGAGTAACACTTAGTGTCAACTGGTCAACGAGTGATATGGAGTGTGTGGGGGATTTCAGAAAGGTGAGAGAATGGCTAATAGGACGACAAATACGATGAAGTCTCTGAATACGACTGGCATGGTAGAGGAAGTTAATGATAGAAAGTAGAGGGTAGAGAAATTAATACAAAAAAAAGGAGATACATGAGGCAGTCTATTAGATTATTTTTGTATATTATATTATATTCCAAATAAACGTCATTTTTTATTTACTTTATAATCAACTTTGTTTATTTCGTAAATGGAGCTTAAAATTAAATGTACAAAATAATGTATCTAGTAACAAAAATCAAAGTAACCAAATTGCATCATTTCTATAAAATGTTTTCAGGTGGTGGGTGCAAAGATGTTTGACAAACGTGTAGCAGACTTTTTCACTAAATTAGTGATGGACACTGTAAAAACTCGTGAAGAACAAAACATAGTAAGACCCGACATGATTCATTTGCTAATGGAAGCTCGAAAAGGCCAATTGCATTACGAGGAAACCCACAGTTCATCCAACGAAACTGGTTTTGCGACTGTAGAAGAATCCGACATCGGAAAATCTAAGAAAGCCTACCATATGGAAATTACGGATGTTGACATGACAGCACAGGCTCTTATCTTCTTCTTCGCGGGTTTTGATTCAGTTTCTACTTTAATGAGTTTCATGGGATATGAGCTGGCCGTCAATCCTGATATTCAGGAGAGGCTTCGTCAGGAAATTAAGGATACTTTAATTGAACATGATGGAAAACTTACTTATGAAGCATTGAACAAAATGCAGTATTTGGATATGATTACTGCCGGTAAGATTACATATAAATTATAATATGAGGGTTGCTATTTAGCAACCCCACCAATTTGCTTTTTGTTATGCATTCTCAATACATAAATATCTATTGAAGAATGCATAAGAAAAAGCAAATAGGTGGATGAAAAATAATAATGATGAATTAATATTTTGATTGCTACCACCTAGCAACTCTACTAGATAGGAACCAAAGATACTAAATTAGTTATTGACCTAATTTGCATTGTACCTGTACTAATGTAATGTAAATCTATTTTTTTAGAGACATTACGGAAATGGCCTGCTGCCACAGCTGTTGATAGGGTGTGTACAGACTCGTACACAATAGCTCCAACGCAACCCGGAGAAACACCGCTACACCTTACAAAAGGAGAAATTATTTGGTTACCTATATTTGGTATCCATCATGATCCTCAATACTATCCAGACCCAGACAAATTTATACCGGAAAGGTTTAGTGAGGAGAATAAGGCTGGAATTCATCCGTATTCGTATCTTCCATTCGGTGTTGGCCCACGGAACTGTATCGGATCACGGTTTGCATTATTGGAAGCGAAAACGGTGATATTCCATTTGTTATCACAATTCGAAATTGTGGTGACAGAAAAGTCGACGGTGCCGCTGAAGCTGTCCAAAGCGTCATTTGCGATGAATGCGGAGAATGGATTTTGGTTTGGACTAAAAAAACGGGAACTGTAATTTGTATTTTATATCCTCTACGTACCGAAAAGGAAATGCACAATTTTATACTCACCGTGTATATATACATTTAATAGTTTATGTATTGTAATTAAATTAATCTACGATTAATAATTTCTCACATTAATAGAGATGTCATGGTAACATATATACTTAACATGAGACACATTATGATATGCAATATTCGTTTTTATTATTTCTTATAACATTCAATTTGATCAAGAGACCAACAGCCAACATTTAATATATAATTGTATATATAAACATCAGACAAACATATATAGAGTGGTATAATGGAGCTAGGTGGTGTTATATACAACAATTTTCAATTTATATAAAATAAAAATCAATACACACAGTAATAAAAACAATAGTAGATACACTCTTGGTCACATATGACACATCCAGCTTGTGAAGACTACCAATATACTAGGTGACAGGATTGTATGCTTAGGGCTATAACGGCCATGGTATATATATATTTTTTCTCCCTAAAACCAGCAACTGGCGGGAAACTATATGACCCCGCCGCAAAGTGCTGCATTGTAGGAATGACAATGTTACTCGGTAAACAAGATCGTCATCTGACCAATTACATCATTTGACCCAGGTTAATAATATATTAATTATTAACTTAGGTTAATAGTACATCCTATATTAATCTGAGTTAATAATATCCATTATCTTCCTGGGTTTATAATACATTCAGTTAGGTTATTTAAGACACATCTTTTTTACTACTAGCACTAAAAACAAGTCATTATTGACTTATTTTTGAAGCGTGAAATTGTATTTCACTATACCGTCTATCAATACATACATCCATCATTAATATAGCTAGGTTAATAATGGATGTTTTATAGAATAGGCTTGTACTTTATGAAACTTTATTTATATTGTGTAAATAAAAAAACATAGGTTGTTTTTGAGTTTCAGAAATTTATTGTGACAATTGTTTCGATGTACTAAGGCATCACAGATGGATGAAATATGTTTCTTTAAGAATATGGCAGGGTTTTGATAGTATATGCCTTTTTAGCAACGTATTTATCTCGATTTCATATTATATCTTTTTTTGCTGTTTTTGCCTGATTACTATCTATTTTAGGCATTTTTCGGTCTCTTCTCTCTTGTATTTCAAATAGTTGCTTCCACTTGTATAGTTATTTTTATGTCTGCCAATTTAATCTTCATTTCATCACTATTTATGAATATAAAATATTCGTACAAATTAACCGTTACAAAGTAATACACAAAAACATGTTTGTTACAGATAAAGCTTCAGTGTTAGTTGTCAGATTTTCCTCAAATTCCACCAGGTCCGTTATATTCTCTGATTGAGACCTTGAACACATGTGTACAGGTTCCTAAAAAGAGTCTAGGGAGCTGTATACTTTTACTCAAAGTTGTTTGTTATAATATTCTAAGCATTCAATTGAACGAGTGGTTTTTAAGATCCTTAACTTTCGATAATAACTTCGCCAACCATTAAGACCACAATCGGCGAATTTATATAGAACTGCTATATTTGGGATACTTTTGGTAGTGAATGTTTAGTAGGAAATTTATTCTGTGACAAAACCAAATATTGCATGGGAAATATGCCATCTGATGACTACTTTCTTATTACAGACAGGAAGATACACTTTAGAGTTATGTAATGAGTAGCATTACTAAAATTTGCTGGAAAATGTTTTTTATTTGGTTAAAAATTAGTCACATTTTCAGGAAGAGCTTTGACCAACCTAGCGGGATAACTGATCAGAATCAATTGTTTAGTCGAGTGTTGCGGTCATATAGCGAAGCGGTGGCATGAAATGAGGTTAGAAGATTAAGTGACTATGATAACAGCGTTGAATAAAAGTCGTCGAAGAAAGAGGAAAGAGATTTGTTTATATAAAACATGCAGGAAGAAAAAGGAAGGAGCATAGATGCAGCGGAATGGAGATTCAAGGACGTAGAGATGATATAGAAGCAATACGTAAGTGGGAAACTAAACTAATGTAGGAGTGCGAAGTATAGAGAGCAGAGAGGAAGTGTTCTCGATAGAAGAGCTGTCAATTGCCCTTTGTCAAATAAAGAGACGAACGGCGACAGGTGGGGATATGCTAAAGGTAGAGGCTTGTAAATGTTTACCAATAGAAGGAAGAAGTTTGTAGTGAGTATAAATAAAATTAAGGATCTCAAAGGGGATATACCCACTGAGTGGAGAGTGGGAAGTATAAACTAGCAATGACTATGGTGAAGAATACATTGGGGGAGTCAGGTAGTTTAGAAAGGGCAGAGGGATCAGGGAAGGAATATTCACTCTAGCGAGAATTGCTGAAGGAGTGCTGAAGAAAAGAGAGTTGATTTTAAAACGGTGTACGATACGGTTTCTAGAGACAAACTGCTGGACTACATGTTAAGAAGGAGAAGTATTTGTGACCCTATGCCTTTGAGTGTACAATGGTACATGGACATAAGCAAGAGCAAATAATATGGCAGTCCCAGCCCAGCCCGGGGTCTTATGATAAAATAAGGAAGGAGGAGGTGAGAGGAGTAACAAAAAAGACTTCATCAGAGCCAGATAATAGCATAGGGTCAACAGTCTAGAAGGCAGATGAAAACAAAATGTTTCAATGACGTATAGAGCAGAATAACCACGTCTAGTAGGTTTTCCTCAACCACTGTTGCTCACCGTATGGAAACCACTGAGCTGAAGCGAATACAACAAAAATTAGGATCGGGGAAAGAACGTTATTTTTCTTTTCCTATACTTTACCCCAACTACCTCTGCCGGATTTGCAGTCGAGTGACCAGGCCTGCTTTCAATGCAGCCACGAACCCTATTCGAGTGCCCACGGTGGTACTGGGAGAGAAGCAGACTAGCAAGCGAAGTTGGGGTGGAAGTAGGAACCACCAATCTTACGCGGACAATGATACAGGCTGAGGGGGAAATGGTGGGCCATTAAATGATGAGAGTGAAAAATCAAGAGGAACTAGACAGGCATTTCTCTGCCTGTCTAGTTCCACCACCCGGGAACTGAGATCTTGATGTGCTAATAGCATAAAATGCATTTAACTCGAAGAAATACGAGATTGGTACCGGGTTGAAATGAGGGCGGAGGTGGGTGTTTAGTCAGTAGGTCTTTACGCTGAATCAGTAAGGAATCGGACACTCCCTGGCAGAAGACCCGACGCCTATCAAGGTTCAATCCCTTAAAAAAGGCATGGCGGTACCATGGGCTACACTACCACCACTACCACTCCTCGTAGCTCCATCCCCTAATTCCTCATGACAGCTTATAGGAACGACATTAAAAGGTTGAATCGCTTATAGAAACGGCTGTCTGCTAAAGCTGATCAATTACCTGTCAAAGCCGTTTATATAAGCTGTTGAACCTGCTAACGCCGTTTCTATAAGCTATTCACTCACGGTCACGAAGAGTCGTGGTGTATAAGTTATATGAGAGCGTAGCGCACCCAGGCTCAGAAGACATTCCCGATATAAAAATATTAGAAGAAATCGCCGAATTTCTACGTAAAATGGCAAACGACCTGGCGACAGAAGAGGACAATAGTCTCAGAAAGGAAGTATGGCGGAAAACCGGTTATAAAACTCTTGTAAAAACTATATAACAAATGTGTACATGAAATGGATGTGTCCCGTACAAGGACAAACGTTGTAATGATTCTCCAATTTAAAAAGGAAGATTAACAGAAACTATCAAATTACTAGTCCATAATTATACTATCGGTACTCTACAAACTATTCATCAAAGTAAGAACCTCACGACTAAAAAGTAAGCTGAATTTGTACCAACCACGTGGACAAGCTAGAGTCAGGAAAGGCTTTAGTACCCTGGATCAACTGCAGAACATCAGAGGACTAATAGAAAAAGCGAACGAATATCAAAGAGATACAAGTAGATGGCGAAAATCTAAAACAATTCAAATTCGGCCATGTCGTTGTACTTCACTGAAAGCTGAAAGCCGAGAAATCCTAAATGATCTCCATCAAAAATAAAAAATAAATGGGTTAAAGATAAATATGTTGAAAATATAATTCATGACTAAAGGAACGAACATGTAGAAGAGTTAATAGCAGACAAGCAACGCGTCACGGTCAAAAACTCAAAATATCAAAACAAAATCAAGGTGAATAAGTGCAACGAAGTTATCTATGAGTTGGGAAGCATTTGGCAAGTTGAACAATATCTTCAAAGCGGAAGTACTCAATAGGTAAAAACACGCGCATCCGATCAGTGCGTCTTTCCAGTGCTGTCATACGGAACATAAACATGTACATTAAACAAACAATTAATACATAAAACGGAAGTCACACAACGGCCTATGGAAAGAAGAATCCTGGGTAATTCACTAGGCAACCGAAAAAACAACGAATGGATACGTCAATAAACAAAAGTAACGGATCGGTCATCTGAAATGGAGCTGGGCTGGGCACATAGCCAGAATGAAGGACAGCAGATGGGCACACCGACTAGTGGAGCGGAGACCTCGGTTACATAAAAGACCCCAGACCAGATGGACAGACGACGTAAAACGACTAGCTGGACATAACTGGTTGCGAAAAGCATAAGACAGAGAGGTATGGAAGAAACTATGGGAGGCTTACATCCGAAGATGGATAACATATCTAATGATGACGACGAAATGGTATATGAGGTATTAGAAATACATAGGTACAATACTGGTTGCGAAATGCAGAAGACAAAGAGGTATGGAAGAAGCTATGGGAGACTTACATACGACGATGGATGATAACATGTCTAGTCTAATGATGATGATGATAAAATAGGGAGGTATTAGAAATACATAGGAAATGTTTAAGAGGGGCAGGCGGGTGGTGTTTTAATAGGAAGGAGTAAGGTGTAAACGATAGCCTATATGAATGATGTAGTTAGTCACTGACATTTTGATGTAGCAATCTTTCATACGGCTGCACATCTAGGGAGTAATTAATCAATGATTATAGCCAATATTTCTGATAATTTGATGCTTGATAAAATTTATCTCTAACAAGGTAGTAAAAATATTCTTGTAAATATTATCCTATATGCTCCTCTGTGGTATATCAAACGGCAATGAGAAAATACATTTATTGTATAATACGTACTTTTAAAATATATTGACATATCTCCAGTCTTATACGTTTTTTGGTACTTATATATGGTCATGCTTACTAATTTCTATGGATAAATTCGTTTCTTCCCTGAAATCAGTTTTCATTCGTAATCAATGCGGAATGCGACTGCTGGCGCTGATCTGGGTCCTCGCCGATTACAGCTGTGAATGGGCTTGAGGTAGTATCTCTGATTTCGCGGCATTGTGTTGAATGGTGGCCCGTCAATGTCATCCTTTGAAACAGAATTTAAGAACATGTTAGTTATATTTGTATAAGTAGTAAATATAAAGATATTCCAACTTGTGATTTACACGGTTCAGAGTCAGCTATAGGAATGAAAGTTAAAGTTTCTTGACGAATCAAGTACAATGTAATTCATGCTTAACTTTATCTTAGTAGATGTGACTGAACTAAATTGAGTTAAATAGGAACGAATTGAATTAATTCGACTAGGCCGGGCTAGACGAAACATTGAAATATCGGACTGGAAGACAATAAACTGGACTCAAGTAAACTAAACGGGATTATATTATGGTTAATCAATTTTATGTTAAAAAACAACAATACTTTCCGACGAACTTAGCTATAAATACTATAGCGAACACACATCAAAATTCTGTTTTTCGCCGAAAAAACTAGTTAGGGAAGAGTGTTGTGAAAACGGTGTGAAAGCCCTAAAAGGAACACCTTTTTAAAAATCAATATTTCTTTGGTTTAGAGTTCAGGATTTACTACCATAAAGTCAATGGTTGCAGTGTTTGAAAACATTATAGCAATACACACAGAGTAATAAAAAGCATAACTTTAACCTATGGCATCAGAGGATACAAAAACAACGAGGGTTTAGATTACAACATATAAATCGTTACAATAAAAACTGTTAAAAAACCTCCGCAGCAACATTTTTCAATAAATCTAAGGCAAGGGTGCTAGGACGCAGTCATACGGCAAACGTTATTGTTACAGGCCTACTGTTTACATCGTGTTTACGATACACATTTAAAATGTGTGTTCGCCATAGTATTATCACTTTATGCAAAACCATAAGGGCAATAAAAGGGCGGGCGGGTCTTCCAAGACCAACTATGCCCGTTCACTATTTCAAACAACTCTGCACTACACTGATTTCTGCAATTATATATGATTCAAGCAACTTAATTCTTCTTCTTATTGTGCATTCTCGTTACGGAGGGCGATCATCATGCATATTTTACTTTTATTTGCTGTTCTTCTAAATAATTGAATCGATATGCAGTTAGCTTATTAGCAGGTTTTTGAGCGACAACAATCTCTTTCGCCCAATACTTCCCTTACCCATTATCTTTCTCTGTATTTTTAGTTGTAACTATACCGATTACCTCTCAAGATGTAGTTTAAGTATTCTAGCTTTACTGCTTCGAGCGTGTCGGCGATTTCTCTTTCCTTCTACATTCTTCGTAACTCCTCTTCATTTGTAAACTTCTGCATTGAAGATATTCTTTGAACTCTGTGGTACAACCATACGTCAAACGCTTCTACTTTATGTATGTGATTTTTTCTGATTCTGGATGCTTCTATTCCGTAGAGTAGGACTGAGAAAACATAAAGCCGCAATATTTGTAATTTGATGTTGTTATTGAGGTATCTGCTCGTAAAAAATTGGTGCAATTTGACGAAAGTAGTCTGATCGTCCTCCATCCTGCTGCGGATTTCTATTTTGTTGCTTTCTGATTTACATACGTCTCGGTATAATTAAATAGATTTATACTGTTTGAATCTTGATGTTTGTTATTAGAGAAGATACCACTTCTTCTTGTTGTAGT
This sequence comes from Lordithon lunulatus, assembly GCA_963942505.1. Taxonomy (NCBI): domain Eukaryota; kingdom Metazoa; phylum Arthropoda; class Insecta; order Coleoptera; family Staphylinidae; genus Lordithon; species Lordithon lunulatus. The sequence goes on from OZ012673.1 coordinate 18,738,031, forward strand.
ACCATACCCGTTACCGAACGTTGGTCATCACAATGCTGCCTACCATATTAACTATCATTACAGCTTGATACCAATCCCACAAAATCCGGAGCCACGGCTTTCTTCTGCGACCTGGTGCTATTGTTCCAGTTATTTTACTTTGTATTATCAGGTGTAGTAAGTTCTAGGTGTCGCATCACATGGGCACAGTATTCCAGTTTCCGCGCCTTTATTGACTTAACAATTTCCTTCTCCTTAACCAGGTGGATTAAGACTTCTTCAATCCTCACTTATGAATCCACACTTCTGATTTTGATTTCCTTGCTCATATCCCAGTTGCTATTTATATTAGAACCCAGCTATGTAATATTCTCCGTTTTCTCAAGTTGTCTCCCATATGCCATAAGAAAGGAACTTTACTTATATCATATATTGATTTTTTTTAAGACTGTATTCATCGCATTCTCTCATGACACTATCAATTAGGTGTTAAGGATACCCTAGCTCACCCCGAGAGTATCCGAGATGTTTTGATCGATCTTAATATTCGTTTGTTGTTGCAACAAGTTTGCAGGTGTCAGAGCTACTTCCTTGCTCTACGGAAGGTGCACCGCGGTGCTCAGATCGACATATATCGACTCAAGAGCATCGCCTGTAGGTTCTATATGGACTTGGGTTGCACCTGGTTGGTGTCAGAGCAATCCCCTTGCCGTATGGATGGTGCCTCTCAGTACTCAGATCGACACATATCGACTCAATAACAACGCCTGTGGCTCCGTGGTGGACATGGGTTGCACCTGGCTCGTGCCAGAGCTACCCCTCGCTGTATGTACGGTGCATGCTCAATTTGCAATAATACGCTGGTCTTTGTCATCTATACTCGCTGCAGAAGCTTAATCAATTTATCGTGTCTCACCTTATCAAAGGCTTTCACGAAATCTGTGAAACAGTTATAAACTTGAATTCCGAACAATGTTTCCCTGGTTGCCAAGTTGTTCAGAAATTCGAATTAAGTGTCGCTCTACTTTATTGTAGATTCTGGAGTGTATTATTCCGAGAAGGATCTTCATGACATGGCTCATTAGACTTATTGTCCTATACTTGCCGCAATTTTCCGCGTTTGCCTTTTTGGGAATCATTATAACGGTTGTTTTCAGCCAGTCTGAAGATATGCCTCCTATCTCGTATATTTTATTAAAAAGGCAAAGAAATGACTTTTTGTTTATGTGTTCCAGGAATTTGATTATCGCTGTTGGGATTTTGTCTGTGCCTGTCGCTCAGTTTCTGCTTATCTTATAGCATTTTCTTTCTGTATATATTATTGCCGAGCCAGTTATACAAGTTTTTGTTTCTATCTGCTCTCATTCATGCTTAAATAGACCTTCGACATACTCCTTGCACCTGTTTAACTTGTCCATCTCGTCCACAGTGAGCCTTCCAACCATTTCAGCAAGGTTGTTCGTTCTTTTGTCTTTTACGCCTGCCATTCCCCTCACTCTCTTGTGCAGGTTAAATGTATCATGTTTTCTTTGTAGTTGTTCTATTCTGGAGCATTTTTCTTCAACCCACGCTTCCTTTGCCGGGCGACTTTTTCTTCTTATTTATATTTTTCTTTATCCTGGTTTTTATGCTTCTGCCTTATGTCGATTAAATTTAGGATCTCGATAGTCATCCACTGTTGCTTCGTTTTCGTATCTGTTTTCTGACTGCCTCAGAATGCCGTACTGCTTTGTCGTTGCTGTTCTTGCGGCCTTTTCCAGGGCAATGTTGAAGAAAATTGGGTATAGCGCGTCTCCCTGTTTTAGGCCTGTGTTGATTTCAAACGAGTCGCTGTACTCTCTTTCTATCTTGATGCAGCTTCGGGAGCCCTCTATATATTTCTTGGTCATAAGGGAATTGCTGGGAATTCCAAACTCTATCATTGTCTCCCATAGCCTCACTCTAATGATGCTGTCATAAGCTTGTTGGAAATTGCCGAAGAGGTTATGGAGGTCTCTGTTAAATTCCCAGCACTTTTCCAAGAGCTGGCGGATAGTAAAAAGCTGGTCCGTTGTGGATCTGCCGCCTCTGAGCCCGCATTGGTATTCGCCTATAATCTCTTCTGCATAGGGGGAGATACGTCGATGTTGTCTGATTCTTTTAAGTCTAAGTCTAATCTCTCCCATTAATAGACTGTGATATGGGGGTACGTCGGCACTCGGAAAAGTTTTCATTGCTTTGATTGTTTCCATATGTTTCGGTGATAGTGGTATGATCGATCTGGTTTATGATGATTTTTTCCTGATTGTTTAACGGAGCATTAGTATATAGACATCTTCCTGGCAATTTAAAGAATGCGTTCACCGAAATCACCAACAAGTTTGTCATTTCTTCCTCGACCGACCTTAGCATTAAAGTCCCCTATTATTATAGTGATATCCCTACTTTCTAGGCAGTCCATTACGCTCTTTATATCTGCGCAGAACGTCTCTACAACTTCTTCATCGCTCTACGAAGTACGGGCCTACACTTGATGACGTTGACATTGACTTTTGATTGCAGTCATCATAACTCTATCGGACACGTAGCAAGCATACGGTCTTAATGTATTTAACGACTGTCTCTGTCAAAATAATTCCCTCTCCATTGGGGTGTGCTATTTTCTCCTGAGTAGTAGACATAGTGGTCATCAATAATACGTTTCCCAGATCTATGCCATCGTAATTCGCTCTCTTATGTTCTGTGTTTTCCGGGATCGCATAGTCTTCGTGCGTGTTTTGAATCTCGATTTTATATCAATATTATCTGAACGGGAGATGCTTGGCACCCCTATTCCATTTAAGAAGCGGCAGGGCTCGGGGCAAATGTTAAATTCTTCAATTATAATGATGTATCCTGGGAATACCTCTACGAGATCCTTAATCCAGCGGATTTTCGTTTCCACCCGCATATTCCTGCCGTTGACCACTTGACTGGTTCGTCCGCCCTTTTAAGAACAATTTCTCATTATTTGGACAAGACGATGCCCTTGCTCCTGCTAGCTCATCCATCCGAAGCTGTTGGCCGACAGGAGGGGTCTGCTTATACCGGCAGATAATTATCATTAACCTATTAATATATATATATATATATATATATATATATATATATATATATATATATATATATATATATATATATATGTTATAATCAACTTTTCCTGCTTGGTAGAGGCTTTGAACATTCCAAGTTGATATTTTTATATATTGTCCAAGGATTTTTAGTTTACTCCGGTCGTGCGAGCACTCTTGGAGCTCTCAGGTTTTCTTTCCTTTTCTATGCTGTTGGATTCAGCTAGGTATCAGCATTTCATTATGTGTTCGAATTGATTAATTGAAATTACGTTATTCGAGGAAAATAGTGAAAATCAGTTGTGCAAAGTTCAAGTCGCTTGAGATGGCGAACGGACATAGTTTGTTTGGTCTTGAAACAATCATCCCCCAGCTTTGTTCGTATAGCTTTCTTATCTGATACATTTTGATTTTGTGGGCACAGTTTTGGTTCGTATACGAAAAGTAAAATTTATAACATCTCTTTAAAAAACAAGTTCATTAATAAAAACAGTTTATTTACAAAAGTAAATATGTAAAACATGAATTGCAATAAAATACAATACGGTTATCTTCTTTTGCCGACAATATGCACCACATTGTTGGTCGGCAATCTAGGATAAAAAGCGCCAGGATAATGAAACGTCACTTTCATATCAAATGTTTCCTCCTCATCACTGTCTTCCGGGTTTACACTTTGTGTGCGAGTCAGACTCAATTTATCTGGCTTACGCATCTTCCGTAAAATTGCCATCGGGGCTAAATATAGTGGACATGTCAAATCGATTACAATCCACAACCCTACAAATGGAATATCCACTCTACTCAAGGCATCCTCGTCTAAATTATCGTCAAACAACTGGAGGTCCATCGCAAAGCTATCAAACTTGTTTATATAAGCTCCTAAAATATAATTTCATAAAAATAGTAACGTTAATTTCCGTATTATGTCGCACCGTAACATGACAAATGTCGTAACTTCCAAATAAATTTTGAAATAATTGCAGTAGTTCCAGTAGTTTTCCCATTGAGTATATATAGTTATCTATTTCCACAGAGGGCACTACTCAGTGATCCTGATGGCATGAGCATGTTGACGGTTATTACCATATGTGTGTATTGCTAATTGATGTGGTGCCGCCAGATGGCGTTTAACTTTCCTCCTAGGGAGTTAGTTGTACCTTTTTTTATTTATTTTTTTAATAATTATTATTTGGTTTATTCTAGGCGCAAAAGAAAACGATTAAAAGTTTTAAAGTTAAAGTATACATAAGAAACATCAAAAGACAAACCAAAACCTGAAAATTTGTTTTGGAAGTTACGACATCTGTCTCTCACAGTGCAATGTACTAATTAATACCTAATATAAGCATATTCATAATTAAAACAATATAGTAGACTGTTGTTTGTGGCCATTAGATTTTGATTATTTTGACTAAAATAAAATTACGCCCAATAGATTTATGGCCCGATTGAAAGAAAGAGTATATCTGTTAATACATGTTCCTTGTTCTGATAATATAAGAGCCTGTGAGAATGACATTGGTGTATGTCACATTTGAATTGTTTTGAAAATGAGAAGATTTTGCGTTTGGTATTTAAGAAAATCGACGTACAGAGTTACAGTTTTATTTTTGAATAATTTGATTTCATGTCTGTAACAGCGCATATCGATTTACATACATACCAAACTCAAAATCTTCTCCTTTTCAAAATAATTCAAATGTGACTTAGACTACTTTCATTCTCCCAGGCTCATATGTTATTTATTTCAGTTGTTTAATAGTTTTTTTGAGCTTAAACCACCTCGGAATGCAACACTTTCAATTGGACTATACCAATAGTTTTGCGAGAAAGAGTTGGCAATTCACATCAAATACTCTGAGATTTAAAAGTTGACTTTACCAACGTGAATAATCCGATTACTGGTTGGTGAGTCACGCCCTTACCGACCCCAGTTGCATGTAAGTAGAATGAAAGTTGAGTGAATGGTATGAATGTGTGTATGTGCATGCCGAACCCACCCCGCTGTGGTGTCGTGGCACAGGATCAAACCGGACTCGCTGTAAGTGGACATGTGGACATGTCTCGCGGGCAGTGGGTACGGGGTCTTAGGCTTAACTGCACGGGTCGAGTGGAATGATACCCACACTAAATAATTTGTTTAAGGTAAAAGTGTGACTCCAATAGAAGGCAAAATCATATCGCCCCATCAACCTCATATCATTCCTCCTCAAAACGATGGAAAACATTGTGGACACTCCATAAGCACTAATATGCTTATCAACCAGGCACGTCGACAGTTTATGCCTTCCATACATGTGGTCACAACCAACATTGAGGTATCACCGTTAAATAAGAAAATTGCTCTGAGAATCTTTATAGACGTAGAAGGGGCATTTGACAATACAACCTCTGCAGCCTCTAGGAAAGGAATTGACAAACCTACCATAGAGTGGAAATAAAATATGCTACAAGACTGGGGGAGCGTCTCGAACAACGGTCGCGGTGAAAGGATATCCGTAGGGCGCTGTGGTGCCTCGTCGTGGACGACTGCACCTCAACCAGCTAACGGAGGGCGAGTTTAACACGGTGGGATATGCAGATAATATTACTGTGTACATTTTATACCACAATTATAAATCTTGTACAACGCGTAAAAAATACCACCAATTGCTAGAAGGTGGGCCTTAGGCCTAGACAAAGTAGATTACACACTTGCCAAGTAATTCAGGCCCATCAGCCTAACCTCATTTCTATTGAAGACGTTGGAAAGGCTCTGTGATCGTGAAATCAGAAACGGGCCGCTGAGAACGTTCCCCATACATCCGAAACAGCATGCCTACCAACCAGGTCGCTCAACAGAATCAGTCCTACATCTGGTGACTTCTAGAATAGAGGAAACACTGGAGCATAAAAGTTCGTTGCTTGCCACCTTCATTGATATTGAAGGTGCTTTTGACAAAACAATATTTGAGAGTATAGATAATGCTCTACCATCTCACGGGATGGGGTGACCCATTATGAGGGGCTGGATAAAAAATATGCTTGGTCTAAGAACAATCCAAGTAACAGTAGATGACGTAACATCATCAAAAAAGTTGCAGGAAGAGGCTGTCCTCAAGGTGGAGTCCTCTCACCCCTTTTGTGGGACCTTGTAGTTGATAGCCTCCTCCTGGAATTAAACAACTCAGATTACTATGCTGTTGGCTATGCTGACGACATAGTGATCATGATAAATGGCAGTTTTGAGGGTCACTCTGCAATATCATAAGATTGTTGAGAACTGGTGCGATAGCCATTCGCTAACAGTAAATCCAAAAAAGACAGAGCTGATATTGTTTACGAGGAAGAGGAAACTCGAGCTCATGAACATGCCAACTCTCTTTAATGTCCCTCTGACACTCACAGATAAAGTAAAGTATCTAGGATTAGACATGGATACAAAACTGAACTGGAATGAGCATATAACATCCAAGCTAGAAAAAGCTTGCATCGCATTTGGGCAATGCCGCAGGGCGGTTGGTAAAACATGGGACCGTCTCCCAAAATCACCCAATGGATATATACCGCGATAATAAGACCAACTATTACATATGGTGCAATAGTCTGGTGGTCGAAAACCAAACAAGTCACAACAATCTCAAAGCTATCACACATCCATCGGATGGCGTGTCTTGCTATCACCGGCGCTATGAGAACAACACCCACAGCAGCTCTTGAATCACTGTTATGTCTACAACCACTCGATCTTCTTATAAGGGAGACTGCAGTAGAAACGCTATTAAGGCTATCTTCATTCAACCTGCGGCATGATAAATGTAGAATCATTGGACACAGGAGCATACTGACTGAAGCTATCAAACTAGACCCCCTCATACCAGGTAAGTGCGACAGAATTCTACCCAAATACAGTTTTGTCAAACATTTTCAGACCATCATCACAATGGATGGTATCCCACAAGGCGCCAACATAACCATGTATACTGATGGATCCAAAACTAAGACGAGGGCTGGCTATGGAATATTCTCACCAGAACTCGATCTCAAGATAAGTGCACCACTTGGTAGACTCACTTCAGTCTTCCAAGCTGAATTAACAGGAATACTAAAGTGTATTCAAATTGTAGCTGAACTGAATATTAAAGATAAACATATCCAAATACTCACCGACAGTAAATCAGCTCTAAATGCACTAAATGCCAACACATTTGTGTCGAACGAGCTATATTCATGTCTACACAGCCTGGACGAGCTAGATAAACATAACAAACTAGAACACTGCTGGATCAAAGGACATAGTGGCATCGAGGGTAACGAAATAGCAGATGAGCTTGCCAGGAAGAGATCTTCACATCCTCTAATAACCCAAGAGGATGAAATACTTTCTGCAGGTACTCTGAAAAAATAATAGAGCATAGGAGGACACATGCTCTACACAAGGTAAGAGGCCAGACACGTCGGGCTGCAAGCAATCAAAGGCAGCAATTAGACAACCTTGTAAAATTGCAGCCACGGCCCGCCTTAACTTATCTAGAACTAATCGGAAATTATTGACCAACATTCTGACTGGCCACTGCCGGCTAAACAAACACCTACACACGATGGGTCTGGTGGACAGCCTGTTATGTAGAGGGTGCAGAGCATGTAATATGCCTCTGCCCAGCTCTAGTAAACACTAGGCATCTAATACTAGGGGAGTGCTGGCCTAGTATGACCAACATTGGCAACTCCTCACCCGCCAGAGTTTTTCAGCTCGCACGCAAAATTGACTGGTGGGATGAGTGAGTAGCCTTAAAAGGAGGGGCCCATTTTGAGGCCTAAGTGTCTGTAGCTACGCTACCCTCCAGCCAACTATCCAGAACTATCCAGAAGAATTCTTAGTGTCAACCTAAGGAAAGCAACGATGGTTCCATTCACACGGAGAAGAAAGCTCCATCTAAGAGTTCCCTCCCTGATTGGAAAACTACTGGAGTTCTCGACGGAGACTAAGTATCTAGGAGTAATTCTAGGCAAAAAACTCACGCGCAATTAAGATTTGAAAGAAATCTTCGAAGGGTGATAGCGGCTTTTTGGATATGCCGCAGTCTCTTCGACAAGAAATGAGGACTAAAACCGAAAATGGTAATATGGACCTGGCGGTTGTCAGACCACTTCTTTGGTAGTGCAAGACAAAAGAGAAAACACCTAAACTAGGCTGCAACAGTTCCAAAGGCTGGCATGTTTTGGCGCTACAAGAGCGATTCGCACAACACCTCCGTAGCAATGGTAGCGATGTTAGATCTGCTCCCATTAAACAAACAAATAGAACATGAAGGTCCACTCAGTGCTCTCAGACTTTGACTAGCACGCCAGGTGAATCTTCACGGTCTTCTCGCAGGTCGGAAAGAATTATCTAATCTAATCACGTAGATTCCATTCCAGTTGAATTCGATTTCGATGTGACTTTTGAACTGGTCATTACTGACCGCCGGAGTACCACTCAATAATTGCACAACTAACGGATCAACAATGAATAATATGGTATACAGACGCATCGAATACTGCAGAAGATATCTGCACCACGGCATATATAACCTACGATATGAAGAATCGCTGGCAACGGGCCGGACGCCTGCTACATAACAAGCAGAAATCATGGCTTTTGAGAGATGCGCACACATGTGCCTAGAAAGACGTCTCATATGGGGTGCGACTCTAAATTCGTACAGTCAGCGTTAAGGACGCTAAAAGCTATGTCTTCAAAGTTATTTGGAACTGTACAAAAGCAACTAGCGAAAGGGAACAGCCTCACTCCGATGTGGGTTCCTGGACACGAGGGCATTCAAGGAAACGAAGTGGCCGCCGCACTTACCAAAAGCTCCTTTTATAGGGCCAGTGCCAACTTGCGGGCTTACAAGAGATCACTACAGGCAATTGATCCCAAGTGGGAGTAGGGGCAAAAGCAAGCAACAAATTAGAAGCCTCTCAAGAAATGAGATAAGAACTATCACAGGTAACGGGACACTGTTCAATTAAAAATCACCCAAAAAAATAGGCAAAGCAGATAACACAGCCTGCAGACTGTGAAAAGGCAGTTTCATTGACACATTCACAGACACTGAAACTGCCGAACATATATTGTGCACATGCCCAACAACTGGACAGAAACGTATGGGGACGTATATTTAACGACCCTGGAGCTGAGAAGCAAGCCTCTCAGGGACATATTAAAATTCGTCCGAGTAGTGGAGACTAATTGAAATATAGGGTAAAGCACAATAGATCAGCATTGGTCGCAGTGCAGAAAGGTTAGAAATAGCAAAACGAACCCTCTAATTTAAACGTAAATGGTATCCAATATGTTTCTCTGGTGCTCATAATTTCTATTTTAGTACAAATCCAACTTTAGGATTTATGTGGTTTTGCTCGTGAGCAGTTGTATAAATCTAGTGTAACAATACACAATCTACTATACCGAGCATACCAAACTACTTAATAATGTATTTTTGTTATCTATTTATATTAAAATGTTTTTGTATCAAATTACCTTCATTCATGGCGCCATAATAATAAAACACATTACCAACTTCACCATAGCCCGTGTATACCGAATTAACAGGCTTCTTAGGTGATATTCTCAAGTTTGGGCGCATATTCACCTCACGCCGATACTGAGCGTACTCCATTTGCATCTCCGTGTGACTTATCACAATGCGCCTCAATCGCATGTACATGAGCCTCATCTGTTCATTCCACGAGCGCGCCATCTCCTCTTTTATTTCAAGCCCCACCAGCCAACTATTAGTGAAGTAGCAGGACACCTAAACAAGCTTGAATCAGCCTCGAAATTTCTAGTTGTATATGCAGGCCATCAGTTCGTAAAATGACACTCCTGCAAATTAGGAAATAAAATTAATTATATGCAATTATAGAGATATTCATTTTCAGGAATTATGGCCTGCATTCTACCGCAACTACAGTTTTTGGCATCTATTTGATTTGTATTTACCTTATAAGTCAGGATATCATTCATAATAAACTCCTCCTGCACTTCCATTTTTGCTTCCGTCGCACAGTTTAAAATATCAATGATTTTCGAGCCGGAATAGAACGGGGTATCGTTATACTCCTGCTCCGACTCGCGATCAAAGTAAAGGACGTACATTTTCGCTAGCTGTCCTATTTGTATCGCTACTTTTGGATGTGACTAAAATAAACGCAAAATTTTGTTTAACAGTATACCTAACTGAGAAACTGATTATAAAAGCGGAAGCATCATAGCGTCTAAGACCAGACAGGAAAATATAGGGCGGGTGCGCCAAGAGATTGCGACTCTTGACGCACCCGTTTTATCTTCGCTAGCGGCAACTGTAGATTTATCACTACTAACAAGGCCTGTGTATACTACACCTTACATAATCATTTATAACGCCTGGTACATATATTTTCTGCGGCTCGTGCGTATACAGTTCAAAAAACAAATAAAATAAATCCAAAATCGATCCGGCGTACATGCAATAATCGTGCATATCAAATTCGCCACACGTGTACCTCCAGATCGTTGATTGTATAATAGAGTACTACAAAAGAAAATCCCGAATTAACTTTCAATTATTTACAGTTAATCGATCAATTTACATGAAACGTTAAATATTCGACAGTGTTCAATAGTTTACACATGCATCTGGTTTCCATATCATCGTCCGACTTGTTTAGTGAATTGTTTACGGTCGTATTAATTCGGACGAGCTGCTTTTCGATATTTTTAAAAGAAGTGTTCAAGCTGTTTTCGCACAAAGCACGGAAGCGCTTACATACAAGACGCACTGTGTATCCTACAAAAAAATAAACATATTTCATTGACGCTAAAACTTTACAATTATAGTATTTCTCAAATTCTAAAGAAATGGTAAAACGAAGTTGAAAAAATAAAGCTATAGTAGCAGCTAGTGCAATAGAGGCTCTACGTAAAAATATTAAAAGAGGGGGTGGCGTCAGTTTTAATAATAATGAAAAAGATGAGAAACAGAATTAGAAGACGATTTCTCATTTAATAAGTTAGATGATTAGGGTGGCGGTGAGTATTTTTTAATCTGAAAAGGGAGCGGTAGGTTAAATAGTTTGGAAATATATGGTCTGGAGCAGTAAAACATTAACAGGTCGCCCTAATGTTTAAATTTAGTCGGCGGTCTAACAGACGTATGTATTATGTAATCATAAGAGTAGTAGTAATTTAAAGCCAAAAATAAGTTTAAATTTAATATAAACATAGATAATACTGATACATATTCAATATCAAGTTAGTTTACTAAGAGAAAATAATTATTTAATCTCACAAATCACTTAAAGGGGTTTTCAATAAGGACGGGTCGATGTTGAAATGGAATAAAACAAGCTGTGTGAGATATTAATGAAATTCTTTTTTCATTTGAAAGGCCCATGTATGCCCATATATTTAGAATATAGTTCAAATATCGTTCAAATGTCCGCCGCGGCTTTCCACGGTGGCACGGATCCGAGTGGTCAAATATTTATTGACTCTGTCCTATATATCCGGCTCAATTTGATCAATTGCATTGGTTATGTTAGCTTTAAGGGCATCGCTCGATTACGGCTTATTGGCATAGACCTGCAACCTCAGGAAACCCCACAATAAAAAAGTTTAGTACGGATTTTGGGCCGCTAACGTTATTGGTCTGTACTTTTTGGAAAATGAGGTTTGTGAGGCCATAAACCGCGAGCGCTACAGAACGATGCTAACCAATTTCTTTTGGTCCAAATTGAAGGATATAGAGATAGACGACATGTGGTTGCAACAGGATGGGGATACATGCCACATAGCAGATGCCACGATAGATATTCTGCATGAACGATTTAAGTTGGTTATCTCTCGCAGAGGTGACGTGAATCAGCCACCAAGATTGAGCGATTTGCCCCCGCTAGGCTTTTCTTGTGGGGTTTCCTGAAGTCGCAGGTCAATGCTAATGAGCCGTAATCGATCGTTGCGCTTAAAACCAACCAATGCTATCGCTCAAATTCAGCTGGATATATGCGACAGTCATTAACATTTTGGATACTCGGATCCGTGTCGCAGCGAGAAGCTGCGGCGCACATTTGAACGATTTTATATTCTAAATATAATGGCATACATCGACCTTTCAAATGAAAAAAGAATTTTGTTAATACCTCATACACAGCTCGTTTTATTCCAATTCAGCATCGACCCGTCCTTATTGAAAACCCCTTTAGTTTCATAACAAAATATGTGTACGTGTCAGACCGGCGAGCGACTAGCGGTCGACGCTTAGGCCACCCCTGGTCTAGACTAAGTGTTAGAGCATAGCGACTAGTACAAATCAAATAGTGGACATAGTCGGAATTAAGAAACGAATTCTAGAATACCGTCAAAGGTGAGAATGGTAAAGTAAAGAAGCGTGAGAAAAGGGTGTCGCCTTGGTATCGCCGCACAGCGCAGAGCATTGCTATGTTGCCAGCTAGGGCGAGAAATCAGAAAATAAGGCGCAACTGAAGAAAAATAAGAAGCAAGAGAAGATCTTTAGGGTAAAATGACAGCAAACGTGAGGAATAGAATATTCGGGAAAAGTAGAGTAATTAAAGATTCTCCCGATAGAAAGCATGTAGGAAAAGAAAAGGCCACTATACTACACTACACTTCACTCACCTAATTCTTTATAGGTAATATAACTAAAAATTTTCTGTAGCACCTCGTCAGGAAATGTCATTATGGAACTTCTTTTACGGTATCGCCGTTTGGTGACATACGGCGACAGATTATTTCCCTGCGAATCCCTCCTTTCGGTCGAATACCGAGCCCTTTTCCGGCGGAGATCATAAGATGAGTCGTACAGCTCATATTTGCGTTTCATACTAAAATATAAACTACACAGAAATAACAATGATATTAGTAGCAAGGTATTTTATTAACACTTAAAAGAGATATAATGTAATTAGTACCTACCGTGGAGTTCTCTTTTGGTTATAACTTTTCCATTGTACAGCTGCGAAATTGGCGTTTGATTTTGACGGATAAATAAGATTATCAATGTCATGCCACTACCACGGTAACTGTTTTAAACTCGAAATAGTAGTAGTAGTAGTAGTAGTAGTACTTACGTTAGTAACTGATATAACAAGAATAGCTCAGAAAGCAAGGATCGAAGGAGCCATTACAAAAGTAGCATACCAAATACCAAATGCTATGGTTGAACAACAGATAGCATAGATAGAACAATAAAGAAGACGAACTGGAAGACATAAATTCAAAGAACTGAACAACAACACATAATGACACAACACTAGCTAACAAACGAGGAAAACGGATAAAAAAGGAAAAAGTAAATGGAACATATAGTGCATAAAACGAAAAGAGGAAGAAGTAGTACAAGAAATGAAGAACAAAACAAAAATATAAATAATGGGAATACGGGAAATAACGAAAAAAGGAAGCGAAGAAGAAAATGTATAAGGAATGGAAAAAGAAGTAACCGCAAAAGGGGGAGTAGAATTAATAATATCAATGCCAATCAGATTAAAAAATATTATATTGAAAGGTAATTACTAGTATTTGAAGAGATAAACTGGGCAATAATCATATCATACGGACTAAGACACAAAGAAAGAATATAAAGATATTTTCTTTGAAAGCATGCAGAACGTAATATGATAGACAAGAAACGATGATCGCATATACCAGTTAAATCGAGAGTTAAACGCGGTGCGAACTCTGACCACTACTTAGTAGCAGTAAAGATATAATTATACAGAATAAATCCAATGAGAACATAAGAAATTAGTGTAATAAATAAAAATCAAAACAAAGACTGAGACTGTGACACACATTGAAACTACTACGGTAAGAGAGTACGCTGTACCATTTTGTGGGAGTAGAGGTTAGAAGCGATATTAGAAAGAAATTACCCGGATAAACAACTCTATACATCAAGCTGCAAGGAAAGCTCTAGGTATTATGGACAGAACTAGAAGAGACCAGGCCTGGTAGATTCAGGTAATCAAGCAAGTGGTAGAGAAGAAAAAACAGCGTATAATAACTGGCAAAGATCGGACGTAACAAAATAGGGATATAAGAACCTGAACAGAGAAGTAAAGCACCTTTACTTCTCTGTTCTCTGTTCTCACGGAGGAGAAAATACCTGGAAAAGTAACTTAGTGAGATAGGCAGTTATGTAGAAGGATACAAATCTACATAGTTTTCGCGAGTATTGAGAAGTATGCAGACCAACTCCGTGAAGAGATCGGTACCGATGATAGGATAATGAATCCTGGATGCAACATTACACGAATCTGGGCACAGAGCCGGAACACAGTGGTGTAATGTTAATTAGGATAGATCATGTATATAAGGCAGTCAAGACTCCCACCACATCAACTTGTTTGAGTATAACAAGCCCATTGAACCGATTACCAGTAAGAATAGTAAAAGATAACCTACAAGATGAAGCAAATAAGTCAATGAAGATCAAATAGACTACACTCCCGTAAGATCATGTGTTAATAATTTGTTTATACTACAACTGGCTGAAAAGCGAACTTCATCTGGGGAGGAGACATTTGTGTTGGTTGAATAAAAATATTATTACTGCAATTGTTTTTCCATTCCTGATAAAATCCATATTAGCAGCTTCATAAAGATTTTATCAGAAATGGGAAAACAATACTCACCCATAGAACCCCTACAAGGGACTACGATAGAGATGCTACGTCTCGTCAACACTGTTCAACTTATATCTGCAAATGGAGCTGAAGCTATGGAGAAGCAGCTACAGTGGCAATGGGATACCGATCGGAGACGGAATGTAACCTACATTTTGCTGATTACCAAGTGGTCATGGTACAGAACTCTTTTGATTTGGGGTTCATGATACAGCGCCTGAATGATCAGTATAAGAAATGAAAATCAATATCAACAAAATGGAATTCTTGTCTGTGAGGAACCTGGGTGGATAAAGTAGCCCAGTGGAATCACAGCCGAATAAAAGAGGAGGGTTCCCAGGTAAGGTCAGCGACCTGCCTGGTGTAAAAGAGGAACACAGTGCTCAAAGAACCATCAATTCAGCCTCAGATATGACGGGAACAACTAATAACGACTCGGCGAGAAGAAAGAATAAACGACATCGGAAACCAAAAACTAAGAATCGGATGCTGGAACGTAACGTCCCTGAACAACATAGACCAGGAGATTTTGCTAGAGATAGAAAGGCACAAGATCAACGATTGTGCAATTACTGAAACCAAGAAAAAGGGGAAGGGAAACACCAAGTATGGAAACTAGACACTTGTACACAGCGCCAAAGACAAACACGAAAAAGCAACGTCTGGCGTTGGGATACTGCTACACGATAAATTTGAAAATAACATTAGCGACACAAAATACATCAACAACAGAATACTACAAGTAACAGTCGAACTCAAAGACCGAAAGCCTACACATGTAATAAGCGTTTATGCCCCCGATATCTCCAAGCCAAAGGAAGATATAAATATTTTCTACGAAGATCTACAAGCAGTGCTCGAGGGTATTGGACCATAAGACGAAATAATAATTCTCGGAGATCTGAACGCCAGGATCGGAAATGAATAAATACCAGGAGTAAAAAACCGGTACAACGAAGAAATTAAAATAGCAAATTGAATAACAGAAAGTCGCCCGGGGAGGATGAGATATCCAACGAAATGATCAAATACGGCGGCAATATACTATTGATCCAGATCCATGTCTTTTTCAACAAGATACTAGACAATAAGGACATACCGACGGAGTGGAAGTACATCGTAACAATACCAATACACACAAAAGAAGCA
Organism: Lordithon lunulatus; assembly: GCA_963942505.1. Classification (NCBI taxonomy): domain Eukaryota; kingdom Metazoa; phylum Arthropoda; class Insecta; order Coleoptera; family Staphylinidae; genus Lordithon; species Lordithon lunulatus. The sequence continues at coordinate 18,753,900 of OZ012673.1, forward strand.
AAGACCCATCCATACAAGTTACTGTCTCTGGGATATGCGAAGAACAACAAGGATTTAGAAAGAATAAATCCACTATAGACGCAATATTTACCATACGACAAATAACTGAGAAAGCTATAGAATTCAACAAGCCTGCAGAGCAGAAAACGCTACAACGAAGCGACTCCTCAGAACAGCTGAGAGGAGAACTTTAAGATGCATGACAAGATACAGTTTACGAGATCGCATTAGAAGCCATGACATCAGAACACAATGCGACATTCAAGACGTTGTGAGATGGGGCCGCAATAGAAGAAGAGAGTGGAGAGACCATATCGACAGGATGGATAATACGAGTCTACCAAAAATCGCCAAAGAGGGACTCCCGAGATCAAAAAGACTTCCTGGAAGACCCCCAACGATGGTACGAAAGCTGGAGCTCAGCGTCTCAACTGAGTGAAGCGCAGGTACTAAACACGGAAATGGAACGGCGGCTGAACGTGATTGAGATGAACTACCTGAGAGTGTCAGAGTACCTAGGCTAGAGAGAATTCCAAACTTCCAAATAAGAGTATGAATGGAGGCAGATAATAGTATTAACGACCGGATACAACGAAGAGGACTGAGGTGGTTTGGATATCTCACGCATATGAGAGAGAAACCATGGCTAAAGGTAACATTCCAGTGGGCAAGTGTAAGAAGAGGAGACCAACAAGATCGTTGAATGTAAGCATGAGGATGACGATCAGAGGCTTAAACGAAGGGGATGTGGACGATGGGAGAGGTTGGAGATTAGCAGTGGGAAGGCAGCCTGCGGCAGTAATAATAATAAAATTAAAAAACCTTGAATACCTAAGACACATAATGAGGAATAACCATAACAACACCATCAACTGATACTACAAGGCAAAATGGTTGGACAATGAGGAATCTGCTGGATCAAAACCGGTCTCTTGTAGGTCGCAGCTCGCCATGATGATCGCCAAAATCCGATACCATTAAGATGAAGAAGAACGGAAGAAAGAATAAAAAGTAAAACCAATCTGAATAGATATACAGAACTGCATAGAAATATAACAAGAATAATTCGAGAAATAAAAGAAAAAAGGTTAAAGGCAACATGTGAATACATAGAAAAATTATGATACAGCACAACTGCAAATTGCATAAATAAATTTAAGAGTCAACAGGAACATCATGAAAAAGATAACCTCTATTATTCAAGGCAAAAACGTATAAGTAATAATAAATCAATCTCAAATATTTGTCAAATATTGGATTGAAACGGCGTCTACTTTGTGATAATTCATAATAATAAATAAATAAAACTTTTCTTTGTTCTTTATCACTTGTTTATTGCTATTTTTTCAAATATTTTCGGCTGAGCTCTAGTCATCAAACTAAACAAAAAACATACTAAAGTAATGTGTGACCAAAGACATTTTTTTAAAATTTATTTATAACAAATATTTGTTGCACTTCACTACTTCATTTCTGTCAAATTCTTGACTGCATTTTTTAACGCCAATTAACCCGCCTAATCGTCTTGTAATTTAAATTTACCGACAAATATCACTGACACAAATATCACAACAGCAAGAAAGATCGTAATTCGCTGACGTATCAACAGCGATAGGCCGAAGGAAGCTTTTACGTCGTGTTCTATATTGCTGCTAGAGAGCTTGAAGCCTTTTTAAAGTGTTTGGGAAGAATTACATTCAATACTATTACCAAGTAGAGAACCTTATACTTTCAACTACATTTGCTTTAGCAAACACTTTACAGCTGAACCGCGTATACACAATATATAGTATATAAATAAAAAGAGAGATTCTGGTACTAACACAACGTGTTATACCTAGACTCTTGGAGTGGAGTTGTACGTCGTTGTGCACCATATAGGTGAGCAACCTATCGCGAACACAATAATTTGTACAATACCTGACTAAGATGGAGAGTAGAACATGCTATTCTAGCTCGCTGGTGTAGCTGCAGGAGTGGACACGATGTTTGTTCATACCCTGCAGATTCGATGAAGCATGGTTTATGTAGATAATTTCCCGGCCGCCTCAGCAAATCCGGTGTATCACTCAAATCTAATTAAAAATACATGCTATTTAGTATGAATACAAATGAAGAGGTCGAAACAACTCGTCAAGGATAATTGAAAAGGTATTAAAATTGAAATCGCGTTCGTATAGATACTTGCAACTTCTATGCGTACAGCAATAAATATTTATCAAATGTATGGACTTCATTGCCCGTTTTATTGGTTTTCACATAAAAGTTACACTGTCCTTAAAAAAACAGAACACCAAGTATTATAATGAAATAAAATTTGTATGATGTAGGCTTATACTACTACTATACTTAAAATATAAATTCGACTTGAAACAAAAAGAAACGAATAACAATCAATAGTAGCCGGCCATGTACGTGCGAATATTTCGGTTCATCGCATCCCATGAATCCAATCCATTATCCTAAAAAATTGGCTGCATCTGTCAGAATTTGCACTGTTATATTAAGTGTCAAGGTGGAGCGTGTATTTTATCTCTTCTTCCGCACTAATATCGCAGTGCAAATACTAGATTCATAATTTCATATAGTTTTGAATTTTTTCCTTAATATTTAGGTGATATATCTATATCTACACCTTCACGGGATTCCCAAGTTTGGATAGTGCGGCATTTCTTAATTTTGTTATGTTTTGTACGTATTTTCGACAAAGATTCTCTTTTTAAAATTTAAGATACTCCGTGGATATATTGAATTCATTCCATTTGGTAGTAGTGCAGTATTAGTTTGAGAAACGGAATTTCTTTGCATTATACACTAATCGGTGCTGTGCAAAGACATGAAAATCCGTGGCGTACTCATGTCTAAATGATAGGCAATATAGGTTATTTTAGTACTATTCTTGTACTATTACAGACATACCGACTTTGGCCAGCTACAATCACAAAATAAGTAACAGTATTGTCGTTATAAATATATTTAAAAAGAAAACCGCCGACGCCGATTTTCTATGCATGAAGACGACTGATCTGATCCGAGCTGTCAAAATTCCTTCAAATACGGTGAATTTTTCAACGCCACTGGAAAATATCAACTGGTGACGGCAATGAGTTTCAAAGCAAAACTGTAATTGATACTTAAACCGGCGGTGGGCTTTAGAACGGCCCCGCTGAATATGTGCATACACGGAGGGTTTGTAGTTAACGAATTTGCTTTTAAAGAGATATTAATTCTTACGTCAGAGGGATAACGTGACAAATTCATCGGATATTATGCGTTGGAAAATCCACCCGTGTATGGGCTTTGTGTTGGCCTACCACGATTTTGAAGACATTCATTAACACGTCAAGATATGCCAGAAATGTGGTTATCAATATCTACCTGGAGTGTTTCAAGACAATTGGTGAAACGTTCCATTAGAGTGTTAGCAGGGCTCTGTAAGGTGTCTATTCTAACCTATCATATCCCCGGCAATGGTTATCGGTGATAGGTCCGAAGAACGAGAGAACAAGGATAATCAAAAGATTTCGGCACGATAAAAATATAATGGCTGCCTTGTGAAGGCGAGCATTATCTTGCTGAAAATGGGACTCTGTAAGACATTCACATATGGCACTAATACTGGCTGCAAAACCGACATCATTCGGTTTAACTTCTCTCTACAAGACAATAGAAAACCGGCTATCATATGATATCGTCCCCTCCCCCAACAATAAATACTTCAACAAGGGTTGCTTGTCTTTCAACAATAAATTGTTAATTTACAAGTTTCACAAACAGAACCGCGAACATCAATGAATATAATGGTATCCCATTCGTGTGTCCAGTTTTGTCTTTCTCTGAACCAATTAAGCAATTGCTGTACGATACTCGATTTAACGCCTAAAGCACGGATTTCCCTATAAACTCTTCTACCCTTTACTGCCAAACAAGCCTCTTCAATTGCCAGCCTTGTTTAAAACGTTTTTTTCAAAGTTAAAATCTAACAGCTCGATCTTCACACTGTGTAGTGTAGTATTGATAATGCTCTAACATATCACGAGATTCACCCCACTATGAGGGGCTGGATAAAAAATATGCTTGGTCTAAGAATAAACCAAGTAATACCACATGACGTAACATCAAAAAAAGTTGCAGGAAGAGGCTGTCCTCAAGGTGGAATTCTCTCGCCCCTTTCTTGGGACCTTGTAGTTGATAGCCTCCTCCTTGAATTAAACAACTCAGGATACTATGCCGTTGGCTATGCCGACGACATAGTGATCATGATAAATGGCAGTTTTGAAGGTGTACTCTGCAATTTCATGCAGAGTGCCCTAAAGATTATTGAGAACTGGTGCGATAGCCTTTCGCTAACAGTTAACCCAAAAAATATAAAGCTGATATTGTTTACGACGAAGAGAAAACTCGAACTCATGAATATGCCAACTCTCTTTAAGGTCCCTCTGACACTCACAGATAAAGTAAAATATCTAGGATTAATCATGGATACAAAACTGAACTGGAATGAGCATATAACATACAAGCTGAAAAAAGCTTGCATCTCATTTTGGCAATTCCGCAGGGTCGTTGGTAAAACATGGGGCCTGTCTCCCAAGATCACCCAACCACGATTATAAGACCAACTCTCTCATATGGTGCAATAGTCTGGTGGCCGAAAACCAAAAAAGTCACAACAATCTCAAAGCTATCACAGATCCAGCGGTATGAGAACAACGTCCACAGAAACTCTTGAAGCACTGTTATGTCTACTACTCGACCTTCTTATAAGGGAGACGGCTGTAAAAACAACATTAGGGCTATCTTCACTCAACCTGTGGTATGATAAAGGTGGAATCATTAGACACAGGAGCATACTGAGTGAAGCTATCAAACTAGACCCCCTCATAGAAGGTAAGTGCTGCCTTAACTTATCTAGAACTAAAGGGAGGTTTCACAATGAGCCCTTTTTGAGGCCTAAGTGTCCTATGCTACCCTCCAGCCAACTATTCAGAATTATCTAGATTACGTTTGTTATAGCCGGCTTTTGATCATCTAGACCACCAGCGCACAATGACCGAAATACTACGACATGTCCTTTGGGCAACAGCGCGAATTGGGAAATCCGCTTCTCGGATAACCAGAATGCGACACCTAGCAAAATCATTAGATGATGATATTCTTTAAGTCTACGAAGATACAGTCATGTTTTTAATGTTAAAGAAAAACTGATAAAGAAGAGCGAGATTGCGGGTGGAGGTGCAGGGGTCGTCCAGATATATAAACTCTCCGCAAATATTAAAGGTGCGTTTCGGAAATGTGGCAGGGTTAAGAAATAAATTAGAGGATATAGTTGGCGCAATGGTAAGAACAGTCATAAGCGCATATGACATTGTTGGTCTACAAGAGACATAGGAACTGATAGTGCTGCCGATAAAGCTTGCCAGCGAAATATATGTGGACTAGACAAGGTGCAACTAGAGACTGCAAAATGAGGCGCACAAAGGTGGGCAGTTATAGGAAACATAATAGGTAATAATTGGGAAAGGGTACTAAGAAACCAACGCACAGGAGTCATAGTAACAATATACAGCAATGGCGTGGTAGAATAGGTTGTTGAGAAAATTGAGAGAGTACTCAAAAAAGAAGAAACATCGATTCTGATGATTGGTGGTGACTGGAATGCGAGGTTTGGAGTAGACGGCGGGTACATAAAGCTACCGGTGAACAAGAGAAAAGGGGATCGCATGATAAGATAATTAATTAAGAAGGCCGGAGGATGATACAGTGGTTGAGTATAGGAAATGTGAGTGTCATTAATGGCGTAGGGAAGGGGGACCGCGACGGTGAGACCAGGGAGTAGAAATGTTGCGGCGCATCGGGAGCGGACAGTTGAATTCAAAAGGGAAGAGATGGAGAGTGTCATGAGTTCCATAAAAATTAATAAAACGCCGGGTCCGGATGGAATACGGGGCGTGGTATGGAAGGAGGAATAGAAGTGGTTGTTGGAGCCGCTTACCAAACTGATAAATATAGAATGGGCTGGAAGAACACAAATGCCGCAAAAGCTGGAGAGACGAATATATAGTGTTTAATAAAAGTGGGGGTAAGCTAAGGCCAGCAATTATAGAGGTATAACGCTCATGGACACTAGTTACAAAAATGTTGCATCACTAATTCAGAAGCGCCTTGAATCAATAATAGAGTACAAGCAACTTTTATCAGAAACACAAGTAGGGTTTAGGAAAGAGAGATCCACAGCTGAGCATTTGTTTATGCTTAAATACGTGACGTGGTGGATGTAGATCTAAGTAAAGAGGGCGGGAAACTATGCGTGGGGCTATATATATATATATATATATATATATATATATATATATATATATATGGGAGAACGTGTGCAAGAGTGGAAGTGGAAGAAGAATGGAAGTTGGGCGTATGCAGATGATGTGATGTTGTTAGCGAGAACGGAAGCAGAAGCGAAAGAAATGATTGAGAGAGCGCGAAAGAATGTGCGTAAAACCCAGATTATAATATTTAGTAAAAGGGGAAGAAAGGCAAAGGAAGGCCAAAATTCAAATGAGGAAGTGAAAAAATTGAATTGGTAAGAAGCTGTAAGTATCTGGGGTTTATGTTTAAAAGTGGTGGCGTATGAATGAGCATCTGAAATATGTGTGTAAAAAATGTGATATATATGGAGTGACAGTATGAAAAACTGATACATAATGAAAAGGAAGTTTGCGTGAGACCTGTGTGAACAGCATTATGATGTATGTGGGCAACTAGGGAATTGTAAAATTTTAAATATACTGGATGAAATTTTTTTAATGGTTTAAAGGTTAATGAGGAATAAAAATAAAAGTGTACGATCTACAGTGGAAAGTGATGCATTTTACTTCTTTTGTTCAATTTTTGTGCAGGGTATTAAGTCGGTTAGGAACTAGAGAGAAATGTAGAATTTTACTGTGTAGTGTGAAAAGTGGTACATTTCTTCGTTAAAGTTTTGTACAGGGTATTAAATAGGCTAGGAACTAGAGAGAAATGTGAGACATTCTACTACATAGGGTGAAAAGTAATGCATTTTACTTTGTTAAGTTTGTGTATAGGTTATTAAATATATTCGGAACTAGGAAGGAAGGCTTTTGACCATCTAGAACAGCAGCGCACACTGACCGAAATACTACATCCTGCCCGTTCGGCAAAAGCGCGAATTGAAAAACCCGCTTCTAGAAAAATCATTAGATGATGATATTCTTTACGTTTGCGAAGACACAGGCATGTTTTTAAGTTTTCTAACTGAAACGTCCTTGCGGATTCCAATCCAAAGCTTGTCTTGCTATATGATGCTAAGCGTGTGCCGAATCTATTTATATTATATCCTACATATTTCTGTGTCAATAGGTATTTGATTAGTTTGTTTCCATAGTTGTATATTGGAAATCGTTTTTGACAAATGCAGTCGCAGAATTCTACGAAGACAGCTGCTGACATATACGAGGTGATGACCACACTGGATTTACCACAGTATAAAGTCTTTTGCTTTGGCAATTCGTGCAGCTACGTCCGGTACAGCGTCATAATTCGTAAGGTAACAGAAATGCAATACTCGGTGTTAGTGCCGTCTAACCAGAATGAAGTCGTGTTGTTCTAATAAGCAAGTCTTTTGATTTCGCTTTATTGATTGCTAATCCCTACCTTTAGAGCTTCTACCTATAACGCTTTTAATTTTGCAGCCATATCTGCGCGAGACATATGTCATCCGCGTAGTCCTCTAGCTTGGCAAAAGGGCACCAATGGATACCAAGGACTACCTTGGGTGCGCGCATCACGTTATCGCGCAATATTATGAACAGAAAAATATTGTAGACACCCCTGGCTCATGCACGCGCTGACATTGATGTGGTCCGTTAGATGTACATCATGATTGATACGAAATACTGCCAAATACACTTCCCTTTTTTCAGTTTACGATTTACCACATCTCTCCACATCATCCTTTTCTGTTATTTCGTAGGGTTCCACACACATAAGTTTTTCGTGTATTTAGCATTTTTGTAAGAGTAACAGAATTATAAAAATTATCCATGTAAACAGTGTTTCCTTTTTCGAGATAAGTCCTTAAGTAAACGTAAATAACGTCAGTAGTGTGACCTACATTAGTGTCAGTTTTCTCAAATTTTCCGCTGTAAATCTTTATTTTCATTACAAGACCGTCGGACTCACAGTTCATACTATTTGATACTATATTTGAGTTTTTTATTTTTTATGTATTGGCGGAAAAGCAATCTTCCCCGCCATAGCATCATGGATTCGTCAATAGAAATATTTTTATCTGGTACATAGTTTTCACGCATAATATTATTGGAGTGATTTAGTATTGGTCTCACCTTGTATAATCTGTCGGCAGATAGTATTGAGTTATCAACCAAACGAAAATAACGAAGTAACAACTGGGATCGATTTCGACTCATATGTGAGTGCTAAAAGTTTACATTATATAGTTAGTTTGTGCTGATGTTCAATTTCATCTCTGCAGCACTGACATCTTGCCACTTTGATAACCTATTAGATTTTTTATTGCTTTGCGTTTTTCAATTTCTTGCGCAGCATATAAATTAGATTGTTCCACCAGTAATGCAAGAAACTCATCTGAAAAAAATAAGTCCACCAGCGTTTGTACTGTAAAATTTGACTTATCCAATTTCACACCAACATTTTCTTGGAAAATAAATAATTCAGGATTTTGTTGAATTTCTGTCCACAAATTATCATTCGCATTTGATGTTGTTGCTTGGGAATCATCGTCATTATCTTCAGATTCGGAGACGAGTTCATCTTCACTATCACTTGAATTCTCAGAAGGTTCATAATCGCTACAGTTGTTACCATCCTCGCCAAAAATCCCGTCAAATTCTGAATCACTTATATTTGCGTAGTGCTCAATTTCATTTTGAGTCAGTGGTCTTTTCTTATCCATATTGAGTTCTTGATAATTTAATTATAACAATAATTATTTATAAAAAAACACTCAAGAAAGACGTAAATATGATGCACTCGACAATTTCTGAGATACTTGTGACGAATACGAACGCGTATCTATGATTCAGCTTAGCGAAGCGACAGGTCGAAACGTGTCTAACTCGTAGTTGGCTTCCGCGAAGAGATTTCTGTTACAGAAGCCTACTACGAGATAATTAATAAGACCTTTTTTTTAAAAACACATTTTTATGCTTTTTGATGATAACTATGCACTAGAATTAGAATTTTTAATAATATAATATGATTCAATCAAATTGTCATTTTAGGCCAGATTTCTGAAAATTGCCGTGGCAGTCAACGTATTAACTGAACCGTTGAAAGCGTGGACTACAGACAAAAAACAATTAATTACCGTTACGACTTATTGTGCTAATAAAGCTAATTAAGATAGAATTTTTCTTTCGTTTTGTAATTACTCTTGTCAATATTATTGATTTCTGAAAATTGCAACTCGTCTACTTATTTTCTACTCATTTTTTATGACGCTTTAATAAAAGTCATAAATATAACTCCAACTTTTTTTTCATTTAAAAAAATTAAAATCTCTGAAATACCGGAGTTAAAAAAAAGACCTTTATTTGACATATCAGCCCAACCATTCCCTTTTACACACATTCCAGCCGAAAAAAAAACAGTACTTTAAATATTATAAATATATAAATATATATTTAAATACCGGAGTAAGTGCAAATTGATTGTTGTTAAAGTGTAAATATAATTCATGCAATTTCAATTTTGACAGGTCTGGGACACATTTTGAAAAACCACAATTAGTATTATAAGAAATGTGTTCTGTTTTTCTATTAAGTAAAAAATAATTTATATATTATTGTTCACAACAGATGAATGAACAAATTTACGAACAAGCGTTTTTTTGTTTATTTCATTGAGCCACAATGCCCGGAGAAATACAACGCAGTAGTGCGCGGTCCCACGGCGCCCGAAAGTTGTATGGGTGGATATCTTCACACCAGTAGATTCTAGTCCGTTTCTTCATGCCAAAGGCCGTTAATTAGTCCAGCATTTCATATTTGTAGAGGTTTAGTTGATAATTTTAAATTCAGTTGTGCAGGCTATCAACCCACAGTATTCTAGACGGATAGTGAGGCCACTCATCCATGTGTGGAATTACATTTCCTGAATTCCGGATTGTACGGTTACTCCGCAATGATACGGTCGTCCGAGACTCGTTTGTTTACCAGCAGTGGTGCATGTTGGCGAGGTTGTCATTTGAATGATAAATTCAAGTAAAAACACAATTAAATAAGAACCGAAACAATTGATTTCTAGATCGCTGAGATCATTAACTTCTATTCATTGAAATCGTTCATAAATACTTGGTGTAGTGATTCTCTGAAGAGCAGTATATATGGACGTGCTTTTATTGTATTAATTAATAAAGAAGAAGAAAATATTTAGGATTTTTATGACATAAACTTACGATCTGAACTAATACTGCTAAACAAGGACGATCCCAACATTTCCTGCCGTATTCTTGCCAATCTTTGTACAGGATCCTCTCCAGACAGCCAATATGTCCACATATTGCCTTTACCCTGCAAATTATATATTATGTAACATTTATTTGGCTAGTGATTGGCAAAAGATTCCTATAACAGCTATTTCGGAGCGGCTACATACGCGAAACTGGTCCAAGCGACTGTTGGAAATTAAAACTCATACAGAGACCAAATTTAATGTAATTGTTTTGTTTAAAAAAACTAGTTTATTTATTTAACCTTTATTGGAATCAGCCCTCTTTCTTCAAAACGATAACCACCCAGTCGTTGTAGCAACATGTAGGTAGCTTGTGATATGTGTATTCGAAGTGATTCGCCTGAACTTTCCATACGCGACGCTGTGTTAACAGTGTCGCCGAATAGACAGTAACGTGGCATTTTAAGACCAACCACACCGGCAACACAGTGACCTATTAATTGAACAAATATATATTTAACAAAAATCAAATCTCACTTATACAGTTGTAAATGTTGAAAAGTTTTAGTGGATTTAAGTTTTTACCTGAATGGATTCCTATTCGTAACTGAAGCTGTTCCCCAGTGCGATGCTTGATTTCAAACTTTTTTATTTTGGTAAGTAGATGCAATGCCATGGAAGCTATTTCGCCTGCATGCCTATCGCCATTCCGTATTGGTAAACCACTCACGACCATGTAAGCGTCTCCAATAGTCTCAACCTAGTTGAAATAATTTATACATGATATAAACGGCCATATTTTTAAGACGTAACTCGGAAACCAATTCGATTCGAGTATATATTCATTAAACATTTTTGATGGAAACTCTAGTTTAGAACAGTGATACTGGTGGGGGTGCGACCCCTAGCGGAGTCCGGAAACTTTTTGGGGGTCGCGAAAAAAATGATTTCAAAAGTACGTTATTAATTTATATAGATATTAAAAATAAATCTGCAATTAATCAAAATTATGAGTATTTCAAAGCAATTAAATAATGGAAATTAACTCCTTCTGAATTTAAATGTCCTTCAGGATGTTTTTCTAAATATACCCATTCATCGGAAGGCCCTTTGAAATTTTTAAGTGCAGAAGGGGCCCGCATACCAAACAGTTTGGAAATTACTAGTCTAGATCACCAAATTGCTGTTGAATTATTAGACACTCTATATAATCAAAATCAAAAGTTCTCAATAACTTTTCAATAGTTAAAGTTACAGCAACATGTAATCGATTGAATATAGTATTCAAAGTTATATTTTACAACTACACGAGATTCAAGAGAGTTTCCGATAACAAGCAGATTTGTGCCTGATTTTACTAACTCAATATAAATCATTTATTTCAAGCATTTATATGAGACACGCTATATATCTCTAACAACTTCTTACCTTATATACATCGTAGTGCGAAATAATCGAATCAAAGCATGTATAAAGATCGTTCAATAAATCGATAACTTGCAGTGGAGTGCTCACGGCGGATAACTCGGTAAAACCAACGATATCACTGAAATAGATCGTGACACAGTCGAAACTTTCAGCTTCAACGCGTTCCCCCTTTTTCAGCGAATCTGCCACGGATCTACACATACACATAACAAAAGTTCGCAAGTATTTATTTTATACATCCTTGTAATTACTTACTTCGGTAACATTCTATGCAACAGCGCATCCGTTTTCTTTTTCTCTTCTGTGAGTTGATTTGTGCGCTCACGTACTAGTTCTTCCAAGTTATAAGCATATTTTTCCATTATCGCAAGCATGTTGTCAAATATATTCGGCTTCAGACCAGCCTAAAAATAAAAAACGTCGTTTTCAATTCAGCTATCATGCATAAAATTGCGCATTTTAACCCCTAACTGGGTTGTGCTCGCATAATATTACAAAATATGGAATCTAACATATGCAAATCGAATATATATATATATATATATATATATATATATATATATATATATATATATATATATATATATATATATATATATATTATATATATATATATATATATATATATATATATATATATATATAAAACATGTCTATTCTATTTAGCTAACTGCATAAATGATGTTATCCTTATTCAAATATACGTATAAACGTAATTTGAGTTTACCTGCATCTCCTTGAGTTTGATCCTGACGTATCTAATGTCAGGCCGTTGCTCCGGTTCCTCGTGCCAGCATGCCATTATACATTTAGTAATGTAATCCGCTGCACCAAGAGCCTCCAAACTAGGCCTAAACGGGACTGGACCTTGTTTCTTGACTTCTTTGACTATGTCTAGTAAAGTAATAAATATATCTGTCCAAATTATACAATTTTCATACCAAATTTGAATATTGGATTTCATTATCCATTTAATAATTTAATATTCGCATACAAATGCAGTACAATAGTATTAAAGACATAAAGTCTGCAAATCTCGTAGCATAAAACATACGATCCGGTTTCAGCCGAGAAAATTTATCAGAAAATATCACAACTCATGAATATTTACCTAAAACGTTCTATTAATATAATTAATTAATTCAAGAAAAAATAAATAACAATAAACATATCGACTGTGTAGCGCAATAAGGGCCAATCTGCTTTTTTCACCAAAGGAAGAAACTGATTTAGAGGATTTAATACTATTAATAAACTTTTAACTATTGAGAGGAATTCGTAGATTGGTCCTTTTAGTTTTGTTTATTAAATCCTTCAAATCAGTTTGAACATTTTCTTAAAAAAGCAGATTGCCCTTATTGCGCTACACAGTCGATATGTGGAACATATCATTTAAATTGAACTTAATTTAATTTTTAGTATAATCATATATACAGAGAGATACAAAAATAGCTGCTTTGTTAAGCGAACGATTTCAAGGAGTGCAACAAAAACTGCTTTTTAGATATTTTCCTTACATATATACATAAATAATAGTTAGCTGTATAAACAAACCTGCTGGAATCATATCAATTTCACCCCAGGGTCCAGAACGTCCGATAATTTCATAAAGTAAAATACCAAAGGAATAAATATCTCCTTTTTGAGTGCCTCTTAGTGGCGGCGATGGATCGCGTAGAAGTTCCGGAGCGTACCATAATGAACGTCGCAGCTTTTTATTTTCATAGTTCGGATCGTCGTCATCAGCTAAAAAGAAGAGGAATTCATCATCTATTATATATTCGAATTTATATAAATTTGACTGTAATTGAGATACTAACAAAGGGTCCCTGTTGCCAGTTAAAATATTATGCAAGATTGATGGTAATTTATCATAGTGATGGATGAAATAATAATTTCCCCTTGAATGAATTCTTAGACCAAAAGATCAGTCTAACACTGAGCAATATCTCAAGCAAAATTAAAAACTGGCACGTGTCAAGTCAGGTATCCATGTCTGATCACTTACTGATACGTTACGACCTCGATTTCGTACCACGTGAACTACCGTCCTACAGAAATCCACAAAAAAAACTAATAAACAACTATTTTGCAGATACCTATCGGATAGGATGGAGTATCAAGCAGCAGACAATATACCAGTATCAGTGGACGACTTGGAGGCCTGCGTAAAACACCTCCAAAAATCACTGATTTCATCATATGAGGACTCCTGTTCCATGAGAAAGGCGGGCATGCGAGCCTCTGCACCCCCTTGGTGGAGTGCAGAGATCAACTGTCTTCGATCCAAGGCCAAACAATTTTAGGGAAGCCAGTAGACAATTCAAAAGTGATGTCAGGAAGCGACAAAGAAATACATGGAGAGCCTACTGCAATGGCATTGACTCCACAGCAGCAGCTGCTGGTCTGAAGAGAGTAATCTCAAAAGACCCTATACAACAACTTAACTCGCTAAAACGGGAGGATGGCACCTTCACAGTAACACCCTCCCAAACTATCGAGGTACTCCTAGACACCCACTTTCCTGGCAATCAACCTAGAGGTCCCAACTTAACAACTGATCCTCACCTATCTGATGAGGAAGATTGGCTGCTAGCTGACCAAATGATAAGTATAACTAAAATAGAATGGGCAATATCTAGCTTTTCATCTTTTAAGTCCCCAGGACTAGATGGAATATTCCCAGCACTGCTACAATGGGGGTTAACCTACATTATAAACACATTGGTATATCTATATTTAAAGTTTGCATTGCTTTCAGGTACATACACAATACATGGAGAGAGGTCAAAGTAACCTTTATACCCAAACCAGGTTGATTACACAATTGCCAAGTTATTCAGGTCCATCAGCCTAACCTAATTTCTATTGAAGACGTTGGAAAAGTTATGTGATTCAGATGCCTACCAACCAGGACGCTCAACGGAATCAGCCCTACATCTGGTGACTTCTAAGATAGAGGAAACACTGGAGCATAAAAGTTCTTTGATTGTCAGCTTCATTGATATTGAAGGCGCTTTTGACAAAACAACATTTAAGAGTATTGATAATGCTCTAACATCTCACGGGATTCACCCCACTATGAGGGGCTGGATAAAAATATGCTTAGTCTAAGAACAATCCAAGTAATACTAGATGATGTAACATCAAAAAAAGTTGCAAGAAGAGGCTGTCCTCAAGGTGGACTCCTCTCACCCCTTTTATGGGACCTTGTAGTTGATAGCCTCCTTCTGGAATTAAACAACTCAGGATACTATGCCGTTGGCTCTGCCGACGACATGGTAATCATGATAAATGGTAGTTCCTAAGATTGCCCTAAAGATTGTTGAGAACTGATGAGATAGCCATTCGCTAACAGTGAACCCAAAAAGACAGAGCTGATATTATTTACGAGGAAGAAGAAACTCGAGCTCATGAACATGCCAACCCTCTGTAAGGTCCTTCTGACACTCACAGATATAGTAAAATAACTAGGATTAATCATGGATACAAAACTGAACTGGAATGAGCATATAACATCCAAGCTGGAAAAAGCCTGGATCTCATTTTCGCAATGCCGCAGGGCGGTTGGTAAAACATGGAGCCTGTCTCCCAATAGATATTTACGATCATAAGACCAACTATCGCATATGGTGCAATAGTCTGGTGGTCGAAAACCAAACAAGTCACAACAATCTCAAAGCTATCACATATCCAGCGGATGTTTTGCCATCACCGGCGCTATGAGAACAACACCCACAGCAGCTCTTGGAGCACTGTTATGTCCACAACCACTCGATCTTCTTATAAGGTAGACTGCAGTAAAAACAGCATTAAGGCTATCTTCACTCAACCTGTCGCATGATAAAGCCATACTGAGCATACTGAGTGAAGCTATCAAACTAGACCCCCTCAAAAAAGGTAAGTGCGACAGAATTCTACCCAAACACAATGTTTTGTCAAACATTTTCAGACCATCATCACACTTGATGGTATCCCACAAGGCGCCAACTTAACCATGTATACTGATGTATCCAAAACTAAGACGAGAGCTGACTATGGAACATTCTCACAAGAACTCGATCTCAAGATAAGTGAAGTGGTGCACTTATCTTGAGATCGAGTTCTTGTGAGAGAAAGAAGACTCACATCAGTCTTCCAAGCTGAATTAACAGGAATACTAAAGTGTGTTAAAATTTTAGCTGAACGGAATATTAAGGATAACATATTCAAATACTCACCGACAGCAAAGCAGCTCTAAATGCACAAAATGCCAACACATTTGTGTCGAAAGATTCACATTCATGTCTACACAGTCTGGAGGAGCTAGCTAAATATGATAAACTAGAACTCTGCTGGATCAAAGGACATAGTGGCATCAAGGGGAACGAAATAGCAGATAAACTTGCCAGGAAGGTATCTTTACATCATTAAGGCTATGAACTAACAACTAACAACCCAAGAGGATGAAATACTTTCTGCAGGTACTCTGAAAAAAATAATAGAGCATGCTCTTCACAAGGTAAGATGGCGAGAAACGCCGGGCTGCAAGCAATCAAAGGTAGCAATTAGACAACCTTGTAAAATTGCAACCACGCCCCGCCTTAACTTATCTATAACTAATCTGAAATTATTGACCAACATCCTAACTGGCCACTGCCGGTGAAACAAACACCTACACACGATGGGTCTGGTGTACAACCCGTTATGTAGAGGGTGCAATGAAGAACTAGAAACAGCAGAGCATGTAATATGCCTCTGCCTAGCTCTAGTAAACACTAGGCATATAATACTAGGGGAGTGCTGGCCTAGTACGGCCAGCATTGGCAACTACTCACCAGTTTTTCGGCTCGCACGCAAAATTGACTGGTGGGTAGAGTGAGCAGCCTTAAAGGGAGGTTTTTAGAATCAGATAATCGACGTACGCTTAATATTCGCAAACATTGATTATCACCAGCCCTGACAAAACTACGACTCAAAACACAATTGGAAAAAAAGCTGCAGCCTATTTACGTGTATATGGTGATCATCGAATCCATTAATGGCGGACTATGAAGGACTGCGAAAAAAGATTGGCGCAAAAAAAATCAAAGAACAGCTAATTTTGGATCAGGACAACATGGAACCGGTTGAAAAAGAGTAAAATCGCACATCGAGACAGCTGCCAATTAAACGTAAGGCAAACGGACAACAACAAACTGATAATACACCATGGTTTACGACGGACGAAAAACAAATTGTAAAAGCAAAATAGGAAATCCACCTGAGGTACCTAAATAACAGAAATCTGGATGAGAGACTACGGTACAGGGAATCAAGGAATTGAGTACAAGCAGAAGACCGCATACTGGGAAACGTGGATATGGCAGCCAGATAGATACATGGGGCATGATATGACGAAGAAAAAAAACCTCGAAGTCAACAAATATATAACAATAAAAACTATCCCGGAAGAGGGATAAATCACTTTTTACAAATATTCCAAGAAAATTAATCCCAACAACAGGATCAACAATCAATGGCAGAAACAGCTAACCGCATCAACCATGAACTGAATAAGGAGAGGGGGGTGGGGGGTAGGTATAAAATAAACTAAGGGAAAGGGGAAAGGAATAAGAGGTAGAGAGTGGATCTCGAAAAACAAAGATTGGAATATGGAAGGGGGAAACGGCCAAAGAGGTTGTGGTTAGCGAGGTGAGAGGCAGGTGCAGGAGCACGGCGAATTCAGGGTGGTTGTATTTGAATAAAGCAGGACCGTAGAAAAAATGTTAAGGGTAAAGGAAGAGCAGGAAGAGTGAATAGACAAGAAGGACGTAGTGGATTATCTGGAGACTTGAAAGAGGCAGAGTGGTTTGACATCAGAAACAATATGCCAGCAGAATCGTAGGGGGCTAAGAAATTAAGTAAGTAAGGGGAGGGCCAAATGAGGAATTGTGATGGGCGTGAGGAAAATTGTGGGAGGGTGGAAGAGGGAGTCGTTGAGGGAAACTATGCCGCTGGTAGTAGGAAAGGTAGCAATGGGTGGAAAGATATACGAGATAATACGTTGTGGACCATGGATGCGGTTCAGTGCTAAACAACTATAGGGTGGGCACTTTAACGAGTGTGGGGTACAAGCTAACGAAGACAATGGTAGAAACAGACTGGAAGAAGAAACGGACAGAAGATAGTTGCTGCAGGAAAGTCAGGGACGGGGAAGCCGGACGAGGGAGCAGATTTTAACCGTAACGGGTATGGTGGAGTTCAAAGGGAGAATGTGCGAGGTATTTGTGGATCTGAAAGCACACATGACTTCGTTCCTTGGGCTAAATTAGTGGAGTGTATGGAAAGATTAGGGATGGAATAGGAAAGGGTGAAATGTGTGAGAAGGATGTACAAAGAGTCATTTGTTTAGAAATAAGGATAGGGTGGGTAGAGCAGATGAGTTGAAATGGAAGAGAATAATGATTGATAGAGTGAATTGTTAACTATTAGGGTTTTGGATCGAATGAAGGGGTGGGTTTAGCAGGCATTCGGACCGGATTCAACTAAAGGCGACAATAGCTTGGGTATAGGAAGGAGAAAATGGGAGATGTGGCGGGATAGTAATCTAGCAATAGCATGTAAGATGGGATGTGTGTGTGTGTGTGTGTAATAAATTAATAAATATTGTAGTATGTGGGATTAAGAGAGTGGAATTAAATAGAAAGTGAGCAAGGCTGGTTACTGAAGACTCTGCTAGGACTCGACTAGGTCGACATATATAACAAGCTCCTGGTGGACATTGAAACTCGAGACTGCAGAAGTTAAGCTGAGTGGTTGAAGAAAGGGTAGAGAACGGATGTATGAGTGTGTGGGTATGTCAGAGGTGTGGGTAGATGAAAAGCTGAGAGGGATGGCAATTCTAGGAATTGTGGTAGGAGAGAATGATTGAAGACTCGTATAATCTTAGTTATGTGGAGTAGAAAGTTCTAGGAAACCGCCAAGTTACATAACCTAGAAAGAGTAGACCAGGGAGGACAAAGTGTGCATGGTAATAGCAAGATGCGCTTCAGAGAACAGATCGTATGGATGGGGCAAGAATTCACCGCGTGTGTACTATGTAGTAAAGGAAGTGACGCAACGAATGTGAGGTAGGATCGTATGGAGGGGCCCTATCATTAATCCCACATTCAGCGTAAACTTCTCCATCCACTGTTACCTTTGTTCACGACTCCTTATACCTCTTCTTCGCCCGCTCCACACCTTCATCTTCCATGCCCAATTTATCCATACACTCCACCAGTTTTCCCATAGGATCTGAGTCATAGGCCGATTTTAGATCCACAAACTACATTTACTACATATATTCTCCCTACGCATTCCAGCGCTTCTTCCACCATTCTCGCTAACGTGAAAATCTGCTCCCTCTTCCCTTTCTGAACCCACTCCGGCAATTCTTTCTCCATACACCCCTTCCCCTCTACAGAATGAAATTTATCAGAAAATGGTAAAAATTGCGAGAGAAGGAAAACCATACTCTAGAAGACCACCACAAGTGGAATCGCATGGATATCGCAAGGATATTCTCAAGAGTGGAACTGGAAAACTATTCTGTAGGCCGATTTTAAGAAGAAATGCAAGGAGAAGTTTAAGAAGAAATCAAGAGTGTTATCCATTAATAAACTAGTAGAGTAGGTTGGCGTAAAGTAAGGAGCTATTCCTGTTCACAAAGAATTTAATCTTATGATGTTTGAGCGTGCTGAAATCTTAACTCGCGCTTACCGTTCGAGTGCCGTTACCACAACGCTATTGTACTGTTCTGAACGCATTCATTCTCCAAAATATGTTAAATATTTTTTACCGCTACGCTACCACTATCGCGAGCCATTTGAGTTTACTTGAACCTTGCACTACAGTTTCAATCAATTTAATTGTGTAATTAAGTCTTGATTCATCGCGCAAATGAGTGTAGTGCAAAGTTTAAGTTGATTAAAATCATGAATTAGGCATAGTTTGGTTGGTCTTGAAACATCCATCCACACCATTTTGTTAGCATAGTTTTGTTAATACCACATACCACACTTCTTTTACTTATTGAAACAATGTAATATTTCTATGTCCATATAAATTTAGTAGTCCATTTCTAATTTAGACTTGGCCCAAACTAAGATGTTCCCATATGTAAAAAAAAGGTAGATGTGGATATGAAATGGAAATTTAACAACAATTTAACCAGCAGATTATCTGTCACCACGGGCTACAAATAACTCGCTTTTGTATAACCCAGGTTTAGGATTGACAACGTTGCTTTATTTGTCAAAATTATTAAAAGTAACATCTAAATCATTGATTTTAAATGGATTAGGGGGTATGAATATAATCTGCATTTATACTACTCGGTCCAAGTGGTCTTTCCAATGTTCATGTTCGTCCATGATGAGGATCAATTTTCATTCACTTAACTATTTATTATATAACTTACCCTTAAATTCACATAAACCAAAATCTGTTATCTGTAGCACCCAACGACTGTCGATCACGCAGTTACTTGAACGCAAATTGCCATGCGATATAATATCACTATCATGCAAATAGATCATTCCCTAAAAAGAAAGAAAATTTGTTTAATACATCTAATAACTTAGCTAGATATAATTGGCGAATAATATTACAACTTTTAATTCACACCCTGTATGGTGAGAAAATAAGGTTCCTGGTGGCAGAAAATGCATTCCGCAAAGTATGTGTAAATAGAAGGGGTTGTTCAAAAACCCCAATCGAATGGTAATCATATTTCCGCGAGTGCCGCCCGGAGTATACATTCAATGCACCTGAATAGCTAGATTTTAAAAGTTTATGTAGCCAATTCTTCAAATATTTAAGTGGCAAACATTTAAATACATAGATGGGTCCATATTATTTATTTGATATTTTTAATTTATTGCACTTGATAGTGAAAGATAAAAAGCCAATTCAATTAAATATAATGTTATTTAAAACTGAGATGTAGAAATGTCTACGCAATAAAATTCACCTTTAAAATATCCGTCACCAATGATGACACAAACATATTATCCAAATGCAAGTCCTCATTAGCCAGCACGTCCTCCAAACTACCCCTCGCACAATACGCGGTTAATATTGCAACATTTCCGTGGTCCACGCTCGCCCCAATAAAGGGAATTATATTCTCATGGCGTACTTCCCTTATCTGAAATAGAAGCATCCCATAAAAAAGCCCCCTCCGCAGATAAGTTCTGATTAACCAACCACACACCTGCTTAAGCTCCTTTCGTATCGATCTGGTCAAATCCACAGATCTTTTGTGAAGCTGTTTAATCGCAACAATATTCCCCTTATAAAGCCCGATCTTTGTGTACGCTCTTTTTGGATTAGTCTCCGAGATTTCTGCTATACTTCCCGTTGGGGCTTGAAATACACTCGGTCTGCATACTTGAATCTATAAAATGGTATAATAATATTATCAACATACATTTTTCTATACAGCCTATTTTATAAATGACAAAAGATGTGTTCCCAGTGGCGATAATTGCAATAGGGTTCCACGTCGAAAAAAAACGTATGGTAATTATTTTTTGCTAAAATTAAGTTTATACATTTAGGATGGCATGTGGCCTGTAGTAAAAACCTCCGTATACAATAATCCTCATATACTTTAAATGTTAAATGGGCAGCATAATAAGTTGCGGATTCAGGTCAATATCCCTTCACTCCCAAAATCTTTAAAAATATCTGATGTGGACACCACAAAATGATCCGAAAGTAAGGCAACTTTCACTCTAGAGGGAAAGTTTATCGCCATCTGGCAGGAACTACAAACTTCCGAATACATCCATATGGTAATATCCTTTAATTTCACCGCAGTGTTAGGAGATATCAGCACAAAGCCAATCTTATAATGTGCATTGTTAAATGTGTGGTTACCGTCTGATGGCGTTGAACTTTCTGTAGAGATACATTATATTACAAAATTTTAAACCCTGTCTATCCCACACCATTATTTGCCTAACCGACCTCCCATTCATTTAAAATCATAATATTTGCGCAAATATAAGCCGAAATGTAAATTGTCATACCATATTCTTCGTTTCCGTTGTTGTTTCAGTGGTCTCCGTTGGGATAACAGTAACGTCCTTCATGTCAATCTTCCAGAGTAGACAGGCGAGCTTTTGTTCGTACCTGTAATGTCTGAAATACACTCCACGTTTAATGGCATTGTGTACCTACAATTTGTTGTAGATATCACTTACTTTACAGCAAACAGCCCGGCCACCATCATTATTATGGTGACGAGCACAACGCTAGCGACGAGCCTCCAATCAATCTTGTAAATGCAGCGTTCGCCTTCGAAACCGCAGACGGGCTCGGCGCGCGGGAACTTGCCGCTGATCCATTGGATCGGCCGGTCCAGGTCCAGATATTTAAACTCCTAAGGATTATAAATTATAGAAATTATAATATTTAATATATATGTATATAAATACATATGTAAATAAAACCACCATATGTTGAAATATTTGCTATATTTTGCATATTTTGAACGGGCTAGTTATTTTAGATACTCAGCCATCCTTCACAGTTTTCTTAATAATAATAACACCTGTTTTTTTTAGTTGTTTAATCAATGTAGAACTTCTATATCCAATGAACACAGCTGTGTAAACAAACGTGAATTGTGTGGGTGGTTCAAGACCAACCAAACTTTGCGCGTACAATATTTTAAATGATACAAGTTTGAATTTTTTCGAAATTTTCCAGGATTAAACCAAATTTTCATCGGTAATAACACTTAATATTTAATAAAATTAATATTAATAATTGTTGGATTGTTGCATCTACTTTCTGATAGATCATTTTCAAGCATAAATAAAATGCTTGTTATTGTATAAGCAGCCATCGTTTAAAATTTCTTTATCCATCGAAGGAGTTTCGAAATGGCTAGAGCTAACCGAAACTAGTTGCAAAGTATAACAGAAATGTGATAAAAAACAAAGTAAAAATCGTTTTATTTAACCTATGATAATAATAAGCTTTGATTTTTAGAAAATTTGCAGACAACAAATCACCTGAAATAGTGGACGGGTATAGTTTGATTGTTTTATACCCATCCAGCCCATTTTTCACATAGTTTTATTCAATGGTTTTATAAGTTAGGCATTATTTAAACCAGTCAAAAAAGTGGTATACCATTAAGAAAAGTATGGGTACCTAGATGTGTCTAGAGTATCTATGCAATGTTCGATAGCAAAACTTTATCTTGTAGCACCACCTGGATGACACGACAATTATTGCTGAAAAACACGTTCAATGCTTAATGGAGGACAGGTCTACTACAACCAACTTGTTGATATATCTAAATTGTACCCGAAGAGCTATGGAAAACCAGAACAAAGTAAATGCAATTTACACAGATTTCTCAAAGGCATTTGATCCAGTGCCAAATTAGGTGCCTTATGATTTGAGCTTTGCAAACACCGTAACAATTAATCTACTTTCGTTTAGCGTGCCTAGGCCTCGAATGATTCGCACAGACATTACTCGGAGTATCTGTTCGGACTTATAAATGAACACGAGACAATCAGGCGGGAATAATGCAGCAGTGATTATATATCCCTTGTGGGATTCTGAAACCCCTATAGGGCCTGCCATAGGTCGTGGATAGGGAAATGCTTGGAAGATATGGCGGTTAGGAGGGAAATAAAATACCTCCCGCGACCAAACAGACAAAGCAGTGGGTAGCAGAACTGCAGGAGAAATCTCAGTTGGAGGCTAACCAAGGTGGTACAATTGAAATTCAGAAAAACTGGAGGCGTGGGACGAATAATATGGTAGCGGCGACAGTATTGCGATGAAGAAGGCTAAGCGTAACTACTCCGTTATCTTCGTACATATATACGAGGCACGTCCAGAAAGTACTCGATTTGTAAATGCATCTACAAAATAATTACAGGCTTTTGTTGGTATATAACATCTACGTGGAAAAGTAATTGATTCCCAAGGAACGGTAAGGCAACTACGTGTAAGTTATGATCCAGGCACCAGATTTTGTATGCCCTCCTCAAAGAATTCTGCCGCCAGCTCCTTCTTCCAGTTCAGGACGTTGTCGTGTAACAAGCACACTCCCTTAGTCAACATTCTCCTACGTTTGTTTTGAATTATTTTTGTGAGCTTTCTTAGGATCTCACAGTACCGTGCTGCGTCAATCATCTCTTCCTAGGTACAAATTCAAACAAAATTATCCCATTTGGGTCCCAAAACATGGTGGCCATGATTTTTTTGCCCAGAATTGATTTGATTTGGCAGGCAGGGAACTGGTGTGTCGCCACTGTGATAATTGTATTTTTTCTTCAGGAGTGTAATGAGCCACAAGTGACAATCGACCTCAAAAACTTCTCACCTTCCAATTCAAATGGTTCAACATCGCAGAAATTTCATCAACTGTCAATCGGCGGTCTTCGTGAACAGTTTCCTTGATTTTTTGCACCAACTCAACGGTCAAAAAAGGTCTTCCACTCCTCTGACCGTTATGAATGTAGATTGTTCTTTCGTTAAACTTACGACACCACTTAAACACCTTGGATGGATGAGGCTTTCAACCCCAAGATGGTGGAAGGCAGGTTATTCCTCTACAGAGGAGCGTGATAGACCAAGAGAGAGGAAAAGAGGAGAGAGCTCGCACGCCGGCCAATACCTCCTGTAATGACAAAAAACGCTGCTCGAGATTCTCAACGAGGCGACGGGGGCCAGAGAGCTCCTAACGAACCTGCTTGACATCGCAAGGGCTAACAGGAATAGAAATGAGGGTGTAAAGGGGACGCAGATAGGTTGAATCGGAGGAGCTACTTGGGACCAAGGATAACCCGATACCCATACAGGTACAAGGTCGGAACATATGGATGAAGGTGAAATCAATAGACTCAGAAAGGAACTGACGGCGGCCAAGTGGGAGAGCGAAGCCCTGAAAGGCAGGCAGGAGGAGTTGGAAATATTGGAGACCGTATACCTCGAGAAAGAATTAAGCGAGGCAGCGCCCCAACCTCCAACGACTACGTAGATCAGGGCCGTCATGAGAAACGGACAATATTTAGGGAAGCGGCGAAAAGCAGCGAATCCAGCAGGCAAGGGGGCGGGGCTCGTTTAGGATTATAGACCGGAGCTACCAGGTAAAGGATGTTTGGGCCTGAAAATGGAAACAAGTACCTTCAGTGTAGTAATAAGTACCCGGGATGAAAAGAAAGGCGAAGAGGTAGGAGAAGCACTTCAGTATGTGCGAAGAAGAGGGGCTATAAGCTTAAAGAAGGACACCATTAGATAGAGCCAGAAGCGTTAGGGAAGTTATAGAAGAAAGGGGGTGAAGCAACGTGGTAGTGGAGGCGGAGAGTGTTGTAACGAAGGCAGCAACAAAGATCTTGGAGTTACGTTCGCAGAGGCAGGCATGGGGCTTATACTTCTAGAAAGACACAAGGGGAAGCTGGAAACAATAAACGCTCACAAAACCCACCATGAAGAGGGGCTCGGAAAAACTAGGCTTACTCAGATCTACTAAAAAAATTCACAAAGATTGACCACCAGAGAAGTGGAGGACTCTCGGACGGGGATAAAAATCTCTCGCATCGCGAAGACGGGGAAGAGAGATATGAGAGTAGCGCTGACAGGTGCGAAGAACACTGTTTTTCAAAATTAAGGAGGCCATCGTCAAGTAGCCCCAATTAAACTACAGGGTCAGGTAGTACACCTAAAAGAGAATGGAGCAGCTCATTAGCCAACTGTCGAGGCTCCGATAAGTACAGTACGTGCCAGCGCTGCGGTGCAAGAGAACACTACAGGGCCCCAGTTAAGAAGTGCGCGAGGGCCACATCGCGAGTTCTAGGGCGAGGAAAATGGCCAGAACCCATCCCCAGACGAATAAAATACACAGTAGAACAGGGAAGAAGACGAGAGCGACAGGGGCAGTATGTATAGACACCTCGGAAAGAGAGGTTCCAGGGCCCTCACTGAGCTGAAGGTGGTACAGATCATTCTCAACCTGTGGGGGGTAGTAAACACCTCGTGCACGCCAGCGAGTCTCACAAGCCCAAGGAGAGTGGCTGGACTCGGAGGACGAGGGGGGGGGGGTATATCTTAGTGTAAGCAGGGCTGAGGAGGAAAGTATTGAGCAGGAAGAGGGGACAAATCACCATGAGGGTAGAGTAGGTAATCGTGGTAAGTGCCTATAGCGACGAGAAAAGAGCTGTGGATGCTCTACCACAGCTCCTTTCACGTCCATAAAGAGCGGAAGAACAGAAGGAGCCGTCAACGGACGAAGACGGAGAAGAGGAGAGAGATACAGACTAGAGGAGGAGCTGAAAGAGATAACTTCAGTTAACAGAACTCGAGGCGGTTGCAGCTAGATTAGCAATCAACAATGCACCGGGACCCGATGATATCCCGCCATAAATAATTAAGCATAGGCGAAAGCTTTCCTGGGGCCATACAACGAGGCTACAAAAAGGGGACCATTCCCGAAAGTATGGACGAGAGCGAGGCTGCTCCTCGCCCCAAAGCCGGGTATGCCGGTAGATTTCCTATCGGCACGTAGACAGCTTTGCATGTTTGAGGCGATGGGAATATGTTGGAGTACCTAGTTCTGGAATGGATCAGCCAGACTACAGAAGGTCCAAGAGGATTAGGGGAGAATCAGTAAGATGTAACAGTCTGTGTATACATAAACAATTGTGGATTTGTTGTATTTAGGGGAACGTCGTCAGACGTGAGTTATTCATTTTGGGATTTAATATTACTCGCTCTCAGCGAGTAATAAGACTCCTTAGCATTCCCCTAATAACACAGATGTGTTTATGTATGCACAGGCTAAGGTTATTATATGAAAGAACCATTTGTATATTCTAATATCGTATAAGAAATGCTCATGTGTCCATCCCGTACTCCGCTAGAAGAAAGCGTTGTTTGTTGTACCGTTTGAACGGAGGAGCGTGGGGCACAAGTTTCGGGGGTTCGCGGGGGTTGATAACATACGGAGGTTACGTTTAGCCTTTTCCGATTACGGAGAGGCAGTCTTCAATCGTCAATCACCTCACCCTGTTTAGTTCCGAGACTTGTGCTCGTATCCCTAATTTCTGTTTAAACTCCAATATATTTCATTGTTAATTCTTATTTACTTGTTATATCAACCTAACACAAACCTTTCCCAAGTGATTGTGCAAACGGCAAGGCAACGGTCCCCAACAAAGCGGTTTGCAGCAGGAGGAAGGCATAAAGGTAAGTAATGTTAATATCTTAATCGATTGACATATTACTTATCATTTATATCGTGGTACGCTCGTTTCTGTTAGGGCTAGTAAGTAGAAGCGATACGCGGTGATATAGCCAAGATCACTAATAATTCAGTCATTAGCTACTTAATAGCGCGGCATAAACGACTGTGCTCGCTTCCTTGTTCCGGTCACTTTACCTGCCGGAATCGACATTTGTTACAAAGAGTTTCGGAAGGAACGGTCGACCATTGGTGCCGTGAAGGAGGTCGTCGCGGTAGCAGAAGCCGCTCGCGGGAGTATACGGAGGATGAAATATCTCTGCACCCTCGTAACCCTAGTCCGCAACGCCTTCAACATGGCATGGTACGAAATCATCCGGGTTCGTTGCCGAGAAATGGAGGGAGGGATGCGGGACCTACAGGAGGCACGGCTGGACGTATGGAAGATAGCCTGCGGCGTCCCACAGGGCTCCACCTTAGGACCAACCCTGTGGAATGTAATGTGTAACAGCGTTCTATCGCTCGTGGCTACCGCCCGCGCCTACGAACAGCGGGTGGCCACAATAAACGGAATTCTGGTAAGAATTGAGGAGTGGCTCCAGGAAAACCAGAGCTGACAAGACGGAAGATATAGGCGGTGCTGCTGACAAGGAAATGGAATATCAGGGAGGTTAGGTTCCACATCGGAGGGATGGAGGTAGTACTTAAGCCGCAGGTAAAGTACCTTGGACTCGACAAGAGCTTTATTTCTGTTGAGGCGGTTTCAAGAGCCCGGAGGTTCTAGGCAGCGCTATCCCGGCTTATTCGACAACCGCCACGTAAAGCATTGGACAAGTGAGTACCTGGCCAGGATGCAGCGCAGGGCCGCACGGTGGGTTATCCGTGCGTACCTAACGGTATCTCCAGTAGATCTCATGGCAGCGGAAGAGCTAGCAGACACACGATAAGAAGAGGAAAGAGCAGTGGCCCATCACCATGGATGAATGGTAGGGTAGATGGTCGTCCGAGTGCGGGACGGCGGATTGGGCACCTAACGCCATTCCGCCAGAAGTCCGGCCCTGGGGCGACCGGAAGCACGGAGAGGTTTGCCCTTAGAGAGAGAGGGGGAACAGATGGCACCTGACCGGCATCCCCGAGAAAACTAAACCCGCTGCTGGGAAGGCTTTTAAAATGTTTTACAACATAATTGAATGTGTTTTTTTAATAATATTAGTTTTAAAAGTTGGTGTTCCATGTATATGTACGTGAACAATATCTTCTTTGGTGTGTTTCCTTTTTTTATTTGTTTTTAAATGTGGGTGCAGTGCTTCTGCAGATATAATACGCGGTGGCACCACCTCAGTCTGTAATAAAGGTCACAGCTGGTATTAGCTGAGGGCGGGTAGAAGGGGCTTCTGTTTAGTGAGTAAAAGCCCCACACTGCTCGTGTAGGGAGAATAATCCCCCTGTACCGTCTTGACTGATTGCAGTTTTTTTGCGTTCCAAGGGAAATATAAAAAACTAGAATCTAAGAAATGAATAGACTGAGTTGATATATATATGAATTCCTAGTGTCAACAAAATTTAAATAACTCGTCTACATATTAAAAATATAATAAATTTAACACATCATTCCATCAACTTCAGTATTTCTAATGGTGGTGACTTGCAGATTATCAATATCAATGTTCGTTTCTGAACTCTCTCACGCCACTCCTGCCGTATAGGTCTCTTTCTCTGCCTATAGTGCTAGCAACCGGCACTACAGGTCGTCCTACATTTACGTGGATTCCGAACCACTGGAGTGATAATACATCCACTCCGGACCAGAAAAAAGTGTTTAGCAGTGAATCCCCATGCTGGCAAGGTGGATTGGGGAGTTGAGGGTGTGTGCAAGCTAAAAAGTATTTGGTTTTGTGAGGTTTAAACTCGCGATCGCGACAGTAAGCGCAGCAGTTCGATGCCTTCCTTACCACGGCACTACGCAAACACGCAAACCCAAATGTGCGGTCAATACTAATTTTTTGTTAAGGTAAAATCTTGATTTGTTGCTATAACGTACAAGCAAATTGTAAAGTAATATCTAATTCATTCTTTTCCCTAGGCCAGTTTTTCCATAACAGTTCAATTTAGGTTGCACTTCTATTTAACTAGCAGAACTCTTTTACCTAGATTAACATGATTGGAGTACTCATCATGCTTGAAATTAATTTTAATGGTATAACCAGTATCATTTTGAGAATTATTAAGGCCTTATCTCTATATATCTGCGTACATCCCTATAGTGGACTTTTTATGAGGAAGAGTCTATATATTAATTTCCGAATACATTAGTGCTCTATAAGAAAAGTATGAGCACTGAATACTACAATTCTATATCAATGACATCCTAGTACTAGCAAAGTAAAGGCAATACTCAGTTCTTAAAGTACCGTATTAATTGACATTCAATAAATTAATAGTATTAAATCCGCATAAATTGACTATCAATACCCCAGCAAAAGAAATCTTCTTTGTTTTAAATGTTCCTATATAGTAAATTTCAATTAATAAGGACTTTTCAGCTCTTACAGAACTCAGTGTTGCCTTTACTCAACTAGTACTAGGGTGTGATTAGTATAGCCTTAGCTCCTGCTCGCAGTTCTATACCATACTCAAATTAATAAGTATTTATCATTAAATATATAGCAAAGATTGGTGGACGCAATGTGATAACAAGAACGCGCACTTAGCGAGTCAGCAATTGCAATAAAAATCAGCCTGTATATTAAGCAGTACAAATTAGTTATTTAATGATATTATATATTTTTAGTGTTATTTGAAATAACATCAAAAATAAATAAAGTGCATTACCAACGTCTGGATTATAAAGGGTTTTGGCCATCGATTCCAATAAACTCACCGGTAACGAGTACGGTAAATTGCTGTTGGAGTTATATTGGAAATATCCAACAGGTTGCATGCTCATCCTCAATGTTCCGTTCATCTCCAGATCGTCGAGAAGGGCGACGACTGTGAAATTGCCCTCGGCATCACCGTGGGCGTCGATAAACACCTATAAAACACGACGCCAAGGGTTATAAACCTTAACAAAACAATCGCAAATTTAATGAAGCCATTAATTATACATTGTATAATATTCAATCTCGACTGTTACTCTAGGGTAAAGAAAAAAGTTTTAGAAATATTTACTCTACAAGATTGTACACGAAATTTATGCAATTCATAAAAAATACTAGTAAATTTTAATAAATGTGTTATATTAGATATGTATTTAGTAAACGTAATAAACGGATTACCAATAACATAAGCTATCTACTAATATAACAAACTAAAATGCTTTATGGAAGTTTTGAAAATTACCTTAAACAATTATATAATATTTGTATGCAATTCAAAAAACATTGTTCAAATTTTTTGTAATTTTTCGAAAATCCAATTTTGGGTATTTATCAAAATTCCACAACGGATGTCATAAGCTATCTATTAATATAGTAAACTAAAATACTTTAAACCAGTTTTGTAAATAATGACTACAGACGATTGTGTACAATATTTGTGCAATTTATAGATGCTTTTAAATTTTTTCAATACAGGCTTATTAGATATTTATAAAACATTATCAACGGATTAGCCATTTCATCAACTATCCACCAATATAGTAAACTAAAATTACTTTAGACAGGTATAGGAAATAATTACTCTAGAACAGGGGTGGCCACAGCGTCGACCGTGGTCTACCAGTCACGCGGTTGTTGTTTCTAGTCGCCCGTGATATGTACACAGGTTTTATTAATAAACTAATTAGTATGTGAGAAGAAATCCTTCTTTGGTCTTAGTAAAATAACTTAATATTGAATATGTATTAGTAATATCTATGTTTATTTTAAATTTAAACTTATTTTGGACTTTAAATTACTATTTATCTCATGATCACATAATACATACGATGTTGGTACACCTCCGCCTTTATATAATTTAAGATTCAGATCGCCCGAAGTGATCTACAGTTTGGCCACCCCTTCTTTAGAAGATTGTGTAGGATCTTTGTACAATTCATAAAACATGGTTATAAATGTTTAATAATATTACTTTTTAACGCTGGAAAGCCGTTCCGGAATCTTTTAGAGGACGGAATTATTAAATTATTAGGAATATTTGTTTGTTTTAAAAAATATGTTTGTAAATATTTAACAAGTCTAATAAAATATTGATATACATGAGCGTTCCGATATCAATTATTTTAGCGATACACCGCTGGTTATAAATATTTTAAAATATTAATACTGTGTTTTGTTTGTTAGGCACATTTGGGTTAATAAGAATGAAGAAGTAAAATCCATTATAAAAAAAAAAAAAACTAAATCTTTCTGGCTTTAACAATTACAATTAAAATGACTACTTAACTACGGTTGGGCAATTAAGTTTAACTGTAGTTTTCAAATTGCAGTATTATTCCAAGTAAGCTATTAATGTTGGACAAACTTTAAAATGAACTACGTAAACCCGATGAATTTATTTTAACTCATTTATGGAGAACTCGGGTTGTAATATTTACGACTAAACTTTGGATGTAACAAATTCTAATTGTATGTTTGAATATGAATGTCTAAATACGAATGTTTTCTGAGAACATAAAACGTAAACAGTGTGCGGGAAATAACTTACATCGTATCCCTGTATGGAATGATAGGATCTGTTGACTATCCGCTGCAATATTGCAGTGCCATTGCGCGGGTCCTCGTTGTTCTGAAAAACCTCCGTCAGTGCTCGAGCATAAATCATTACTGCGTCGTACAAGTAAGCCGCCTGAATCGGAACCTGGAAGTACAAGCACTTACTTAAAACGCGTTTTAAATATTCTAAAGTGTAGTGCAAACAATTAAAAATTGGATGGCTTGCAGTACAGACATTCAATTCGCATTTGTGTGGATACTTACGGAAATACTGTCGAATATTTTGCGGTGGTATGGCACGCAGAACGGCGGTTTGGCGGAGGATGCTTTAATTTTTTCACATATCACCCTAAACAAGAAATACAATAAATATATTTGGTGGTATTTTTACCAAACCTATTTAAATTAAATTTATTAAACAGCTAGTTAAATAAACACAGTCCTAAAGTATCAACTCTAGAGAGCAAGATAATAAATAATGTTTATTTTATGTTAGATTATTTTTTTTAATTCTCTGTCAACAATATATCTATATATCTATATATATATATATATATATATATATATATATATATATATATATATATATATATATTGCTCATGTGACTCAGAACCGCAAAATGCTACTTTAGCTGTAATATTCATATTAGATATAGGAGTCATAAGCATATATTTGTTATTTTTTATTTGTGGTTGTTGTATCGATAGTTATCTATAAATTCATTTATGAATAAATCTTGTTGAACATTTGAAAACGTCAATGATAACACTTGTTTGAAAGATACAACTAACCCCCTAGGAGGAAAGTAAAACGCCATCTGGCGGCACCATATCAATTAGCAATGCACACCCATATGGTAATAACCGTCAACATGCTCATGCAATCAGGATCACCGGGCGGTGCCCTCTGTGGAATAATATTCCAACAGAGTGCTTGAGATATCAGCACAAGGTCAATCTTATAAAACATATATAAGTGTGAATCCACCTCTTAGCAATCTACATATCTAGATTTCGATCTTATTCGATCTAGACACAACGAACATCCGTAAAAAAGGATACAGACAATGACAATAACTTAGACCTGATTATCCAAATGATAAAAGAGCTGAAAGCAGTCACGAACTAAATTAAAATAGAACAAGAAGAATGTAGAGATGAAATTCAAAAAATCAGAGAAGAAAATAAAATGTGTGGCAAAAAAACCAAGAAATAAAAAGTGAGAATTTAGAAATTAAACAAAAACTCGAAAAACTAAACCAATCGGTGGAGTGGCTAGAAAAGCAAAAGAGGAGAAATAACATAGTTATGCAAGGCTTAAATATTGATACAGAAGATACAAAAGTATTAAAAGAATCCGTAGAGAATTTGTTTTTTGACAAAATGGAAGTGACAATTCAGATAAAAAAAGCTCAAAAACTAGGAATGAAAACCTGCCTGATTGAAATAGAGAATGAAGAAGATAAAGAAAAAATAATGAAGAATAAATATAAACTTAAAAATAACAAACAAGGAAGAATTTATATAAACGAAGATGAGACAAAAAATGAAAGAAAGCGAAACACACAAATAAGAAAAATGGCCAAGGAAGAGAGAAATAAAGGAGGAGAGGTGAACATTAGATATAATAAATTAACTAATCCAGCTTAGTGGCCGAGTGGTTAGAGGCGTCGTCCGTCTCGTACTGAGCATTGGGGAGCCTGAGTTCGATCCCCAGCGGGGAACGAATTTTCGCGAATCACCTTTCACAGTTTTTCAGAGATTTTCTGTGAAGTTAAGGTAAATACCGGGTGATTAAACTCCTCTGAGCTTCTCCCTTGACCGGCGGAAAAGCCTCACGGCTGATAGCCCTATAAAGATAGAAGTTTTTTTTTTAAATTAACTATAGACGGAAAGTTGATGGAAATGAAATAGGGTACTGGAGAAACTAGAATTAGTGCAGACAAAAAACTAACTGCGAAATATACAAAAAAGAATTATATGATAACGAAACTAGAAAGGGAATTGGACCAGATTGGAAAAATAAAGAGAGAAGAATAGGTAGTCTCAACAAAAAATAAATAATAGATATAACAAAAACAACAGCGCAAACCAAAAGGACGATGAGAATAGAAAACTGGAACTGGAACTGGAACTAATAGAAAAATTTTAAAATACAAAATTACATATAATGGCGATAACAGAAACAAAAAAGAAAGGGAGAGGTTTAGAAAAGGCCATAAACGACCAAATACAAATATATAGTGGAGTTGAAGAAAGTGAACGAGCGAGAGCAGGAGTGGGTTGCATAATAAACAAGAGGTTGGAACAGTCAATAACGGAATGGGAATGCGTAAGCGAAAGATTAATGACAGTGAAATTTGAAGAGGTAGATGGATGGAAGGGAAACCTAATCATAGTATATGGACCAACAGAAGACGAAAGTAAAACAGAAGACGAAAGTAAAACAGAAAAAGACATATTTTGGGAAGAGCTAAAAATATTATACGAGAAGGCAGTAGAAAATACTTACATTACAGGAGAAATAAATGCAAGAATGTGAAATATAAATACAGGGATAGAAAATATTCATGGAGAACCGACAAGAAACAATAACGGAAACGGATTAATTGACTTCTGCATCTTAAACGGCGTCGTAATACTAAACTCAATATTCGCCCATAAAGAAATACACAAATATACCAGAGAAGTAAAGAGTAGAAATGAAAAGTCCATAATAGACTTTTTGTTAACAAACACACAACAAAGGAAGGTAGTTAAAGATTTTCGGGTGAAAAGAGAAAGCGAGATAGGAAGTGATCACTATCTAGTGGTAGCAAACATCATAATTAAGGAAGAAATAAAAACAAAAACGATGACAAGCGGAAACGATGTTAAAACTAAAAAGGGTAAGTGCAAGAAAGAAACTGCAACTGAGAAATTCAGAATAGACAAACTAAAATATAAAGAAACAAAACCTAAGTACAAGAATTCTATTAAGAAACTCACATCTTTTTCAAAATCTAATGATGTGGAGGAAATATGGAGCAGTTTCAAACACATAATAACAGAGGCTACAAAATGCGCATGCGGAACAACCATACAGGCAAACAACAGAAAGCAAACAGGATGGTGGACTATAGAAATAAAAGAAGAAATAAAGAAGAAAAAGCAAAAGTGGATAAAGTACATCAGTTCCAAAAAAGAAGAAGACTACGAAGCTTATAAAATACAGAGAAAAGCAAGGAAACCAATAATAAAATAATCAAGGGAAAGGACATGGGAAGAATTTGGGAAAATACTAGAATACAGCTTTAAAGAAAATAAAAAGTTGTTTTATAGAACACTAAAGGAAAGCAAAAACGAGAAAGTACAAATAACACTTAGCCAATTAAAGGATAAACAGGGAACAATAATAAAACAAGATCATGATATAATGAGAGCACTTCGAAGAGTCGTTGCAGAAGAAAGCGATGATAAGCACAAACGAAGGAAATGAGAACGAATATGCGGAAAGTATTCTGAACAAAGAACCAGACAATATTACAGAAGCAGAAGTAAAGAAAGCACTTATAAAATTAAGAAATGGTAAAGCAGCAGGCCATGATAACATAAAAGCTGAACAATTTAAACATATAGGCGAGGAAGGTGTAAATTTGTTAAAACAGCTTCTAAACACTATATGGAAAAGAGGAAAAATTCCAAATGACTGGAATAAAGCAGTAATATTCCCAATATACAAAAAAGAAAACAATAAAAACTGCAATAATTACAGGGGAATATCACTAATATGCACAACTGCTAAAATTTATGAGGTTATACTAGAAAGTAAACTAAGACAACAAACAGAACTAATGATAGAAAATGCACAAAGTGGCTTCAGGAAGGGCCACTCAACGCAGGACTATATATTTACACTAAGAAAACTGATGGAGAAAACAATGGGCCATGACAGTAAATTATTCATAGCATTTATAGACCTGGAAAAGGCGTTCGACAGAGTACCGAGAAAAACGATGTGGAATATATTACAAAAGAGGCAAATAAGCAAACAACTACAAAGAGCAATACAAGGTATATACAGAAATAAATACAATTACAAAAGGACCGGAAATAAGATATTACAGGAATTTACAACCAAACAAGGACTAAGACAAGGTGGAGCATTAAGCCCTCTACTGTTTATAATATTCCTAGATAATATATTAAAAAATATAAAGGAAAATGGACAAGGATATTATAAACTACGATGCGTGCTTTTGCTGATGATAAGTAATACTAGCCAAATTCGAAGAAAACCTGGAAGATAACATTAATATATGGAACGAAGAACTAAATAAACACAACATGACAATAAGCACAGATAAAACATAAATTATGGTGATCGCCAAACAGGAAGTGGAAACAAATATCAAAATAGCGGGAAAAAGTACCGAGCAGGTGGAACATTTTAAATATTTGGGTATAAATATAAATAACAAGGGAAGTCTGGAACCAGAAATAGAACAATAGAATACGGGCATCAAACAAAAGCTACCATATGCTAAACAAAATAATACTTAATAATAAGCAGGTATCGAAGAAAACAAAACTCATAATGTTCAAAACAATATATAGACCAACACTGATACACGGAAGCGAAACATGGACATTGGACAAGAGACTTAAAAGCAAAATACAAGCAGCAGAAATGAAGTACTTAAGGAGGATAGAAGGTATCACAAGAATTGACAGAATACGAAATGAGAAAATTCGAACAACTCTACAGATAGAAAGTATACAGACAACTATAGAAAGGAAACAACTCGGATGGTATGGACACATAATTCGCATACCAGAAGGGAAACAGACAAAAAGTGTATGGAACATAAGAATACAAGGAAAGAAAAGAAGAGGTAGACCATACAAAACGTGAGAAGACAGCATACATGAAATACTAACGAGGAATAGCATTGGATGGCAGGATGCAAGGAGAATGGCGAGCTATAGGAAGGACTGGAAGAAATTTCTACAAAAAATACAATAGACTTAAAATACGGTTAGATAATCTCGACACCCGAAAGGGTATAAAGAGATTTGAAAAGATTATATAGATATGTAGATTGCTAAGAGGTGGATTTACACTATATATATATATATATATATATATATATATATATATATATTTGTTTGAATTAATGAAACTATGCGAGCGAAGGTATCCCCTGCGATTCTTCATTTAACATATGGATTTACATTTGTATGTATATGTATAAAACAAATAAACATAATTGCAGTCATATGTTTAATTAAAAAAAAATTAACTATGCCTATTTATTATAACCTACAAAAATAGCAATGTAGAGCATATTTTGATTCATAGGTTTCTACCCTTGGTAAATCGATTCTCTCTCACCAAGACTCAAAAGATCGATTAAGTTCCTTGCAGATATCGGCTTACGCTGATAATTATATCCTTATTCCTCTTGTGGCGGTTCTCCCTCCCCAGACACAGAGAATCATTTCTAGTAAATTCTATTTTCCAGGTAAGGCGGTTTATAACCCTCTCCGTGCCTCGATAACAAAACGTATACTCACTTCGGAAACATGGTAAACCGAAACATAATTTAAATACAAACTGCCTGGCACCGGGGGCAAGATCTAGAAGGGGTGGCCTTCCAGGACCTTGAGCACAGGGCTATCTATGAAGCATTTATAGCCCCCAGCGTGTCTTTTGGACCGCACTGTGCATAGCGCCTCGTTGTGACATAGTATATGCTAGTATATGCTCTACGGTATCTTCCTGTTGCTGGCAGAAAAATGCCTCTGTAGGTTTTGCCAGGAACAGGAAGATACCTATCCATGCCATGAGCTTATTAAGTGTCACTACACTTAAGGCCACTGCCTGTTATTATTCCGACGCTTTTCCTGTCTTGGATTAGTTCTGAGACTTTGTTGCCGTCCATGTTTCCATGGATGTCTTTTGAAACACTGCAATAGTACTTCGGGCCTATTAAGGGGGAGTACGTCTGTCCTGTTATTGCCTCGGATGCCACTATGCCCTGGTACCCATCTAAGGTCAGTTAGTTTTTTCTACCTATCTCGCCAAGGCGCTGATGGCATACCAGCCGGGAACCTCTATTGTAGCGATTGCTTTTATTGCTGCTTGGCTGTGTGTATATGGAAATTCATTGTTAGTTATTTTGCGTCTTAGCGCTTTCCTCGTACAGTGTTGTATCGTCACTATTTTTTACTGTACCACTGTGGAAGGCTTACACAGACTTATTGAAATATTTGTTTTCGGGCTGATGCTGATGCTGTTTATTCAGCTGTTTTTTAGTCTTATGCGAACCAAGAAAAAGCTGTTTTGGCAGGTGGGCCATTTGATCAGGCATGGTACTAAACATCATAGTCCTTACATACGTTGTCATGCTGGGCATGCCCGTTATAAAAACTGCCCTTAGCTCGATATACGGCTCAAGGTACTTCGCCCCGTGCTGTTTGCTAATGGGTGTTTAACCTTGGAGTAATCTGTTGTTTACAGAGCTTGCCTCTTTTTCACTGAGGATGTATAGTGTGGTGGTAGGTTTAGCAGGACTTTCATTGCGCCGGTAGATATTATGTTCGTGATTCCTGTTGTTCTCAGGCAAACCTTTAGTTGCTGCTCAGGATCCTGGCCACGTTGGTTTGCTTGTCTTAGGCCACCATACTACAGATATATGATATCATCTGTCTTATTATCCTAGTGTATGTATAGGGTCAATTTGAGGTTCCGGTTCCAGTTTTTCCCGTACAACCACATGCGTGAGTTTCATGTCAGTTTTTTGTCACAGATAATTCCTAGATATTTGGCCTTTGATGCAAATGTAATTTCTACGCCTTTAAGTATCGAGCGTTTTAGACTTGTTAGGTCTGTATGTTCTTCTTGTATAATTAACTATTCTGGCTTTCAGAGCATTTATGGACAAACCTTCCTCCTCACACTTTCTCCACCATATGGAGGGCTGTTTATATGCGCTCTGAGATTATTCCCGCGAAAAGTCCTTTCATGACGATCGCAATGTCGTCCGCGAATCCTAGGCAGTGGATGCCTTCCGAGGATAGCTTCTTCAGGAGATCGTCTTCTAGGATTGCCCAAACTAGCGGTGATAGTACTCCGCACTGCGGACACTCCCTTCCAGTTCAGGCCTTTATAGTGGCCTCCTAAACTAATAAACTCTGAACACATACTTACCGAAGCCCATTATGAAGATGATGCAGGTATATTAGTCAATGGACAATTGCTTAATAATCGTTGCAAGCATAATAATAATACGGTATTTTTGTGTCATGAAGGGATTACAAACAATTACGACAATCTACTGAACAGATTTGCAGAAACCAGTATGGACTTAATCCTAATACAAGAAAAATTAAATACACGGTTATCAGTAAGAACCAAGTACCACCTGCCAGTAAACAATCAAAATCTGAAGAAAGTGGAAACGTATACCTACCTCGGTACCAGGGCGGCGTCGGTCGTGGCAACGGGTATACCAAGGCCGTTGCTTGTCATCCTGTTCGCCATGTCCTCTGTGGCTCTGATGGTCCTCTCTAGTATTTCTGGTAGGTCCTACCACAGGCGACTATCGTCATGTCGTCCGCGAAGGCGACGGCTGTTACGGGGAACAGTAAGGGCATCATCGTACGCAATGTTACACAGGAGGGGTCCCAAGACAGAGCCTTTCATTAGCTAGCCCATCAAGTAAGCAGAGGGGCCCGTATGACTTCGGTTCTTTCGGTGGTTTCCCGGGCTTTAATAGCAGGATGAGACGGGCCTTCTTCCACCAGCTCGGGAAGGAACCCCTAACTATGCAGCGGTTTGCAGTTTTGCTGAAATATTCCTCTATTCCTGGTGCCTGGACGACCTCATTGAGTAGGCCCTCGAGTCCCGACAACTTGCCTTTGAGTTTACCCAGCGTGTTGCGGTTGTTTTCTACTTCCCAAGGCCTCATCGTGTGTTCTGGTTGGCTTACTGTGTTGTCTACTTGGATCGGTGGGAAGGGTGGGAAGAGGGTCGGCGCCACCGCTCGCACCCTCCAGGAACCGTCATTTCAGAGCCAGGCGAGCTTGCCCCGGTCTTCTTCATCACCAGCCTGTAGGGTAGGCTCCAAGGCCCGGCTGTACTCCCTACGCTTCGCGCGGTAGTTATCGTGGAATTGTTCCGTAGGGGCGTAAGCCGCTCTTGCGCGCTGAGTTCTACTTCTTGCACGATTGGCTTCCCTCCTCGCGTCCGCCGAGTAGGTCGACGTCCATCCGGGCTGTATTCAATTTTTTCGGGGCAGTGCTGGTAAGACCTGCAAGTCCTCGTCCTCGGGACCTGGCCGAGTCCACCGTGAATCGAATGCATCGGTGGTGTCTTAGGGTTTCCTCTGCCAGCGTTGTTGATCCCCTCTGTCCCCATCAGCTGTGCAGATGCGAGGGTAACATTAATCTTCCTATGCCTTCTCCTCAAAGCAAGTTGGCGATCATATGTCTGTACTCGTCCCGATCTTATGCGAGTCGTGCTAATGTGGGAGCATCTTTGGTTTCGAACAATTGTCGAATGTTCCGTAAACAGAAAAACTTCTTCATTCCAAAAGCGCATTTTCCCTCTATTTTCCCATCCATAATAAATTGCAGTAATTGTTATTTGTTATTTCAGAAGATATGTCTAAAGTACCCAGCTTTTTTTAATTTCACAATCGCGAGCAGTTTCCTATCGTTCTCCATTCTCCAGAGTACTTCGTTGTTTGTTACCCTGTCTGTCCAAGGAATTTTCAACATCCTCCGATACTTTTACATCTCATAAGCTTCGAGTTTATTCATAGAAGTTATTTTTATGCCCAGCCTTCGACCCCGTAAAGAAGAAAACCGAAAACACGTAACATTTAACGGCTGTTCTTTAGTAAGAGGTCTCTGTTACATACAAAGGGCCGAGCCTTCGAAAGATGTTTCTGGCTATTTCAATGTGTGCTTTAATGTCATGTTCTGGATACCATTGTTCATTGAGCCAACTAGATATTTGAATCGTTGAATCCGTTCGATTGATTCACCATTAATGGTCAATACGGCATTGCTTGCGGTGCTGTTCTTAGTAATAATCATTACATTACATTACATTTAGTCCTAGTGATGTTTATATTTAGAGTTAGCTTGATGCCCTTGGTCTATGATATGTTACCATTCCTCACTAGTATTGGCTAGGATCACAGAGTCGTCTGCGTATCCTATGCTATTTATTCACAGTGTGCATAAATCTCGAGCAGTCCATATTATGTATTCGGAATATAAAGAAAATAAAAATAAAATAAAACCACCCAACCACCCATATTCGTCTAGTTTTCATTAATGGATACCTCTCTATTGGGCATTAAAACATACATACATATCACTTGTCTTAACCCTAGAACCACAACGTTTGAGTTAAATTAGCAACAACGTAGCGTCGTATAGCACCTTATAAAAAAATCAAATCTTGTTTATGTTAAAGTAAAAATAAATTTACTTATCATTTTAACGTAGTTTTATTCTTTGGAAATCAGGAATTAAATTCATAAAACGTAATAATCTTAAATGAACTAATTTTATGATGATTACGTTTTAAAAATTTAATTCCTGATTTCTAAAGAATAAAACTACGTTAAAATGAGAATTACATTTATTTTTACTTTACTTTTTTACAAAAAACTTAATTATGATTTTTATACTTAAAAAACAACATTTGGTAAAACTTCTAGAATGCTAAACATAGAAATAAAAAAATATTTTTGTATAGCAAAAGTTTAATAAGGGTATTCTGTAATTTTTATGCAAATATTTTTTTTTTACTTGCAGTCTATACAAATGCTGAGGCGATGGTCAGCATACATATTTTTATTGCAGTGCTCACATTTATTATGTGCTTTGCGATTATTTTTTTTTCTTGTGCTTTTTTCATAACAAGATTACATAATTGAGAGGGTACTGAGAAGTTCAGCCCGCCAAAAAAAATATTGCATTGTTAAACAGTGATTAAAGATTACTCCGGTCGCCGGCGACACCACGCTATGGTTCTGGGGTTAATAAATAATAAAACTCCGCGAACGAAGGTAGGATGGGTGGATTCCTTAAGAGAAAATCATTGTTGTATTCATTGATAAAGCATTTAAGAGTATTGTTCAAGTAATAGGGGAAATGTGTTTGTTGCATATTACATTCTTATATGGCAGCGTGTGGGTCGCGACCCGGCACAGTGTAATCAAAAAAAATTGCAGGATCGCAAAAAAAAGTTGTAAAATACAACAAATTATTTACATATTCTTTTATTTTCATCAGTTAAACAATAGGAATATTGGCAAAGTATGTATTTGTATTATTTCTTATAGATTTATCGCCCGCGCCCGCGTGTTTGCTGCTAACGTTGCTAGGTCTTTCCCTTCATAAGGTGCACCGTGAAAAAATGTAAACCTCGTACAGGGCCGCGGTCAAAAAAGTTTGGGAAACTCTGTCATAGGCAACACGCGTCCACCCAAATTTAGTTCGTATAAATAACTCTCTAATAATTGGCATTGGAAAAAAACGATGTAACACTTTTTTTAACAAATAATAAAACTATACAGATGTTTAGACGAGTCTCACAAGTCCGTGATGCTCTTAAAGACTAAAAAACTAGAGTTTATCGAACTAAATCATAGTTTAGTTGGGTTATATGTAGCCCGTAATCCCCTGATAGATGTTACATGTTATGAACTTTCCATTTCATGGTGCTATGTGCCTCAGTTTACAATTTCGCTTTATTTGTCAAAGTTGCCATAAATGACTTTTAAATCACGAGTTCACGGAGTTTATTTTATTTTTAAAACGTCTGAACCTTAATATAAAATCGAATCAATCACATATAAATTAATCTTCAATCGATCATCTTGCCAACTTTAAAAACAAATTGATTTGTTTTTCATTACACGCGTTCAATATTTGAGTTGTTTTTGTGTATGTTGTTCTCATAACTTACTTGTAATGCGGATTTCTGGGATGCGACGGCGTGAGCTTGAGCACCGATCTGAATCCCATTATGTCGCTAACATTGCCCCAGGTCTCGTTCAAAAAGGGATCCAAATAATCTATAGGGACATGATAAATTATTAGTGTGAGCACGAAAACGCCTGTACATGTTCTTCGGGGGCCTGATGAATGAGTGTTATTATTAAATGTGGTCGCTTGATATTGATAAAGCGCGAGCTTACAAGGGGACGCGGGGGTTGTATTAGGGGCGTTGATTGATTTTCCAGATAGAAAAGCGAATTGGATTGAAACAGATTGTTTTAAGAAATAAAATAGAAATTACATTACCCGTGAAATAATAATTTTGTTATGATTTGATTAAATGGTGACTGGAGGCTAGTAATTTGATAAGGTCGTCCGAATGTTGTGTCACTCTAAAATCTTTTATAAAAATATATATAACAAGGCATTTTTAAATTGTATATATCTATAACTCAGGTCGCACACACTATTTAATTTAATATTTTTTTCATGAATGTTGGGTTTTAATTTGATTTTGTGTCACCTTAGAGGTGTTTTCGATACACAGCGTTTGTTGTGCATAGCAATTATGTTTATTTTTTATTTCTGTGTTATATGATAACGATTACTTACCTCTCTGCATGATTTTAATCCTTCTGTTTGGATCATATATTTCATCATCCACGGATATTAT
Organism: Lordithon lunulatus; assembly: GCA_963942505.1. NCBI lineage: Eukaryota > Metazoa > Arthropoda > Insecta > Coleoptera > Staphylinidae > Lordithon > Lordithon lunulatus. Next base: position 18,797,320 of record OZ012673.1, read on the forward strand.
AACGTAATCACCCGAGTCCAATAATTTTCTTCGTTGCATGCATTTAACAAAATCGACGAGTGCAATGTGTTCACCCACAAAAACGTATACTGTAACAAAGAAATCGACAGAACAATAGTATAACGTACTCACATTTATTTTATAATTTGAAAGATGAAAATAATTCCTAATACAATTTCAATTTAACTAAATTGTTTTCGATATCAATTATTTCTAGCTCGACATTTTCATTACAATAAATATTTTAATTAAAACACGTCGGAAATAGTGTATGTCCTTCTTTTTTCGCTGATCCACTAATTTACATATCAGCCCCGCTGTTTTCCGTATGAACGGATGCAGAATGCAATTAAACTTAACGTACGTGTTTATCCGACTCTCGTGCCCCTGCTTTTAAAATTCAAGGATCCGCTTTTGAAATTGAAATCGGTCTCGGCTGCAGAAATGGGTCAATGTTGCGAGCACACACTTTGCGGAATGAAAATTGCATTCCGCGAAACCAGAAGGTCAAATAGTAAATTAAGTCTTCATAGAGCGAATACGAACGTATATAAGTGTGTGAGATCACCTCTTGGGTATCTACCGATTTTATTTCAATCTGTTCAGTGCCAGTATTTTGTAATATATGGACTTTATCTCTCTTAAGTCGTAAACACCTCTATAGGGTGTAGTAGCTTCTAATGCTGGATATTAGTTTTTTTTTCAGTTCTCTATTTTGTTCTGTTCTTAGTGACTCGTGCAAAGTTTTGGTTTGATCAATCCAGGGTGTCGGCGAACGTCCTCTGGGTCGTTTACCTTTAACCTTCCTTTCAATTTTCTCTTTTTTTAATGAAAATTCTCCCTGTTCCCATTTTTCTGCGCTATTCCCCAAGCCATTCTCGAGTTCACCTGCGTAGGATCCTTTAGGGTGCATCTGGAGTGTCACTCTAAATGATCCTTCACAGTCAAACCAAAAGCTCAAATATTTAAAAGCATTCACTCTCTCAATCTTTCTTCCCTTTCAATGCATCTCTTCCACTTACCCCTCCTCCCCTATCTCTAAACATCATCCATTTGGTCTTTTCCAAATTCACCACTACCTATTTCCTATCAAGGTACCATTCTTTCCAACATATCTTACATCCATTACACTCTCTTGGCCACCAGTACTACGTCATCCGCATATGCCAACATCTACACTTGGTTCTACCCACCACGACCCCTTCCGCTTGTCCTCTCTTCAGTACATCCTCATTCTTCTTCTTGTAGTGCATCTCCTATCGGAGGTTTGCTATCACAGCTATCCAAACCAGTCCTTTAGGTTCAGGACATTTGGCGTCTTCCGATGTTCCTTCTTCTATAATATTTTCTTGTACTATCAATTGTAGCAGCGCGTATTTAGGTCCTCTCATTATGTGAACTTTCTCTTCTATATGGTGTGAATTATTTCCAGTTCTTTTTGCATTTTATTCAAGATTTCCGTGTTAGTTATCTTATCTGTCCATGGAATACGCCACATTCTCCGGTAACATCACATTTAGGCATTTAGTTTGTTTAAGTTATTCTTCTTAAGAGTCCAAATGTAGAAAAGTCATAGCACCGTAGCATTCTTGTTCTAAGTTCTAGGCTTATATACCTACAGCCTTGCCTTACACCTCCCCTGATCTCCATTTCTTCTTTTAGCTGTTTTTCTACTTTTGCATTAGCTGTTTGACCCCAGTATATATGGCAGATTATCTTCACGTCATCCGAGTCAATGTTTTTACTCAGGAGTAGTTGATGTAATTTATTATGTATTGCCCATGAAAAGCTTTTCGAAATCTATATAACACGCAAACACGTATTGATTCATATCTAGACATCTTATAAAATAATATTGGTCCCATAGATCGCCTCTCTTGTTCCCAGTCCCTCACGGAAGCCGAACTGCGTGTTTTTAATATCTTCTTCGAGTTTTCTGTATATTCTATTATGGATGATTTTCAAAAAAATTTTTAGGCTATGACTCATAATTGCAATGGTTCGATAGTCTGAGCATTCTCTTGGGATAGGTATCTTGGGAATGAGCACACAGATAGATAGTAGCCATTTTTTAGGGAGTTCCCCTTTCTCGTAGATCATGTTGAATCTACTGTGATCCTCATATGGTTGTTGACTTCCTTATGTATAGGGACCACCACCGCCACACAACACCCTTCCGGCACCTCCTCCGCTACATTCCACGCCCTATTAATCACAAACAGCCACATCTCTCTTCTCTTCACTGGTACTCTTTTGAATGTCTCTGCCTTCAATCTCGTCAATCTTCTTCTCCCGCCGCCTGCTTCAGCTGTTTCAGAATCACTTCTTCGTTCCCCGAGATCGCATCGCTTCCTACCACGTGTCTCGAACTCCCTAGATCCTCGTCGATCTTCGCCACCTCTTTTTATACTTCGTTTCCATTTTCTTGAAAATATTCCACATCGCCTTCACCGAACACATTCCTATATTATTTTTCCTCTTCGCCTGATAGGCCCTCTATAACTCACGTCCTTTTTCATTTTCTGTAACACCGATATGTCTGATACGCTCCATCCAAACCCCTGTACAAGACCAAACTGCCTCCCTGTCCACAGAACGTCTTCTTCCTTTCCAAGTCCCTTTCACAGCATCCATTTAGTTCATTCCACTTCGAGTTCCTAACCCATTGGATCCATTCTCTCCCATCCTGGTTGGTCACTTTATACAATCCCTCGCTCCAGCTCCTACCGAACACGAGAATCTGACTATCAACCCAAACGGGGTTCAAAAAATATCTGGATGCTGGTAAGAAACATAGTCTCGCAAATAAAACTCGTATGTGCAATCAACACATTCGAGTCATTCAAAACTGCAGAGGAAAACTAAAATCTTCCCGGCACTAATCCAAAATGGAATGGAGGAATAAAAATCAGTACTGTGGAATTATTCCTTATTCATGAGCTCTGCCATAAATAAGGAATAAGTAATAGGGGAGCACAATAGGTCAACCATGGCTACAGTGGAGTGGGATACTACAGCAAAAGACCCCAGTGAGGAACAAAACCCGTATCTTCCCTCAACGACTATCTCCGTTCCGTTCTCCCACTATCTTCCTCTCGCTCATCGTAATTCCGCTTCTTTTTCGCACTCTGCATCACCCAGTCCCGGCATATTGCATCTCACCTCCAGTACACCCACTATGCAATATCCCTCCTTCGGTTCTTTTCCCCACACTCCTCCCATAATTTGTTTCCTTAGAACCGCTACCTTCTAAAAACATACTCAGCACAAGCTCTGTTCCTCTTTCTCTCTTCCATCCACCCTAGACTCCTGCCTCGCTGTCCTCATCCCCTTCAGTCCTTTTTTGTCAGACAGTCCCCCTGCCAAACCGATCACTCGTCCGCAATCTTGAACTTCCGGTAATTAATTATAAAAGATAATTAATTAAAAATTTACAATAGTTGCATAATGAAAAAATAAATTCTTATGTAAATGTTTATAAGAAAAGTTGTATTTTATAGAAACTTTGATTTTTCTGAAGGATTTTTTCTAGATATGAATTATCTATTTTCTGGAAAATTGTGTATTTAAAAGTTTTATAAGCTGGTGGAATTATGTAAACGTTTTCGCTACATTTATAAAGTAGAGCTAATTGCATTTCAAGTAGTTCCCAGATGTGACTTGTATAATCCTTTTTAAACTTTTAACGAGGAGTATCCTTTCCCACATGACGGTAAATTCCAACGGCAGTGAGAGAGAATAACATGTTTATATAAAGAATTTATATATAACATTCGATAAGTTTGTTTAGTTTTCTTTAAACGGAAGTCTTCCGGCCCGATATAAGTAGTTTAAACGTAATTAATATTAATTTCAAGGAATGGAACAATTTTGAGTGACAATAAAATTAAGCTTACATTATCTAACATTCAATTCCAATTCCCCAACAACTCATGCCTTGTTCATACTACTAAGAATAAGGAATAACGCCTGTTATAAAGAAATATTTTATGATTGTGTAAAGAGACAGCTGCACCTTAAAACGGTGTAGTGACCAGCCTACCCGATATCTTTTCCACAAATTTTAAACTACGTTCATATTAGAAATTACATTTTTCAATTTCTTAAGCCTAGTCCTGACCTACACTTGTCAGTAAACAAATGTTTGCATGCAAACAAAGCTCATACTTTTCTTTTGCGAGTAAGCTTTCATTTTGACAAAAACTTACTATACAGCTTTAACGAGAGTTGTTTTCGTTTATCACTATTTGCTGCTCATGGCGTATTGTCTCTTGTTCTATCTGTCGCTCCCGATGCGCATAATTCTACCTCGTCCCTTACAACCGGTGCACGACTGTAAAACTTGGAGCGATACAGCACGCTACGGTGCGGTTAAACGAAATCACCTTAGGTTGCAGTTGCGTCCAGGCCAAAGACAAACACATGTCGCATACAATGAAAAATGTTATCGCTGTCATTTCGAAATAAATGATAAAACATTTGCTCCGAATGTGACTAGACTTTTTTTATATAAATGATTTAGTATTATAATTTCTAAAAGATGGGATAATATAAAGAGGAACTATAGGCGCTTTCGTTTAGCATGGTTTATCATTTCTAGTCGCCCCCGTGGCGTGCAGTATCGGTCAGGTCTTGCGGTCGTGCGCCGTCGATTGTAAGGGTCGAAGTAGAATTATGCGCATCGGAAGCAGTAAATAGAACAAGAAACAATAAGCCCGTACCAGCCCAGAGTGATAAACGAATAAACGTATTAAGCAACACTAACACAGGACAAAAAAGAAGTAAATGAAATGGCTAAATATAAAAGAGTATGGAAATAATTAGTTAGGAGCATATAATAAGATTCAACCAAATCTCGACACTCGAAAGGGTATTTTGATATGGACAGAATATATATAATTTCCTTTTATACATACACATATATAGAAAAACATTTGGAATTTCTTGCATGTTACAAGTATAAAAACATGTGCTTTCCGTAGAAAACATATGTACATTTATTTCAATGTTTATAGACACATGTTTGCAAACACTTTTTAAATAGAATTCATATAGATTTGTGCGTTTGCCGGCTTTTGTTATTGTTATTTGTATGATATATTGTTGTCCTCTAATTGGAGTCATCTGTTGGGCAATAAACGTTCTTATTATTATTATTATTATTATTAAATATGTGTAGGACTGGACTGGGCTGGACTAGGCTATTACAATTTAATATAGTACCGCCTAAAACATCCCGTATATTGTTTTAATATGATACATATTTTTTATATCATTTGTCATATATATGGAGTGGTAAACACTGCAACGCAACATAACAATTGTATGTATGATTAATTACATTTGTTAAATAAATACGAGTGTACTCTGAACTCGACGTTGATTAATTAATTTTATATTAATTGCAAATATTAAAATCCTTCATCCAAATAAATTAATTACGCAATTTCGCTTGTTACAAAAGACACACACCAATATATATATATATATATATATATATATATATATATATATATATATATATAATAAGTGAATTAGTACAATTATTAATAATTTCAGCTTACATCTTAAAGCTTTGTACATATTTTGCTACTTTCTCTTTACTTCCGTAGTGCATTACGGCACAACAACTTTAATATGCAAAGCAAACTCCGTGCTTTTAATAAGCTTAATAAAATATTTTACACGGTGACATGTTTATGAATATTCTTGGCGCAATGTTAAATGTAAACAGAGGAGATTTATGGAAAAATCAGGGCAATTCACTAAGACCTCCTCTATATCATGTTAATTACAGTTTATGAGCTTAAATTCCAACTGCTTTTGTAATTAAGATGATATTATACTTTTATGAAAAAGCAGGTATATTTGCCAAACATTATACACAAGTATACACCAATAACAATCGCGCCCCAAAACAGAGCATACTGTTGATAACTGTTGCGATAATTTTATTCAAACAAATACTGACATAACGATTAATGAAATTATGGAAAAGGAATTTAATACAATTCTTACTACTGCGAAAAATTCAGGCCCAGGTATAGACATTATCCCAAAGTCAATCCTAATTTTATTTAAATCTGTCCACCATCACTTACGAAAAATGTACAACTTCTGCCTACAAAATAGTTACTTCCCGTGGAACTGGAAAAAGGGTATAAATGTTAACATCCCCAAAAACATCTGCCTTAGGCCCATAACGTTACTGCCCGTAATTGGAAAAAGATTTAGAAAAAATCATTAAATTTCGCCTCGAATCAGCAATTGGTTACAAAATTCCACCTCATCACTTTGGATTCCGTCCATATATGTCGACAATAATGCCTCTTTCAATTTTGAGATTCAATGTGTAACAGCATGCATTAATAGTCTATCATCAGCAGCTCTATTTCTAGATGTGGCTAAAGCTTTCGACTTCATTTGATAGAAAGGAATTCTATATAAGTTGCACATGCTAGACTGTCCTATAGAATTTATCTGGATTATATACAAATTCTTAAAACACAGAAGTATCCTGGTTAAAATAGGCAATTGTGTATATTTTAGATGTTTCTGCCTCTGGTTATAACAATTCCCATACAGACTCGAAAGCAGGGATTTTAGAATATGTAGATGATATGGCGCTAGTGGCACAAGGCAAAAATTATAAACAAGTTCTATGCAAATTGCAAGAAATGGCGGACAAAATAATATCATCCTACAACAAATGTCTAAAACTCAATGCCAATGATTCGTTTCCTTCGCATAATAAAAAAAAGAATTTTATTTGGTATATCAGCCCAACCCTTCCCTATACACATTCCAGCCGCAAAAAAAACAATACTTTCACAGAAAGAACTAAAAAATAAATAAAAAAAGAATACAAATTAACATTTTCTACCCACTAAAATAAACTAAACCCGCTCTACCCTCGCCAATTTCCTTTCCCACGTCAGCCTCCTGCAGATTTTCACGCCTTTCACATCCTCTCCTAACCATTCGTTCTGCTTTCTGCACTCTCCCACCCACTATGCATTTACTCCCTCACATTCTTTGCTAAGGTGCCACCACGTGTCATTCCCCTTCATACACAGCGCACACGCGGTGTACCCCAGCCCCATCCACGCTTTTCTTCCTTGCTCTTCTGACCCACACCTCGCTCTTGCCATGCATACTTTGTCCTCTCTGCTCCACTATCCCCTGGCTAAGTAGCTCGGGAATTTCCCCTGCACTTGCCACTACGTAGCCAGGGTTGTATGAGCTCTCAGCCATTCTCAATTGCCTTTCTTGCCACTCAATATCCCTCAGTCACTCCCTTATCTCGGTTCCTAGGCTACCCCTTTCTCTCAGCTTCTCCTCTACCCACACCTCAGACATACCCACTCTTTCATACATCCTTTCTCTATCCTTCCTCCATCTACTCTCTGTTCTACTCTTACACCTCATCCATACCTCCCGTACCAGTCTTTCCTCGCCCAAATCCTGCAATCTTTCCTCAAACTTCACAACCCTCACACACGACTCCCACCACATACTCATACGATTTGTCTCCTGCAACAGCACTGCTCTCGGTGTCGACCTTTCGAGCCCTAGCAGATTCTTCAGAAACCAACCTTGCTCCCTTTCTATTACCTCCCATTCACGCAATCCCCACACTTTCACTCCATACAACAATATAGGTTTTAGACACGCATCCCAGAACTTGCACGCCATTACGAGGTTACCACCCCACAATCTCCCCCATTTTCTGCACGCAATTCCCCAAGCCATTCATGCATTCGCCTGCATACACTCCACATGCATCCTAAGCCCTCCTCCAGAATCAAACCAAAAGCCCAAATATTTAAAGCCATTCACTCTCTCTATCAGCCTTTCCTTCCATTTCAGCCCTTCGCCCTTACCCCTCCTGCCCCTATTCCTAAACAACATCCATTTGGTCTTTTCCACATTCACCACTAGCCCCCTCTTATCCAAGTACCTACCCATTCTTTCCAACATCTCTTGCATCTCTTCCACTCTCTTGGCCACCAGCACCACGTCATCTGCATACACCAACATCCACACCTTGGATCTACCCACCACGACCCCTCCTGCCTGTCCTCTCCTCAGCACCTCTTCCAACTCACTCGTGTACAGATTAAACAGGAGGGGGCTCAGCGGGCACCCCTGCCTTACTCCCACATTAACCCTAAATTTCTCAGATATTTCTCCATTCACTCTTGCTTTCGCCCATGTCTCTTTATACATCCTTCTCACCTACTCCACTCCATTCTCTTCCATACCCAATCTATCCATACATTCCCCCAGTTTCCCCCTAGGAACTGAGTCATACGCCGCTTTTAAATCCACAAACACCGCATACACTCTCCCTTTGAATTCCAGCGCTTCCTCCGCCATTCTTGCCAGCGTGAAAATCTGCTCCCTCGTCTCTCTTTCCCTTCTGAACCCACCCTGGCATTCCGGCAGCAGTCCCTTTTGCTTCACTTCCCTATCCATTCTATTTTTCACCATAGTCATCATCAATTTATAACCGGCACTCATAATGGTGATCCCCCTATAGTTTTTAAACGTCCGAGGCCTCTCCCCCTTTATGAACCGGGACCACCACCCCCACACGTCACTTTTCCGGCACTTCCTTCTCTCCACTCCACACCTTGTTAATACTTTGCCGCACCTTCTCCCTTCCTTCCTCCGGTAGCTTTTTGAAAGCCTCTGACTTCAGCCCATCTTCCCCCGCTGTCTTTCCTAGTTTTAACTGTGCCAGGGCCACCTCCACCTCTTTCCGGGAAAACGCCTCCCTTCGCACCACCTGTCTCGCACTCGAACTGCCCAGCTCCACCTCATACCCCGCTATCTGTTTACAACTCCTCTCCCACACTGCTAGCTCTATGTTCACTTTGCCCTGATTCCTGATTCAGCCTTCCCTTTAAGATCTCCCACATCCGTGGTATTATATATGTATGTATTATAAATGTATACAAACTTTAATAATTCTGTTCTAAATAGTTGTTGTTGATTTCAAGTTAATTTAGCAACTACACATTGAGTTGCAGTAATTTTACAAAAGTATAGAATTGTAGGCTCAAGTTTAAAAATTCGCAATAATTCCAAAATTTAGATAAATGATAGATTTATTTAATAGTTGCATATATTTAGTATTATATGATATAAAAATAAGGAAGAATTAAGAAGAATATTTAGGAGAGGAAGAAGCACCCATGACCTAATTTTCATAATAGGACAAATGTGTGAAAAAGTAATAAGGAAGAATAAAAACATACACACTGTTTTATACACCTATAAAAGTCGTTTGCCCGGTGGAAATAAAAGACGTATGGAAAGTACTGAACAAAATAGAAATAGAGAAAAGAATTATAGAAAGCAGCAGAAATGTAGCAGAAATGCATTTATTATCGAAAGCAAATTAAACAGTATTATTGTCATAATATTTTTTTTTAATTAAAAATCGTATCGGTCCATATAGTCGGCGAGTATCCTTGCTCTCGTTTCCCGGTAGGGTTTCCCTGCACCACTAAGTTTTGAAAGTTGTTACTGCGACTGATGTGGCCAAAGCATTTGTTTTTCTTGTTAATGGAAGTATTCTACTTTCGTTTTCTCTATAAAAGTCACCAAAAACCTACCGGCAGTGCAAGAATATTCAGCGGACCTCCAGGGCTGGCAAGGGAAAAGAAGAACATCTACCTGTCGCCACCAGAGAGCACACCAAAGCCCTTCCGGAGAGGAAACTTCATCCACAGGTCGCACCCCGTAACCATCGGGAGATTCTGAAAAGGAAGGCATAGGACTCGTGATGTACTGAACCTCTAATAAGGCACAACCATAGGGAAGTTTTTACGAGGGAATGCGGCACCACCGGAACACTGAGGAGGACCAGCAGAAAAGGCTGCTTGTAATCGACGTCTCGCAATTTCCTCGAAAACTGGTCGCGATTGTATTCGTTCATACCCGGAAACAGCTGCTGGTGTTAACCAAAACACAGCGGGCGGAGGAAGTGCCCCCGAAACGATAGAACGACGTATCCCTAACCTTCAGCAGGCACGGATAGCAGGCGGTCCTCGACCTGACCACATACAGAGACCACCTATACGTGAGTCTACACATACAGCTCGGCTGTGTAGAAAACAGGATACCCAAAGTCAGTAGAGCTGGGCGGCTATAACGTTAAAACGCTGGATGTCGCCGCTTTCACCAAGGCTATGACACGGGGAACTGAGGTTGTCTGCAACACGGAAGACTTGTCGGCCGTGCTGTGACGCCTCGATGCCAAGGAGAAGGGAAGGAGCTACCAGGAGAGGGGCGTAAAAAATCGAGAACCATCGGAGGGCCAGTGTGGTGACGCCCTCATTAGAAGCCGGCGCGGGGGCGAAAGCGGCGATCGGAAAATAATAGCATACTGGACAGCGAAACACAAGCTTTGAGTAGCGATATAGGAATCAAAGAAAGCTGTTGGGCAGAGATCCTAGACTCTATCGAAGAGGACGTATGGGGACCGGGCTACAAGATCGTCCTGCGCCGCCTAAAGACCAGACCGCCCATCCCAAGGGTGGACAATGAGGACATCGAGGACATTGTCTGGGAGATCTTCCCAAGGACAACCGAAACCGACTCAGACACCTCCCTCACCCAACGATGTCGAAAACGAGGAAATGACCGTAGATCCTTTAACCAATAGGGAACTAGAAGTATCGGTGGGGGGCTCACGAATAGAAAGGGGCCAGGGCTAAATGTCATCCCACTAGATGCGATGAAACTGGCAACGAAGCTGGCCCCAGAGATAGTTATCAGAGCCATGAACCAGACGCTAGACCAGAGCGTCTTTCAGCAGATTTGGAAGAAGGCCAGGTTCGTGCTCCTTCTCAAGCCAAGAATGCCACTGGACAGTCCGTCGGTATACAGGCTGTTATGTATGCTCTATCTATGTATATGTAGGAAAGGTACTCGAATATCTGTCACTGGGAAGGGTCACCCTATGCGCCAAGGCAACAGAAGGATTGTCACTGCAGCAGCAAGGCTTTCTCCCAGGCAGATCGATGGTGAGGGCTTTAGAAGAGGCATAGCAGGCATCAAAAGATGCCAACAAGGTCACATGGCGAACGAGGATGCTCTGCGCACTCGACGTTAAGAATGCCTTCAACTCGGTGCACTGGGGGGCGCACATTCCGCACATCCCGACGGATACTTTAAGACTTATTAAGAGTTACCTCAGCGACAGAAGACTAGTGGTAAATCAAACACATGAGACTGAGTTACGGAGTTCCATAGGGGTCCGTAATAGGCCTCGCCCTGTGAATCGCCATGTAGCGTTCTCAATCGCCCTGCCAGAAGGAGCCACGCTGATAGGGTACGCGGACGACATAGCCCTGGCGGCTAGCGGCAAGAAGGGGGAGGATCTGAGTGCGCTAGTCAACGCCAGCCTGGATAGAATGAGGAGGTGGCTAGATGAAAACCAGCTTAAGGTAGCCGAACATTAAACGGAGGCGGCATTCCTTGTTGGTAGAAGGAGGCCAGTAACGATACCTCTCCAGATCGGCGAGAAGGAGGTGACTGCGAAAGAAAGACTAAAGTACCTACCACCGACACATATAGCAGGTTACAAGAAGAGCGGACAAGTACGTGGCGGATCTGGCAAAAATCATGCCAAACACGAGTGCACCAGGGAAACGAAAACATATGATGCTGGCCGAAAGCATTATGCTCTACGGAGCACCGACATGGGCACGGGCACGGGCGATGGAGGCAATGGAGGTCTGCAAGTATTTTATAGGTCATCCCAATTGGTCGGTACATGCCCGCAAACAATTCGCCGTGCGCGTGGAGGCGCGCCGCCGCGTGGATTTGGAGGATGGGATCTTAAAGGATAAGTCCATCAACGTATATATTTTTTAAGAGAATCAGCGTAAATCTTAGTGTCTTTATTAAATTGTTGCTGTACAAGTTGCTTATAGCACCTCTCACATTGAATTCTGCGCAACGGCACTATTTACTCTGGCGAAATATATTATTATTGAACTGGAGCGAATTCAAAATAGAAGCGCAAATAGAGCGCTGAGAATAATTCCTGAAATGTGATTGTTACACTCCTGTTATGTATATGCTAAATAGATTAAATTTAATAAGCACCCAACAAAGAATAATGTTTAAGGCATTATACTTTGTCTATAGTCTTTGAATAGATCAATATTTTCAACCGACCTAACTATTTTTAATGAACTATATCATGATATAAGAACCAGGCAAAAAAACCAGAAAACTTAACAAAATACAACCATCACAACAACACCAATAACAACAACAACAAGAACTCCTTCACACCATGTTGTCCAGGTCAGTGGATTAGTGTGAACACTGAAGAGTGTCAAGATTCATATAAATATAATATGAAGTCAATTATTGCTACTTTAATTTATGAAATGTACTTTTACTTTTTATATATCTATTTGGAAAGATGTACTATTTTTATGTTATTACTATTAATGAAATAAATAAATAATAGAATAATAATAAGTTATAGCATGTGTGCTAGATAAACTGTATTTTTATTATAGTATTAATATTATTACGCAAGTAAGAAAGTTTAAATCTCAAGTTTAAAAATTGATCAATAAATCTAAATTTAGAAAACACTTTTAATTATAAATTTATACACTTTAACTGTGTATTTAAAACATGTCAATAATTGTTGTTGATTTCAAGTTGATTAAGCAACTACAACTGAAGTTGCAGTGTTTCTATTCAAGTAAATCAATAACATTGTACTACATTCATCAAAATACTTATATTATTAAGTTTCTAGTTTCAATTATTCATGTGCTATTTATAGCTCATACTATGACCAATAACGTACTATGCATGTCTTGAATAAAATACATTATTGATCATAGTATGAGTTGAACATAACATATGAATAATTGAAACTAGAAACGTGTACAAGTTTCTTGACGAATCTAGTATAATGTAATTCACGCTTAAGAATGTTTCGAGTGGAACTGTTGATGTATGGAGTGGAAGTGTAGCAATTGCGAGATGTTATGCCAAATAAAGTTTTTTTTAAATAAATTTATATACGCATTAATAAATGTTGTTGATTTCAAGTTGAATCAACTACTAGTAAGATACAAGTAAGATAGCTTAAATTTACACTTGCAGTTTAAAAACTCGCCAAAACCTTAAGATACATTTTTATGAATTTATACACGGCTTTTTAATACATGTGTTGTAACTAATGTTTGATAAATCCAAGTTGATTTAGTAACTACAACTCGAGTCGCTCTGATTTTACGCAGATAAAAAGTTGCATTCTCATGTTTTAAATGCGCCAAAAAATAAAATAATCAAGTTTACTATTTACATATTACTACATGTATTCTAAATAATTGTTGTTGTTTGCAAATTGATTCAGTAACTACAACTGGATTTGCAGTGATATTACTTTATGGGTTTGAGTCCCATCGGCGAGTGAATTTTTGAGAAAAAATTATGAATTAGGTGAATTTTTACACATGAATAAAATAGCATAATAGGGGAAAACAATTAATAAAGTTTCCACTGACCTCTTGTTCGCATATAAGTGTCTTGAACAATTTCATCCATCTGATCAATATTTTTCGGTATGTAGTCGGAATATTGTTTCGTATCAGTGACGATCAGTCCGTGAGCTTCAGAAAGTTCCTGAAATAACACAAAAACAAAATTAATATAGTTGTCTGTAGTATTTGAGTAAAGTATATAATACATTTTTACCCAACACTTTAGAAATCTTGGGGACAATTTTCTGAAGTAGCAAGTATGTTAATACGGCAGAATGGCCCCTGAAGTCAAAAGCCTGTTACAAATTCTAAAATACAGTAACTACTACTAATATAATATGACGTTATACACATCTCTAATTAGATTTGTGATGCCAGCTGAACGAAATCGAAACATTATAATGTCGTCCCTTTGTCCACGATTTGTTCACCCTGCATTAAGTTATAAGGAATTAATCACGTAAAAAGTATCCAATATCTCTCTCTCTCCCTCTCTTATTTACAAATACACAATAAGTTGTATAAATATTTAAAAAATATTACTGTTTGTATTAAAATTCTACGATATTACAACGTATTAATTGCTCTTTATGCGTATTTGTGTATATCCCTCTCACCCCCTCATTGATGAGAAACGGAGTAATTACTAAACTCCTTTACATCGAAAATTCTTAATACCCGGGGAAAACAATTTTCGCCACGATAAACAGGATTAAATCAGACAGTTTCTTGATCGGGGCGAAAAATTGTAAACGTAATTACTCGCGCTATAAAAATGTTAATTGAATGTCACATCAACACGATGACATTTCGTGTGCACACTGACAAAAAGCAATTTTTCGGGATTAAACACGTCCGCAATTTGAATAAAACACGTGCATATTTATACTGTGTAATTATTTAAAAAAAAAAGAACTTATTTTTGCAGGGTACGTTTTTATATCAGAACCAAATCAATTCAATGATGATGATTCAAGTTATTCGTGTCATATAGATGATGTTGCATTATCAACCCAATGTGCCGAATGAGGCATAAAATCAAGTAGACGTTGAATTAAAATGTAAAAAATTATAATGCTAATTTCAAAAAAACTCTTTTGTAGGTAATTTAATTGACCACACTATGCATAACTAGTTTTTAAATAGCTTCTGGGGTTGAACGTTCTGAAAGATGCACATGAACGAATGTCATCCCCTTAACGCCCATACATATAAATACTTTGAACATAAAGATACACATTTAGTAAATATGTTTAATTAACTGCTTAAATAAAGCCGCTTAATAAATATCGAAAGACATCTTTTATCAGATTGCGCACAGGTCTAAATACCAGCAGTTTTAGGGAATTTATTACAGCTTAATTTCAGCCAATATTTATATGAAGAAGAAAAAATAAATACGGCATTTTAATAATACAATGCTATAAACACTTTTCAGAATATTTTTCTTTTGTACCAAGATAAAATAATTGCTCGGTGTTGCATAAACGCAGAAGCGTGTTATTGGAATACAAATAAAAACTATTGTAATTGCATTTTCAGTAGAAATCAGCATAAATATGTTTACAGTTGGCACTTATATTGCTTAGTAAAGCGTTTATTATGTCTATAGTAACAACTACTAGTTATTAAATTAATTGGTTTCCCTGTAATAATTATCCTGTTACTACCTACGCTAAAATATAGTACCAATAAAAATCATATGAAACAACATAAAAATATCATACCTTAATTGCTTCTTGGACCTCGCTTCCCGATACAGGATGCGATCCGGAAACGACGACGAACCGATACCAGTTGAACGCGATTAAAAGTGCCACGACGCTTTTTGATACTTTGCTGGAGGGAGGTAAAGTTCGCGCAAATGTGTAGAAAACTCGCTTATCCGATACTTTTGTGTCGCTACATTTCTGAAAAGGGAAAAAGGTAGATCATTTGAATATATTGAAAGCAATACAACAGTGGATATAGATACCCGGTAAATATTAACAAGATTTGCATTTTCCAGGTATACACGTATAGATAGATACGCGTGATGGGAATCGCATAACGAGATATTCACAGAAAAATGAAATTCACAGTGGCTATCAATATTTATTAGCACGGGGAACAATCATACCATATGAGAGAAAAAACGCTGTCGGTACTGTATTTTTTATTTTCAGTTTTAAATTAGTTGGTAGTAATTGCATAAAGTGATGAACGATATTTGTTTTGTTTTTATATAAGCCTACTTTCTTAAGCCAAGTTCAGATCTACTAACTAATTTGAAAATTAAACTAATAATTACAGCTCTGATATTTACAAATTTGCACTAGACATTTAGAACCGAGTTATAAAAATCATTTCATAAAGAAAGATTTCTGTTATAATAATAATGATGAACTTTATGTTCTAGGCAAAAATATTCAAGCAATAAATATTATTGTTTAAATAAAGATTATGGACATCTAAACCTAACATGAGCATCTTCTTGGATATTTGTTTCTGTAAATAAAGATTAGGATAAATAAGGGAATACTTCAGAAGTTGAATTTCTAGATAAACAAAGAAAATGTTTATGGCATAAACGTGTTTCTGCAAATAAATATGATGAAGATCTGGAGAATAAAGTAAGTTCATCATGCAATAAAGATTTTAATTTAAATAAAGATGATGAACATCAAGACAAACATGAAAATGTCTTCTTACGCTACTTGCACACGACCGGCAACGGTTTTTTACCGACCCGAATAACTCGGGTCGGTGAAAAATTCGTTGCAATTTTAATCGCATTGTGTGCACAGATACTTGGCTAGCAACGGAACGGCGGAAAATGTACGAGATATGAATGGATTACTCGTGCAAAAGTAGACATAGACGACGCCGGCCAAATAATGTATGTCTCGTATATATTCTGCCGTCCGGTTGCCGGTGGTGCTCAACTCGGTGCAGGTCCTAAGGTTAATTAAATGGCAAGGTTTTTTTTACCGGCCGGCAAAACTACGAGTTGTATGAAATACGCCTGGCAGTAAACCTTTTTGTGCAATTAAAGATTGTGGTAACCAAGACAAAAAAAACTGAAAGCTATAAAATCAAAAGACCAATATGATATATCTCCGCGAAATAAAGACTTTTTGTTTATTAAATGAAAATGTAATATACATGGATAGGGATGGCGAGCATGAATTGGCCGATCCCTTCAAACCGCGAACCTCAAAGTGCGCGTTAATGTCAGATCAAACAAATTGGAGAGGCTGATGACGGAGCATGTGAAGGAGGGGAGTGTGGAGGCCCTAAATAAAGTGTGGAAATGAGTTGGAAAAATACCAGAGAAGAGAGGCAGAGTTGGGTGTAGAAGCAATGGTAAGTTACCGAAAACTAACGAATGCGAAGGAGTAGTGGATTTGGCGGGCAATTGCCTAATAAAAAAGAACTGAAGGGAATGAGGATGGTGAGTCAAGAGGCAGGGAGGCTAGAAGTGAGGAGAAGGAACACAGAAAATTCAGGGTGGGATTTTGGAATATAGCTGGACTAACGAAAAAATAGGGGATTGTGGCAAAAATAGCTAAAAGAAGAGCTGGAAGGACATAGTGGGGTTGCTGGAGACTTAGGTAACTGAGAAGCAATATGCCAGTAGGATGGAACTGGATGATATAGGGAGCGAAGAACGAAGCTAGGGTGGGGAGAGCCAAAGGAGGACTTGTGATGGAAGTGAGGAAGATAGTGCCAGGATGAAACAGAAAGTAGTTGAGGCAAACTACGAGGTTGGTAGAATGGAAAGTAGAAAGGGGTAAAACAACTATATGGATGGGCACAGTATACTGCAATAAAAACCTGAAGGAACTACGAGAGATGATTGATGCGTTGGAGATAGATGCAGTCGAATGGGTCATAGGAGGGGGGAGGGGCGTAATTGAATGTAAGGGTAGTTGAAAGGGCGGAGAGTGACGAGGAAGTCGATCTCAGGAGTAGTTTATCAATGAAGAAGGAAGAGTGTACATGTAATGGGTGAGAAAAATGGGTAGGGATGTTCTGAATGGATGTACAAAGAGGTACTGGGAAAAGAAGAAGACGTTCCATAGAACCAGAGAGGCGGTTCCATGATAAACTACGTACTAGTCCAAACGATCGGAAGAAATGAGCTAGTACGGCGGTCGTCAACCATCGTGGATCTGCGTGCCAAGTATAACTGATCTCTTCGTGTGCCACAACCCGAGAGTATTTTTTACATATGCAATGAAATGAATTGCACTGCACTGTAAATGTCTGGCGTGAAATCTAGAAACGACACGTATGTAACGAAGTGGCATGCGTGCCATATTTTGCCGAATGCAGAGCTAGTACATTCGTATAATAGAAAACGAGGAGGGGTCGATCCATGTGTCGGTGGAAGTGGCGGCGAGGGATAAGAGAAGAGGAGAAAGTATACTGAGAGGAAGGGCGACACCTCTCCATGGTGGTGTAGGCTGCGTTGGTGAGAAAGAACTACTGCAGCCAGAAGATTTCCAGGTTTAATGAGGAGCGTATGAAGAAGAAGATGGTGGAAGGGAAATATGGGAGACGTGGGTTGGAGCGAACCAAACAGGCGAAAAGAGATTTTGAGAGTGTCTGCGAAAGGCAAAAAACTGGAGGCGATTCAGAAGGTTGAAAAGAGGCTACAGGAGTGTGTATCGGAGAAGATGTTATGAGATACTTTATAGGGAAGGGAAGCGAAGGGTTAATAGATATTTATCTGGCAGAGTGGGAAAGTTGCAGAGTGGTGGCGGAAACTGAAAATTATCTGGGAAGAACGAGACAGGTGGTAGGACGTGAGAAGTTCTCTAGCAATCACCTGGAACTGCGGCTGGATCAGTTAAAATTGGGAAAAGCGCGGGAGAAGAGGCTGTAAGCTGAAACATACAAGAGGTTGGCGGCGGAGGGAATGAACAGTGCAAACAAGAGGCTGTGAAGTAGAACTGTGGGTGTGTCGCAAGAGTGCGCATGGGTGTAATGGTTCCAGTACATAAAGGGGGTGTAGCATCAGAGGAGAAGAACTATAAGAAGGTTACTTTAATGAATGCTATTCGCCTCTGCGGCGGTTAGAAGGTTACACGTAATAATTGTCGGAGATCACCAAAAAACCATAGAGGATGTAGCTATGAAGTTCCTAGACAGTCACCAGGGGCACATTAAATCCTTTGGTTCACCCACAAAGGCCGCCATATGGGCCATAATCTGGGACGTCACAATAGTTGCGTGCTACCTGTCACCTCATTGTAGCAGAGAGCACGCAAAGGATGGATGGTGGATGAGGGTTTCAACAATTAGGACAGGTTGTAGCAGACAGGTTATAGCGGGCGACTTCAACGCCAAAGCTGCACAATGGGGATCACCGACCACCGAGACGAGGGGGAGGCAATCATTGACCTAGCGACCGCACTCGACCTCTTGGTTTGCAACGCTAGCGAGGCGCGGACTTTCACTCGCAGGAACTCTGCGTCCCATATTGACAAAATGCTAGCGTCAAAACGGCTAGTAAGGCGAGTGGAGGAAACACTGAGCGACTACAACTACAATACCTAATGCATTAAACCAAGGGTGAGGCAATCATTGACCTAGCGACCGCACTCGACCTCTTGTTTGAAACGCTGGCGAGGCGCGGACTTTCACTCGCAGGAACTCTGCGTCCCATATTGACGACATGCTAGCGTCAAAACGGCTAGTAAGACGAGTGGAGGAAAGAAGAAGAAGAGTACAACGCGCCAAAGCAGCAGGGGCCCCGACCGAGCTGCTCCAGGAGCAATGCCGCGAGAAAAGGCCAGAATTCAGGCGGGCTATTGAGAAAAGCCAGCGAAGTGCCTGACAGATCTGCATAGGGAGGGCGAAAATTAATTAAGTATGCTCGCCTGGTGCTTATGCCCAAGTAGGGAAAACCGCCGAAAGCCAAAACAGTAGAACGCCTAATCGCGGACCGAATACCAATATGGCCTCACGGAATCCGGTGAACGACTGACTATATACTAGCGCGGGAAGGCAGCAGATGCAAACACCGGGCAGTTTAAGAAACGCAGATACTATAGTTGATAATTTTTTGATTAACTATCTAAACAATGAGAAATTGTTCTCTATGAATACTTTTTTTCAAAAAGTCCCCCAAAACGAAATGGTCTTGGAGGAGTCCTGAAAAAATACTAGCAACGATAGTAGAACTAAAGAAAACCGAAGAAAAGAATAGCAAACAACTCGAACAGAATCTGGAACACACAGACCTCCTACAAAGCACATAAACAAAATATCACAACAGGCAAGCTTTATAACAAGATTCAGTAGAACTGATACAACTAACCATTTGCAAACCTCGCACTTGTCGACTACCATAAAACGTTTGACATTGTGGAAACGTAGACAGTACTACAGGCTATAGAAGCGCAGGAAACGTAGAATAGTGGACGACCTGGCAGCATGTAACCTCAAGTCTGGATCTACCGCAGTTATGGTCCATAAGACCCAGGCAATACTAGACGACGAGGAACAAACGATAAAGACACGACGTGCAAATTACATAGTGTGCCAAACGATTAGCGCAGAAGCGACCCAGAGTTCACTGTATGTGGGCGCCAAGCAGTTGAGACAACTGATGGGAGAGTCGGGCAGAAACAACATCGTAGTGGAAGACTCCAAGATAGGCAGAGGCACGAAAGATCCTCAAGTTGCCGAAGCAGGGGCAATAGTCACCATCATGGAACTCTTAACCACAAAGCCACCAACGAAGGATCACGCTGCGAGCAACCCAATCCAGACCTGGCCCACCGACAGCAGGAAGCCGGAGCCACAAAGAAGAAAGGATAATCACAAAACCAGGAGAAGTAGGTACGTACGTCGACCGTCTAAAAAGGGCGCGAAAGGGCACAGAGGAAAGCCAGACAAAGATAGCGGCAGCCACCAAGATTAGAGCAGATGAACTGAGGCTACAAGTCAGAGGGGAAGAAACGGGAGCCGAGGTCTTCTGCAAAGAAATCGCAGAGAGGGTAGTAACGACAACCATGAAGAGACCGGGCATGGTGGCCCATATTAGAGGATTGGACGGGATTACAACCGCGGAAGGCTGCCACAGATGCTAGGAAGTGGGGCACCGCGGCCAGAACTGCAGGGGGGGGGGAGGGTGGTGCATACCGCAGGAGCCTATGCAATAACAACCCGGACTAGTCCAGGACATGCAAGGCGAAGGACCCCTACTGCATTCATTTTTAAGTGCGCACATACACGCAGCCAGAATCTCTAGATGCAACGGCACCAAAACAGTCGGTCAGAACACCAAGAAAACAAGAAAATAGGGGCCGAAGGGCGCGGCCAATCAAGGGCGCAATACCCGACCTAACTCCTATACAAGTCAAGTCAACATGGGCAGGGCAGCGCACGATCTGCGATCTGCTATTTGCAACTGCCAGCAAAATTGGCGCAACATTATCCTGCTGACCGAGCCTAACAACCGTATACTCGACAGAGGCTGGATAGTGGACATCCCGACGGAGATGTCACCATCAAGATAGGAAGGGTGATACTAGGCCTAACCAAGGCGATGAACTCCCTGGCCAAAGGAATTGTCTAGGCCAAGGTGCACAATAATCAAGTGCTACGTGTCGTCTAAATGTGACAAAAGGAGATACACAAAATGGCTAAGATAGTTGGAGGACTGCGGCAAGGCGGCAGGCACACACGTCTTCAACACGCAGGCAGCAGAGTGGGGCTCCAAAGGCACCAGAGGAGAGCAACTGATGGGACTGGCGGCGGAACTCAATTTAGTGGTAACGAGCCTAATGGTCATTAGAGGGAACTCACCCTCATACATAAACGTCACATGGCAACTGCATTCATAGGGGGGTAACTGGATGGAGCGTTATGGACCAGGAGTCCCATAGCGACCACCGAGAAGTCACGATGGCGTGGGGGTGGGGGTTGACACCGGTCATAAAAGCCCTTTTCCCCACCATAGCACCGCAGACGGAAGAGGAGCACGAGACCGACAGAGGACAGAGGTACAGCCCTGTGATAAGAACCAGGTCAAGGGGGAGCAAGTGAAGGCATTCCCCGGCATGGTAGTGGGCGGTAGCGATCGAGCGGAATAGGGAGCGGCTGCGTAGGGCTGCAAGGACCAGCGCGTTACGCTTAGCTACAGCGTATCGCACAATCCCCACCGACTCGGTGGAACTATTACCTAGCGCGAACGGTACCAACGAACCAGCTGCTCACAGAAATGGTTGCTACCTTCCATGCCAAAAAGCAGGGCGCCGGGAAGAGGGTATCGCCTAAGGTAAACATAGAGGCAAGCGTGGTCAGATGGCAAAAGCGCTGGGTCATCAGTACGAAAGGCATATGGACCAGAAGAGCGATACCAGACGTCAAACGATGGGTGGAGAAGAAGCATGGGCAAATACTTCACCCTAGCGCTAGAGATGGTCTACAAAATCCTCTCGTGGGAGGAAATAGGAATTAACTTAGATTGGAAGTCATCTCCCTTTCACAGACGACATCGTAATGATGAGCAGAGACGAGTAAAATGAAATCAAATGATTCACGAATTACACCATACTTCGGTAAAGGTAGGGTGAGAGATAAACATATGAGCAACCGCCATATCACGACGAAGATCAATAATGAAGCACTTGTGGTCGAAAAATACGTATACCTGGGACACACGACCAAACTCGAAGCAGAAAATCAAACAGCAGACATTTAAAGAAGAAGAGATCTGCCTTGGGGCGTATTTGGAGACATGTCCTTAAGGAACGAAAATCCATATGAATCTCATGTGCCAAGTATACAACGCATGCATCCTGCCAGAAACGATATCCATACGCGAAACCACAACAATAATTAATAGCAGTGCAAACCGCCTCTCCTTGTGTCACAGAGCAATAGGAACAAGGGTGGTGAGGTGAGTATTAGAGACAGAATCGAAAACTAGGTGATCAGAAATAAAATTGGGATCACGGACACAATGGAAAACCAATGACGATCTGTTAGGTCGCTAGAGATAGCCAAAAATGGACGAAAAGCGTGATGCAGTGGAGACCACGACAATCAAAACTACGCGTGGGCCAACCAAAAGCTGATTGGAGAAACGATATCTAATGCCATGCGGGAAACAACTGGATACAAAAAGCCCAAAACAGATATTCGTGGAGACAGATGGAAGAGGTTTTCGTTCAGGAATGGACGTATGCGAAATGATGATGATGATGATGATGATGATGATGATGATGATAATGATGAGTAATCAAAAGTTTAAGTTAATTGATGACTTGCAATAGTTTTTAGAACAATGTTAGATTTTCAAAATATACGTTCATCTCTAAAATGGAAAGAAGAAGCAGTCGACCTACTATATTTGTACAGTGGCATTGTTGGTATTTGGTAATAAAAATGTGCTAGTTACAAATTTGTTGAATGGGTGATTTCTTTTGTAAATAATTAATTAGTGATATGGCGTAAGATGCCTAATAACGGGGACATTATCATTATTATAAAAATAGCATAATATTGTACACAACATATCAATAAACAAAGTAGAAACAATTGTCATTGCATGTCACTCCGAGTACTAATTAGGCAGTCGTAAATAATATACCGCTGTGCGAACCAGCGATTATATTGATGGAACGTTTACGGATATGTTCACACAGGTGTTTACTGTGCCTGTAGGGTTAATAATTGAAAAGTATTTATCCGGCATCTATTATAATTTTACTGTAGTAGTAATATTTATTTCACGTATAATTTACAAAGTAGAACATTTTGATTATGATTTTAACATTTTTCCAGGGGGCGCAGTTATTTTTATTCGCTAAAATGTAGCGTTTGGTAACGTTTTAATTTGAGAATAAATTAAATCCACATTTTAATGAGATTCAGCATTTACAAGTTTCATAAATACACACTGAAACTCATTTTGAATGTAAACAGATTAAAACTTTGGTTTTCAAAGCATTGTAATAATTTAAATTAGTATTGTGTTACTTTTTAACTAATAGTGTGAACTTTTACTAAATTATCATATAAAGCGTCGTACAGTTAAAATAGCATAAATCGCGGGTATACGAGGGAAAATAAAATATGCACATTTCAAATACTAGTTTGTAAGTCTTTTTCTGCCACCACATTAATTATCTGGAATCTCCCAAGGATACAACTAATATTTGTTAAATAATTTAATTAATTTAGTATATACTATGGGACTATGTATCGCTAATATAGTGGAATATCGAGTAAATACCAAACCACCCGGTAATTCAAAGCAAAATGAGCCAAACCCGCTATATTAATTAACACGAAAAGGCGTCCTGTAACGCAAATCCGTGTTTGCATTCGAGCCGAACAAGGCACAAGTTTTAATTAAAGTTGTTGACAATTTAAAATCCATATCCTGCAGAAATCTAACATGAACGTTATATGATTTTTAAAGCAGGTTCTTAATAGGGGTGGAATACTTACGTAAGCGATCATCGGTAAATTCCATGCTGCGGCGACAAGTGCCTCGGAGGAGCACGTGTCGTCTGGTCCAATAAACGCAATCGTCCCGTTGTCCCGCATTTCTGTCATGACCCTGATAGCTCGTGCGGCGAGGGACGATTTGCGTCGGGCTAGGCCAGATGCTGCAGGGTTGGTGCCGATATCTGCAGCGACATAACTCAGTTTTCTTCCGGGCAGCAATTCTAAAACCAATATGTTACACAATCAGGAAATAAAGTAAAGTGAATACTATAAAATCACTCTAATTCTTGTTGTGACTCTTACATGTTCATAAAACTTGCTACATCTCAATTAAAAAAAAACATGTTAATTAATAAATGTGTACAATTTTGTGTACAAATTGGAACAATATATTAGAACACAATCATTGATATTGTTATTCACTTAGAATTCATAAATAGTATTTGATACATTTATTATATTACGAATTTTCAAAATATGACTATATATATATATATATATATATATATTTCATATGCATGCTTTAATGAAATCGCTCTAATCGTACTTGCATTTAATTGAAAAAATCTCTAAGTTAATCAACTAAGGATTTGATTTTTGATTTGGAAGATCGTCTTCATTTGGTAACTGGAGGACATTTAAGTAGACCAATCAGAGTGTGCATCAACCTTGTACAAAAAAAAATCAAATTGCCATGAAAATCTAACATTGACTGATATAAATCTCAATCAAACTCAGTAGCGTCAGACTTTTTTTTTAATATATGGTGAAGTGCAACAAAATAATTTAGCGTGGTAAGATTATATGGAGATAGGTTCCCGAATAGAAGACTAATCTTACCCAGCGGTTAATGGATTGTGAACAATTTTAGAGGACGCCCTGAAAACATTTTCTAAACAATAGTTGGAGAATTATGTCGATGGTTTGCCACTGCAGAGAAGATGTTATACGTAGTACATGCAAGATGGTGCACCCCATGTACAACGGAATGTTGTTCGTCAACTGAATGCAGAATTTGGTTGTCTGTGGATTGGACGCAACATTAAATAAATAATATAGCGGACCGCTACTGAATTTGATTAAGATTTATATACGTCGTATCAGACTTCCATCATGGATTTTTTTTATTGGCGATTCAAGCCGGCTGATACTCCATCTAGTGGCACGAAATGAACTACATTTAGTAGGGAATTTGTTGGTAGGTCGAGGGCAATCTAAATTTAAGTGGTGAGATCTAAATATATAGGATCTGACGAACCTGCAAACGTGGATGATATATGGAATCACATTCAAGAGGTTTTAATTAGAATTGCAAATAATCCTGAAGCACAATTCTCTAATTAGAAGTGCACACGCTTACATCGCACAAGACGGTGGAAATTTGTTATAGATTAGTTCTTTTGTTTCTAATCATTGTTCCAACTGTATATTTCTATTAGTTTATTGTGATCTTGAATAAGACAAAATAAGAAATATAGTGGACTGAGTGTGATTCATATTTTTATACGTCAGTGTCAGATTTTTGTCATGGCGATGTGATTATTTTTTCGTCCGAAATATAAAGCACGTTCTCATTGGCCAACTTAGTAGTCTGCCAGTTACCAAACGAAGACGAATTTACAAATAAGATAATCGAATTCTTGCTAGATTAACTCACCTCTACCACCACAAGAGATTGCCCACAAATTACCTAACACTCTATATATATATATATATATATATATATATATATATATATATATATTCATTAATAACGGTATACAATGTGTGACTCTTACATGAGATTTGTAGCTCTTGAATGTCCATGAACATGATATGTAAATCAAAAATTTGTTAGGGATAAAAATATTGACATTTCTAATTTGTTAGAAAATGTTCAATGAAACATTATGGAAGTAAAGTATTATTGAAAATGATTAATTTCTAAAAGGAAACATAAAACGTTTTATCGAATTTATTCCATACTTTAGGAACACCCTATATACATATTTCCCGTACCCTGAATTAGGTCGCATATGTGCCCGGCTCTGAATTAAGTAGGGGCTAGATAAAAAACATGGGTGAGACTCCAAGGGATGGGAGGGCCTCAACCCCGACACAGCGTGTCCCAATGGCTGATAGGGAAAGTTCCTGTAGATTTGCAGGACCGGTACGAATAAGGCCTGGTCAAATAAGTATCCGCGGATCAAATGAGGCACCACGGCAGCGTCTGTTCCAAATTGGACGACTGCAAACAGCGTCTGCCTCAGAGTGAGCGGCTGATTAAAACACTCGCCAACACGTTAGACAAGTGCAGCGTTTAAATTGCTAAATCCTTACAAACACAACCATAAATAGTCAAAGCTCCAAAAAGAAATTACCCTAGGCGAGTAGAGATACATCTATCTCAGAATCTCGCACTGACTCGTCACTCTGCGTCAAGGATTCTGGGGGAGGCAAAAATTTGACTTTGAGAAAGAAAACAGAAATAAATCCCAAAAAATGATGGTTGAAAAGTGTTCCTAATTGCAACCTATAACATACGCACGATGAGACACGAAGAACATCTCGATAACCTACAGGACGAACCTAAAAATATTTAATGAATATCTTAGGTATTAGTGAAACGAGCTTAAATGGCGAAACTAACAAAATACTCAAATCCGGCCCTATGTTGTTCCAAAGAAAGTCCGAAATGAACCATCACATTGGCGGAGTAGCAATACTGGTTCATAGCAAGATAAAACATCTCATATGCAAAACATAGCAGACAGAGTTATATACATCGTGATTGCACTAAATAACAGATACAGGCTGCAGGTAGTGCAGACTTATGCACCTACAAGTTCAGCACCAGATGAAGATACTGAACAGTTCTACGAAGACCTTGCCACAGCAAAGAACGCGGAAAAGGCTAGCTTTACAATTATAATAGGTGATTTTAACGCAAAGATTGGACAAAAATCAACTCTAGATCCACCAAACATCAGACAAGATATGATGAACTTTCTGAACAACGAAATAATGTTCTGTATAAATACCTTCTGTATAAAAACCTCCACAAATAAAATGGACATGGAAGAGTCCTGATAGTTCTTTTAAAAAGGATTTTGACTATGTACTAGTCTCAGACAAACATATTTGTGACGATGTATCCGTCCTAAACCGCTTTGATGCGGGCAGCGATCATCAAGAGGACAAGATATGATGAACTTTCTGAACAACGAAAAAATGTTCTGTATGAATACCTTCTACAAAAAAACCCTCCACAAAGAAAATGGACATGGAAGAGCCCTGATAGTTTTATTAAAAACGAGATCAACTATGTACTAGTCTCAGACAAACATATTTGTGACGATGTATCCGTCCTAAACCGCTTTGATGCGGGCTGCGATCATAGGCTCGTTAGAGCCAAGATCCGCATTAACACCCAAATCGAAAGGAAGAAATTAATCGGGGAAAAGGTCCCACCGAAGATAGAAGATCTGAGGAAAACGAGGAAGAGTGTAAGAAAGAACTTAAAAAGAAGTTTGAACCAACAGAACTTCTGCATAGCATGCAAAACAACGAAATAGCGGAAAAAATTACCAACAACATCCGAGTAGCAATTAAGACAGTAAACTTTACAAACAAAAAAGGTATAAACTAAAACTCAAAAATCAGCATTGACACAGCCAATCTTCTCAAAGAATGGCGTCAAACGGATAAACTTTCACCATTATAAGAAGAGCTCAGTAAAAGTGTGAAAAGCGGGTAACGTGCGAGATGATAAAGAAGAGAGGTGTAACGCTTGAGAAAGCCATACTTCTTCTCTTAAACAAGAGCCTCGAAGAGGGTAAAATTCTTGAGGTTTGGAGAAATACAAAAGTGACTAAAAAAATGGAGACTGTACAGACATTAACTACTACAGACCTAAAAGTCTGCTATCCATATTCTACAAACCTTTTACAAAAATTATAAAGAAGCGTCTGAGTACCAAGTTTGACTTCTATCAGCCGGAAGAACAAGCCGGATTTATAAGGGGGTTCAGTAACAACGATCACATCCAAACAGTTCGTACGCTGATTGAAAGATGTAATGAATATAACGTTTTGCTCCATCTGGCATTTAATGACTATCGGAAGGCGTTTGACACAGTGGTAACGTGGGCAGTATTGCAAGCCATGGAATGATCTAGGATTTACTCCAGATACGCAGAAATCATCGAATATACTTACAATCACGCTACCCTTCACGTTAAAATACAAGAAAATCTAATTACGGAAAAAATCCCAGTCAAAAGAGGTGCCAAGGTGATACAATTTCACCTAAACTATTTACTCTCGCGTTGGAGAGTGTCTTTAAAGACTTGTCGTGGGAACAAAGAGAGATTAGAATAGACGGAAAGTATCTAAGCTATCTTCGATTTGCAGATGACATCGTACTGGCAAGTAGTGACGAGGATCCGTTAGAACCGATGATCCAGAATTGCAACAAGTATCTATGGCTGTGGGTTTATAGATAAACCTTGGAAAAACAAAAATCATGAGCCAAAGTCATATCGCTGCGACCATTAACGGGCACCCACTCGAAGTTGTTGAAGAATACGTTTATCTAGGACACACGATTAAGCTCGGGGCAGAAAAATCAAACGAAACAAATGAAATTTCGAGAAGAATCAGGGCAGCATTTGGCAAACTAGCGCATATTCTTAAAGAACCAACGATCCCCATAAACCTCAAGCGTAAGTTCTATAATGTTCGCATACTCCCAGTTACTACGTACAGACTCGAAACTGCAACATTAACGAATGGCAGTGGAAACCGCCTCCGGGTTTGCCAGAGAGCAATAGAAAGACGAATGCTGAGCGTGATAAATGAGGAAATCAGAAGAAGAACAGGGGTCACAATGTAATGGAGTAAATTGCAAAAAACAAATGGCGATGGGCGGGTCATGTTGCTAGAGATGACATTAAATGGACGAAAAGGGTCATGCAATGGAGACCCCGACAATCTAAACGGAGCGTAGGTCGACCCAAAGCAAGATATATATATATATATATATATATATATATATATATTTGACGAAAAAACTTATCAGGTAGCGATGTTAGTCACCAAATTCGGAGTCGAAAATCTAAATACAAAGATATAGTAATATGTTTCCTGGGTCTTCACGGAGTCTCCAAAGTTTGAAAATTAAGTGTGTTAATATGCGTTTTATTTCATTGTCTTTTGCCATATAGAGCTGCACATTAGAATAAAGAAGAATGGTAAAATGATGTTTACGTTGATGTTGTTTTTCAACTCCAAACGCATGTTTTAATTATTTATTATTTAAATTACTTTGGCAAAAAACACATATTGCATTTGTAGCATTGTATTGATACTGTCAGTTTGACAGTACCAAAATTGAAAAGTGCTTATGGGCTATTCACAATAAGCGTGGTTAGGGGTAACGTAGCGGTAAGCGAAATTGCATACATGTTTAAAAATACGGGCGTTTACAGCAGCGCAGGAAAACTATGACAGAACATGGGTAATTACCTCTACCATAATTATCGCATAGCAATAATGCCCAATTCTGAACGTATGAATTTGTATAGCCATGCAAAATATTGCTTATCGCTACCTTACCACTACCGCGCTTATTGTGACCCATTAAACTATATAGGGTGTCCCTAAAGTATGAAATAATTTCGATAAAACCTCGAACACGTCGATTTTTAATTTTGAGTTGCCAATTTTTAATGTGTACAGTGTCAATTTTTTTCGACCATTTTTCAATGAACAATGACGCCACCGACATTTAAAAAAAATCTCAACCGCATTTTTTTATTCTAAAAGGGATAATATTTCCTAGATCAGCGAAGTATATTATAATATAGGTCACATTTCCGAGAAAAATCAAAATTTTAAATGTCAGAGTGAAAAAGAGACAAAACGGGAAACTATATTTAATTAAACAATAAAAAGCTAAAGTAAATGCTCAATCTGTGCAGGGTGCATTTAGAATCTGACAATGAGCTAATCGAAGAACAAATTCGTTTTCAACATTTTCAATAATATCTGGAGATATTAAATCACGATTAATATCTCCAGATATTGAAAATGTTAAAAACGAATTCGAAATATATATATATATATATATATATATATATATATATATATATATATATATATTTATTTATATATAAATGGGATGCATTTTCAGACAGGATACTGTCTATTTAAGTTAGAGATAACATAGAGGGCTAAAATAAAACTATTATAGTAGTGTATTGTAAACGACTGTATTGTAACGAAAAAAAAACAAATTTTCACAGTAAATGTGGATTCCCGCGGAAAGATACATTGCCAGAGATTTTAACCGTAGAGTATGAATTAAAGATGAAGTATACAACAATGTAATAGTTGCACATGGAGAAAACTGCAGAAACAACATTAGTTAAATGCTACATTTCTGCCTGTAACATAATTTGATAGATACCAATACATTCTACCAGCATAAGGAGATCCACAAATATACAAGAGAGATACTATCTAGAATCAAAAGAACTATAATGGACTACATCCTTATAGAAAATGAATATCATTAATTATATCCCAAAGATATAAATATAATAACAACTACCCGGGCCGGGATTCGAACGCGGGCCGTCCGTTCATTAAGCAGGGTTGCTAACCACTGCACTGCATCGGCGTGTATTTATATTTGAATTTATATTATATTATACTATGTATATTGTCCTTTATAGATGTGCAACTGTTGGGCACATAAATATATTATTATTATATACTCCGCCGCCATAAATAAATGAACACAAAGTAAACGTATTATGATGAAATTTTCAGAAAATGTGGATTTTATTCCTATTAAAAAAACGATGAAAAGCTAGATACAATAATAAATAATCTAGTTAACATCGACAATGAAACAAAAACTCTTTCTTCTCATTTGGTATTAGTCAATGAAATGTTAATGTAAAGCATATTTGTAAGCTTAATAGTAAACACATTAAAAAATAATGCCTCCCGTATGACATCGTGCAAATTTCTATCAGTTAACCAAGTCTGAACGTGGCAGTATAATCGGTCTACGAGAAGCCGAATTATTAATTCCTGCTCGCGTGGGGCGCAGTGTCGCCCTATGTTGGCGAAGATGGTCAGAAAATAATGAGGAACGACGACGTCTGCGTGCCGGACGTCGTAGACGCACCACTGATCATAGAGATCGGCGTGTGGCTCTTCGGGATCGTTTTTCATCAACAGGGGAAATTGGTGATAGATGGATAGGAGTAATTGATAATCAAATCTCCTTACGATCGATGTATCGAAGAATTCAATATGTTGGGCTCAGATCATATCTACCACTGCTTTTGTTACCTCTAACTTCACGCCGTGTACTGCACAACGGCAATAGTGTAGCAAGAGGTTGCAATGGAATGTGCAAAAGATCAAATCATCGTTAGTGACAAATCTCGATTATATTTATGGGCTCATGATGGTCGCAGATTGGTTAGATATCCTGGAGAAAGACACAATTTGAAGCAGATCTCCTCTAGTAGTTATTCAGGGAAAATTAAATGCATATCGGTACATTAACAACGTGCTTCAACCAGTAATACTGCCATGTCTGCAAGAAATAGAACCTTTTTTTAGCAAGATAATGCGGTGCCGCACACGACAAGGAGTTTCTAAATACTGCTAATGTTGATCTACTTCCATGGACTTCTCGTTCGCCAGACTTAATCGAACATGTGTAGGATATGGTAGGATGGATGGATGGATCAATGATTTACAGCCACGCCCAAACAATGCAGATGCACTTTAACACCAGATTTTAGAAGCATGGGATAGTATACCTCAGGCTAGCATAGATTCGCTCATGTATGCCTATCCGACTAGTTGAATGTGTAAGAAACAGAGGAGGGTCGACGCATAATTAGTGTTAACAATATTTGTATCTTCCTGAAATGTTCATCGTTACTTAATGGGATTAATATACACGTTTTCTGAAAATTTCATTAAAATACATCATCAGCGTATATTTGCAAATTTTTGTTGTAGGGGACCTATGTTGTTGTTGGTAAGTTGCGTTAGTGTACACGTCTACACTGGCATAAATTTGCACTAAAAAGGTTGCTTGTATCATATTACACAACGTAACACAGTTCAATAAAACGCACACCGTAAATGTAGATAGTGCTCCTGATGCACGAAATTTTTCTTGTTAAAAATTCTTATTGAGCAATCTGTAATGCTTTAAAAAATTATAATATTTTTTAATACGCCAGAATTGGCGTAAATTTGATACATTAAAGATTATTTATTTTATAATTACATAAAAATAACATAAAAAAAACATCTTATGGTCGTTTTAGACAAGACAATTTCTTGACTCAAAAGTTAGCCAAGATGCGAGACAATCTAAATTATCTTATATCATACAGCAAATTATTTGAAATATTGAATTGGATGGTACATCGAATGGAAAAATATAACGCGTTATATTTGTTAAGGGCAAATTGCATGGGAGGACGATATATTAATTCATTTCTTGAACAACTTTTGAGCTAAGAAATTGTCTTGTCTAAAACGACCTTTAATGACAAATATGTATATAATATTTTGTGTATGAAATTAACTAAATATCTGGTTGCATATTTGCATGAGCTTATCATAATTCTATGTTTCTAACTCCTTTTTTACTTTTATTGATGTAATATAATAATTATATACAATAACTTACTGCATGTAATAATGTAACTAAATAAATTGATTTTGTCATCTTTTATCTTAGCTATAACTAGATAAGAGGAGATTATTCAAAAGCCTTTTATACTTTCCCTTTTAGGTAACTGTTGTGAACTTTCGATTATCGACGTATTATATTAAAAACAAATATGTGTATACGAACACTGTTTTAGAAAATGCTTCTAAAAATAGTTTTATATATTCCGATCACGTTTTCTATTTCAAATCCATATACTAAATGTTCTTTGTTTATTTATAGAAAGAACAATAAATAAAATTTGTATATAGGTTTTATATAGTCTACTAATAATATTTGCTTAGTATGTTAAATATATACCTTATTATATAACATAGCATATATCATAAAAAATGCCCTAATGTCTTTTATCAAAAATGCAACACACAGAGGTTGTTGATCGATTTTAACAAAATTATCAAAATGGCTATTTTGATAAAACAAAGTAATGATTACAATTTATTTCTTGTCACTTAATATTGATCAATTGTAGTAAACAAACTATTTGTGTGTAATAACTGTCAGTTTCTCAACTAGTTTGTCCACTAATGCTTTGTGAAAATTAAAAAATGCTAAGCGTTTGCCAACGTGAAAATTGTTGGCAACTAAATAATATTGAACGTGGACGTATTATTGGTATGAAAGAGGCCGTTGACTGATATTGCTAGCCGTAGAAAAATGTGGTGAAGGGTTTCAACAATGCCTCGTCCACGTTCTGACTACAGATCGAGAAGAACGGAATTTATGACTTTTGGCAACAAGGCAACAGATTTTCCAACTTAGTCAATTGCAATAGACTGAATAGAAAGTGCAGGACGTAAAATGTCAATGTCATCAGTTCATCGCCGGATAAAATCTTATGGAAATTCGTACCGTCCATTTTTGTGTCTTTCTCTTCGATCACTGCACCGTACCCGTGGACTAGAATGGAGCAATGAAAAAGAAAAGAGCAACTCTTTATTGAAAACAAATGTTTTTATTTCTGTGCATTTGTTTTTTAATTTTATTCATTTGTTTGGTTCATTACGTTTTGCGTGTTTTATGAGTCAGTATATATAATGTTGGTGCATGCGCCGGGTATTGATAGATATTACTAATTTCCTTTGCTTTTTATATAACATATTATATAGTTGTATCTCATAGGTAGTTATGCCAACACTTTTTCTTTTTTTGATCTACTCTTTCATTTCTTCTATCAACCAGGCTGTTTTTTTTTTGTTTTTACTACCTTTGCATACTCTTGAGCCGATTCAATGCGTATCTAGTAAAGGTTGTCCATAATTGTTCTATTGTTTTATCTTCATCTATACTCTTACTATTCTTTGGAATTTGGTTTAGGGCATTTCTTCCTATTTTTCAGCTAGATATATATATATATATATATATATATATATATATATATATATGTATATATATATATATATATATATATATATATATATATACTGATATTGAATTCGTCTTTAACGTTTTCAATATCTGGAGATAATAAATCAATTTAAAAAAAAATAGAAAAAAATATTTCGCAGGATGACAGTAATGGAGGGTTCCCGCGGAAAGATACATTACCAGAGGTTTTAACCGTATAGTAGGAATTAAAGATGAAGTATACAACAATGTAATAGGTGCACATGGAGAAAATTGTAGAAACAACATTGGTTACATATTACATTTCTGCCTGTAACATAATTTGATAGATACCAATACATTCTACGAACATAAGGAGATCCACACATATACAAGAGAGATACTATCTAGAATCGAAAGGACTATAATAGACTACATCCTTATAGAAAATGAATAAAAAAATAATATGGTAAATTGCAGAGTAATGAGGGGATTTCAAATAAATAGTGAGCATTATCTACTGGTAGCAACATTTAAAGATAACTCAAGGCAAGAAAGTAACAATAATAGCATTAATTATAATAAAAAGTAAATTGAGTTTAAAACAAACAAGAAACGGAAAAACAAGGATCTAGCTGAAAAATAGGAAGAAGTGCTCTCACCCAAATTCCAAAGAATAGTAAGTACAAATGAAGATAAAACATTAGAACAATTATGGACTACCTTTAACCAGATATGTATTGAATCGGCTCAAGCGATAACTATAACTAGTTCTATCTCATAGGTAGTTCCGCCAACCCTTTTTCTTTTTTTGATCTATTCTTTCACTTTTTATATCAACCAGGATGTTTTTTTTACTACCTTTGTATACTATTATGTATAGTATATGGCGGAACTACCTATGAGATCGAACTAGTTATATAAAATGTTATATAAAAAGCAAAGAAAATTTAGTAAATATCTATCGATACCCGGCGCATGCACCAGAATTATATATACTGACTCATAAAACACGCAAAACGTGATGAACCAAACAAACGAATAAAATTAATGAAATAAAAACTTTTTTTTCCAATAATTAGTTGCTCTAGCCCGATATGATATGCACTCATTTAAACGACGGGAATACTGTCGATCCAGTTATCTATTTTTTCTTGTTCTTTCTGAACCGCAGCCAATGATGCTGCAAGGCATTTGGTGGTTGTGGTAAATTAGTTAGGCTTATACCGATCATATTCCATGCATGCTCAATGGGTAAACAAATCTGACGACCGAGCAGGCCATGAGAAATCAACATTGTTAGCTTCTTGCAAACATCGTATTGCAGCCCTTGTCGTATGAGGGCGTGCGTTATATTGTTGGAAAATGCGTTAAAGTTGTCATCGATAAAGATCAAGGGTGATCTGCTACCATAACATAGTGCACCCGATATCATCACTTCTTGTGTGAGGGCTGTGTGGCGTTACACAAACAATGTTGAATTATTGCGTTCTCCGCGCATACGTCTGACTCTCCTACGACGGTTGTGGGCCCACAAACGAAATCGAGACTCGTCATTAAACACAATGCTATTTTTGAAAACAATTTTATTTTTCATTGCTCCATTCTAGTCCACGGGTACGGGGAAGTGAAGGAAGAGAAAGACACAAAAATGGACGGTACGAATGTCCATAAGATGAACAGATGTCATTGACATTCTACGTCCTGCACTTTCTATCCAGTATATTACATTTGACTGAGTTGAAAAATCTGTCTATTGTTGCCAAAAGTCTTAAAGGGCATTCTCCGCGATCTGTAGTCACCCGGAGACGTCCAGATCCAGGGCGGCGTAGTTGAACTCCATTATATATTTCCACGGCTAGCAATATCTCTAAACGAAACTCCGGTCTCTTTCATATCAATAATACGGCCACGTTCAAAATCATTTAGTTGCCAATAATTTGCACGTTGGCGAACGCTTAGCATTCTTAAATTTTAAAAGTGCCTTTCGTGTATCACTCTGGGCTGGTACGGACTTATTGTTTCTTGTTCTATTTGCCGCTTCCGTGTATAATTCTACCTCGGCTCTTACAACCGGAGGCGCACGACCGCGATACTGCAAGCCACCGGGCGACTAGTAATGCTAAACCATGCAAAACGAAAGCGCCTAAAGTAATATTGGACTAGTCGAGAAACTGACAGTAATTACACACAAATAGCTTGTTTACTGCAATTGATCGATATTAAGTGCCAAGAAAGAAATTTTAATCATTACTTGGTTTCATCAAAATAGCCATGTTTTGATAATTTTATTAAAATCAAGAACTTCGATGCGTTTTTGATAAAAGACATTATATATTAGGGCATTTTTTATGATGTTCAATACATGGTATGTTATACAATTAATTTATCATACTAAACATACATTATTAGTAGACTATATAAAATCTAGAAATAAATTTTATTTATTATTATTTTTATAAATAAATAAAGAACATTTAGTATACGAATTTGAAATAGAAAACGTGATCGGAATATATAAAACTATTTTTAGAAGCATTTTCTAAAACAGTGTTCGTATACACATATTTGTTTTTAATATAATACGTCGATAATCGAATGTTTGCAACAGTTACCTAAAAGGGAAACTATAAAGGGCTTTTGAATCTCCTCTTATATAGTTATAGATAAGATAAAAGATGACAAAATCAATTTATTTAGTTACATTATTATTACATGCAGTGAGTTACTGTATATAAATATTATATTACATATCAATAAAAGTAAGAAAGGAGTTAGAAACATAGAATTATGATAAGGTCATGCAAATATGCAGCCAGATATTTAGTTAATTTCATACACATAATTGTCATTATGATGTTTTTGTTTGGTGTTATTAATTATGTTATTTTTATGTATATAAAATAAATAATCTACGCCAATTCTGGTGTATTAAAAAATATTATAATTTTTAAAGCATTACAGGTTGCTCGATAAGAATTTTTAACAAATAAAAATTACGTGTATCCGGAACACTTACATTTACGTTGTGCGTTTTATTGAACTTTGTTACGTTATATTATATGATACAAGCAACATTTGTTAGTGCAAATTTATGCCAGTGTAGACGTGTACACTAACGCAACTTACCAACAACAACATAGGTCCCCTACAACGTAAATTTGCAAATATACGCTGATCTATTTTAATAAAATTTCCAGAAAACGTCTATTTTATTCCTATTAAGAAACGATAAAAGTTTCAGGAAGATAAAAATATTGTTAACACTAATAATGCGTCGACCCTCCTCTGTTTCTTACACATTCAGCTAGCCGGATAGGCATACTTGAAATAAGCGAATTTATGCTAGCCTGAGGTATACTATCCCATGCTTCTAAAATCTGTTGTTGAAGGGCATCTGCATTGTTTGGGCGCGGCTGTAAATCATTGATTCTCCGTCCTACCATATCCCACATATGTTCGATTGGTGATAAGTCGGACGAACGAGAAGTCCATGGAAGTAGATCAACATTAGCTGTATTTAAAAACTCCTTGTCGTATGCGGCAGTGCATTATCTTGCTGAGAAACATTCTATTTCTTCCAGACATAGCAGTATTACTGGCTGAAACACGTTGTTAATGTACCGATATGCATTTAATGTTCGCTAAATAACTACTAGAAGAGTTCCGTGCTTCCATGGTAGATAGCCCCCCACACTATCACACTCTGAGTGAGAGCAGTATGTTGTTGTACAGAAAACTGTTAATTGTGTCTTTCTCCGGGACGTCTTCTAAGCAATCTGCGACCATCATGAGCCCATAAACATAATCGAGATCGAAATATTGCACATTCCATTGCAACCTCTCGCTATAGTATTGCCGTTGTGCAGTATACGGCGTGGAGTTAGATATAAACATATTTTGGGATTAGATCATATATACCATTGCTTGTATATATGATCTAAGCCCAAAATATAGAATTCTTCGATACATCGATCGTAAGGAGATTTGATTATTAATTATTCCTCTCCATCTATCACCAATTTCTCTTGTTGATGAAAAACGATCCCGAAGAGCCACAAGCCGAAGATAACGATCAGTGGTGCGGGACGCAAACCACCTTCGTCAACATAGGGCGACACTGCGTTCCCACGCGAGTGGCAACATCACGAATTAATAATTCGGCTTCTCGTAGACCGATTATTCTGCCACGTTCAGACTCACTTAACTGATTGCACAATGTCATACGGGAGGCATTATTTCAACTTTAATATATTTACTAATTTACAAATATGCTTTACATTAACACTTCAGTGACTAATACCAAATGAAAAGAAAGCGTTTTTGTTTCATTGTCGATGTTAACTAGATTATTCTTTATTGTATCTAGCTTTTCATCGTTTGTTAATAGGAATAAAATCCACGTTTTCTGAAAATTTCATCAGAATACATTGACGTTTACTAGGTGTTCATGTATTTATGGCGGCGGAGTATATAATAATAATATATTTATGTGTCCAACAGTTGCACATCTATAAAGAACAATATATATATATATATATATATATATATATATATATATATATATATAAATTCAAATATAGAACTAAATAAATACACGCCGATGCAGTGCAGTGATTAGCACCCCCGCTTAATGAACGGACGGCCCGGGCTCGAATACCGACCCGGGTAGTCGTTATTATTTGTCTTTGGGATATAATTAACGACATATATATATATATATATATATATATATATATATATATATAATAAAATTACATCGTTATAAATGGTTACAAACATTCACCAAAGAATTCAAATATAAATATATTAAGGAGGAAATATTTGTATCATCCATCAATGTTTATGAAGGAGCAAATAGATAATTCCGTATAGTCAAGTTGTTTTTTATGTTACTATATCTATATTTAATCTACTAAACTGTGCATCTAGACTAACCAGTATTTTCTACCACAATAATAAACATTGACATAATATACTCACCACTATTTTGATTAACGGCGTCTATTGCCAGCGGCAGTGCGCCGAGGACAACTTGTGTCTGGCCATACGCCCCAAGGAAACCAATTGTAACAGATTCACTGAAATTGTGCGCCCCGGTGCCCGTTAAATAATTATACAAGTATTTGTACTCGTCCGCACTGCTGTTGCTCTCATTGGAGCACACAATCGACCGACGCGATTTAGTTACGTTTGAATTGCATAGAGTCGATAGCAGTAGAGTCATTACCGATAGTACCAATAAAATTTCGTTCACAATTTTCATAATTATGGATGTTCATTAATTATATTACACTAAAATATTTATATTATGTTAACACTTAAAATGATTATATAATATTATAAGGTTCTTTACAACCAAAATAGTAATATATAATCAAAACCATAAAATTATATAATTATATATCAAGAACTTACTCTACCAACTTTTATTATTTGATATTTTACCAATTTGTTACTATACAAGCAAATAATACATAGCCGCGCTATCTGTTCGGTTTATGGATAGGCGATTTTGCGGCTATGTTATACCATCAATAAATAGATAGAAAAGAACTACTCGTTTGCCACTACTTTTATTTAAACTATCATACTGTTGTTTGCAAAATTCAATTATATTTCTCAATCCAATGATCAGCGGTCTGGTGTATTTTAAAGAACACATGATCTTCATCGTCCTTAGATCAACAATGAAACATGGATAGACCACTATGATAGGCTACTCACCGAAGATCGACATCAATACACGGCGTATAATATAAAGCATATAGAAACAATACAAACGTTAAGGCGTTAATACTACGATTAACATGACGCCTACCGAAGAAAAGTCAGACAACGCCGTAAAAATGTTGATTGTATAATATTCTTAAAATTCTATATAAATGTCTATGTCTTGTTTTTGAATATTTAGACCAATTATAATTAAATAGGTAGTTTGAGGAAGGGAACAACAATAATAATTAATTTCCAACAACCTGTAATATACAGAGTGTTAGGTAATTCGTGAGCAATCTCTTAAGTGGTGGTAGAGGCGAGTTAATCTAGCAAGAATTCGATTTTTTTATTCATAAATTCGTCTTTGTTTGGTAACTGGAGGACTTTTAAGTACACCAGAAGTCGCTTCATATTTTGGAGATAGAAAATAATCAAGTTGCCATGAAAAATATCTGACACTGACTTTTATAAATCTCAATCAAACTCAGTTATCCTAGATAAATTATTAAAAATTATTATTATAAGTTATTCATTATGTACAGATTTCAAGAATACACCGATATGATTTTAATTTATGGTGAAATGCAATAAAATAATTTAGCTGCGGTAAGATGATATGGAGAAAGGTTTCCGAATAGAAGACTTCCGGACAGGAGGGTATTTTCTAATCTTACCCGGCGGTTAAGAGATTCTGGATAATTCCTGTCATTTAATATTGATAGTGGGCGCCCTGCAAACCATAATGCAGTTAACCGAGATGAAAATATACTAAATTTAATTGAAGTGGATCCTAAACTGAGCACAAGAACAATCTCCGAACAAGTAGATACAATAAACTTCACTGTATGGAATCATATATCATTTCACGCGGGTGCAGGGCTTATTACCGGAATCGCCAACGCCGGCTAATATTTTGCCGGTGGCTATTCATAATGGAACAGGAAGAGCCAGTGTTTGTGGAGCATCATGTTCACAGATGAGGCACATTTTTCAAGAAATAGGATATTGTATATAAGAAATTTACATTCGTGGACCGTGGAAAATCCTCATTAGCGAGGCCGGTGCACCATGCATCGGTTTGTTATTATATTTGGGCAGAAATTTTTGGTTACGAAATAGTCGGTCCATTTATATACCTCCAAGACTAAATGGATAGGCTACTTATATTTTTTAAAGAATGAGTTGGAAAATGATCTGGATGTTTTGAAACTACAGAAGAGCCTTCACGTACATGCAAGACAGTGCACCTACTCATGTGCAGCGGGATGTCGTTCGCCATCTGAATATAGAATTTGGTGGTCGATGATTTGGACTCAATGTCCCAGTTGCTTGGCCTCCGAGGTCGCTAGATCTAAATCCATTGGATTTTTATTTTTGGGGCCATATATAGCGAATATAACAACAGGATATGGTTACAGTGTTACCAAACCTAACTAATAGTGTTGTTAATCTTTAAAATTGATTCATATAGAAATGCTAGCTCTAAGTTTCCTTCAATTTTCCATAAATTTGATTTTGCATTAAACTACCGAGTCAATTAAAAATTCCTTAAGATCTGATGCAGACAGTTGAATGAATTTCTAAACCGTCCTAGATCTTTAATTTAATTTAATATCATTCAATCAATTTTTGTCTTATCTCTTCTTTAAATCCACTCCTTAACTCATAACACTTTTTTTCTTTTCTTTTGTATAGTTATGATAATTAGTAAGAATTATCATAGCTGCAGGTCTTCTAATTTGTCTCGTAGGCGCCATGTACCAAATAACAGCGACGCGGACGTGAGCAGCTTTTGCTCAAGTATTCAATTAGATGTTTACGAGTGTTGAAAAATCAGTTCATCGCATTACGACAATTATTCGTCATAATGTAAACGGACATGCGAGGCTCTTGCGAGATTTTTGTCGCTAGTAACTTGCCAGTCTGACCGTAGCATAAACGTAGCATTAGAACATCAAGAAGATCAGAGTGAATTTACTTCTGGTCCATCCTGTGTAGATAATCTGTTTAGAATACAATAACTAATTGATAAATGAGCAACTATCGGCGAGGAAACATGCATGGCATTTATTGATTTGAAGAAGATAGTAGGCATTTAAAGGCACTAGAAACTAAGGGTGTTGCGGCACCTCATATCAAACAAATAAAACCCTGCATCAAGATATCGAAGTTTTCATTATTATTGAAAACCAAAATCGTCGTCCATTAAACCCGATATGGGTTTAAGACAGAGCTTTGCTTGTCACCAATACTCTTATCTCAATATATACCTAGAAATAGCTTTGACGAAATGGAAGCTGCAGTGGTATGGAAGTGCATACTAATACTTCAAGATGTTTATGATTTGGAATTTATGTTACAGCATTAGAACAGTGAAATCAACTTCAAAATCACAGCATTTCTGGAAACAAATTTTAAAAAAATAAAATAAATAAGCATGTGAAAAATGCCAAATATATAGGAGCGATTATTACCTCATGAATCAGGAGCCGTATAGAAGGCTGTAAGAGGGTTATGGGTTGCCTGAATTCCGTGCGGTGGGATCAACACATTTCGAAAAAG
The DNA here is from genome assembly GCA_963942505.1 of Lordithon lunulatus. Taxonomy (NCBI): domain Eukaryota; kingdom Metazoa; phylum Arthropoda; class Insecta; order Coleoptera; family Staphylinidae; genus Lordithon; species Lordithon lunulatus. The sequence continues at coordinate 18,839,658 of OZ012673.1, forward strand.
ACCTTTGGAAAATCTATGGTTGGAGCAGTGTTGTTGTATGGTAGTTAGGTGTGGTTGGTGAATGTCGAAATGGAACGTCGACTGAACGCTGTGGAGTTGGACTTACGCAGGAGTACCAGAGTATCTATAATTGAATGGGTTCCTAATGATCAAATAAGATGTAAGCATGTGCATGTAAGCCACGGAATATAATAATCTGTGCATAGAGAAATGTGGGTTGAGCTGGTTTGGACATGTTTTACGCATAGAGGATAAAAGCGTTGGGCGAGGTAGCCCAAAAAAGAGAAGCTAAAGAGGAAGACCGCGTAGGTCGTGGAATGAGGGACGAGACGAGTAATGACATATCGCGGTTTGAAAGAAGAGGATGCCATGGATAGTAGAGAATGGTATTTAGGAGGGGGGAAAAGCGGCAGCTGAATAAGTACACCCACTATATTTAAAATTCAATTATAACGTAAAATATCAAACAATGTTAGAAGTAGTCAAAAGCACTAAGAGTAAGAGTAGAGAGTACCTATACAGATATCGTTCGGGAGTTAGACAAGGATACATTTTGATACCTCTTCTCTTTAACATCTATTCTTAATCTCTATTTAAAGATACCATGCACGTAATAAAAGAAGCCATCGTCGTGAATGGGGCAATCATCAACAGAATACGATATCAAACAACATGCTACTGCTAGCACACAAACCTGAATGACTGCAAAGACGACTAAATGGTATAGCTGAAGCAGGGAAGGAGGGCGCACCCAAACTAAATACAAAAAAATACAAAATACATAATAATAAACAGGGTAGCGGGTGGACACTTGCTACAACCCCGATAAAAACACGTCCACATCAAGGTAGCGATCCTGCCCACGCAAGTCTTGGTTATCCCTCACCTCCTTATATGGAAAGAAATTCATGTAATAACCTCAACTTCTTACACAACACACAAGTATTCTCATCTATATGCCAATCCAACGAGTAAACCGAGCAAATATGAGACAACAGCAGCCTATCCTTTTTATTTTTTCCAAGAGAAATAAAATGCTAAATATTCCGGAGTAAACAGTTCCGCAACTCGTATCTCTGGAGGAAATGACCTTGAATGGAGCCACACATAACGCTTGCAATGCATTTGCGTAAAAAAATTCATAAGATCATAAGGACTAAACCTACTAGGGATAGCCGAAACTCGCCGGAAACAACTAGAAATGGACGAATAGACTACTTCTTAGAAAATAAGGAAGAGATCCGCAACGGCGAAGCATTTAATACCACCAGCAAACAAAAATAATATTAGGATATAAACCAATCAATGATAGAATCATAGCCACCAAATTGAGATCAACACCATTTAACATAAAACGTCTATGACCCCACACTAGTAGGCAAGGCGAGAATAGGGATGCAGCAGGTTAGGGCACAGCGGTGCGGCCTGCATAGAACATAATCTAGGTGCGACGTAACAGGCCACATAATCAAGAACTGCCCCAACTGGAAGGCATACTACCTTTGTAAGCAGGACGGGCACAGTGATGAGTCCAGTATTTAGAAGACTGGCGAACGAGGGGAGGAAAACAAGCGCGTCAACGGAACAATGCAGCGTTTCCTACACGCCAATATGAATAGGGGCAGAAGGGCCATGGAGCTACTGAAACAGACATGCCCCGAGAGCTGTATTGATATGGCCCTCATATCAGAGTCAAATAAGTTCATGGCCTTCAACAACCGGAGATGGATTCTCGATGCAGAAGTGAATGCTGCAATTTATATTCCGAAAGGCAGCGAACTCGGGATCCGGGCCCGGATTTGTGTGGGCGGAGGGTAAGGACTGGGTGGTATACTCATGTTACTTATCCCCAAACTCGACGTTCACTAAATTCGAAAGAGCCCTAATAAATCTCAGACAGAGCATCAGGAGTCAGCGGAAACCAGTGCTAGTCGGAAGGGATATCAATGCAAAATCGGGCGGTTGGGGATCTACAGCGGAGAACAGTAAGAACCAAACACTCTCGGAATGGGCGGCCGAAATGCGATTGGAGATACTCAATACTGACATCAATTAGACTTTCTCCAGCTCCTCCATTCTACATGCTTCGATAAGATCGCGCAAGTCAGGTAAATGACTGGCTTGTGTCAGAAATTGAAAACCTGACCGATCATGCGAACATATATTTTACGATCGCGGGATTCCACAAGTTCCACAAGGACAAGAACGGTCTAGACCATGGTCTCGAAGCTCCGCCAGCGCGCGGACAAGCTGATCATAACCTTCAATAGATTGGTAGAAGGATTGAGGACGCTAATCTAAACGGGGCTATTTCAAAAGAGTATCTTAAGACGCTCCGCACAAGAAATAGGTTAGCTCATAAGGCGAATTACTAGAGGAACGACCAGATCGCGGAGCGGTGGATAGTCTGCTTTTCCTCTCGCAGGACAGCCACAAGGCTAAGAGCGATACAGAGAAGGTTACCAAGGCTGAAACCATGGAGTGCTACAGGGAGAAGAAGCGGAAGGACATAAAGACTGCGAAGACGCAGTGTTGGAGACAACTGTGTGAGTAGGTAGACGAGGACACGTGATTTAAGATTGTTATGGAGAAGATGGCGAAGAGGCCAATGACCCTGTCCGGCCAGAAATAGCTGGCAATAGCCAACGAACTTTTCATTCCGAATGAAAAGGTGCAATGTCCAGGATTGTTAACCCAGGACACTGACATACCAGAATACACGAGAGACGAGGTCACTGAGGCAGGCTGCAGGTCCTGATAGAGTTCCTCTGGATGTCATAAAGCTGATTACAGGGGAATCTACTGCAGTTCTAAACGCCGTGTTCAATGACCTCATGCAAAATGTACACTTTCCCAGACAATGGAAGACAGCCACTTATGCTTCTTGGTAAGCCTACGGAGGTAGGCGATCCGAAAGCATATAGACCACTCTGCCTAGGTAAGCTTTTCGAATACGTCCTGCTAATGAAGTAGGTAAACGAGGGGGTCGGTCTATCGGAGCGGTAATTTGGATTCAGCGAAGGCATTCAACAGTCGACGCTACTAAAGCCATGCTATTTTTACATCTAGGAATTACGCGCACTGGTAACACTAGATGTGAAAAACTCGAGAGAAGAAGCATTTGTCCATACTTGAGGAAGATGATCTCTAGCTATCTCTCCGATAGAGGGATACTAATGAAGGAAAACGAGTCGTTTCCCATCACTGTTCTTCAGGACTCCATACTGGGTCCAACTCCCACGAATGTCTTTTGCGACAATGTTCTGAGGCATATTGGTTCCAAGATTATTGGCTATGCCGGCTATACTGGGGGTGAGAGCCCTGCTGCTGCGGAGAAGGAGTAAATATGGATGTCCAATTGGGGTATACAATTGAGCGTCAGAAGACGGAGGCTGTGATTCTCGTCGAAAGGAACTCGTTCCGGCAGATCCGCCATAAGATCAGCAGAGCTACCGTGAGACTCACATCAAATACCTCAGTGTGACGATGGGCAGGAACATTAACTTCGGCCAGAACATAGCGCTGGCGAGGAAAATGGCGGACGGGGCAATGCAGTACCTCAACAGACTGCTGCCAAACATGCACGGACCGAAACACAGCCGACGACGCATTCGATGATGTTATACGCGCCGCCAGTGTGGTCCCAACATCTTGAAACGGTGAAAACAGAAGAGTCATGGAGCGACCGCAAAGAAAGGCGACGATACTAGTGACGTGCGCATAGTGGACGGTTTTAGCCTGGACGATTCAGGTAGTAATGGGACTGATTCCCATTTATCTGCTGGCAGCCGAGACGCCATACTCTCCAAGTGCGAATGGGACAGCTTCGAAACGGGAAGCCCGCAACGTCATCATATCGTAAGTGGGAGGAGATGTGGTCGGTGGAAGCAGAAACCGGAATGTGAACGACAAAACGAATCCCATCAGTATCCCATAACATAAAAGGTCACACTGCGAGGTTAACTACTTCATAACCCAGTTCCTGATGGGCCACGGCTGTTTTTGCTCTTACCTGAAGAGGATGACGTTGGTAGAAACATATAATTGCGGATACTTCGCGAAGGTGGATATACAAAAACAGGCGATCCTGCAGTGTGAAAGATGAGCAGCAAGGCGATGCTAGTCATGTTGACAACAGGCCAGGGCCGGGGGTAGAGGTGAAGCCTCTCGGCAATCCACTTCTACCCTCGAAATCGAGAAGGTCGGTAGGCGACAGGGCTATCTTCCCTGTTGAATCCGGCACAACCTCTTTTGAAGATTTGACTTCCTTCGTCCGAAAAGAATGGACCACACTCCAACATCAACAGCACCAGAAGATAAAATAGCGGACTTTTCCATAAACTGGATAACACAAATGATGAATTACCACAAAAAAAAACATATTCGGATAGAAAACAGCGCTACTGGAATCATCTTGGAGTAAGAAATGAATGTGGAGAACGTATGTTACAGTATTGCCATACGATACCACTCTACACGTGGAAATCGAATGTAGACAGTCACAGAAACCAAATTGACAACATCATTATCTCCCAACGATGGAGATTATCGACGCTCAACTCAAGGAACAGAATGCGGATCAGACCAACAACTATTGATCTAGATCAATAGAATAGAAAAGATTCTAGAATCTCAAATTATTATTGACTGAAAACATGAAACATAAACAACATAAAACAAGAAAGATCTCAGACAACATTATAACACGCTTCAAATCTTATATTAACACGAACCTATCTGAATTGAAGACTGCGTTAGAAAGCGAGAACTCAGAGGTACAACATTGAGTAAAAGTAAAGGAAACCTTCAACAAAACATTAGTTGCAAAACGCCTCTAGTTGAATAAATAAACACTGAACGTCACGATTCAGAAAGGATGAGAGACGAGGTAGCATTGAGAGAGTGAATGGTTTTAATATAGTAATATTTGGGCTTTTGGTTTGATTGTGTAAGAAGATTTAGAATATATGTGGAGTGTATGGCTTGGGGAATCGCGAGGAGAAAATGGGAACATTTCTGAGGCGGTAACCTCGTAATAGCGTGCAAGTTCTGGGATGCATGTGTAAAACCTATATTGTTGTATGACGTGGAAGTGTAGGGATTAGATGAGTGGGTAAGTGTGTGAGTGGGATATAATGGAACGGGAGCAATGATGCTTCCTGAAGAATTCACTAGGTCTCGAAATGTCGAAACCATGTGCAGTGCTGTTGCAGGAGACGAATCGGATGAGCATGTGATGCGAGTCGTGTGTGAGGGTTCTGAAATTTGAATTTGAATTTCAGGATTTGAATGAGGAAATACTAGTGCATGAGGTGTGGATGAGGTGTAGGCGTAGGACGGAAGGTGAATAGAGAAAGGACAGAGGAAGGATGTTAAGGTGTATCGCCATAAGAACGAATGTCTCTCGATGGCTATATTCAAAGTTTACGCCCAAAAATCTATTCCCAAGACCTGGTCAGATGGACAACACCAGACCCACGATCAAAATGACCTCCGCAACAACCACCAATACGCTTGATAGTTGGAGTTCGGCAACTCAACTGTGACTGTATATGTTGTTAAAAAACAGGATGCAATCGTGATAAAAGAAAGATGAAGAAGATCGCTTTTAACTGAAAGATAGTTGACTTTCGGAACCATATATTATATTATGACCTTAAAAACTTGCTTTTTACCGTACTACACTCACTCTCAATATCGAACCTGACTACACCCTTTGCTTCTTATTTTATTGATTGGTAAATCTCGCGTGTATGGTACAAATATAAGAGCAAAACGTAAATTTTGATTAACAAACATAATACTACAAATTTCAATTATTCACTAATTTTGTTTTAGTACAAACAAAAATAATGAATAATTTAAATTTATTGTTTGAATATAGCGACAAACCCCGGCGAAATCGCCATAATTACATGGGCATATTTCAATAACTTGAGATTAATTACATTTACCAATAAATATTAAACATACTATGTCGTTAGGTTTTTATTGTATATTTCATTTCATTTCTATATTTGTATAGATAATTTTTAACTTCCGTTCTTGCCAATCTCATTAGTACGATTCAAACAAACAACATTCATTTAAGCAACCATTAAAACATATTTCATGTACAAACTAAACAGCTAATCTCCCCAAAAACCATTTATTTAAAATCATTCTAATCAAAACTTTTTAATTATTTAAGTTCGTTCAACTTTGTAAATTCAGTAGCGTTCGTATTAAATCAGTTAAATCGACGGTTTAATTAAGTATGGTTTGTTGATATCGAATCTAACTTTTTGCTGCCATCAATTCCGTTGTAATGTGCGAGCGTGGGTGGAAACGGTGCCAAACTTGTAAAGTTTCACGGGGATTGGATAGTTTCGGGATGTACGAGAAGTAAATCTTTTGGGTCTGTTAGATGATCTTACTCGTCAGGTTTCTAATCAATATTATGTCAGTGTAACTTATGATGTAATTTTGTGTAATAGGTATTCACAAACACCTTATTTATTAATTAATTCTGCTATATTGGTAGACAAAATGAATATTATATGTCGTAAACAAATTAAAATATTTAATCGCATGATATTTAAATAAATATTTTAAAACTTTACAAAACAGTTATTCGTAATATATATATTATGAAGTGACGAAATGCAGTAGCTTTTCTTCCCAATTAATTCGCTCATTTTTTCTTGGAATCTTTATTAGGAGATCAATGATAAATTGCATTTTTAACGCATGGTTGTTGTGTTTTAGAATATAAATTTGTAATAAGTTTCTATCCACTTGGTCTTTACAGAGCGACAAATCGAGTTATAGTGAACGTAACTGCTGTAAGTTACATTGAAATGTAATGTGTTATATTATATTTAGTAATATAAATAAGCATACAAATTTTCCACCCCATAAATTGAATTTTTGGCATATTTTTAAACGCAAATTTGCAACACTTAATATTTAAAGCGTGACAACTCTAGTTATAGGGTATCAACTGTAATGTGAAAAATTATAAACATATTTGAAACACACGCCTCGGAATAGGACAGATTCACGGGTATCAGAACATGAGCAAGAAAGCAACGAAACAAGGATAACAGCAGACGGCGGCTGGGAAGCTGTAACGTAGGATTAACAACGAAGATCAAGAAATTCTACTAGAACTATTGAAATCTGCGCTATATCGGAACACATAACATATATCAACTACGTAAACGATTCAATACCAAAAATCACAATAAATACAGGAAAGGGTATGTATCATTAACATGGAAGCATATGATTTTTACGACCAAATACAATCAACACTGGAAGACATCCAACGAGTAGAACTGATAATTAGTATAGGAGATATGAACTTCTGGATTGGGAACGAAATAATTCCAGGAATCAAGAATAGTTTTAACGGAGAAACCATGAATAGCATATGGTCATGCGCACATAATGAACTTAGAATCAATAACACTTATTACAAACACAAACCCCAGCACAAGAAAGCGTTTCATGGAACTAGGGAAACAACATCTGCAATCGACTATATGATAATACACAGAGCAATCCACCCGGAGCAAGTAATAGTAGACGGAGGAGTGGGAAAATGGAACAGAGAGACGCTAAGAGAAGCTACAGGACTCGTAATAGGGAAGGTGGAAATGCATAGAAGTGCGGTGTGGGTAGGAGCAGTGTACTGTAACAAAAACCGGGTGGAATTAATGTAGGTACTAGACGAACTGGATACGGCAGCAGATATGTGGATCATCGGGGGTGGAATGTGAGGGTGGGGGAGCTGGAAGGAGGGATCGGAGAAGACGGTGACTGGAGAAAAAGGTGCTCCCAGGATAAAGTGACCAACCAGGAGGGTAGAGAATGGATGCAATGGGTGAGAAAGTCAGGATGGGATGTGCTCAACGATTACTGTGAAGGGGACTGGGAAGGGGAAAAAACGTTCTGCGGACAAGGAGGAGGCTCGGTTTTGGACTACGTGGTGGTCAAAGGGATCGAAAGGGAAGAGTTGGTGTGCTTCAAGGTGGAAAACGTAGGAGGGTCGGATCATGTACCGGTGGAGGTCGTCGTTAGGGTGAGGAACGTTGGGAAGGGAGAACAGAGGAAGGGGCAGCAAAGGTTTGGATGGAGCGAGCCGGATTTAGATGCATATGAGAAAAAGCTAAAACGCATCAAGTGGGAGGATGTGCATTCGATGCTCCAGTTGGAGAGAGTGATGGTGGCTGCATTGGAGAAGAAGAAGAGTGGGGGGCAGAGGGAGAGTTGGTTTGACGAGGAATGTAGGGTGAAGAAGTCGAGCTGGCAAAGAGCAATGGCGAAGTGGAGAAATGGGAGAGGTGAAGTGGAAAGGGCCAATCAGGCGAAGAGAGAGTTCGAGAGAACCTGCGAGAGGAAGAAGATAGAGGAGTTGCAGAAGGTAGAAACGAGGTTGAGGGAGTGTGTGACAGAGAAAGGGTTGTGGGAAATTCTGAGGGGAAGCGTAAAAAAGGGCAAAGTTAGCATAGAGCTGGCAGAGTGGGAGAAGAGCTGTAGAGAGATGGCGGGGTCAGAGATGGACTTAGGGAGTCCGAGACCGGTGGTAGGAAGGGAGGCGTTGAAACTGGGAAAGGCGGCGGGGGAAGATGGGCTGAAGGCAGAGGCCTTCAAAAGATTAACAGAGGAAGGAAAAGATAAGTTACTGCAGGTTTTGAATAGAGTCTGGAGCGGTGAGGAAGAACTGCCGGAAGAGTGGCGTGTGGGGGTGGTGGTCCCGGTACACAAAGGGGGAGCAGCATCGGTCGTAAATAATTATAGGGGTATTACCGTTATGAATGCGGGGTACAAAGCGATGATGACAATTGTGAAAAATAGACTAGCGAGGGAAGTAGATAGAAAAGGGCTGCTGCCGGAATGCCAGGGGGGTTTCAGAAAGGGAAGAGGGACGAGGGAGCAGATTTTCACGCTTGCGATAATGGTGGAGGAAGCGTTGGAGTGCAAAGGAAGAGTGTATGCGGTGTTTGTGGATTTGAAAGCGGCGTATGATTCAGTTCCTAGAGGAAAGCTCGTGGAGTGTATGGATAGATTGGGGATGGAAGATGAAAGTGTGGAGTGGGTGAGAAGTATATATAAAGAGACGTGGGCAAAATCGAGAGTGAATGGAGAAATGTCTGAGAAGTTTAGGGTGAATGCGGGTGTAAGGGTGCCCGCTAAGCCCCCTCCTGTTCAATCTATACACAAGCGAGTTGGAGGTGGTGCTGAGGAGAGGACAGGCTGGAGGGGTCGTGGTGGGGAGAACCAAGGTGTGGATGCTGGCATATGCGGATGACATAGTATTACTAGCCAAGAGAGTGGAAGAGATGCAAGAGATGTTGGAAAGAATGGGAAGGTACATGGATAGGAGAGGGCTAGTAGTGAATGTGGAGAAGACTAAATGGATGATGTTTAGGAATAGGGGTAGAAGGGGTAGAGTCGAAGAGCTGAAATGAAAGGGAAGGATGATTGAGAGAGTGAATGTCTTTAAATATTTGGGTTTCTGGTTTGACAGTGGAGGAGGATTTAGGGTGCATGTGGAAAGTATGCAAGCGAAAGCGAGAATGGCTTGGGGAATAGCGAGAAGGAAATGGGAGAGGTTGTGGGGCGGTAACCTCGTAATGGCATGCAAGATCTGGGATGCGTGTGTAAAACCTATTCTGTTGTATGGAGTGGAAGTGTGGGGATTGCGTGAGTGGAATGTGATAGAGAGAGAGCAAGGTGTGCTCCTGAAGAGTCTGCTGGGCCTCGAAAGGTCGACACCGAGAGCAGTGCTGTTACAGGAGACGCATCGTATGAGTATGTGGTGGGAGTCGTGTGTAAGGGTTGTGAAGTTTGAAGAAAGATTGCAGGAATTGGGTGAGGAAAGACTGGTGCGGGAGGTATGGATGAGGTGTAAGAGTAGGACGGAGAGTGGTTGGAGAAAGGATAGAGGAAGGATGTATGAAAGAGTGGGTATGTCTGAGGTGTGGGTAGAGGAGAAGCTGAGAGAAATGGGAAGCCTAGGAACTGAGGTAAGAGAGAGATTGAGAGATATTGAGTGGCAAGAACGGCAGACTAGAATGAATGAGTGCTCTTACAACCCTGGTTACGTAGAGTGGCAAGTGAGTGGGAGACTCCCGAGTTACTTAGCCAGGGGTGAGTGGAGCAGGGAGGACAAGGTATGCATGGCAAGAGCGAGGTGTGGGTCAGACGAGAGAGGGAGGAAAGTGTGGATGGGTCTAGGGTACACCGCCTGTGCGCTGTGTACTAAGGGAAGCGACACGTGGTGGCATCTTAGCGAAGAATGTGAGGGTGTGAAAGCAGAGTGGGTGGGAGATTGCAGAAAGCTTAATGAATGGTTATGCGAGGATGGGGAAGGCGTGAAAATCTGCAGGAGGCTGACGTGGGAGAGGAAAGCGGCAAGGGCAAAGGGAGCGGCGATAGATTTATATTGTATTTTTAATTTTATTTTTGTATATTTTTGTTGAGATTTGTGATGTGGAGGGGCAGTGAGGGAAATGCCAATAAAGGTCTTTTTTTTAGTAGACGGAGGAGGGTACAGACGAAACAACGGTAAAACGAAAATAAAATACCTCGGAATGATATTTGAGGCAAACACTAGCCAGGCCTCGCAGGTGTTAGATGCGACGCGAAAGGCGACACGGACGGAAACAGCCCGGCGGAAGCTAAGAGGAGGCTACTGGCGATACGAAGCAAGTCATCAACATCTCGAAAGTTGATTGGAAACCTACTTCGTAGACCTGTACTCAGGGAGCAGCGTAAACAGGAACTAGTAAGACAAAAAAGCATGAGACGGCAAGAATATTGATTCAATAGAGATAGACGAAATAGCGCCAATAACAGCAGAGCAGATGAAACACCTTAACGGTAAAGCACCAGGGCCAGACAAACACCAACTACAGCAGAACTATAAGAACAAAATTAACAATAGATAAAATTGAACTTACCATAGAAATAAGACAAGGTGACAGTACACTACAATTCAATATAATAATGGACAGGATAATAGAGAACGTACGGAAGGTAATCCACAGCAAACCTAGCAAAATTCTGTTATGCGGATGATTCAGCTATTCGTGCCGATACGGAAGATGGTCCCCAATGGCATGGCTACTAAAAATACAAGATCAGTGATTCCCTACACAACAGAAACAATAGCGGACACATATTAGATTAAAAGAATGGTGGGAACAAATGAAATGAAAATAAGAACAATAACACGAACCGCGCTAAGAGGCTACAGAAGAAGTACAAAAATACGAAGAATTTAAATCCAAAAAATAGAGTGGAACGTACACGTTGTCAAGAGTTGCCGAAGCCATTATTGCAAAAAACGGAAAACCTGCGGCTAAGCGCTCACCAAAACGATGGAAGAGTATTTGGTTCTCGGCCTCCCAGGAGCAGAGAGGATGAAATAATGAGAGAGATGTAGATGGGTAAAATAAGCCAACTGGCGATCGGAAGAAGAAACCAAATTTTTAAAGGAGAACTTGTTACGCTTACATAATACTGAAGTATTCTAGTTAATGTATATCTAACTGCACCAAATTGTCACGAAATATTATAAACATATTTAAATATAAATGTATTCATTATAGATTACAACTTAAATTGAATTTTTGACGAAAACATGTCAACTTTCCATTGATACTTGATCATTATAATGCCACACTAAAATATGAAGAAATATTCTTAATACGTTTAGTAATATGAACAACATTTACAAAGAGTGATAGCTCTAGTTGTAGGGCATAACTGCATCAAATGGTATGCAATATAATAAATATGTTTTTATAAATATAAATTAATACATTAATATGCGGGTAAAATAGAACATTTTTATGACTGAATACATTACTTTCACTTTTCAGTGATAATATATAATTCAATTAGTTTAAAATAATCATATGTATTTCAACAGGAATATTAAAGAACTTCCTCTATTATCATGTTATCTTAGCTCTATAGTATATTAAATTATCTTTTACCTGTATACCCACTAACTAACATTATTATTAACATAAATATATTTTTATAGATACATATAATTATATAATTTTCAGTTTATTTTTATTGAAATAATGTATTGAATAAGATATGAATATACCTTTTTAAAATTAATTTATTACTTTTGTGAACTACAATCTTACTAAAAGAAGTACGAAACACGTTTTCCGTCGTCCGAACTCTAGACTCTCTAGTGTATCGACAACGAACCCCGACGGCGACGAATTACACACTGGGGGTGGCAAGGCCAACGCGCGCGATATATATTTGCGCGCTGAAAACCCTCTCGAGGAGAGTTATAACAGCGCACGAGCAATCAGCTGCAACAGGTAGCAGCTTTATGATTTATAACTATTTGCAAATTAATTATAACACATCAAAAAGTTTTTAATGGCATCTTTACGAAAATTTATAGTATTTGAGACTTTCTTTTCTTCTTTTCTTTTTCTTTTAAAATCGTGAGATAGTGATGAGACCTGACAATTAGTAGTAGTTACTGTATTTGTTTTTTCTGTAACTGTCTATCGCCCTTCATGTCCTTCTGCTGTGTGTTAATGTATGTGTATGTGAGTTTTAGAACTTGCTACTTTACAAAATACCCGAGTTTTCTAAAGTGTCGTTAATTGTATCCCAACAACTCCCCAGGCCGCTCGTACGTAACGCGAGAGTGCATCCAGTGCAACATCGGCGTGTGCTGACAATTATTTTGCTAGATAGTCGAACATAATTGATAGCGAATGTCACATTTTTAAACTAGAATATAAAACTAAAGTTACTTAATATGTACAATATATACTTCCGAAGAGTCGGTTCAGACCTACAACGGAATTATTTTCAGGTCAAGACTAAAAGAAATAATCGATCTTAATTTCTAGATACACTACACAAAAACTATAGAATATCCTAATAGAATAGTAATTACTGTGTTTATAAACCGGCCTAAATTACAGAGTCATATGGTACTGAAACGAGAAAAGTTTAGATCCATACCATTGATATTTGCACTACAATGTTTCCCGTTAGTTTTATATCAAGCTTAATTAATTAATTCATCAAATAATAATTTTTTATTTAATCATATGGCTTCTACCGTAAGGTGTTGGCGTTTTATCCTTTGTATTTGTATGTTTCTTTTCATTTTTGTCTATCCTGTGTGAGTTGTTTTATTGCTTCCCATGGTATATCTTCTCATTCTGCTTCTTCTCGTATACCCTCTTCCCATGTTTTTCGTGGTGTTCCCCTGTGGATTTCCCTTGTGCTTCTGGATAGTTCTGGATAGTTGGCTGGAGGGTAGCATAGCTACAGACACTCAAAATGGGCCCATTGTGAAACCTCTACTTTATGGCTGCTCACTAGTCCCACCAGTCAATTTTCCGTGTGAGCTGCAAAACTCTGTCAGGTGAGGAGTTGCCAATGCTGGCCATACTAGGACAGCACTCCCCTAGTATTAGAGGCCTAGTATTTAGTAGAGCTGGGCAGAGGCATATTAGATGCTCTGCTGTTTGTAGTTCTTAATTGCACCCTCTACATAAGGGGCTGTCCACCAGACCCATCGTGTGTAGGTGTTTGTCTAACCGGCAGTGGCCAGTTAGTATGTTGGTCAATAATTTCAGATTAGTTCTAGATAAGTTAAGGCGGGCTGTGGGTGCAATTTTAGAAGTTTTGCCTAATTGCTACCTTTGATTGCTTGCAGTCCGGCGTTTCTCGCCATCTTACCTTGTGAAGAGCATGTGTCCTATGCTCCACAATATTTTTCAGAGTACCTGCAGAAAGTATTTGATCCTCTTGGATTGTTAGAGGATGTAAGGATCCCTTCCTGGCAAGCTTATCTGCTATTTAGTTCCCCTTGATGCCACTATGTCCTTTGATCCAGCAGAGTTCTAGTTTGTTATATTCAGCTAGCACCTCCAGGCTGTGTAGACATGAATATAGCTCTTTTGACACAAATGTGTTGACATTTAGTGCATTTAGAGCTGCTTTGCTGTCGGTGACTATTGGGATATGTTTATTCTTAATATTCAGTTTAGCTAAAATTTGAACACTCTTTAGTATTCCTGTTAATTCAGCTTGGAAGACTGACGTGAGTCTTCCAAGTGGTGCACTTATCTTGAGATCGAGTTCTGGTGAGAAAATTCCATAGCGAGCTCTCGTCTTAGTTTTGGATCTATCAGTATACATGGTTATGTTGGCGCCTTGTAGGATACCATCCAGTATGATGATGGTCTGAAAATTGTTGACAAAACTGTATCTGGGTAGAATACTGTCGCACTTACCTTCTATGAGAGGGTCTAGTTTGATAGCTTCACTCAGTATGCTCCTGTGTCCAATGCCACAGATTGAGTTAAAATAGCCTTAATGCTGTTTTACTGCAGTCTCCCTTATAAGAAGGTCGAGTGGTTGTAGACATAACAGTGCTTCAAGAGCTGCTGTGGGTGTTGTTCTCATAGCGCCGGTGATGGCAAGACAGCCATCCGCTGGATGTGTGATAGCTTTGAGATTGTTGTGACTTGTTTGGTTTTCGACCACCAGACTATTGCACCATATGCGATAGTTGGTCTTATGATCGCGGTATATATCCATTGGGTGATCTTGGGAGACAGGCCCCATGTTTTACCAACCGCCCTGCGGCATTGCCAAAATGAGATGCAGGCTTTTTCCAGCGACTATCGCACCAGTTCTCAGCAGTCTTTAGGGTACTCCGCATGAGATTGCAGAGTACACCTTCAAAACTGCCATTTATCATGATCACTATGTCGTCAGCATAGCCAACGGCATAGTATCCTGTTACATCATCTAGTGTTACTTGGATTGTGTTTATACCAAGCATATTTTTTATCCAGCCCCTCATAGTGGGGTGAATCCCATGAGATGTTAGAGCAGTATCAATACTCTCTTAAATGCTGTTTTGTCAAAAGCACCTTCAATATCAATGAAGGTGACAAGCAACGAACTTGTATGCTCCAGTATTTTCTTTATCTAAGAAGTCACCAGATGTAGGGTTGATTCGGTTGAGCGTCCTGGATGGTAGGCATGCTGTTTCGGATGTATGGGGTACGTTCTCAGCGGCCTGCCCCTGATTTGACGATAACAGAGCCTTTCCAACGTCTTCGATAGAAATGAGGTTAGGCTGATGGGCCTGAATGACTTAGCAAGTGTGTTATCTACTTTGCCTGGTTTGTGTATAAAGGTCACTTTGACCTCTCTCCATGTATTGGGTATGTACCTAAATGCAATGCAACCTTTAAATATATATATATATATATATATATATATATATATATATATATATATATATATATATATATATTTAAATATATATATATATATATATATATATATATATATATATATATATACATACTAATGTGTTTATAATGTAGATTAACCCCCATTGTAGCAGCGCTGGGAATATTCCATCTAGTCCTGGGGACTTAAAAGATGAAAAGCTAGATATTGCCCATTCTATTTTAGTTATACTTATCATTTGGTCAGCTGGCAGCCAATCTTCCTCATGAGGTAGATGAGGATCAGTTGCTATGTTGGGACCTCCAGGTTGATTGCCAGGAAAGTGGGTGTCTAGGAGTACCTCGATAGTTTGGGAGGGTGGTACCGTGCAGGTGCTATCCTCCCGTTTTAGCGAGTTAAGTTGTTGTACACGGTCTTTTGAGATTACTCTCTTCAGACGAACAGCTGCTGCTGTGGATTCAACGCCTTTGCAGTAGGCTCTATGTCTATTTCTTTGTCGCTTCCTGACCGGACTTCCCTAATAGTTTCCCATATAACTATATCATTACTGTTTTTGGCCTTGTTGAAAGTTTTCCATTGTGCTTGGTTTAATATACTAATTTTGTCAATCGTTTCTCATTCCTCCGGCACACATGTCCAAACCACCTCAATTGGCCCTCTGCTATTTTTTCTTTACTGGTGCTATGTTTAAATTCTGTCTATATGTTTCCTTCCTTATTTTAATTATTTACTTCTAACTCTGAATTTTCCTTGAGAATATAATTTCAATTGCGTTGATTTTGGATTTGTGTTTTTCAGTCATTATCCATGATTCACTGCTGTATGTAATTATCGGTCTTTTTTTGACTATTCATTTCATTATATCTTTCTTCCGAATAATGTAGCTTACATCATGTTGAAAATTTTCGCCCGTTTTTCCTACTCTTTCATATATCTCTTGATCGATCTTGCTATTATATTTGATTATCGGCCTTAGATATCTAAAACTCCCTACCTATCCAATCCTTTTTCCCTGGAGTTTTATTGTATGTTTTTTCATCATGGTCTTTTTTCTATACTTATTTTCATGTTTATTTAATCCAGTTCCTTCTCCAACTCCTCTAGGTTATGTTGTAGATCTTCTGCCGTCTCTGCCACCATTGCCATATAACTAGGAACATTATTTCTGTTAATTGTGACATTTTCGTTCTCCAATGTCCCATATTTACCGGCTTCATATTTTTCTTCGCGTCTTTCATGACTTCATCTATTACTAGAGAGAATAGTAATGGACAGAGAATGCATCCTTGTTTTACTCCTATTTTTGTTTCGAATTCTCTCGACTCCTCGACCTTACTATATTTTTGTATTCACTATTTCAAGTAACTTGAATTCTGCACTACAATACTTTCTAAAATTTTCTCAAATCAAGCGTTATTAATTAATCCGTGAAATTGTGTAGTGCAGCATTCAGATCGTTTTAGATATTAAATAGGTATGAACCACCCACACTTACACCATTACTCGCCATGTTTTCTTAAAACCTCTGTATCCATATAAAAAACTATCCGTTCAAAATAGGAGAGAGTTGGGTCAGGACCAAAGAAAATATAATCCTCAGGACTAACCAAACAATGCCCATTCACTATTTCAAAAGATTTGAACTTTGCACAGCACTGTTTTGTTTTTTTACAATTTTCTAAACAATTCTAACAAATTCATAAACGTCTTGAACTTTGCATTGCACTATTTTCCTGAATTTGTTATGAATCAAGATTTGTTAATTAATTTATGAAATAGCATTCATAATTTCATTAAGCATAGGGCATAGTTCATTTTATTTGAAATAGTGAAAGGGCATAGTTTGGTTGGTCTTGACACATCCACCCACCTTTGTTTGAATAGTTTTATTAATGAGATAGCACTCATTTTAAGTTATTTAAACAATGCAATTTAAGAAATCAACCGAAACCTATGCAAATAAATGTGAGCGGTCGGAAGAGTTCAAGACCAGTTCACTATTTCAAAGACACTTAACTGCCGTTTTTTTAAATTTTCTATGAATCAAGATATTTCATAAATTACACTTCACTGTTTTCTTGAAATCTTTCGTGAATTAGATAATTTGATTGATTAAATATTCATTGATTACAAAAAGTACTGCGAGGCAATCAGTAGATATTAAAAAATACTTACAGCGTGATGTACAGAAACCAAATTGAGATGCTGCATGTGAATATTTATTTACTCCAGCCGCATAAAATTGTATTTTTTGTAATGTTTTTCATAGAAATAGGAAACACAATTGTATAGAAAAAATACTTGTTGTGCACACCCTGCATTGTCGTGCTAAATTAAATTTCGTCCTTTTCCACCGTCGCACAATCGACACTTTCAACCACCCACGACTGGACGTCTAAGGTTTCCTACATGTAAATAACCTTTGTAAAATAAATATTTACGTGGATTTTTTTATAGAATTACAATGAAATAAATGCTCCCTTTAAGAAGAATCAATTCACACAATAATAAATGAATAGAACTTTTTATACCCTAGTTTCCTGTGTCATTAACACATAATAAAATCATTTTAAATATATCATCAATAACAGGACAAACAAATAGACCCGAAAAAACAAGCCAAGTGCCTACAATCTTTAAAGGGGGATAATTTACACGACCATGATAGTAGTGTCAGTAGTGTATAGAAGGCCCGACAGATAGTATGAGAGGTGTGTGACCGGCCGCTAGTGAGACTACAACGGGCCAAGTGCCACCTGCTGGACCTAATTCTTTTGATTGAAGCTGTCTTTGTTTATAGTTTCTAGCAGCCCCGAATGGTTCGCACCGGAACTACTCGTCCCGAAACGATAAAAGAACGCACTGTCGTCACTGAATACTCTTGAAAGAACGTATGATAAACAATGTATATAAAATATCATTAAATACACATTGAAATTAAGAATGCGCTTTACATAATGAATTATAACTTCATAAGTTTCGTAATATTGTAAATTTAAAGATGTTGTATTGTTTATTTGAATCAAACCCGTGGCGGGTAACGCTGTGGCCCTTGTCGAGGGAATTCTAGTGATAAGCGTGTATGTGTCTCCCAACAGCCGCATGAATAATATCATGAGTCGCTGCTAGGAGGTATACGTAGAATAACTGGAATAACCACGGTTCTAAGCGAAGACATACTAATAGCCGGCGATTTCAATGCCAAGGAACAGATAGGAACCTACCTCACGCCAGAAAACATGGTATTACTCGCGTTCTAAGCATGGGTCATCTTAAATGCTTCGTAGTGTGATGCACTAACTGCCCAGCACCAGATGTTTGAGCTTCAAGCGTGCGTTACCTAGTGGCGGATTTCATTTATTTATATATTTATTAAATGAATATGAATTATAACAAAACAAAAGTGATGATAATAGGAAACCGGAAAGAACAAATAAACATAAAGATAGAACAACAGAAAATCGAGCAAGTAGAACAATTCAAATACCTAGGAGTAGTACTGACAGAAGACTGTAAAATGGAAGGTGAACTTAGCAACAGAATAAACAACACAGTTAAAACAGACATACCACGCATTGAGCAATATACTGATTATCAAGAAAGAGATCAGCAGAAGGACAAAAATAAATAAATGCAAAAGCATATATAGACCTATACTACCATATGGTAGTGAGACGTGGAAACTAACAAAGAGGGATAAAAATAGAATTCAGGCAATGGAAATGAAATATCTCAGAGGGGAGTGAGAAGTTACGAGAAGAGACAGAAAAAGAAATGACATCAGAAAGAACTGAAAATTGAAGCTATAGAAAAGTATATAGAAAAGAAACAACTAAACTGGTGGGAACATTTAATTAGGATGGCCAAAAGTATCAAACAAAACAGGTATGGGAAGCAAGAACTAGAAATAAAAGAAGAAGAGGTAGACCGAGACAGAAAAGAGTGGGACAACAGAATAAAGGAAATAATAATCAACAAAGGAAAGACAGCAAGCAAGAGAACTGCCGAACAACCGAAAAGAGTGCAAGAAATTACAAATACATAAACAAAAACCACAAAATGTAAAATATAATGTAAAGTGTTGTAACTGCAATAGCCACCGAAAGGTAAAAGGCAAATAGATCCTATTGTTGTGAGATCTTTCCTGTTGTTGTCCCGCCATCTCAATTTTTGCCTTTCTAACGGTCTTCTTCCTTGGGGTGCTTCCTCCCACACTGATTTGATTAGTCTCGTGTTGTGACTCCTCTGGGCGTGGACTGCCCAGCGCTATTGGTTTGCCTTTACTTCTTGTACAATATCTGGGCTATCATACAACTAGCATAGTTGGACGTTCGTCCTTATTCTGTATCGGCCTGTTTCTGGGTTCAGGTAGGGTCCGTATATTCTACGCAGTATTTTCCGCTCAAACTGTCTTAGTATTTGGGTGTGATTTACGGTCATGGTCCACGTTTCGCCTGCATAAGTTATAATCGGTCTTATAATAGCGCCTTTCGTTTATCACTCTAGGCTGATACTTTCTTCTAGTGTTCTATTTGCCGCTTACCATGCGCATAATTCTACCTCGGCCCTTACAACCGGCGGCGCACGACCGCGATACTGCACGCTATGGGGCGACTAGTAACGCAAAACCATGCTAAACGAAAGCGCCTAATGGTAGTCGCTGTACTCTCCTTCTATCTTGCTTCTAGTTTGCTGGGAATTCCAAGCTCTATCATTGTCTCCCATAGCCTCACTCTAATGATGCTATCATAAGCTTGTAGGAAATCGACGAAGAGGTTATGGAGGTCTCTGTTAAATTCCCAGCACTTTTCCAAGAGCTGGCGGATGGTAAAAAGCTGGTCCGTTGTGGAACTGCCGCCTCTCAACCCGCATTGGTATTCGCCTATATTTTCTTCTGCATAGGGGGAGATAGGTTGTAGGAGGATATTTGAGAGGATTTTGTATGCGTTGTTCAGCAGAGCAATACCTCGATAATTGCTGCACGTCATGTTGTCCCCTTTCTTGTGCAGTGGGATAATGACCCCTTCCTTCCATTCCTCTGGGATCACTTCCTTCTCCCAGATACAGACTATGAGACGATGCATGTATTGCGTCAATTGGTTTCCCCCTTTTTTGAAACTCTCTGCTGGGATTCCATCGCGACCCGCCGCCGTGTTGTTTTTTAACTTTTTTATAACTTTGGCGATTTCCTCCAGACTTGGTGCACTAACTTGTGTCTCTGCTGTATGGACAGGTTGGTGGTTATTCTGGTTCGTTTTTGAGGAGTTTGGTAAAGTACTCTTTCCATGTACTAAGCACTAATGAGACTGCTCGATGGACTATTTTTATCTATTTATTAATTGTCTATACGAGACCAAATTCTTTTGTTTTATTTTGTATGTGTTTCAAAGTTGAGTTTAGTTTTAAACCTGGGGTGTACTAATCTAGTCTTTTACTGTAATACTTCTAACAATACGGCCTCCCCTAATCATGGCTTCACCGGTTCAGACGCGATAACCTAGAGTTAGGTCAAAGTTTTATTTATTTATTTACCGTCATGGCTTTACCGTTTAATTCCCGTTGTCCGATGGCGTATGATAAATAAATTATCTCGTCAAGTCATCTGAAGCCATAATATCACTGTTTCTATACTTTTCCCCTCAAAATATTACCGAACGTAATATTTCCCGCCCTCCGTATCTTTTTCTTCAACCTATGCAGTTTCATCTTTTAAGATAACAATAGACGCAACTACTATCTCGTTGCTTTTGTTCGCATTTGACGAACAAAGCCGTCTGGAATAAAAATATTTGCACGACATGCACTGACAGAACAAGAGTCATAAATGACAGATCGGTCAGCTTCAAAACATTGCTTTCGTATTTATATTATAGGGATTTATTCACCTACTTAGTTATTTATTTATCTATTAAGGATAGAACACCTGGATTTCCACTTATGTCTAACGGTTACCCACCCTCTCCCAGTACACAGGTTGGGAGTGGTACTATAACACCAAGGTCTAATTGGAAAGAAACAGCATGAAAGATTGCAGGTCTACGTCCTAGCCCGGCCAATGAGAGATCAGTTTCAGGCTGGAGTCTCAATGCAATGGTTTAAGGTTTAGTGGGTATTCCTTGTACCAATATACGAGGCGAGACGCGGTTTCTTCTTGGCAAATGATCAGTCGCTCACCCTTCTCATACCTTTCACTAGTCTATGGCAATCAGTTACTCTCGGAGTAATATCGGTGGCTACTTTGCCATTCAAGTCAGCGATTATTATGTTGACTCTGTGTTTCTATGCCTTCTTTAATTTGGCCATACAATTTTTCAATTTCGACTTCGTTCTTGTCTGCCGTTGGTATATGGATATGGTTCAGATTTACTGCGTTTCTTGTTAGTTTCAGTAACATGATACGATCGGAGATTAGAACGAATGCCTGGATAGATGTATTCATTGTTTATTTTATGATTATGGTAACTCCGTTCCTATGGGTATTAACTAAAGTCCCGGAGAAGTAGGTGGTATATCCGTTATTTGTAGTGTGTCCAGATCCAGGCTACACTTACTCCTAGGATCGATGTTAAATCGGGTAATTTCTAATTGAATATTATTTAGTTTTTCTGCTTCGTACATGGTGTTTATATTCCATGTCGCAAATCGTTATATTGTTAGTGTTTTTGCTGGTTATCTTGTTTTACTCCCGGTGATTCTCAGCACCCCGGAACCATTTAGGGCCGCCGGGAACTCATGGGCCCTGGTTTGATTTATGTTTATCATGCTGTTTTTCTTCGAAAATAATTGTGCAGTAGTTTTCCGTTTGTATTCTGCACCATCACTCACAACAGCCAGTCGAGACTGTTGTCCAGGATAATTTCCTTTCGGCCATATCAAAGTAACTAGGCTAAAAAAGACTATACTCCACAAAACCTTAACTTCACAGTACTTATAAATTACGTATAACTAAAAAATTAGTTTGTAAAAAAGCGCTAAAAAAAACTAGAGGGTTAGGACCTTTTGTCTTTCTCGATATTCTAAGGGCTGCGGCATTTCTGCCCATTATGGTACCGTTTTAGATGTGAACTTTTTCCGGAAATATATTCAACGAAATTGCGTTTTGCCATAATAACAATAACTTTTTTTAAAATCGCTTCTATATGCGAAAGGTAAAAAAATACAAAATCAATCTTTTCAAATACTACAAAACACACACAATAAGATTTGAAAACAAATACATTATACTAAAATCCACCGAGTTTTATAATAAAGACAAACAAATACATTTCGTCGTAGGAGTATTTACGTACCTATATGTATATTCCAAATCCGCGGCTGCGGATTTGTGTAATATATTTGCAGGTAACAAATATATAACAAGACTTTATCTCTCTGAAATCGTTTCCCAGAATTATTTGTATCTGTGTATAATGTATTGAATTGCGGGATTATATACACGCGTAATTAAACCGATCAAATTCGCCGTGCAATTGAAAACCGTAATGATAGGTGGAATAAATGTCGCTGGATGAATAAGTGATTGAATGACGGTCATAAATAATATTTTATTTATGGCGAAATAAGAGGATGTACAAAATTCCGATACGAAAATTAATTTGGGTGTCGGTTGAAATATTACGATTTTTTATTGTTAAATTGAAATTTTGAAGAGTGCAATTAATACCTTATTATATTGATGGATGTATAGATATAGTTGTAGATATACGAAATAAGTGCGTTTATTCATAGATAAATATAGATTTATTTATTGATGTCAAAAAATTGATATTAAAAGTTATTGAGAGGGTCTATATCATAATAACAATATTCAAAATATCGACCGTATCGAAATGCTGAAAGAATTGAAATCCCGACATTAATAATCTCGACAATATAGAGATCACGACAATAAATCAATTACCCGCTGACACCAAAACCATGTGCAAATACTGTCCGCTGACTCCAATGTTGAGGTAGAGTTGCCGAGTCGATGCTGTCAGAGTTGTGGGGAACCACCGCTCGATACCAACTGTAGACCTAGTGGAACGTCGTGGGAACGAAGGGAAGCATCGCTGCCGCCATCTCAAGTTGTGGATGTTGGAAAATGTTGTTGTATGGGTGAAGACTTAGTCGCTCTGCGATTGTACTGAGGGTGCTATTGCCACTCTGCTGTCGTGTGTAATCAGTTTCTAAATAGTTCGTAATTACTGGCTTCATAAATCATTAAGGGATTGTTGTTACTTAACGACGTTTTTACCTATTGGCTTATTGGCATGGCCCATCCCGCGATGTTGGGCGAAAGCGCTAATTAGAATAAAGCGACCAGGAACAGGGTAACTTCAACCGCCGTCTGGTTAACCCGAACGGGGTGAAAAAGGCGATGGTGCAAGACAGTTTTCCCTCTGCGCAGATGGACCTGGAAAGGCCCGACCAAACAGCGATCCTCACGGCGCAGGAGGACATACCAGAAAGCGAACCACAGATAACGTTCACCAAATGCACCCACAGGCCAGGTTACATGCGTGGAACAGCTAACGACGGATTGGCTACAAGACGAAGTGTCACTCACTCCAGCCCTTCGAGCGGGCAGCGCTAAAATCACTGGAGGTGGAGGACGGCGCGAAACCTTGTACATGTACTGTATTCGTACCAATACGAATACGGGAAGAGGCTAGAGCCCTCCAAAATTATGAAAAGGCTGCAAGAGGCCAATCACGAATTGAAGACGAGCCTGTGGACAATTCGGGGCGTTACCCCTACAGAGAAGGGACAAGTATAAACCTTCTCAATAAACACGGGCTCACATGCGGCCCGGAGGCCAGTAATATGTGAAGAGAAACCAGCCCCGACGGAGCTCACCCAAAATCCCACTGTACTCGCTGAAGAGGGCAATATCTCCGAAGACAGCATAACAGCTTTTCTAGCAGCGCCAATCGAAGGGGGATCGAACAGAGTGGTGGTATCCCGCGCCTACTTTCTAGTTAAGGATAGGTGCGAAATTGTTGCCAGCTGCGAAGGAAAGAACATCCAACTCATCATCGGATGCGATGCCAATGCCCACCAAATCACATGAGGAAGCACCAAAAATCAACCCTAGAGGTGAGTCACTCCTTGAATATATATCAAGCACAGGATTACACATTACCAGCACGGGCAATCGCAACATAAATAGCAAAACAACACAAAATAAGGTGAACTATAAACAAAATTCAGCTGTTTAAATCGCCAGCAGTAAATAAAAAGAATGAACGACCACACATCAGTCATATAGCTTTACGTGTTTCTCCTCAAGACGCTAGAAAGGCTGATAGACAGATACACTGGGGGTGCAAATGGACAAAACACTTATCATCCGAGAAAGTCAACCGATAGGCTTCTGGCAAAAACACTGGTAAAGAGTTAGCCACAGCATTATTGTACATTGACATTGAAGGGTCATTCAACATAGCTGCAACACACTCAATGGTCAAGTCACAACGGAAGAAAGGCTTATCAAACGTTCTATGCCATTGAATATACGCAAGCCTAGACAACAAGCTACACTGTAACTTTGGCCAGTCCTAGCAGACGATCTGCTGGAGAAGCTATCCTTGCCTAGGATGCGCAGACGACATTTCAATCGCCTTGAAAAGACAATTCCCGGGAACAATCTCAGTGCACACACAAAGAGCCCTGAATATAGTGGGCAAATGGGGTGAGTATAAATGCTTGTCCATAAACCCTCTGAAAACCACAATAGTCAACTATACAAGAAGAAGAGTACTAATAGGTCTAAAACGTCCGATACTTAAATGTATGGAAATACTATTTGCATCAAAGGCCTAATACTTAGGAGTCATCTTTTACCAAAGCTGATATGGAAGTCACACATAAGCAAAACCACCCAGACAGCAACATTAACACTGAGTAGGTGCAGTAGAATGTGCGGGAAAATCTGGGCCCTGAACCCCAAAATTACCCTATGGATATACACTAGGGTAGTAAGACCTATGATATCATATGGGTCAGTAGTATGGTGGCCCAAGACTAAGCAAGACAATGCGGCTAGGCTCCTGAGCCGTACCCAAAGGCTTGCCTGTCTGAGAATAACAGGAGCCATAAAAACAACACCCACCGCCGCAATGGAAGTCCTGCTGTATCTACGACCAGTAGACATCCTCATTAACACCGTGTAAGCCAGGGATTACTGCACGGGGCAAATTACCTAGAGCTGCATTACGCGCTCAGGGCAGATCTCACAATGGGCATGTCTCTAAACAGAATGGCAACTAAGTACAACTTAGGTGGGGGATACGATGTCGTAGGCCTGGTCAAATGGCCCACCCGCAAAGCAGCTTTCTCCTAGTTCACGGACGGCTCAACAACAGTGGCTGGAATAGGAGCTGCTATCTTCAACGTCAACCGGAGGGCAAATATTTCAATAAGTCTGGCCTCTCTCCACAGTGATTCGGGCAGAAATAGTGGCTATACAACACTGTCCAGGGGAAGCTCTAAAACGCAGAAAAACGAATACACGAAATACCATATATACAGCCTAAGGCCAATAAAGGCGATCACTAACACAGAGAATGACGCTGGTATGAGACTACCAGTAGAGCCTTGGTTAGCTAGGTAGACAGTACACACTGATCCTAGAGTGGGTGCCAGGGTATAGTTGGATCAGAGGCAATAACAGGGCAGGCGAACTTGCTCAAGAAGGCGCATCAGAGCCTTATCACAGTGTTTCAAAAACAGTCACAAAAGACATGTATGGTAAAATGGATGGCAATAAAGTCTCAGGATTGGTCGACAAAGCAGGCATGTAGACACTTGCAAAAGAATTCATAATTGTCCAAAGCTCCAAATTCACAAAAGGCTCACTAAAAACCCCATCAGAATATCATCGGCCTCCTAACACTGACGGCCGACCCCTGCGGAACGCCCCGCCCCAGTTCCAGGTACCTAGGTGTGCCCCTCAGTTGACGATCTTCGAGATAGCTAGTCACCAATCGCAACACTTTCTCCGGGCCCCGCACCTCTCAAAGGTGCGTCCCGGTGAACAGTATTAAATGCATCCCCAACATCAATTGTGATGCGGGCACACAGCGACTTTTCATTCCTGATCCCTCTCCGGAAGTTCTGGCGTAGGTGACCACCTTCAGGGCTTGAACGGTGGCCTGCAACCAAACTGTCGGACAGTCCGCCTAGTTCCTCCTGGAATTCTACCAGTCTTCCCAAGACCAGGTATTCTAGAACTTTAACCATC
The DNA here is from genome assembly GCA_963942505.1 of Lordithon lunulatus. Lineage (NCBI taxonomy): Eukaryota > Metazoa > Arthropoda > Insecta > Coleoptera > Staphylinidae > Lordithon > Lordithon lunulatus. Next base: position 18,866,137 of record OZ012673.1, read on the forward strand.
GAGTTGTGCATACATAGAAGCCTGTACACCGATGGGCTGAGAGGTACCCCGCCCGGGCCTGGGGGGGCTCCTGCTGGCCAATCTGACCGCCGGTTCAGCTCCTCTATGGTAAATGGGGTCAAGCTTAGGGGGTTTAAGGCTGGTTGTCACCTCCTCCGGCTGACGAGCTGTCCCTTCGGTGGACACCAGCAAGCTCGTCCTCATTCAGCCGTAGTTACGGCGTCGTAGGGCTACTTTATAACCCTCTCCCCAGACGTCCTCATCTATGGTTTCGAGAAACTCCTACCAGCATTTCTTTTTTGTCGCCTTGATGTCCTTTCTGAGCTTTCTCTTGGCCTCCCAGTACGAGATCGCTACCACTTGATTGTCACTGCCCCCGCCCGGGTAAAGGAGCAACGCTCTGTGAGGCCGGCCCGGCGATGTAAAGCAATTGTATGGGTTCACCAGTAAACTGTCTGCTGCCCATGCAGGGGGAGCAGAAGGTCAGGTCCAGGATTCCATGGTACTCCGCTCCGCTCCGTGTTCATGGCCCGCTCCAGAATGGACTCCTTACTGGTTTCTGCCAGCGTGGAGGAGACCACCTCAGGTGGCTCCCCCTCAGCTCTGCTCCCCTGCCCTTTCTTCTGCCCGTGAATATCGGCTCAGTGGAGCACTATGTCTCAGTCTCAGTGTTAGAGAAAATTATTCCAGCAGCTTCCTCGCAGTGGTTGAGCCGAGCCCGGGTGTCTCCACCGCCAGCTTCAAAGTCCGTCGCTCCTCTCGGGATTCCCTGAGGTGGCGAATTCCCTCAAAGAAGGTCCTCTCTCTAGCTTCCATTGTGGAAGTATCGAACATAATATAATAGAAGTGACTCGTTTCTCTTCGTCGTGCCGTTTTTGCATGGCACTTCGACTGTGTGTATCACTAGGCCACACTGTCCCGATCGGAGCTCCTGATATTAGAGGTCCTTCACTTCCTCCCTTCCTCTTGTTGCAATGAACGAATGATCTTATGGACCGCGTTCATCAGCCTCACAGTGTCGAAACCTCTAGGTGATCTGATTGCCGTGCCCTCGGCGACCAAGGTTCTCTTGAAGGTTCGCTCTGGCCAAACCTCTTCTTCCAGAGTTCTGGTGTGCGATTCTTGAAAACACTCGTTCGGAACGTATTCGTTTATCTATCAAAGTTGCTCAAAATACGGACAGTCCACAATTTGAGTTAGTTCAATGATATAGTTTCGGTATATTTGTATTTTTTAAGGCTAGTAAACCGAAAATTCAACTTTTTAAATTGTAAATAGTCCGAATTTTTGTGGAGCTATTTGACAGTTACACGAATGCTTTCCGATCGAGTGGTTTTAAGAATCGCACCTCTGGCCTGTTCGTACATGCCGTTCCTCTCGAATAAGCCTCTGATTGCCTGCGCCGTTAGACCCCGCCATCATCCATGGCGAACCGGCTAGCAGCTCCAGTCTCACAGTGCAACTTATCAATTCCTTATTGTCTTGTAGCAGATCCATTTCTCCGAGACACTTCTTCTCCTTATTTTTTTAGTGGGAGCCGTACCACTAAAAAAATAAGGAAAATTGATTGTCAACATGTAACTATCCATTTTGAATTTAACGAAGCCATCTTTTTTAACGGACGATTATGAATAATGTGTTCTTAAAAAAAACAAATATTGAATAACCCGATTTAGTGTTAATATTTTCAGATTTGTTTATCGACATGTGTGACCAAAGAGCATTACAATTGACCATTCCTTGGGTCTGCACCGTATAGTATATCCAGTATATCTATGCTTATAGTGCTTTGTGGTCTGCACGGATATAAAAATATCTGGCAACCCTGGCACTCATTGACAGCATTGACAGGTCAGGTGATTGTTTTCATAACATAACCCTAAATACAACACTCAAAAACAAAGTCAAAATCAAAGAAAATATAATCCTCAAAATGCAGACAAGCACAGACCCTGATTTGCATAGAATCAACACAATACTCGACAAACTAACAATAGATTCAATCACACTGATGGAGATGAACATACAGAGCAAAATTGAAATGGAAAAACTAATGTCTGAAGGTGAGTCCAATCTGGCAAAAGCCAGATACATAATGGGGCAAAACACTGTCTCAAAACTGCAATTACCCACTGAAGAAAGCAATGAGTTTGAGGCACTGGCTACAATTAAACAAAGCGAGACAAAGAGTGCAATTGATGAACCTAAATTTGATTTGGAACTACAAAAGAAGTCTGATGATATTGAGAAGTATCAGAACCCAATTAAATGGTTTGGTATTTTGGTGCCACAAAACCTGCACCAAGCACAGGAAAGGTTCAGGCGATCACTGGCTTGGGTGGTAAAGTCTGCAAATGTTCAATATCAACTCGACAGTATTTTGGAGGCCATGAAGAAGCTGATGGTTTTGAAAGAACAGTTAAAATTGAACTTGGAGGAATGAGATGTTGGTCAGTATTGAGGTGTTATATTGTATTTTATAGTCTATATGTGGAATTATTTAATAAAGATTAATTTTGTTTGAGTTATGCAGTTTTTTACTTTCCCACCCCTAATTGACAGCATGTTCTATCTTGAGCATCTTCTTCAGTCAGGTTTCTTGCTATCTTGCTAGAGAGCACTTAACTTTAATTTAGATGTAAACTACCCATCATCTACTAGATATTCATTAAATCATCCATATAATATAAAGAAGAAGACAATGTTATGAAGCTGTCTGACCTGTCATGACTTGTGCCATCAGTAAAACAGTAATATTTTGCATTTATATAATTTATTATATAGAGTAGTGAAACTAATTGTATCTGATAGTCTGTTATAGCTTGCATAGTTAAAAGAAGGACAAGTACACAATATTACGTATACAAATATTTTGAAAGGAAAAAGAATATTTTATATATAAGTTTTGTGCTTGGAGAAGATAGTTTTTGATCATACCCCATCAATCAATGGGAATTTCACCTAGTGTATTAATAATTATGGTAATATGTTAATATTCAACACTCAATATGTACCTTGGTGATATTTACTTATATGTATAAAGGTTTAAGGAAAGGCTACAGGGGTTGGAGGAGGAAAGACTAGTGTAGGTGGTATCAATGAGAGAGGGGTAGAGTCATAGACAAGAGTAGAGTGTTTGGAGGAAGGATGTATGAAAGAGTGGATGAGAAACTAAGAGGTGGGGGAAGCATGCATACTGAGGGATGTTGAGTTGCAAAAGTGACAGGAAAGATTGAATGAGAGCTCATACAACCTGGTGTATGTGGAGTGGCAGGTACAGGAAAAACCCCTGCGCTACATAACCAGTTTTGGGTTGAGCAGAAAGTATGCATGGCACACCACATGTGTAGTGGGGAGTGACACATAATGGTACCTGAGCAATGAGGGTGGGAAAGAAGAGTGGGTTCGGGATTGCACAAAGGTGAGTGAATGGCCAAGAAAGAATAGGAATGGGGAAATCTGCACAGAGCTGTTGTGGGTGATGGATGGTAGGGCAGGCGTTTATGTGTGAAGGGAAGCTATGGGTATGTTGTTTGAGTTTACTGATTGTTGTTTTTCTTTTTTCTGTGTAGACTATACCTAATGAAGGCTTTTTATCTATAATGGAGTAGGTATTCTGTAAATAACAAATTGTTATTATTATCACCACATGTTGCAATGTTTTACTATTGAAAAATGAAATGTAAACAGAGTAATTAAACACTAATCACAACAACCAGGCAAAATTGATATATTAATTTTTATAATTAAAATATAGCAATGTATATTCTCCACAATTTCCCCCTCCATAAACCAATGGGTCTGGAAGCAAACTTGGGTTATAGTAATAACATTATTATAGCCATTCCTGTGCAAATCCAATTGTGCTCTCTCACATTTCACAATCCTGCAGTTGCTGTATCATCATCAATTCAAGCCCATATCCATCATCACCCTCTTACCTCCTGACTTATTTATTTCTATTCAAATTTTCATACATTCTTTAAATCATTGGTCCTATAAATCTTTTATTCCTACAAAATCTACATCTCTTATATTCTTCATTCATTCTATATATGTTTTCTTCACTTCTGCACCTGAATCTCACATACATATACCATTCTAATTTTCTACTTACCCAAAATATCACCAACACAAGTAATAAGTGTCAAAATCAATACACAACACAAAAACTCATTCAATATATAGTACACTTTTAATTACTCAATTATAATAACCGAGTACAATTTATAACTTAAATGAACAGAGCTCGTAAAATTTTGTAACAACATACAACTTCTATGGAATATTTATTTATAAACATTGGAATTAATATTTAAATAACATTATATTCTATACAGATACATACTTATTTGTTACAATATAATCATATGGTATGGCAAAACAAATATTGGCTTACATATATCAAAAATTTTCACGAAAAAATTGAGCAGAATCGTTTCATGTGAACACGTTTTTTTTTATTCTTTAGTTTAAATAAAAATCTTAAAAACTAAACACAAAAATCTTAAATAATGAACTCTTGTAGTCAAATTGTTAGCTATTGAAAGTAGCAAGGGGCTATCCATAAATTATATCAAGCTAATTTTCACAATATTGTTCTAACATTACCATTTCCCCACTGATAAATTTAAAAAAAACTTGTTTTAGATGAACAATCATAGAATCAATTAATGTTTAAGCATTAATTACATGTTACTAAATTTGTCAAGAAACTTGAACATGTTTTTAGTTTCAATTATTCATGTTCAGCTCATACTATGTCCAATCACATACTGCTCATGTATTTTATTCAAGACATGATTGGTCATAGTTTGTGTTGAATATAGCATGAATAATTGAAACTAGACATTTTTTAAAGTTTTTTGATGAATCTAGTACAATGTAATTCAAGCTTGACTTTGTTAAAATTATTTGTCATAATATTATTGCAATATACTAATTTGTATATATAATAATATTTTATTCTAAAAAGTAATGTGATTTGAAGGATATTACAGATAAAAATAATTTTAACAATTGTTTATCTATGTAAGTTCAGCAATGCAAACAAAAATCAGGTGGGTGGACCAATTTAAGTATTGTATTTATTGATTTAAGTATCAATATAAGAGTATAGCCTGGCTTACTTAAATCACACCACCGCAAACCATAGTTTATAGACAGCCCCCCGCCAACATGCATAAATAAATATAAACTATTTGGTATCCCATGTTATGGTTTTGTAAAAAATATAATAATCAGTTTCAGCCTACTAACGCCAGACATAATAAACAAAAGAGTAACTCAATAATACATATAAATATCATACAACATTGAGTTTATATGAAAATACCAACAATGAACTTCCTGTTTATGAATATATAGTTATATGCAAGTTACATGTATGTAAATATCCAGGTGTGACCAATTTGGGAAAGATTAATTTGAGATTGCACATTTACTAGATTCAACTATATTATTATTGGTTAAATACTTACATCACAATATTTTGTATAATCAATTAGGGACCTATACATTGGAATTGCCAACAACGTTATGAGCAAATGCAAATTTGAATGTTCTCAATCCCATAGTCTTCTGAAGAACAATGTTATGTTATGTTAAATACCTTTCTCAAACTGTGACCAACACAAGAGATCACCTAGCGAAATGAATCAGTCTGTAGATTTTGTGTTCTTAAAGCTCATAGAATCAGTCAGATTTAGTGTGGTTGTTGTTGTTCCCTGAAATTTTTGTGGTTTAAAGGTTGTAGATATATAGATATATATATCAAGGTTTTTAGAGGAATTCAGATTCCAATTCGAAGAGAGTAAAATAGAATGATAATTACCCGGACCCAGGATAATAATAGGGCGGTGGTCGTTCATATTCGGTGGCTCTCTGGTACTGAGGAGGGCCTCCATTGGGATAGTCTTCAAAATGCCTATTACAAAATTAAGAAATCGTCAATTAAGTTAAGTCATAGCTACATTTCTTCTTTCTATAAAAATATCGTTAAATGCAAAGGAATTAAAATACTACTTTAAGGGCTAGTTGTTCAATGTCGGTTAAACTAGCTTAAAACGAGTTTAGAGGTAAACTTGGTTTAAGGGGTAACACCACCTTAAGATTTTCAGAAAATCCATTTTTTTGTTGGCTTTATAAATACTTTATACTTTTAAGAATATTTTAAACGTTTAATCATTTCTAAATTCAAATTATTTCAGAAGTTATAGCAATTATAAGTGAACGCGATTGGGGGAAAATTTCGTTAAAAATATTTTTTTCTATTCCATATTCCTTCATTTCCATATTATTTTATATAGTAGTTCACAAAACTACCTATATATGTGTAAAATAAAAAATATTTTGTATATTCAAATGTATACCTTTATCCGAGCGCCAAGGTGGTGTAACCACAGAGCACTATAAGGCGTAACCCAGTGTAACCCATTAAAGCGTCACGTGTTAATGCGCAGTATTTAAGCGCATCGACACATGACACTTTAAACTTTGTTTACCACTAATCTCGGGTTAAATTGAGTTTACCGCTAAACTCGGTTTTTATCTCATTAAACGACTATTGAACAACTAGCCCTTAATAGTGAAACCTTTTATTGGCATAAAAATACTAAACATAAAAATACTATACATAAAACTACTATACATAAAAATACTCCATTATTATTGCCATACACTTCTTACATCTTATCACTAGGACAAAAATACTCGTATTATATAATTATGATAAATAAATGAATCCTCTAATAAAAGTTTCGGACGGATTTCTAGGGGATGCGTTTATTTAGAGTATGGACGTCTGTCCACCAAGCATTCTTACGCAATTTTGGTCATATAGCAAGAAAACGGGAGTCTGTGGAAAGATTAATAGTTGAAGTGAAGGTCGAAGACAACGGGGGAGGTCACCCACTCATTGGATAGACCAGGTGCCAAAACTGGTTTAGTAGGCAGAACGCACAAGACAGGGAAGTCAAAGCGTCAGAAATCAGATCGGCACATCAATGACGTCACCAAACCCTTAAGTAGGGCGAAGGATCAAGGAGGAGGATAGAGGCACTAAGGACAATGTGGGAGGTGGATAAATTATACCAGCTGGTGAAGTTGGGAGAGAAGAGAATGGAGCCAAGAAGGAGTACGAGATTATTATTTGATTATAAGCATGTACCAGTAAAATAACAACTCATTACTTCACTGTTACTTGATCGTTACTTGAATATCACTTGACTGTAACAAAACTAATTATCTGTCAAGTAAGAGATTATATAACAGTAAAATAACAACCAAGTACTTGACTGTTACAAAACTATTTATTACCCTTTATAAGAATCGAGAACATTGAACAGCATCACTACAATAAAGTGCTTCAAATCAAATATAGAAATTTTCTAGAGTAAAATCAAATGCAGGTTGGAATTCTGGAATGTAGCAGTGTTGAAGAAAAAAATGTTAAGGGGGATGTGGGGAAACATGAACACGAACGATATGGTGGGGAATGAGAGAAACTACTGGGTTGGCAGTAGGAAAAGTAGCAATGATAGAAGTATGGGGGGTTACTGTAAAGACTACCTCAAGGAGTAGAGAGTAAGATGTTCACAAGACATGTGGTTCCACCAAGAAGCAAGAGAGTGGTTCCAATGGGTGAGCAAGGCGGGGTAATAAATGCTAAATAGATGTGCCGGACTGTAAGAGCAGATTTAAAATGTCTGTAAGTAATATCTTATATTTGCAATAACTTCACACTACAATAAAAAAAAACTTAATAATAAAATTGAGTCTTCGTTTTTCTTACATAAGTTCTGGAAATATTATACATGGTGATGTATATTCAAAACGACCTTTCGACACTGCTGCTGAATATGGGAAGAGTTACCAATATTTTTAATAGTAAAAAAGTATGAATTTTAGCATTGGGTGGGGCCGTTGATTGAAGTATTTCAATACTTCAATCAACGGTGGGGCCAAGGCTTGGGGGCCATTTGCTCCCAGGGTCCCCCTGGTTATGCCAGTGCTATGGCCAAGGGGGCGGGTCGGTCATCGATTAGGTGTTGGTTAAAGAAGTCGGAAAGCAGGAGTTAATAAAATATAAGTAGAAAGCAAAGGGGCGGCCCATAACGGCGAAAGCACCAAGGGCAGAGGCCACGGTGAAGAGGCAGAGGGGCACACTCCATACCTGGGGATTAGACATTCTGACTACCAAGAAAGAGGCGGAACAGCCTATCAGAACAGCCACGGAGGGCCAAAAAGAGAGCTGGAGAACCAAGACCAGCGAGAAATATCACCAAAATAATAAAAAGAACGTGGAGCCGAGACAGTCACTGCGACCAAACTGCGGGTCGACCTAGTCCAGTGCAAGGCCACCCGCAGACTAGACATACCCTATGGGTGCAGCAGGAAGCTGGCCATCGCCCAAACACATAAAAGTCTTAGGCGACCACCATGGGCACATCAAGTCCCTTGGTTCACCCGTGAAGAAAATCGCATGGGTTAAGATGTGGGACATGATAATGTTCGGATGCTACTTATCACCGAACTGTGGCAGAAACTACGCAAAAACATAGACGGACAGGCGGTCCGGGCAGCAAACGAACTGGTCGTTGCAGCGGGCGACCTAACCACGAAATCCGTGATGCGCGAGGGGAGGCGATGATAGAAATGGGTGTAATGCTCGACCTATCGTCGGCAATATGTTGCCCCCCCCCCCCCGTAGGGGATGTAGACGCTGAAGAAGAGAAGTTGAACGACCACCACTATATTACCTACTGTATACAACCCAGGAGATTGGTCACTCAGCCCCAGCCCTTCCCCCCGTACAAAGAAGTGGGAGCTGGACCCGGACATTGAAATACATGGGAAGACCAAGAACGTCTAACCCGGACCAGGTGGCAGCACAACTCAATGAGAGACACAGAAAGCGGGCCTGCTGTCAGTGCCCTCCAGGACCGCAAACAGCGGAAAGAAGAACATCTCTTGGTGGAACCAAGATGTGGCAGAAAGGCAAGGCGAATTGCGCTAGGAGCTAGAGCGGCTGGAGCTCCAGCCGATCTCCTCCAGGACCAGTACTGCACCATGAGGAAGAAGTACAGGCGGGCCATCGAGCGCAGCCAGGTGCTGGTACAAACTATATAAGTAGGTCGACGAAGACCCGTGGGGCCTCCCTTATAGGATAGTTATGAAGAAGATAGGAGCTCGCCCGCCTGCACCGGACTCCACGGTACCCTGGAGGGGTGAGGGTGGGAAGATTGAAGTGCTAGACAGCATCACCAGGTTAGCCTACAAGAAGGCCCCAGGTCCGGACGGCCTACAGAACGAGGTCCTGAAGGTCGCCGGACCAGAAATAGCAGCAGCCATCACAATAATAGCCAACAAATGGATGGAAGAGGGTACCCTTCACGCCTGAGGGAAATCGACACGGCTAGTGGACATCCTCAAACAGGGGAAGCCGGCCACCGACCCCCGAACAAACCACACTGTGGCTCATAGACAGGTTGGAAGAAAGGATGCTGGAGAGCAACGCGATGTGAGAAGCAGTGGCCAAATTTGCGAATACCGTAATGAGGCAGAAGTATACGGACGATTTGCGACAATAACTCTGAAGTAATGTAAGTCAAACTGAAGAGGACAAGAGATAGGACTAACTGACCCATGCGAGGTGCTTAGAATGCCTAGAGGCATGCCGTTTTGGTTTTAGTCTGTAGCCGCCCTAGTCGGAAGGCGGGATGAATCCGACACTACCTATGCCTCTTAACACCTAGTGGTGATAGTGACGCATAAGTGTCTTTAGAATATTTCCACTGCACAGGACAAAAAAAAGAAAGCAGTGGGGGATCAGATCATGTGCCAGTAGAAATGGTGGTCACATGTAGGGAGATGAAGGAAAATTATAGGAAGTCGCAGCGGATATTTGATTGGAATGAACCATGAACGTTGTGATGAGACGATGAAGGTCTGTAGACTGTAGTGGGCGACTGACAGTCCGCCATCCGCGGGTCTGGTCTGCAAGCAAATCCGCAGGTCTGAACCGCGGGTTTGGCCCGTCAAAAAAATTCGTTCGTGTATGTCTAGCTAATGGGAGAAGTGGTGGAAAGGTAATTTAGGAATAGGAAGATCTAGAAACCTATATTGTTGTACAGAGTGGAAGTGTGGGGAATGTGTGAGAGAGATGTCGTAGGAGCAGGGCAGAGAGCAGAGGAAGAATGTATGAAACAGTAAGTATGTCTGAGGTGTGGGTGGATGAGAAGCTGAGAGTATTGTGAAGTCTACAAATATGAAGAGAATGAGGTATGTTGCGTGGTAGGAAAGACAAGAAAGCATGATAGAGAGCTCCTAAAACCCGGGGTATGTGAAGTGGCAAGTATGGGGGAACGCCTGGGATACATAACCAGATTAGGGCGGAGCAGGAAGGGTAAAAATGCAGTGCACGGGCGGAATGCGGATCGGAAGTGAAGGGGGGAACGTATGGACGGGGAAATGGCGGACAGCGTGTGTAGTGTGTAGTACGGGGAGACAGTCCTGATGGCACCTTAGCAACGAATGACCTTGGCAACGACTTAGAATTGTAGAAAGGTGAGTGAATGTTTCATGGAAATGGAATGGAAAGTCTGCAAAATACTAGCATGGGACAGGAAGTGGGTATGGGAAAGGAAAAGTTAGCGAGTGAATATGCAAATAAGAAGGAAGTGAAGGAGTATATTTTTAGTTTATATTTGTATTTTGTATTATATTGTTACGGTGGTGATATGTGATGGTTATGCCAAAAGTTTTTTTTTTATTATTCAAATTCCTCTGCATTCAATGTCTCTTGTTTTGAAACATATAGATTTTCACTATATACAAAAATGTTAGTAACTGTTTATAATTAAGCTTACATACTTGGGAGCCATATCCGCGTATCTCGTATCGGGATGATGGGAACCGCCGGGGTACTCTCTGCCAGCCTCTAGGGTTTCAGTAATGTATCTTCCATCAGATCTAGTCTTCTTGTGCTTCTTCTTCCGATGCTTCGCCCTACAACAGGAATTTCGGTACTTAAAATTTACTTCAATACAAACTTAGTGCTATATATAATGTAATTTTTAATGGTGCCAAGATGTAGGCTATAAAAACGAAGGAAAATGCACTGTGTCAAAAACCTATAACAGTATTTGATGACGGCAATTATGTATAAATATAAAATGTTTGGTGTATGATTGATTAGGTGGAAAGCACACATATATACATACACAGACATACATAAAAATGATAATAACATTTATATAGGTTGTCCCAATTAAATTGTTATCTTGGGTTATTTTTGCAATAAGGGAAAACGTTGTAAATTTTATAAACTATAAACATGCACACCACAAAATTGCTCTTACCTTGCCAACGGAATATTTTCCCGATCAGCATATGCATCATACAAATATTCACTGCAATTAAACAATAAAAATTTAAATCATAAGACTTTAGTAGATAAAAAGCTAGTATTCTTTTATACAGCATGAAGTAAGTTAATAAGCACGCATGCAAGATATATTAATATTAATGGAAATACATGAATGTGTGATTAATTTGTTTACAATATACAGGTTGTAACATAAAACATTGTAGAGGATTACTCCTTAATAGTTTTATATTTCAGGTAAAAATGTTCTTGAAACAATAAATTGATTTTTAGCCTAAAATGAAAACTATGGAAACTACGAGTGGGTGAACAGTTAAACAAAACGTAAACTACAATCACCGCCTACCGGCATCAGTTGTTTTTTTTTATCGTGCCCGCACGGTTCGCACCAGAGCTACTCATCGCGGAATGATAAATGTGCATTCATTCAAAATTTCTAATTGTATTATAAATGCGCTTAATTTAAAATACAATTAGGTAATGCAAAACAGGGAATTTGAAACCAATTTTTCCAGTATTTAAATAACGGTATTTCGGTATTGTGTGTATTTTTCAATTTATGATGAAAATAAATCTATATTATATTAATTCTGGAATGGTATTTAAATTATTTGGAAAGAGAGAATACACATGTGCACATTTTCTGGTGCAAAATTATGTAAAAGTAAAATACAACTTACCGGGTAACATTGATGTTATTTTTAACAAAACTTAAAAGAATGAACAATTTTAATATTTTATTAAAAAATCCACTTGTCTGAATAGCAGCTTTGTTTTATAATAATAAACACCGTAAGTAATCTAGAGTAATCACGATGAAGATGATGATAGCGAGTTGGAAGAAGGATATGGTTTAAAATTTGAAATCTTTTTTAGATATTGTTGTGAAATAAATATTTCTCATATTCAACGTTTTTATATGAACGCACCCTTATTAAGAAACCGATCATCTCTTATTTCAAAAACACGTAAAATAGTCAAAATAATACAAAATATTTGATTAAATAAATACCACCATTAATACCGGTATTGCCATATTTAAATACCGAACTTTTGTTCCGGTATGGCAATCCCAAAATACAATTGATGACTGTAGTTTTCGTTTGTTGTTTGCTACTTAGTTTCGTGCCAACGTTTGCCACAGATTGTTACAAACAATTGTAATACTATCTACACATTGATACTCAGCAAGTGATCAATAATTCGACTATAATAGGGTAAACTAATACATTAAATAGCATGCAACTAAACTATATACACTTACCCTTCCGTGAAAGATCCTGTATAGGGATCAAACTTGTTATATAGTGATGCCAGCTTAACGGATACTATAATGCATGGCACAAATAACGCTACGCACCAAAGAATGCTAAACCAAAATCCATTCTGAAATTTTAAACAAATACAAATCAATTGTAATCATTAAATATGAAAAATAGTAATCAAAAGATATACTGGGTGAATTTTATTATAACTTACCATTGGCAGTAAAATTTTATCACATGTTGAAGTCAATGTACCATTTATGATTAAAGCTAGAGGACCACAGTCGCCAACAGACGTGGTGAAGTTGTCTACAACTCTGTTTAGATAGCGCTGTACTTGTCGCTCGATTTCCACAACAAATTCTTCAGTAATCTAAAAAATACATTAATATATAGTGGTATTTTTTAACTACCGAGGCTTATCAAAAAATGATTTAAGGGAAAGAGAAGGAAAATCACGAGATAGGCGAATGCAGGTTGTAGAATGTAGTAGAACTGAAACAAAAATTGGGGACATGTTAAGAAAGGAGACGTGGAAAAGGAATACACGAGGGCGGAGAGTGGAGTGTAAGGCATTCACAGCGCGCAAGTCAATCAAGAAGGAAGAGAGTTGAGGCAATGAATGGGATGTGCTAAATAGACTGAGAGGAGACGAGCATAACGGTCGGTCATCAATTATGTACTGATCATGACAGTGGAAGTGGTGGTGAGGTGTAGAGAAATGAATAAGGACAAGAGTCTATGAGGAAAACAATTAAAAATGAAAAGTGGAAGGAGGTCCATTCGGTACTGCAGTTGGAGAGGATGATGGTGAAAAAGTAGAGTGTTAGCTGGAGGGATGGCAGATTTGATAAAGGGTGTAGAAGAAAGAAGGTAATATGGCGGGATGGGTAAAAGGAAGGCGAGAGTTGGAGAGGACCAACTAAGCCAAGAGAGAGTTTGAGAATGTATGCAAAAGAAATAGAGGAGATACAGAAGGTGAGAAAGAGATTAAAGGGACGGGATGCGAAGGGTAAAGTGAATATGGACCTGCCAGATGGGGGAGGAGTTCCAGAGAGGTGGGGCCGCCGATAGAAGAACTGGATATTTCGAGAAGAAGTAACGCTGGGTGAGCTGAAAGCGGGAAAACGATAATGAGTGGGAAGTATAAGTTGGCCTTGGACATGGATGTGGACAGAAGAGGGTTGCTATCGGATTTAGAAAAGTAAGAGGATTCATGATTGAGAGAGTGAATGGTTTTAAGTATTTAGGGCTTTGGATTGATTCCAGAGAGGTGTTTAAGAAGCACTTATGGTGGGTGCAAGCAAAAGCAAGAATGGCTTGGGTAACAGTGAAGAAATAATGGTGGGATAGTAATCTAGTAATAGCGTGTATGATCTGGGATGCGTGTGTGAAGCCTATATTGTTGCACGGAATAGAAGTGGGAGGACTACGGGAGTGGGATGTCATAGAAAGGGACCAAGGCTGGTTCCTGAAGAGTCTGCTGGGACTAGAAAGATCGAAGCCTCTGACTATTCTCCTGTGAGCATGTCCCCACCACATTGTTGTGAAGTTTAAAGAAAGACTGCATGAAGTGATGTATGGTGCATGAGGTGCTATGAGGTAAAAGATGAAAGACTTTGGTATAGCTTTTGGGAGAGGATGATGGTGGCTATGTTGGTGAAGAAGAGTGATAGCCGGAGGGATGGCAGATTTAATGAAGAGTGTCAGCCGGGGGGATGGCAGATTTAATGAAGAGTGTATAAGAAAGAAAGCAATATGGTGGAGATGGTGAGATGCAGAAAAGATGTAGGATTGTAGTCCCTACAATCCTCCTTTAGTTATAATGTCCTCCCATCTTCCCTCTTGATAAAAGTCCTCCTTTTTCTCGTATGTTTTAACCACTCCTAACCCTTTTTTTCCTGAGAAGAGGAATCTTCTAAATAGCATGGGCGTCCTCTTAACGCTGAGCATGGGCAGTATTGGATTCACCTCGCATTCTAGGGGTGCCTGCCGACTAAACCTCCTTCAAGGCACACTGAACTCCATCACGCTGCCTTGGCCTAGGGCAGGGATCCGGGGATGTCAGGGTTGTTTGTCGCCTGCCTATTGTTCTTATTGTGGTTGCTGGTATGTGTCATATTTCCTTCCTTCACGTCTCGTCTATCGCATGTCCGGTTAGCTCCTGGATAGCGGGTAGCAGTTAGGGTATCGTTCTGTTCCGGCCAGCCTTCATCTGTATGGTCATTGTCTAGGTCATTGTGCGTTGGGTTGGCCTCGTCCACCGTCCCCTATGGTCTTGTTCTCGTCTCGAGCCTTCCTCTTGGGCATCGGAGGCCACCCGAGGCGTGCCCTTCTGCCTTGCATAGAGCGTAGAAGGCCATCTGTCTCTTACAGTGGCTTGCCTGGTCCCCTTCCTCGCCACACCTCAGGCACATGTTTCGTCGGTCCTCTCCACTGCATTCGTGAATCCAATGGCCAACCAGCCGGTAGCGGCGTGGCAGTGAATCCCTCCGTGCTGCTATGCACTATATTATGTCTACTCTCAGCCTTGCTGAGGTCGTCGGCACCTTACTCGGCTGCCTCCTAACCCTGGCCTCTGTACCTGGTTCCTTTTTGCTGAAGGCCTCGCACAGTGTCGACTTTGCTGCCACTGTTCCTTACGCGAATCCAGAGGTGGCCAATGTCCGTTCTCTCAAATTAGGCTACACTGCTGTCACCACTGTCTATTTCCCGGATCATCCGGACTAGGTCCACGTATTACTGGCCCTCGGTCGGTTTGACTATTATAAATACTTAGTACTTCCTAGTCTTCAATGCTGTATTGGTGGTAGCCGTTACCTGGGCATTTTCGGTGGTGTGGTTCTCTTCCAGGTTCCTGATCAGTGCCTGGATAGGCGAGCCTGCCTCCTAACCCTGGCCTCTGCCCCTGGTTCCTTTTCGCGGAAGGACTCGCACAGTGTGTCGACTTTGCCTCCACTGTTCCTTACGCGAATCTAGAAGTGGCCATTGTCCGTTCTCTCCAATCAGGCTACATTGATGTCACCACTGTCTATTTCCCGGATCATCCGGACTAGGTCCGTGTATTACTGGCCCTCGGTCGGTTTGACCATTATGAATACTTAGTACTTCCTAGTCTTCAATTTTGTGTTGGTGGTAGCCGTTACCTGGGGATTTTCAGTGGTGTGGTTCTCCTCCCGGTTCCTGATCAGTGCCCGGATAGGCTAGCCTGCGAAACGGTATTCGGTTTTCCACTAAGTCCAGGGTGTGCAACCTTGGCGTCTCAACTAATATTCCCTCTATTCTGTTTTCCCATTGTGATTACCCTGAGGCGTTGGATACTATTGTCTTTGTTTTTCATCATCTTGTTCTCACTGGTAGTATCCCTCCGCCCTCCTCTTTTTACAAGTTCTTGTCAATTGTCTCAGTTCTCGGGTTTTGATGGACAAATCGGTAGTCAGAAGTCCACTAAACGGAATTGACATCTCTTGGCGGTCGCTTGGTGATGTTGCGACCTGGCGGGGTACACGGCCAACTGCGCGAAGTCACCGTCGAAGCCAGATCTAGTGCGTCAGTCATCCTTCGCCACGCCTCAGGAATTGTCTGGGAGTTGGGGTTTGCCCCTTCTCGTCCCCGCGCAACCACCCCTAACCTAACCCCAATCACCGACATATTCTCCTTTTGAAACAGGAATAGTTGGCAACCCTAGGCAGGGCAGATAAAGTATGCACGGCACGAGCGAGATGCACATAGGAAGAGAGAGGGAGAGGGAGTAAAAATGTGGGTGACGGATTTCAGAAAAGTGAGTGAATGGTTAAGAGAGGATGGGGAAGGTATCAGAGAGGAAGTGGGTGGGGCAAAGGGATAGCAGAGAGAGGGAATATGCAAGGAGGGAGAATATTTTTATTTTATTGATATGCCAAAATAAAGGTCGTTTTTTTCTAATGATGTTTGAAAATAACAATTGATATAAAAAATAGCATTAGTGAAAAATGTATATGATAATCAAACCGACGGATTACATTTAGATTACTGAACACAGGAATAGGATCTGTTCATATTGATTTTAATTAGAAATCAACTTGTTTATGAATATACTAATCAATATTATAAATTTAATTAAAACAAAACTTACATTTATCAATTGTTCAGTTCCGGTACCCTGCAGTGCATACTGAGCATCTTCAATATTCTTAATGAGAGAATCTATTGCTTCTTTGAAGCTGGACTTCCCGAATTTGAGTTGCATACTTGTTTTATTTGCCATTTCCTGGAAACATTTAAAATAAATTAAAACTAGGCATGTATTGATTTCAATTGTGATAGTCATTTCATAGTAGGTGTTTCATAATCAAATAACTGTTTTTCGAATATTTTTGCGGGTACTAGATTCGTCAAGAAACTTACAACCACTTTAATTCAAAATTAAATATCTTGAACGCAGAGGTTATTAAATTCACCGCTGCTTTTTCAAATAATGACGAGCAATGATGATTGCCAACCTTCACAATAAGGGGCACCTAAAGAAGATCCTATTTACATGCTACAATATTAAAGAAGAGATGTTGTTAAAAATATATGGGAAAATGCTTTGTCATAACATTCAGATTCATCCACTAACATTCAATTTTGCATACTTGTTACATAAATAACTATTTAAAAATAATTTGTGTTGTAAAATCTGAAGAGAATAGCTGATGATTACTTTATAATGAACACCATAAATAAATAATTTGAAATGCATTTTAGCTTACCATAACAATATTAGCATCCTTCATCATCGGATCATAAATTTTCTCAATATAAGCATCTATCTGTATCTTGGTAAGCCGCAACTCACTAGCCACTGACTCCAATTCAGACTTTTTCGCAAGAGTACTAATGAGCAGGTTTAATTGTTGTTGGAAATCCGTTAAGTTGACCGTGGTAAAATCAACAGAAAGCTGCAAAATACAGCGTTTTAAATCAATTCTGAACAGAACAGAACACCATATTACCTCCTCTAAAAACTTATCAAAATCAATATCCGAAATACCCGAATTAGAAATATTCTCAAACAGCTGTTTCGTTTTTTCATCCAACAACTCCACGTTGGACATTGATATCTTTTTAATTTCCTCCTTTAGCATCTCGAGCAGTTCATCGATGTTCATCTCGCGCACGTAGTTGCGGATTTTGCTCAAGTTCACTTTTCTCTCCAACTTGAACACCTGGTAGGCACTTTTGTTTTTGTAGCAGTCGTTCAGCATGGTGGGCAGCCGTACGTCCCATCCCATTTTTTCAAAATCTATGTATTTATCGACATAGTTGATAATCTCGTTGTTGTTTGGATGACGGATCGGTTCGCAAACGCCCAACTGGACGAACATACCGATTGTGTGTACTACTATTATCACAACTAGTGCGAGGGCGGATAAAAACATTATGCCAACACCGCTGGAAGGAAAATTGCAACATATTAAATAAGTTACTGGGTTTTAAAACAACATTTATTTAATTGTATATATGAACCTGTGAGAATGACATTTGAACTTTTTTTAAGGAGATTTTGCATTTGGTATTTATGTAAATTGGCGTGCGTAGTTAGACTTGAAAATAATTTATTCATAAATAAAAATGTAACTGCGTACATCGATTTACAAAAATACCAAACGCACAATCTTCTTCTTTTCAAACCAATTCAAATGTGACTTACATCACTTTCATTATTACAGACTCATATGATAATAGATTTGTATCGTTTCCTTCATATATGCTTAAATACGACTACTATTAAACTACTTTCACACAAATACTCTATTATGCGACACCGGTATGCCGGACACTGATTTTACATGGGCCGCTAAAGTATCTACGTGTGAATGCTCCCATTGCCTAGAATGTAAAACTAGTATCCAGTTAGTAATAACAATAACTAGCATACCATACTATATATCAATTTTTTAGCTCTCCGGTATTGTTTCGTAGCGTTCCGTTTTACAATATCCCACTGCTTCCGATTCCGATTAAAATTCTAATATAATATTAATAATATTATAACTATAATAAATCCAGCTTAATACATGAAATTGTTGCTTTTATAGAATTAATAGGACTCGTCCACAACGGCACCCCTATTATTTGCACAATTCTAAACTTAATTATATAAAAATCTTACCACATCAAAAATTTGCCTCCAGCACCTTTATTACAACAGTCATCATTGTAGGAATCCGGTCGTTTACCGCAAACCCCACACATAAGTCCAAGTGCAATACACAGAGAAATCAACAACAGCAAACAACTGACACCAAATCCTCCATAATACCTATATTTACTATACTCCTTAATATACACATCAGCTTCATTTAGGTGACGACGTGAAAGCTGATTAATTTGCTTTTTCATATCGTCCAAAACTTTTACCGCTGAATCCCGCTGATTGGCAATTTCAAATCCTAAAAATTGAACAAATAAAACCTACTACAACAGATTCATTTTTCTGTGTGGAACCTTACCAGTTTTCTCTATTGCACCTTTTACATCCTTCATTCGGTCTTTAACATTATTTTTTATAGCACCTTTAATATTATTTAGTTTATCCATGCCAGCGCGAATTTCTACTATTATCCCACTGTCGAGGAATCTGGACAGTTCTTTAATTGGTTCGTGAATGTCCGGAATCTATATTAAAATACGAACATTATTATTTAATATTTGATTCTGATAGTACAGAAGTTGCTAAATTATAATTTCAAAAAACAATTATCTATTATGTGGGAACAATCAACCGATATGGCACAAAATTGATTGAACTATGGCTGGCAATATCAAATTCGGCACCGCTCTTATGGCCAGATTGTAATTATAAGACATACACATATTATGACTATCCACTTGGACTAAACAATATTTATAATTATAATTGCTAGCTTGTATGCTATATGACCTTTTTTATTGTTAATATACCTCATTAATTTGTCCATATACTTTTGCAAATATTTATGTTAGCATTCATCGTAAATTTATGTAATTATCAATGAATTTGCTTGAATCGAAATAAGTATGGCGCAAAGTTCAAGTCGCTTGAAATTCTGAACAGGCATAGTTTGGGTGGTGGCTTCCGCAAAAAAAGAGGATATACGGGCATTCTCGTCCCACACCTGTGCCAAATATTAGCATAGCCTGAGAGTACATTAACTAAATAACATCGGTATTGAAGTGAACAACTTTAACTACCTAGGGGCACAAATAAGCACATGTAACTATAATAGGGAAATAAAAGCGAGAATACAAATACATACGCAATACACAAGAAGCTATTAAGTCCAGAAACCTTAGTAAGAGAAAAAGGAAACATTTACAAGACAGTGGTAAACCCAACGGTAACGTACGTGATGGAAACGAGCAGCATGTGGGAAAAAACGCAGAAGACCTCAGAATCTTCGAAAGAAGAGTAATGAAAGCGATTCTCGGACCACAAAAAGTAAACGAAGAATGGATACCACTAACGAACACAAAAATACTTGCAAGAAAATGGAGGAATAGACATAGCAAAAGAAATAATCGCGTAGATACAATGGTTTGGACAGAGGAAAGAGGAAAATGCAACAGTAAGAGGAATGATGGAATGGAAGCCAGGGGAAATCAGAAGGAGAGGAAGACCAAGGACAAGGTGGACAGACAATATAGAACAAGACCTAAAAAACTAGTTCGACACTGGAAAGAAAAAGTACATAACAGGAAATAATGGAGGAAGATAATAGAAAAGACATAAAAGCACAAAGATCTATGAAATAAATTAGTCTGTGAGAATGAAAGTGGTGTAAGTCATTGTTTTAAAAAGGCGAAGATTCTGAGTTTGGTATTTATGTAAATCGACATACGCAGTTACTTTCTTATTTATGAAACAATTGATTTCATGTCTGTAACTGCGCACGTCGATTTACATCAATACAAAATGCAAAATCTTCTGATTTTCAAGACTACTCAAATGTGACTTACACACTTTCATTTTCACAGGATCAAATAATGAAGGAAAACAAGCGGATCCCCTGAAAATACTGGCCAAGGAAGTACGGGAAACGAACGGAGAAGCCCCCGGGGCTATGCAGCCAACTAAAGAAGAAGAAAGTACATACCGCAGTGGTGGCAGAACGCCAACGTTATCTTCCTACCAAAGGTGGGAAGAATGAACGAACGACCATACAGTCATATAGACCCATTAGCCTTAGGTGTTTCCTCCTCAAGTTGCTATAAATACTTATAGACAGGTACATTAGGTATACATAGTATCCTGAGAACTAACCCCCTAAGCAATCTACAATACGCTTACCAGCCGAGAGTCAACCGGCTTGCTACTTGCGAAGACACTAGATGATGGACAGTTAGCTAGGCTCACATACCTTGACGTTGAAGAGACATTCAACAATGCCGCAACTCACTCAATGGTGAAGGCACTACGGACGAAAGGTATACCACAAGTTCTATGCCATTGGGTACAAACCAGCCTAGAGAACAGGATCATCATATCCACACTGCGAGGCCATCATAAGACGTGGATTGGAAGGGGATGCCCGCAGGGCGGAGTACTATCACCGCTACTTTGGGCAGTCCTAGTGGATGATCTCTTGGAGAAGTTATCTTTGGAAGGTATCCACTGCCTAAGATAATCGAACAACTCGCGATTTGCGGGAATAATATCAGAACGCAAACACCCCTGGATATAGTAGACAAATGGTATCAGGATGAAAGCCTGTCCATAAACCCTCTGAAAACCACTATTGTCAACTATACAGGAAGAAAAGTACTAACAGGTTTAAAACCCCCGATACTTAAAGGTGTAGAAATTCCATTTGCATTAGAGGCCAAATACCTAGGAGTCATCTTTGACCCAAAACTGACATGGAACTCACACATAAGCAATACCGCACAGAAAGGTACACTCTAGGTAGGTGTAATATAATGTGTGGCAAAACCGGGGCCTGAACCCTAAAATGAGCCTATAGCTTTACACTAGAGTAGTAAGACCAATGATATATGGGTCAGTAGTATAGTAGCCCAAGACTAAGCAAGCAAAAGTGTCCTGTCTCCTCGGCAGTACCCAAAATCCTGCCTGTCTGAGAACAACAGAAGCTATAAAACAACACCCACCGTCGTAATGGAAGTCCTGTTGGACCTACCACCACTACACATCCTTATTGAAAAAGCGACAAACCACGGATTAAGGTCAAACCCCCATAAACAAATAGCAGCCGAATTTACTAGAGCTGTATAATGAGTCTATAATGGGTATGTTCCTAGACAGCATGACAACTAAATATAACATAAGTAAGGAATATGACGTAGTAATACCGCCTGGTTTACAGGCGGATCAAAATATACGGAAGCAACTAAAGCTAGAATCCGCAGCGTCCGCAACTCGAAGACAAATATTTCAAGAAGTATAGGCAAGCCCTCCACAGTGTTGTAGGCAGAAATAGTGGCTATACAACACTGTGCGGAGGAAGCAATCAGATGAAAAATAAATAAAACATGAATTGACATACACATTGATAGAAAAGCGGGAATAAAAACGATCGGTGCCACAGAGGTCCTGGCTGGCATAGGACTACCAGCAGAGGCTTGGCGAGATGAGTAGACTGACCCTAGCATGAGTGTCAAGGCAAAGTGGCATTCAAGGGAATAACAGGGCAGATGAATTACCCCGAGAAAACACATCGGACTACTTAATTATCCCGGGGCCCTATTGCAGTGTTTCAAAAGCAATGACTTAGACATCCATGGAAAAATGGATGGCAATCAAATCTTAGGATTGGTGGACAATCCAGCTATGGCAGAGACATGCAAAAAAAATCAGAAAAGGCTGAAGCCCCAAATTAACAACGGACTTCTAATCCAAGAAAAAAATAATAGTAGGCCTCCTAACAAGTCACTGCAGGCTTAACAAGCACATGGCACAGATAGACCTAGCAGAAGAATCTCTCTGTAGGTTCTGCTAGGAAGAGGAAGAGACCGCAGAGCGTATACTATGCCACTGAGAGGTGCCATGCACAGTGCGGGCCAACGAACTCGAGAACGGCAGAACACGACCATCCCTAGATATTAAGGAGCCGGGATCGAGACTTTACTATCTGCGAGCTAGGTCAGTGCTCATAGAAATCTTTTGAGGCCCTATTCACACATAAGTGGCGTCGGACGGAGGCGCGGCGTAGGCGCGATGTAGGCGAGGTCCATATGCAGTGAAGGGGTGGACATTGTACCATATGTTTACTTAGAGGCGGCGTGAAAGAGTGGTGCCTCTCGGCTCGCTGCCACCGTGTCTCAGGCGAATAGGCTAAGACACGGTGTCGACACGGCGAGAGGCACGAGGCAAATTCCTAGTCACCTATGTGGGCATTGCACCATATGTTTATATAGAGGGGGCGTGAAAGCATCGTGCCTCTCGCGCCGGCACCGCGTCTTCTCCTCTTCGCCTCCTATGTGTGAATTGGGCCTAAGACACGCCGGGAGACCACAATAGCTCTACAGAGGGCGCTGTGATGTAGGCCACCTATTCTTAATCTAATCTAATCTTGGTTGGTTTTGAAAAATGGATCATACAAAATATAAACTTGTTCACTGTAAGATAAGTTCAATTATCAATAGTTTGTATATATATATATATATATATATATATATATATATATATATATATATATATATATATATCAGTATTTTGGAATAAATGTTTGTATTACCATTGTTTTGTTTCAAAGTTTAAAGGAAGAGAGCTTGGTTTGTATTTATGAGTTACATTTTTCACAGCAACTGTTTGCATTTTGTGGGAAAACGGGAAGGGTTAGCGGAAAACATACAAATTTGAAATTCTCTACAACTTTATATTTTCAATCATCCATGTAGCTTTAAAAAGAAAAAGTTACGGCCGCAAAACCGTGAAAAGGTTAAAAAAACACATTACTTCCAACACATTTTTGCAATTTGCGGCAAGCAGGGGAGAGGTGGCGGACAAGTTTATCCGGCTTGTAATTATCTATAACTTTGCAATTTAAATCATCCTTCTAGCTTTAAAAACAAAAAAGTTAAGCCGAGAACAGGCTCAAAAACCACATTTTTCACACAATTTATAGCATATTGTGGGCAGGGAAACGGAAAGATAGCAAAAATATACCAGGGCCGTTTGTCGGGCTTCAAATTCTCTATAGCTTTGTAATTTTAATCATCCTTCTAGTTCCAAAAAGAAAAAAGTTACGGCCAAAAAACCGTGAAAACCCCAAAAAGCATATTCATTATTTACACATTTTTTGCATTTTGCATGAAATTCAAAATCATAATCAAATTCAAATTGATTATTTTATAGCTTTAAATGCGAGAGTTACGGCCAAAACCCCAAGATGAGGCTGAAAAATTGCATGAATCACAGAATATTACTAAATCAGTGTGTTCAAGTCATTTGAAATTGTGAATGGGCAATTTTCTCTTGAACAATTAATCCCACATAATATGAAACTTGTTCGCTGCAAATAATGCTGAATTAACTTTGATTATCAAGTATTTATTGTACATATCGCAGTGTTTTGGAAAATATTAAGTTTGCATTACATTGTTTGCCGTGAAAAGGTTCCTAAATCACATGTTTCACACATATTTTGCATTTTACGGGAAAGGGAAAGAGATAGCGAAAAAAGCTCTAAAAGCCCGTTTGTTGTGCTTAAATTTGTCTATAACTAAGCTATTTGAATCATCGTTCTAGCTTATAAAAAAAACTAAACAACGGCCGAAAAACCACAATTTTTTGCACATTCCGGGAAAACGGTAAGAGATAGTAAAATACATCCAAAGGGCCGTTTTTCGGGCGTGAAAATCTCTATACCTTTGTAATTTGAAATACTTCCAGCGATAAAAAGAAGAAAGTTGCAGCAAAAAAAACCGACTAGGTTCAAAAATCGCATTTTTCACACTGTTTTGTTGTTGCATTTTTCACGGGAAACATCCAAAGGGCTGTTTGTCGGGGTTTAAATTCTCTATAACTTTGCAATTTTTGAATCGTCCTTCTGGATCCTATGAAATTCAAACTTCACTCTCTTTTACACTCAAAAATAATGCAAAGTCAACTTAGATTATCAATTAAACATTGGGAATCTTATTCATACTCGGTTTTAGGAAG
This sequence comes from Lordithon lunulatus, assembly GCA_963942505.1. Taxonomy (NCBI): domain Eukaryota; kingdom Metazoa; phylum Arthropoda; class Insecta; order Coleoptera; family Staphylinidae; genus Lordithon; species Lordithon lunulatus. The sequence goes on from OZ012673.1 coordinate 18,890,912, forward strand.
CTCCCTGTATTGGGTATATGAAAAATCATTGATTGAACACTATTTATCCTACAAATTATTTCAAATTTTAGTAAAAGGTTCGGGTTCTGGTTCGGGTTCGGGTGTACAAGGTGTACGTCGTACGCGGGCGGCCAAATTCAGCCCGGAGAATGAGCTATCGAAAGAGTTCTAAACATAAAAACTCGCCTAGGTCTCACTTTTTGCATAGATTAACGTTTATAAACGATTTATGAATTTCTTCACATATGCTCCTACCCTAATATCCTATATAATGGTAATAATAATAAATAAAAAGTACAGCATGTGGGCGGTAAAATTATGTTAGCACGCCGGCGGCCGACTACCCAGAACCGGCCCTGGTAAAGATAATATTACCAACTACATGAGTGACGGCTTTTGTTCTCTGCAAAGCTGTTATTAATGATGTTTACAATGGTAGTACTAATAAAATAAACAAAGCTGCATTCCTGACAGTTGTCATTGAAGTATAATACTACACAGGGTGTTCCTAAAGTATGTAATAAATTTCATAAAACATTTATTTATGATGTTTGCAAAAAAAAGACACGTCGATTATAAATTTTAAATTGCAAATCTTTAATGAAAGTGTCAATTTTTCCGACGATTTTTGAATATGCAATGGTGCTATCCGTAAGTTTTTCATATGACAACCCCATTTTTTTTATTACAGATTCTGAAAGGGATTATTTTTCTGCGATCCGAGATGTATATTATGGTTACATAAGGAAATTTCCGAGAAAAATCATATCAAATGTCAAGAGTGAAAAAAACATGAAACGCCAAATCATTTTTATTGAAATAACGAATAAACAATATTAAAAAAACGCCAGAACGGTGGATTTCAAACCCGCGACCCCCACTTTCGACCCGAAAGACGAAGGATAATTCAAAATTTACGGAGGGTGATATGAAATTATGAAACCTGTGTTTGCGATTCCCGTGCTATATTCATAAATATTATATGATCTACCAGTTATTACTAATCGTAAAGTGGCAATTAGCACTTCTTCAGCTGGGGTCACTACTGAAAGCATACCAATTCCTTTGTAGTGGTAACAGAACTATGGTTGAAATAAGTACCCAGCAATATAAGTACTTTAGTACTATTCCTCGTACCATTATATACCGACTCTGGACCTCTATGAGATTTGCAGCTGCATAATTCATTTACTTTGACAAAATAACTAATAGTATTATCGTCTAACTATAAAATCCGCTGGACGGCCATCTTTTATGCATGCATTAAAACTACCGTAAGATCTGAACCGACGAAAGTGTTTCAAATATTTTTAATTTCCCCACTCCCCTAGACAAATACATACAACTGGTGCGGGCACAGGGATGCGCAACAAACCCTACTCTAATTGAAATTTAGAGCTACAAACGTTGCGTCCCCAAATCATTTCATCGGGCTTTACTTCGGCCCCGCTGAATTTGTCTATACGCACGGAGCGTTTGTAGTCAGTGCATTTGCTTCTAAAGAGATATTAATTCTTACATCAGTGGGCTTTCTGACATATCCATCCAATTACTTGGCGGATAACGTGACAGATTCATCGAATACAATGCGTCGGAATATCCGCATTAATATTGGCTCAAATATCCCTGAGTTCAGCTATGATATCGTGACTATCGTAGTCATATAATCACGGCTAGAATGTATCAATTTGCGTTCCGAGTTTGAGTTAATTTTATATAGTGTCCGCCAGAGGGTTGGACACATATAGGAAAATATTTTATATTATAACTTCTTGGAAAATTCTATTGTTTCAAAACTCTTGTTTTAAGATATGTGAAAATGTTGCTGGGAAATGTTACTTAAAACCAGAGTTGTCGATGAGTGCTCAAAAAGGAGTGCATGAAATATGCGATCTTTTGACATCAGGGCTTCTCAGCTGATGATTCTGAATCTGCCATAAGTGATTGTGAATGTCTATTGATGTTTAGAAAATTTTAAGAACCTTTCTTAGTCAAAATATTAAGAGTTTATTTTATATTTCTTGCTAATGCATATGTGTAATTAATTATTAGAAAATGTCTATTATTTCTATAAATTTAATATATGACATCATTTATATATGTATTTTTGAATATTTTTATTTGCTCCTTTAAGTAATTCAAATAATTTTTAATCATTTATTTTGAAATTTCTAAATTCAGCGCCGTTAGTTAATTTTCGTCCAATTGATACGATATTTTACAAGTTACGCTTACAGCTTAAAACTGACGGACGGGTCTAAATATGAATTTAGAATAACCTACAATGAAAATATTTTGTCTCTATCTCTACCTAGTTGTCTATGGTCTCTACATGTATAAAGATCGGCTTTGTCAATTGCAAAGTAGATTTAAGCAAATATTGATAACGTCGATTATATTAGGTGCCCAACTTTCTGGAGGACACTATATAATAATAATTAAGGGCATTTTCCAGATCTCTGCATACTAAGTTGTCTTACTTCTAAACATTATCTTAATAATCAATACCATTCCTGTAGATAATCCTGAAGACGTTCAAAAATAATGAGCGAAATATTTATTAATTATAATCGTTCATTGCACTTCACACTTCTCCCTCTTTTCAGCAAAAAAAAACAACTATAAATTGTTATTATTGTTGTAGATGAAAACATAAATAGCATGCCATTATGCCATTATAAGGCAGTGGTTTATAAAATTATAAATACTAGTATTACCAACAGGACTACAATACATACCCTAGGAAAATACCTATCCAAAAACTGTGGCGTGGAAAATACAAAAAAATTGAAATATTAAATCCCATAAACATTAATCCAAACAATTACTAACCTTATTAAAATCTATATCGGTCCCCAATTTGCTGACATACTTGTCTTGCAGTTCAGCACACGCGGGCGTGTTACGGCAGTTTTGTAATGTATCCAGCAGATCTCGCTTGACTTTACGCATAGCTACAAAAAACATAATAATTAGCCAAGCTACATATAGCAACGTGGAGGACATATGTTATCAGCTTTCGTTTACCGTTTCTAGCTGGCCTGAGCGGTTCGCACCGGAGCTACTCGCCACAACGATAAAATAAGGGTCGTTACATCTGTGAATTTTCTTAGAAAATTGCATCATATGCAATTTCCATAATATAACATTGCATACAAATTGAAATGATGAATGCGTTTTAACGTGATGAAAAATAAGTTCATAAGTTTCGTAAAATTGTAAGTTTAAAGACGTTGTAATTGTAATAAAATGGTACAACGTAAAAACATATATTTATGTATACTCCATCAATTAAAAAAAAACTCCTACTGTGTCCTTTGCCACTCGCACATTGCGTATGCCATCTTGAGCTGCTTTCGTTAAGCGTTTCTAACTGCCTGAACGGTTCGCACCGAAGCTACTCGCCAATAAATGAACGGACAACTGTGAACTTTCTTGGAAAATTGTATATACATTTAAATTACGAATGTGTTTTAAACTGATGAAAAATAATTTTATAAATTCCGCGGTAAAATCGTGCGTTCTAGGAGCGGCGATAATCGAACACGGGGCGTACAGGCCAGAACCGCCCCCGACCGAACGAAAGCGGCTTTAGTATGGGGTCATAGTCCTTCTAGTTCTCGCATTTTTGTATTGCAAAAAAGGCGGTGTGCATAGCTGCAGGTTTGGAATATAGAGTAGACTGTAGAAATGCATTTAACCTTCCGGTACTTGCGCCCAGTCTCATAGACCCGGAGCATATATATGCTCCGGGTCTATGAGACTGGCCGCGAGTTCCGGAAGGTTAAACTCTTAAAGATTCTCACATTTCCAAGTATCTGAGTGTCTTCTTTATTCTAAACGCAATATAGCAAAATTCACTTTGTATAAAAGCGTTCATAATTACAACGCAAGGCAGAAGAACCAAATTCGTATAGAATATTGTAGATTGACAAAATCAAAGAATGGCCTTATATTCAAATCGCAAAAACGATTTAACCTATTACCAATAAGAACGCAGAACTAATCAAAAGATTCAAAACTGCAAATAAACAATTCTTGCTAGCAAATTCAAATGCATTCTATAGCTTCCAGGAATTCATTAATTTTAATATGTTGCATTTCAACATGTAGGATTTGTGTAATATGTAATCTTGTAATTCAAATTTTTATGTTAACTAGCTTATTTGACTTATGTAAGTACCACTATATACATTATATATATATATATATGTATAAATATTATTATTATTACATACAACTACTCAATTAATTTTGCTTACCATCATTTAATTGCGACGCTTCCACCCTGAGCTTATTGGTAGTCTGCGTCATGTGGTTCAAACTAATTTGAACTTCCGTTAAATTCGACAGTATGTATTCGGCGTCGTTCATGGAAGTTGCTTTCGAAATTTCCGCTAATCTATCATACAAAATATCACTACTCTCTAAAAAACAAGAAAGAAAATTAGTAGTGAACAAAGAGCTTCTAATCACAATAGAACTTACGATCGAGCGTTTTTATAAGCACCGTCTTAAACTGTTCATAGTTTGTGTTCAACAATACATCAATGTGCCCCTTGGTTGTATCCACATATGTGTTAACATCTTCAACGCTTGTATTGAGATTCTTGGTCAACTCTTCAGTCCCCTGTTGCATGTGTTCATTGCTTACAAAAGCACACACTACGCCGAATCTATATTTGCAACAAGAAAAAATAAATATATAATACAAATACAATTGTGACCTTTATAAAGTGTGTTCCAAAATGAGTGCTAGATTTAATCTTTCAATATATTATATATATAAATATATATATATATATATATATATATATATATATATATATATATATATATATATATATATATATATATATATATATATATATATATATATATATATATATATATATATATATATATATATATATATATATATATATATATATATATATATATATATATATATATATATATATATATATATATATATATATATATATATATATATATATATATATATATATATATATATATATATATATATATATATATATATATATATATATATATATATATATATATATATATATATATATATATATATATATATATACGTTCTTGCGCTCATTTTTAAACACCCTTTATGATGTGATTTATAACTAGATGTCTTCCCACAAAAAAAAAACATTTGTAAATCATGAAGATTACTTTACTTTAAGGGTGGATCATGTCAGTTTTAACGGTTGTGAAATTGTATTTAGTAGTATTTAGTTTCTAGCTATTCTGTACGGTTCGCTCCGGAGCTACTTCGTAGCGGAACGATAAAAAAACACACAAATGTGATTTTTTTTTTTGGAAACTTGAATCATGTAATACAATTCCAGAATATAACATTATATACAAATTGAAATGATGAATGCTTTTTAACATGATGAAAAATAACTTTCGTAAAATTGCAAATTTAAATACTGTCTATTTGAATGATGTATTGGCGATCCTTCTTTTAGATAAGTGCAACCGCGGTAAGGAATAAGGTAAAATCCTCGTTCCAAGAGCGGCTAACAAGGATAATCGAACACGAGACGAACAGCCAGACGTAGCGCAGGAACGATAAACGAAAGACTTATTTTATAACTAGGTTTACTAATTGAGAGCAAAAGTGGACTAAACCTAATATTTAAACAAATATTGTTTTATATTATTACCAATAATACATATAATGGGCTAACGACCGGAGTCTTTCTGTCTACTCATAATAATAATTACATAAAACTAACTTCTTTAAATATGAAGGACTCCGACTTTTACTCTCAATGCCTCAAATAAAAGCGCGAAATCCAATGTTACTATCAGTTAAGTATTTAACCCGGAACACACGGTGTTTTATTGCACATATTCGAATACCTAGTTGCTAATAAATGCTCAAAACACAAAATTCGCATCATAAGATAAGTATAGACATGATCCCACCAATAAACGAATAACTTCACCGTCTGCTACTGTTTGACATACATTATAAAAATCACTCTGTATTTCAAAATAATACAACTTCACCATCTACTACCGTTTGACATACATTATAAAAATGACTGTATTTAAAAATAATGACATGACTTACAAAAAGAGTGTTCCTAGTGCGATGAGAAGTGAGCCAAGCATGAGTTTCTTGCACAAGTCCTTCTTTTTGTCGAACGGCTTCGATCTGCCGCCACAGTTGCCGCAACAGCGGCAGCAGCAGAAACAGACACCGCAGAATGGCATGAGGGCGGCGAATAGGAGTAGTGCTACTATGAATACGATGAAGAGAATGTAGTGCTGGGCTAGCGCCATGAAATCATTGTGCTTCAGCTTCGGTGCGCCGTTCTCAATTAAAATCAATTCTGAAATAAAAAGATAAAACAGTTAAACTTAACGCTACTAGCAGTGAATGGACGACAGATGTTGTGATATGGCCATAATTGTACGTACTAGACATATTGATGTTGTGATATATGGTGTATATGTTCATAACATTACTCAGTTATCTAACTTGAATAGAAGTAGTTGTTATTAAATGTGTTTGTAACTGCCCATCGACATTCGGGTTCTTCTGTAGTGTTAGTGTATGTGTTGTTAGTGTATGTGTTGTTAGTGTATGTGTTGTTAGTGTATGTGTTGTTAGTGTATGTGTATGCACTTAAATTGATTTTTTGCGATTTTTCAAAATAGAATTGTTCATTTTGCGAATATATTTGCTATGTTTACTGTGATAACTCGAGTTATAGTGCGAGTAACGTTGATACAAGATGTTTAGAATATGTTTGTAACATCTGTTACAATTTATCAAATAAATATCACTTGAAATTAATTTATACCAACATTAGAATTAGAATTGATAGAATAAACAAAATCTGATCGGTCCACATTACTCATCATACGTATCATGAGGATTAAAATAATATAATGAAAGAATATTATTTTATAGTGGAATTTTTTAGTAGAATATTTTTTAATGGTATTTATAAGTTCCTGTTATAAGTCTTGGTAGTATCTCAAGATGTGTAACACGGTGTACCCAAAATATCTTTAGAATTCTCCTATAACACCAACTTCCAACTTTCGAATGCTACTAGTGTGCAGGATGTTTTAATGTTCAGGCTTCCTCTCCGTATAACAAGGTGTACCAGCTTAGCATTCGCAACCTTAATTCTAATTTGATATTACGTCTTATTGAAAACTATTCTCATTATAGTCAGTTCAGTGGCATAGTGGGCAAAGGCGTCAACCGTCTCTGTACTGAGGGAGCGTCTAACCCCATCGGGGCGAATTTTTGCAAATCACTTTTCACAGTTTTTTAGTGGATTTCTATGAAGTTAAAGTAAATACCGGGAGGTTAAACTCCTCTGACCTTTTCCCTTTACCGACGGAAAAGCGCCAAGGCGGATAGCCCTATAGAGATAGAAGATTGTTATGCTCACTATACACGTTAGGTTCGATTCACACATGAATGGCACATGGCACTGGCGTGGTGTAGGCGTGGGATTGACGTGGATCAGATGTAGTGCGTTGAGTCCACATATGGTCAAGTGGTTCAGTTCAGTACAGTCTACATGTTGGCCAGGACAATGTTTTGTTTATCGGATGATGACGAGGATGATACATTGGATCTTTTTAATTTAGCCAATATGCACATTTCGAAAAGGAAGTTCTGGGTGCGTTAGAGAAATGGAAAACTAGAGGAGCATCAACGGCATGCGGGAACTAAACTTCTACACAGATAGTAAAATAACTAAAATAAGTAAACAAAGAAAGCAGAGAAGCAGCCAAAGAAAATAAACCACAGGATGATTTGTTCCTGGCGCGCCACTTCGATAAGTCATGAGTGGTGTGCTGGAGGCGTAGCGGAACAAGACAATGTATGCGGAGGACATGGAAAGAATATTCGGGCTTCCATATAACCCGAACCCCGTCAGGGTCGTAGCAAGGCAGTTCCACCAGTTCGGACGTAGAGACGCCGACCAATTACAGAGGCCGAATATCCAAGAGGACAGTTAGACACACCAGGGAGGACGAGGCGCCCAATCATAAAAGAAAGGCCTCTTCGCCGTACGAAGCGTCGGAGACCAGCAGCCGCACGGGTGAGACCAGGCAGACGAGGAAGGAATGCGTCAGCAAAACTAGCAGATGTAAGGGATATGGTGCTAAGGCGGACGCCGAGGCCCTGAGAACTCTAGGAAGTGCGGAAACGCCATTAACAATCCTGCAAACTAGTGAGGTCGAGGCACTACGCAAGGAGGGCGAAATACTCGAGCAAGAGAAAGCCAATACTGAGAGAGAAATGCTAGGCATGCGCAAAGACCCACTAAGCATAAAGGACGGATCGACGAGATGGAAAAAAAACCATCAACAAAGCCTAAAAACAAGGAGCAGAAAGCAGCAAAAAGAATAAATAGCCTAATCAGACCAGAGGCAGGCTACGTAATTACTCAGGGAGTAATGGACGAAAGCCGTTTTCAAGAATGGCCGTGGCCAAAGGTGGAGAGGTCAAACCCTGCCCCGCGATGCAGGTTATCCGATTAGTGGACATGGACTGCAGACCATTCACAAATTGTGGAAAACTAGGCAGATTAGTACGTGATGTAACGACTATAAATCACACGATCGAGGTCATATATCACAGAGGACCAAACAAGGCAGACATGGACCACACACTATATGGTGTGCGAGGGCTCCACGCAAGACACCATGAGGAACTCGTTCTTCCATGGAACGAGGCGCCCCAAGGCCGACTCCGGGCAGAGTTGGTCAAGATCAATCTCTCTAGATGGAGAGTAAAGGATTGCGGTACCACAAACCCAGGTAGCACTCCTGTCTACAAAGAGGGTAGACACTGGAGATGGGGCAGCGGCTACAATTTACCTGTAAGGCCCAATTCACACATAAGCGACGTCGGGCGCAGGCGCGACTTCGCACAGGCGCGATTTCGCACAGGCGATTGTAATGTCCATATGCAGTGAAGGGGTGGACATTGTACCTTATGTTTACATAGAGGCGGCGTGGAAGAGTTATGCCTTTCGCCTCTTCGCCTACCGTGTCTTAGGCGAAGAGGCGAAGACACGGTGCCGGCGCTGCAAGAGGCACGACGCTTTAAGCCCCCTCTATATAAACATGTGGTGCAATACCCACTTAGGTGACGAGGCGCGGGCATTTGCCTCGTGCCTCTAGCAGCGGCGGCACCGCGTCTTTGCCTCTTCGCCAAAGACACGAAAGGCGAAACTCTTCCACGCCGCCTCTATGTAAACATAAGGTGCAATGTCCACCCCTTCACTGCATATGGACACAATCGCCTGTGCAAAGTCGCGCCTGCGCCTAGTCTACGCCGCGCCTGCGCCCGACGCCGCTTATGTGTGAATTGGGTCTTAGGGTACCCTCAAAGTGGAGAGGAAGCTAAGCTCGGCTCAATAGTAGCCTCCACTATTGAGCCGTGAAAGCTCAGCTTCCTCCAGCAACCTGAACCACTCGGCCCAAGTGAACGCAGTTACCCAAAAAGCAGCGAAAGCAGAGGCGGCCATATCCAGGCCACACCCCAATATTGACAGCCCGGGTGAGAAGAGGAGACTGTTGGCGACGGTGTCGCGCGCCTCCGGCCTGGGCCGGACCGACAAAGACTAAACGGAATGCGGACAGGCTGCAAAGGGCGCTGCGCACCAACTGCCTTCGGATCACCCGGTTATACCGCACAGTATCTCAGGACGCGGAGGAGGTACTTGCGGGTACACCCCCGGTCAACCTCATGGCAGAGGAGAGGTCCACCTTGATAGGGTGGGACAAAGCCGATGGTTGCCAGGCGAGATGCCAGACCATGGAGAAGTGGCAGCAGAGATGAGAGCTGTGACAAAGCGCATCATGGACCAGGTAGTTTATCCCCCTGATTGGCCCATGGGTAGAGCGGGACAAAGGTGATGAACTGGATCATTGAACCACGCAGATCCTATCCGTACATGGCATGTTCCAGTCAGACTTGCTCCGGATAGGTAAGGCAGCGACGGTAAGATGACGATACCTCGTGAAAACTGAAAATCTAGCCCACACATTATACCATGCCCGAGAGAGCGACCCTGTCGACAGAACTGGAGGAAGAAGCCACGCCAACCCAAACTTGGATTGATGCTGGGGAGCAGAGGAAATTGGAACGCTGTGGTGCGTGTCGCACAGGTAGTATTGAAACAGAAATACAACGACGCCTTTCAGCAATGAACAATGACGAGACTAACAAACGACATCGGCCCAGATAAACAAGAGACCAAAACAGCGGCCTGACAAAACAACAAGCCGAAAGCATGACCTACGTCCGCACCATAGATGCGGAGACGAGCCACAAAGACGAGCCTAAACAACAACGGGCCAATGCACGCAAGGACAAAGCCATTAAACATAACAAGAGACAAGACTAACAGGCTGACGTATGACGGAGCAAGGGGCTTAGAATGCCTTGGAGGTGGGCAAGCCTTGAGCGACAGGACGTGAGTTTTGGTCAGAACGCGGGGTGAATCCGGCACACACCTAGTTGTGCTAGTGAGGCACGGGTGTCTTTCGAAGATTTCACCTCGCAGAACAAAAAAAGCAATAAACGACGACTGTAATAAAACAAAGGAAGTCGAGGAGAGAAGCTAGAATAGCAAAGACAAACAGGTGTGCTGGGTCCAAAAACCGTGTAAGTCGACGACATGATGTCCGAGAACGCAAGAACAGCTAACGTTGAAGAGATGGGAGAGGAAGCTCTTGAGGGAAATATTTGGTGGCAAAAGAGTAGACGACATTTAGATGAGGAGAATAAATAAAGAAGTGAGGGTTTTGTACGGGAAACCAGGAATTAGTCAAACAAATAAGTCCCAGATAATCAGATGGCTGGGGAATATCAAAAGATTACCTGCGGAGAGGACAACAAGACTAAAATGGTTGGAAGCAGTGGAAAATGATCTATACAAGCTCCAAGTGAAAAAGTGGACCAGAGCAGCAGATCAAAGGCAAGCGTGAAGAAAGTTAACAAAGGAAACCCTGGGCCTATAAGACGTAGAGCTAATTTATATAAAATATTTATGTTACAATTCAGGGGGATTCATTTTGTTAGATTGTTTTTAGTACTTATAAAGGTCGTTTTAGACAAGACAATTTCTTGACTCAAGAGTTAGTCAAGATGCGAGACAATCTAAATTGTCTCGTATCATACAGCAAATTGTTTGAAATATTGAATTGGATGGTAGATCGAATGGAAAAATATAACGCGTTCTATTTGTATGGGAGGAGGATATATGAATTCATTTCTTGAACAACTTTTGAGCTAAGAAATTGTCTTGTCTAAAACGACCTTTAGGGACGCAGAAAAATAGAGTAATGTGGCAAATGTAGTTGCGGGTTAGATGTACGGTGTGGTGTATTACAAATTAATATACCAATAAAGGTAAATTATATAGTTATTTTGAGATTATTAATTAGCACGCTTATTAATTAACAAAATAAAAGTATGGTACGTTTCCTACTAAAAACAGTGGAATAAAAGATATTCAAAACGTGGGACTAATAAATATATAATCATCGGTTAATTTGTAGATTTTATGAATATAATATAATTAGCGCAGAAGCTTGTAAGGTCGTAGCAATGCCAACAGGAATTACCAGTTTAGTCATTCACGAACTTGCGGATCAAAACGAAAGGAGTCCACTAACTCCCCACCACATAGAGCGAGCGGTGAATCATTTGCTCAAACTACAGTTGTCTAATGATTGTTAAAACCGTTACGTTTGTATTGCGAGCTGTAAAGCCGTGTTATTGCCCTCCGGCTTTTATACCATGCTTGCCGATTATAATCACAGTTCATATGAGTGAAGGTGAGTGTATGCTAACATAAAAGAAATAAGTAATGAATTTCAGAGCTTTATTTTTCATAATATTGTTTATTGTAACAAAATATTGATAGTAAACATAATCGCAAGAGGGATGCGATTCTTGAAACCACTCGTGCCGTGCCGTACGTATTCCTTTAACTGTAAACGTCGCTAGGGAAAATACGAACATTTCACGATTTGAGTTCGTTCAATGATGGAATTTTCGATTATTAGTGTTTTTGAAGGTCTGATTTCAATCAGTCAAAAAAGTTGCTATTTACGTTTGTTGTAAAATTGATTGAAAAATTCATTATAAAATTGTAACGCAAAGTAAAATTTACGGATAGTATGATAGATATATATTGGATTTAAAAATAACAATATTCTCCTTATTATTCTCGTTGCGACTTACATTATCATATTTGTGTATATTTTAATTTACTACCCTTAATAAGTTGTTAACTGCATGTAACCATATTTCCTATTTTAGTAAACCCCTAAAACATCCCTTAGTAGGAGTTGCTACACACGTTGGTCTACACACAAATATATTATCTCAACATAAGTGATTAGTTTTACTCCATAATCACTACAACTATAACATAGAAGGTTGGGCATAAAATGAGTGCAAACAATTCTCAATGCGGAAAACTGTGCTTCTATTTACTTTGTACATTTTATAAATGTCACTAACCTTCACATTTTCTAATTAAATTAATATTTCATCTTTTCCATTAATACTTAATTTCATCAGCTTAATAGGGGAATATATAAACACTTGCCGTTAGATTTATTAGATGTCACAGGTTACACTTATGGAAAAGTTTAAAGCCCGGTTGTATAATGGGACGGTAACTATAACCCGTGAGTATATTGATGTAGCATAGATTATTGTTAACTTTCCATTTCATAGCATTATGTACATCTGTTTATATATGGCACCATCGTATTATCTGTCAAAGTTGCTAAAGTGAAGGATTGGAAATCAACTCGAGAGTAAGTAAATACAACCGAGCCTAAATGATCCAAATTAATCCTTATTTTCATTAATTTTCTCTGTCTTAATTCTTAGTTTATTTTTTATTCGGTGACAGTAAAAACACGAGGTTACGAAACTAATTTGACCTACCGCCCCATTTTAGGATGCACAAATATTCATATCCCCATATCCTGAAAATCTACAATTAGGTCTTATCGGCACTGGTCGGTTTATCTTGAATTTCGTGATTTGGAAAATTAACTACCTACAACTTCCTATTTAGACCACAGAAGAAACAAGAATGAATAGGTTTCCCCATTATTTTTTTATCTTCTTCTCCCCTATATTAATTCAGATCCCCCGGGAGCATTATAGTGTACTTTAGGATACACCAGTATAAACCCACCTTGAGTGCGCGTTCGTGAACCTTTTAAGATACAATCCAATAATAATACCCGTATGGCAAAAGTTGACTTTTAAAGGTGCATTACTACGACAAATCAATATTATCGAAAGTTTAGTACTTATTATGTAACAATAATATATATATAGGAACAGAGACTTGTTTACCTTTCTTTACTACTATTAATGTATTGTATAATATTTACCATATTAGCACAATAATTACACAACTAGTTTCGATCCTTACAGATAATTTTGTTTAAAAAAACATATTGGGTAAAAAACAAAGAATTTTCCTTGTTTAAAATGGAATGCCACATTGTAAGACTAGCAAAATCATCCATCGTCAAATATAAATGCCAGGTCAATGTTTTGAAGCCGACCGATCTATCATTTATATGTTTGTCCTGTCAGTATAAAAGAGAGGGCCGACGGTTCGAATTTCCGTCGAGGTTGGTACCTGTAATTTTTTATGATTCTTTAATTTCATTATGTGAAATTATTGTGTGGTAAGGGATGATACAAAACACACGCGGTACCCAGCCGATACCACATGCTAGAAACAAACGAGGCACTGGCGCCCGAAAGGCGGGATAACCGATTCATCGAGACGCCAGAAAATAACTAGGGGTCTATTCTGTAAGTTACCCATGGCAACCAATAAACAGCTGTTTCAGCGTTGGCAGTGCCCCGCATTCTGCGCGCTAGTGTAATACTGCCTTACGTCAAATGTCACAAGTTTGTCAAGAGTGACGTTTAGATAGTGAAATAGGTTATAATCCTGTGTAACTTGGGACATTTGACGTAAGGCAGTATTACACTAGTGTTCGCCGAGCATAGGGCACTGCCAATTGACTGCCAATGCTGAAACAGTTGTTTATTTGGTTGTCATGGTAACATACCCAGGAATACTTCAACTGATAACCCGTATATTGGACCAAAAAAAATTCTGATATCGCAAGAAATATTAGAAAACGAACTGAAAAAAAACGATAATGAATTTAGTTATGAAAAACCGGACACGATCATGAAATGTGAGAACAACGAACGAGACAGGTAGACTCGCACAAAACAGCAAAATCAGACAGGAATACAAGCTAGAAATCCTGGGACTAAGCGAAGTCAGATGAAATAGAAAATTGTTGGAAAGCGGGGAAACCATACTGCACTCGGGAAGAAATGAAGGCGGATGCGATGGAGTAACACTGCTCCTGAGTAGTAGGACAGACGGCAGCTTTCTAAGCTGGGAAGCGATATCCCCAAGGAGCATCACAGCAAGGTTAAACACCAATGCAAGATGCATCAGCACGATCCAATGCTAAGCCACAACCGAAACCTCGGATGAATTTACGACAAACTAAACAAGGCCCTAAGAAGAATCAGAAAGCAGGGCATCATCCTATTAATCGACAACATAAATGCCAAAATGGGAAGCGACAACAGCAACAGGGAGAAACCCATTGAAAGGCATGGGTTGGAAATCGTAAACAACGGGGAAAGACTGATTGATGGACTTATGTGCATAAAATTACCTCATTGTGCCTAATTACCACATATAGAGTGCCACAAAATTACGTGGGTCTTATTAGACGGACAGAGAACTAAATAGACTATATTATGATTGGTCCACCATCGGGGACCTATCAGTCATCGGCTGTTACGTCTCCCCAAACACAGGCATGGTGGCCTTCAGAGAGTTCCTGCAGAGGCTCGAAGCAGCAGTGAGGGCGGCAGGAAGCAAAGTGATAGTTATAGGGAACCTGAACGCGAAAGCTGTCCACTGGGCTGCGACACGGAAGCGCGGGGGCACGAGGTTATGGAGCTGGCAACCGCCTTCTTTCCCTACAACTCCGGGAATTTCCCGACATTTGTGAGGGGCCACTCCATCTCGTATATCGACGCTGGCAACGACCGAGGTGTACGGAAGAATTGCGGGATGGAAAGTGACAGACGAAGAAGCACTAAGCGACCAAAAACTTATAGAGTAAGTGGTCGGGGCGGAGGGGAGAAACAGCAATATAACAACCACCACAGCAACGAGCCGGCTTCAACCCGAGGCCTTGAATCGGCACCTAGACCATATGTCTCGGATAAGCCACTCGGAACAGAGCATACGGCAAATTGCAGGAGGACTGTGACGCCACGATACCATCCAAAGCAACTGATGGTGTGAGGTGGCGCTGGCAAGGTGAACAACCAATAAGGCGCGTAGGGAAGTACAGTAGGCGAGAGCGGCAAGACTACCAACGTGCCAGCTGCTGGCCCAATTCAGAGATTAGAGGAGGGAGTACAACCGCTGCTGGCGCCTTAGGTGCAAGGAGGAGGTCGGCCCCTGCGGACTCCCCATCATTATGAAGAGACTCGGGGCAATTATTCGCGGCACCCTTTCCCGCTGGAATGCGCACGAGCCACTACATACCGCCGGACAATACATAGACGAACACAATGAAACGTGGAGGAGGTACTAAAGGCGCTAGGAAACGTACCGAACAGGATTGCGCCGGGTCTTGACGGCGTGCCGCCGCTAAAATAGGCTTGAACGCGAAAAACACATTCAACCAGTGCATGTCGGAAGCCAAATTAGTGCTCATCCCGAAAAAGGGGAAGCCAGCCACGAAGCCTACTAGCCCACTATGCGTGTTAGACGGCATGGTCGAAGTCCTAGTGCGGCTGGCGGCAAACTGGCTGGAGCAGGCGATAGAAGAAGCGGATGGACTAGCATCATCCCAGTATGGCTTCCACAGGGGGCAGTCGACCGTCAACCCCACACTGACAGTCAGAGGACTAGTACATGATGCAAATAGTGGACCACGGAGGAGGAGGAGTCACTTTAGACGTCAGCAATGCCTTCAGTTCGCTCCCGTGGGAACAATCATGGAGGCGCTGCGGAACTTACACCCACCGACAACGCTGCTACGCCTGTTGAGGATCTGCAGTAAGGTAACGCACAGGGCACCGAACATATGGCCAGAGGAACCCACAGCGGGGTGTAGAGGCAATGAAGCGGCACTTGCAATTGGCGGTTAACCAAGTTGCAAGATGGACGCGGGATAACTGATTGGAGATCACCGTTCATACGGCAGAGGCCGCAATACTGCCCACCAAAAGGGCCAAACAATTGATGTCAAACGCATAATTAGTTATCTAGGCACCTTGCTGGAAGCCGACGCGCACCATACGGCCCAGACTCTGCAGGCCTCACAGAAGGATAGCTAGGGCAGAAGCCGCGATAACAAGGATACTGCCAAACATCGACTGCCCCAGGGAGGCTAAGAGGAGACTGCTGGCAACAGTATCATGTGCCCAGCTACTATACCCGGAGCCCTGTTGGGCCAAAAGAGCGGCAAACTCGGAGCACAATATGCAGAGACTGCGTTCGGCCCTCCGTTTTGGGACCCTAAGACTTGCTCGTACAGGACCGTCTCCACGGACGACGTCGAAGTCATTGCCTCGGTCATACCAGTGAACCTACAAACAATCGGAAGACGATACACAACTTAAGGCGGGGATGAACCCCGGCTAAGGACGCAAGGGAGCAGACCAGAGAGATGACCGCGGAAGAATGGCAGAGAGGGTGGCAGGTAACAACCAGAAAGCAGTGAACGAGGCGGCACATCCCGCATGTTCGAGAATGGACCGAATGGAGACACCGACAACTTGGGCGCACAGGGAACGGGTGCTTCCATTTCTACCTGGTTCGGATTGGGATGGGAACCAACGGGGTGTGTCAGCGCTATGAGAGCGGTACTGTCGCCGACGCGGCACACACGCTGGAGACCTGCTGGAGGTGGACCAGGGAGATACTGGAGCTTGCAGAAGCGTTTGGCAAGAGGGTAACAACCGCCTGCCTGATGCCAAACATGCGGGAGACGTCCGAAAAATGGGACGCGGTGAAAGCGTGTCACCGAGCCAGAGCGGCCATCGGCGCAAAGCACCAGGGTGGGCTGGCAGCCAACCCGCCGGGCAGGAGACGGAGATAGGTAACATCGGACGTCAGGCAATGGCCCCTCGCTAAGGAAATGCGTAAATGCATTCCCCCACCACAACAGGACTAACTTTTGATAACAAAGAAATGGAGGAAATCCCTCCTAGACGTCCGAAACCTGTGAGGACATCTCAAGCGACCACTACCCTGTCGTTGGATCTCTATGCCTAAACGTATGCAAACTAAAAATAGCAGAACCGGCAGGTAAGACACAGAAGAGATACAGCATCGAAACTCTAAAAACGCCACACACGTCCAAAACATTCCAAGAATGTGTCAAAATTAAGTTAGAGGAACATAAAACCGAATACGAGTCGAGCGAAGATATAGAGCACCAGTGAACAATAATTGTGAAGGGAATCTTCATGGAAACAGCGATTGGTTATGCACAAAAAATAGCACGAAAGAAACATGGAATCCATCAAAGGAAATTTGTCAAAAAATATATAAACAACAGCAAACCTGGAAGGCAAAAGCAAACTTCCAGAGACTACTACAGAATAATAAACAGGGAGGCAGAGAAAATCTTCCGAATCGACAATCGGTAAACAACATCGCAAGCGCAGGAGAAAGGACTGCCAATAGATATGACGCTAAAACGTTATATGAAATGACAAAGATGCCGAGAAACAATGGCCTGCCACTGGAAAAGCCCAAAGAAAAACGGACAAGTTATGATAGACGATGCAGTTGATAGAGAGAATATTTCGACATAAGCTCGCAAGTTTTAAAATTAAAATTTTAATATGTATACACATATTACTACATGCATTTTTAACAATTATTGTCGATGCCATGTTGATACAGCCGCGAAAGACCAATAGAACTATACCCATTCACGACTTTTACCTTGAACTTGCACTAAACGATTATTCGGTTTTTTTGTTTTGACTTACTGAACCAATTCAATTGAATCTATGATCTATGATTAATTAACTAAGTCGTTTTGTAATTAAATAGCATCCCCATCGGACGACAGTTTAGTAATAATAACCAAAAATTAATTTATAGATTACTAAATTAAAACATTTTAATCAAAAATTAAATGCTTATACATATTGATCACGAATTTGCACAAGTTATAGTAGAAGTTTTACCTACAAATCTAAATTTTTAAATGTTTTACCTGCTTAGCAGGTAAAGAAACCAGAATATATATATATTGTGTATATGCCCCAAGAGGGGTTTAAATCACTTGATTGAGTTTTTACCTGTTTAACAAATCAATATTTTAATAATAGGAGAATTTTTAGGTATTACTTTCAATTTTATTTTCCATACATACATACACAACTTTATCATGCCCTATTACAAAAGAAATGTAGTAATATAAAAATCATAATAATTTAGCTAGTTTACATAAATGCACTAATTAAACGATTAGACATTGAACTAGTTCACCGTGTGAAAAGTGAAACGTACGATAATTTATTACGTGGGTATTTAGTTTTATAAATATTTATTATTGTGCATGTAGGATATAGGCCGTGCACCAATGTTATATAATCCTCTGTTTTAATCACTGCGTTTCTATGCCAGTAAAACATATTTAAATCAGTGAGAAACTAATCCAATTTCATTCGCATAATTTAGTTAACAGAAGAAGCCTGCGAAAACCCGCAGTTCAATGATTGCAAAATATAACATATCTTTGTTATCTATAACATGTCGATGGTCTACTTCATCCTTATCAAGATACACTAATAATTAACACTGAGGTGCAACTGAAACACGGCATCACATCCTCGCACAGATTGTGTGCATTTTAAAGTAGTGTGGGACTTACAGGGTGGAAATTAAGTAGCGAATAAATTGAATAAAACCTTTTATGATTTTTCCAAATATTTCTCGGACACGTCGATTTGTAATTTCAAATTGCCAATATCTAATAAAAGTGTCAATGTTTTACGATAATTTTTGAATTAATGACCTAATCGATTTTTTTAAAACGACAACCCTATTTTTTATTGCGACTGTAAATGGTGCATAGTTTGATCATTTACTTTAGCTGTTTATTGTTTAATTGAATATTATTTTGCATTTCGTGTTTTTCTTTACTGTGACATTTGAAATGATTTTGCTAGGAAATGTCCTTATGTGACCTATATTATAATAAACATCGCTGATCGCAGAAAAATAATCCCTTTTAGAATCCGTAATAAAAGAATAGGGTTGTCATTTGAAAAAAATGTCAATGACGTCATTGCTCATTCGAAAATTGTCGAAAAAATTGACACACGCATTAAAAATTCAGAATTAAAAATTATAATTGTGCAATTTTTGCAAAAATTATAAATAAAGATTTTATTGAATTTATTCGCTAATTAATTTCCACCCTGTATATAAACTAAGTAATTATTTCTCCTCTTTTAATATTTTTTGCCGGTGCTTGTGATCACATGGTAGAAAATTGTATTTTAATTACAATTTATACACCATATTTACTTGACTAACAAGGTTGTCGATTAATGAAGAACAAAACAAATACAGTAATTATGATCAAAAACCTTGCGAATCCAAAAAGGATGTACTTTAATAACGGTAACGAAATGAACATATTTTTTAAGGACTTTTACTAGATTTTGCCGTTGACACACTCGAGAAAAATCTCTGGAAATTATTTATTACTCAATTTAAAAAATGGCCGAATGCTTTTCTGTCTGTCAAACGAGCTTAGGGAAGTTTAATCATGTAAAATATTTACATTCGCGTATTAACGCCCATGCATAGAAATACATTACTAAATTTGATAACATTTAACTATCAATATAACCCATTTAAAGATAAAATAAAAATATAAAATTAATAAATTAAGAATTACACATTAATCCTGAGAAAAATATAATTGAAAAAAATATAATTTAGAAAATAGATTTTTTTGAATTATTATCAACAATCAATGAATGAATCAACAATCTCGTCAACTTCTCCGAACCCTTATGACCATTTGTATACTAATATTGTGCGCCCTGCATCTGTTTCTTCTAACTAGGCAGTTGCAACTTCTAAGATAACAATAGACGCAGCAATCCTACTATCGCGTTGTTTTGCACAAAAGGCTTCAAAACATTGTCTTGTCATTGTTTGTTTTTGTATTATTTATGTTTATATATTAAGAATGATAAAGTAATGTGCACTAGTCACATCAGATTTTTTATAAAATACGAGGGAGCTTTTGTGGGATTTTGCCATATGGAAATTGAGGTCTCCATCGTAAAGTTTGACATTTTTTACGGTATACGTACTCAAAACATTTCGACGTACAAGCGCTATTTATCTTCACAGTAACTTGAAAAATCATCTCCACAAAAAAAAATGGAAAAGGGTTAATGGGTAGTGGTAAGGTAGCGGTAAGCAATGTTTTGAATTGCTATAAAAATTCAGACGTTCAGAATTGGGCAGTAATACTGGTAATACTATGCAATAATTATAGTAGAGATAATTACCCATGTTCTCTCATAGTTTTACTGCACTGCTGTAAACGCCCGCATTTTTATACATGTGTGCAATTTCGCTTACCGCTACGTTACCATTACCACGCTTATTGTGAATGGCCCTAACTCAACAACAGTGCATCGATGAACTAAATTTGACTTTTGGCGATGAAGCACTATCGAGCACCAGTGTTTGGATATATTAAGTAGCAAGCACGCTTTGTTTATTTTTTATTTTTTGATCACATGCCTTCTACCGTAAAATGTAGGCGATACATATACAAACAGTAACTAATACACGGTAGTGGGTCGGTAACCAATTACTAACGTAACAAATACAGTAGCTACCACTATTGTTTTCAATTGAGCACTTTTAACATATTTCATAAATAAAAACATCACGCCCGTTATCATGTAAATTAAGGTGTTACAATCCTCCTAGGCCTTTAAATTGTAAGATCCGTTCAGTTGAAATAATTAAATTGGCTGAAGTTTCAAATATTTATCAGTGTAAAATTGTATAGCAAAATCGATAAAATCATCATGTCTAACCAACCAAAAACATGTAGCAATTTACTAGCAAACACGATCTGAAATATTATGAAATCACCAGTGGGGCGTACCGCAATAAGTAATAACCATAACTGATTGCTCACCTTCAGGCAGAACATCCGGAAGCACCAATTTCATAAACTTGTTAGTGATGTTATAAAGGACAGCCATTCCCTTTGAATTAAACTGTGTTGAGCTTTTATAAACAGCATTATTTTGGTAATCGGTGTATTCCACATCGTTGATACCCTCCAACGCCTTCATCAGCGCCTGGTTGATGTCTTTAGCCATCCGGTGTATTCCCGAGGTTGCTTCACCCGTTGACGTTTCCAACGCGACCAACATGAGAACACACGTCAACACTATAGTGTATACATTGATTGTCCCCCTGTTGGGGGACACGAACCCTTTCGCCTCGCGACGTCCCATCACTGGATGTTAATTAGTTGCACTGTTGTCATATCAAATTCATTTTGATTGAGCACTAATGTTGTTTTATATCCTAGATGATGTGGCAGTCTAGTGGAAGTCTGAAAAGATACAAAAATAAAATAATTAATAATCACAATAAGATTTAATAATGACAATAAGTATTTTCGTAATTTTGTAATCTGTAGTTATTAATTAAATTTAGTATTCATTTAAAGCATAATATTTTTGACACAAAAATACAATATTATTTTCTATTAAACGGGTACAATTTTAAGAAATTCCATAAAATTTTGTGTGTGTATTAAGTTTGTCAATTTAAAATTATTATATTTTAAATAATAAGAATTAATTACTAATTAGCGCATGTTGGCGAGGGAAAATATTCTGAGAATCTAATAAAATATTGGTTACAACTCAGCTCAGTCCGTCCGTGCTGAGCATTGGGAGCATTGGATCCACCAAGCACAGAAACCAATAGGCATAGTTCACGCCAAATGTGAGTGAAATAATTGGGAAGGAAGAAGAAGAACGCACACCTCAAATATAAAACAAACAGAACGCCAAGAGATTACATCATACACAATGAATTCAGAAAGAAAACGGATAAACAGGGTACGGGAAATAAAACGGGAATAATGGGAGAGCTTCAGTATGAGATAGAAATAGTAATTTACATTATTAGTACAGGAAGGTAAGTTTCTCGAATAAGCGAATGAGTTTACAGCACGAGGCGAAGGCGAGTGCTGTATTAAGAGCAATTCGGGAAACACTTTTAGCACGAATAATGTATCTTATTTTTTTGAACGAATAAATACGTAATAAGTTATTTAAAGTTGTTTTGGCAAATAGGTCATGTCACACTACCAATTACATTTAATTAAAAGTCTATATTTTCTTCACAATTGTATTTGTTCAGTACCAAATCGTGAATTTTTAATGATGAATAAGAGGTATAATAACTGTGCTTGCGTGCATTCTCATATTTATAAATACAAATTAAAACATTTATATTGAGTTGGCGACACTGGCTCATTTCCCGCACTAGTGCCGGAAATATTATTTCCCGCACTTCAATCATTGCTGGAAATGGCTTGACTTACAAAAACGATCTTTACGGAACCAAAACCGAATCTGTAAAATGCGTAGGGCAGTAAAGTGAGAAGTAAGCAAAACAAGGCAAGTCAAAAACATCTCGAAAGATGATTGGAAAGTCTACTTCGTAGATATGTACAAGCAATGAACAACAACAACAAAGCTGATATGGGAGATAAAACACCCCAAAAACGATAAAGCACCAGGGACAGACAATATTTCCAACGAGTTACACAAACCTGAGGGAGAAGCTCTTGGGACCCAACTATCTATAATCTACATCTATTGAAGGATGCAACAATACCAACAGAGTGAACAAGTGGCATCACCATTCCAATGTTCAAGAAAGGAAATACCTCTTATCCACGGATCAAGGATTCTGGAGGAGGCAAACATTTGACTTTGCCAAATGTACCGGAAAGGAAACTAATTCCCAAAGATGCTGGAAAGAGATACACGAAGTCATACGGGCTTATGTAACTACTTCTGCTGGAAGAACAATGACAAACGGTCCGATTCTCACCTGCTTAAGAAGAACTCAGTACAAAAAATAAATAAAAATACATCTGAAACAGCATACCTACCAACCAGGACGCTCCATAGAATCAGCCCTACATCTGGTGACTTCTAAGATAGAGGAAACACTAGAGCATAAAAGTTTGTTGGTTGCCACCTTCATTGATATTGAAGGTGCTTTTGACAAAACAACATTTAACAGTATTGATAATGCTCTAACATCTCACAGAATTCACCCCACTATGAGAGGCTTGATAAAAAATATGCTTGGTCTAACAACAATGCAAGTAACACTAAATGACGTAACATCAAAAAAAGTTGCAGGAAGAGGCTGTCCTCAAGGTGGAGTCCTCTCACCCCTTTTGTGGGACCTTGTAGTTGATAGCCTCCTCCTGGAATTAAACAACTCAGGATACTATGCCGTTGGCTATGCTGACGACATAGTGATCATGATAAATGACAGTTTTGAAGGTGTGCTCTGCAATCTCATGCGGAGTGCCCTAAAGATTGTTGAGAACTGGTGTGATAGCCATTCCCTAACACTAAACCCAAAAAAGACAGAGCTAATATTATTTACGAGGAAGAGGAAACTCGAGCTCCTGAACATGCCAACTCGCTTTAAGGTCCCTCTGACACTCACAGATAAAGTTAAATATCTAGGATTAATCATGGATACAAAATTGAACTGAAATGAGCATATAACATCCAAGCTGGAAAAAACCTGCATCTCATTTTGGCAATTTCGCAGGGCGGTTGGTAAAATATGGGGCCTGTCTCCCAAAATCACCCAATGGAAATATACCGCGATCATAAGACCAACTATCGCATATGGTGCAATAGTCTGGTGGTCGAAAACCAAACAAGTTACAACAATCTCAAAGCTATCACACATCCAGCGAATGGCGAGTATTGCCATCACCGGAACTACACCCACAGCAGCTCTTGAAGCACTGTTATGTCTACAACCACTCGACCTTCTTATAAGGGATACTGAAGTAAAAACAGCATTAAGGCTATCTTCACTCAACCTGCGGCATGATAAAGGTAGAATCATTGGACACAGGAGCATACTAAGTGTAGCTATCAAACTAGACCCCCTCATAGAAGGTAAGTGCGACAGAATTCTACCCAAATACAGTTTTGTCAAACACTTTCAGACCATCATCACAATGGATGGTACCCCACAAGGCGCCAACATAACCATGTATACTGATGGATCCAAAACTAAGACGAGAGCTGGCTATGGAATTTTCTCGCCAGAACTCGATCTCAAGATAAGTGCACCACTTGGAAGACTCACGACAGTCTTCCAAGCGGAATTAACAGGAATACTAAAATGTGTTCAAATTTTAGCTGAACGGAATATTAAGGATAAACATATCCAAATACTCACCGACAGCAAAACAGCTCTAAATGCACTAAATGCCAACACATTTGTGTCGAAAGAGTTATATTCATGTCTACACAGCCTGGAGGAGCTAGCTAAATATAACAAACTAGAACTCTGCTGGATAAAAGGACATAGTGGCATCAAGGGGAACGAAATAGCAGACGAACTTGCCAGATCCTCACATCCTCTAATAACCCAAGAGGATGAAATACTTTCCGCAGGTACTCTGAAAAAAATAATAGAGCATAGGACACATGCTCTACACAAGGTAAGATGGCGAGAAACGCCGGGCTGCAAACAATCAAAGGTTGCAATCAGGCAGCCTTGTAAAATTGCAGCCACGGCCCGCCTTAACTTATCTAGAACCAGTCTGAAATTATTGACTAACATCCTAACCGGCCACTGCCGGCTAAACAAACACCTACACACGATGGGCCTGGTAAACAGCCCATTATGTAGAGGGTGTAATGAAGAACTAGAAACAGCAGAGCATGTAATATGCCTTTGCCCAGCTCTAGTAAACACCAGGCATCAAATACTAGGGGAGTGCTGGCCTAGTATGGTCAGCATTGGCAGCTCCTCACCCGCCAGGGTTTTGCGGCTTGCACGCAAAATTGACTGGTGGGACGAGTGAGCAGCCTTTAAAGGGAGGTTTCACAATGGGCCCATCTTGAGGCCTAAGTGTCTGTAGCTATGCTACCCTCCAGCCAACTATCCAGAACTATCCAGACCCCCTCATAGAAGGTGCGACAGAATGCTACCCAAATACAGTTTTGACAAACATTTTCAGACCATCATCATACTGGATGGTATCTCACAAGGCGCCTACATAACCATGTATACTGATGGATCCAAAACTAAGACGAGAGCTGGCTATGGAATATTCTCACCAGAACTTGATCTCAAGATAAGTGCACGACTTGGAAGACTCACGTCAGTCTTCCAAGCTGAATTAACAGGAATACTAAAGTGTGTTCAAATTTTAGCCTAACGGAATATTAAGGATAAACATATCCAAATACTCACCGACAGCAAAGCAGCTCTAATTGCACTAAATACCAACACATTTGTGTCGAAAGAGCTATATTCATGTCTACACAGCCTGGAGGAGCTAGCTAAACATAACAAGCTAGAACTCTGCTGAATCAAAGGACATAGTGGCATCAAGGGGAACGAAATAGCAGGTGAGCTTGCCAGGAAGGCTCTAACAACCCAAGAGGATGAAATACTTTCTGCAGGTACTCTGAAAAAAATAATAGAGCATAGGACACATGCTCTTCACAAGGTAGGGTGGCGAGAAATGACGGGCTGCAAGCAATCAAAGATGGCAACCTTGTAAAATTGCCCGCCTAACTAATCTAGAACTAATCTAAAATTATTGACCAACATCTTAACTGGCCACTGCCGCCTAAACAAACACCTACACACGATGGGTCTGGTGGACAGCCCGTTATGTAGAGGGTGAAATGAAGAACTAGAAACAGCAGAGCATGTAATATGTGTCTGCCCAGCTCTAGTAAACACTAGGCATCTAATACTAGGGGAGTACTGGCCTAGTTGGGCAGCATTGGCAACTCCTCAGTCGCCAGTTTTGCAGCTCGCACGCGAAATTGACTGGTGGAACGAGTGAGCAGCCTAAAAGGGAGGTTTCACAATGGGCCCATTTTGAGCCCTAAATGTCTGTAGCTATGCTAACCTCCAGCCAACTATCCAGAACTATTCAGAACAAAAATTAAAACAGCAAGAAGCAACGAATGGAGAAGCTTCAACAACCAGCAACAGTTATCCAAGAAGCAATCAAAGTTAACATAAATATAAAGGCATTATGACTCAACAGCTCAAGAGGAAAACTTTTTATGTACAAGGTGAAAAACAAACACGGAGGAACCATATCAGAAGAAGAAAGTATCAGGAACATAGTAAAACTTCTATCAGGAACTATATCGCTAATCGGTCTCAATACCGCCAAGGAGATGGTAAAATCACAAATGTAAGCTAAGAAGACAAACAAATGAAGAACCGTAAAACCCCGGGAGAGAACATAGTAACTTGTGAGATGCCAAAGACGGGTGGGGCAGCGCCTGAGAATGTAATACTGGTCCTATTAAACAAATGTCTTTAAGAATATAAAATACCTGATGATTGAAAAGACGCGGGAGGTAATCCTACTGTACAAAAAATGTTATTGGAGCCATTAACACCTATAGGCCTATAAGTATGCTGCCCATATTCTACAAACTCCTTATCAAGAGTATTACTAAACGCATGAATAATAGGCTAGTATTATATCAACCTATTGAACAGGCTTTAGAAAAGGATTCAGTACAACTGGCCATATCTAAATGATCCATACGATCATAGACAAATGTGTATAACGTTCCGCTTCACATCGCGTATGTCAACTATCGTAAAGCGTTGAACACTGGAAACGTGGGCAGTACTCGAACCTTGTCAAATATGTTTATGAGCATGCTACCCTCTATGTCAAAGTGCAAGAGCATTTAGGTACAGGGAAATCCCCATCAGAAGAGGACGCCAGGACGATACAAACTCGCCGAAACTCTTCACACTAGCGTTAGAGGTCTTCAAAACCCTCGCATGGGAGGAAATAGGAATTAATATACATGGGAAGTATCTTACTCATCCCAGTTTGGCAGACTATATACTGGTGATTAAAGACGAGGAACAATTAAATCAAATGAAGCACGAAGCTTGGTTGTAGCTTCACAAAATTACGAGTCGGCGAATATCAATAATCAAGCACTTGAAATAGTAGAATAATACATATACCTGGGACACACAATCTCGCGAGAAGAAAATCAATCAGCGGAAATTAATAGAAGAAGAATAAGGCTGACCTGGGCCACATTTCGCTACCTGGGATATATACTTCAGAAACCGAAAATCCCTATAAACTGTTGGACAAAACAAACAGCCAAGGAATTGACAGGGAAGAATACTGTGCACGGGCACCCCGTTTTCCCGGTGCCTAAAAATGGCGAGATCACCGTATCTAATAAGGAAGAAGGGAGAAGAACAACCGAAATGAGGAAAGTGCGCAAAAAAACAAGAAGGAGAAACAATATTATAATAAACAGACTGGCCAAGAGCTAGTAAGACCACAAACAGGTAGAAATATTGCTGCACGACAAATTGATGCTAAAGTGGATGAATGATGATTTGACAGAAAAGCGCCGTGTGAAGAGGTACCTGAGGGATGTTGCCAAAGAGGAAAGAAATAAATGGGTCAGCCGTTCAATATAGGAAAATTAAGATAGATAATTGGTTAACTTATGAAGATGTGCCACGAGGAGGAAGAATAAGGGGACGTGAGAACTCACAAACAGGAAACTAACGGAAAACAACATAGGGAAGATGGTACTAACAGGGCGACGAAACGGTCTACGATGAAGAAATTGGCATAGGAGTATGAAACATAGCAGGAAAAGAGGAGAATAGTTCAGCGGAGCTATTAATTGATAATACATATATTCATTTTTATGTTTGTTTCGGGTGGGAAAGGACGTGGGTGAGGGAAAGGGGTAGGTAGAAATCCTAAACGAAACCCGAAATACACACCCGCGTCCCCCTGCATATTCCAAGTAGCATATGTAAAAAGGGGGACGAGGGAGTGTATTTCGGGTTTACTGTTGTATTTTGTGTCATATTGGTGGGGTGATGGATAATGCCAACAAGTCTCATATTTTTTTTTCGGGTGGGAGAGGAAAGATGTGGAGGCACTCAGGGAGCTCTACGAGAGGCTCCTAGGCAAAATTGGAACCCCTTTAAACATTCTCCACTGCTACGAAACAGAGGTCCTACGGGCTGATGTCGAAGCATTAAAGGCTGACAAAATAAACACCGACGCAGAAATGAACCCAAGCCCGCAGAGGAGTAGACCGAGGAGAGAGGGAACACGGCATATACGAGGAAGCCGAGAAGACGCTGGCGGAGGAATGGCCGCCAGGGGTCTTCCAAAATGTGAGGAGCATAAAGCGGATGGAAGTCAAACCCTTCCCCGGCACACCGGTGGGTAGACTAATGGACACAGACTGCCGGGCGATCACAAACGAAAAAAAAAACGGGGAGGATCGTCCCTGAACTCATGGCCCGAGACATAAAGGAAGGCGAGGTGGCAACCCTGTCCGTGAAGACAAAAGTCAGAGACTGTGTAGAACCAGCGAACGCGACCAGTTGGACAACGCATTACCTAATGTGCAGCACCAATTCAGAGAAAACCCTCCTGATGGTCGATATATAATGGAGCAATCCAATTCTCGAGGGCAGACATGGGGATATTGCTATTGAATAGCGGCGACGAAGGGCCACCGGCTAGCCACCCAGCAAACCAAAAGGCCAACCAAACACAGACCGCAATACAAAGAACATCCAGGGAAGAAACTATTCTGGTCAGGCCTCTCGAGGGACAAACCTACGCTGATATGGCCCTGAGGGCCAGATACATGAATCACGAAAGCAACAACACCTCGCAGAACAAAAAAAGAAACCGCAACAATAACTAAGAGCAGTACAAACCGCGTCAGAGAGCAATAGAGAATGGTGGTTGGGGGGATGAGCATTAGAGATAGCATCAAAAACGAGGAGATCAGAAGGAAAACAGGGAACACGAGCGTAATGGAACAGATTGCCAAAAAAGATGGTGATGGGCGGGGAATGTCGCCAGGGATGAGAAAAATGGTCGAAAAGAGTCATGTAGAGGAGACCACGACAATCAAAACGGCGTGTAGGTCCACAGAAGCAAACTGGAAATATTTTTTAATATATTTGTTTGTGAAAATTATTTCGCTTCCACATTCGAATGAAAAGATTTTAAATACTAACTTAAAAAGTAAACTTGTTGACACCTTAAACACGACAGGAGTATAAAAACCGAAGTAAAGAAGCAGATGATTATACAAGAGTAATCCAAGACTTGGGAAGCTAAATATGCGGAGATCGGTTCATATTTAGATGGTTCTCAATCATCAGAGGTCAGGCGCGTATTTTAAAGAACATGAAAACAAATACAGAAAAAAAGGCCAATAAGGGTGATCGACAATGGAACATGGATAGCCCACTATGATAGACTACTAACCGAAGATCGACAGCAATGGACAACGTAAAATATAGACTCAGGGCATATAGAAAGAATACAGACAAGGTTTAAAATGCGGCAACGCATTGAATAATGGCAGGCTCTAGCGAGATCCCAGGCTCTGGTGAGATCCCAGGCTCTGGCGAGATTCCAGGCTCTCTCGAGATCCAAGTGGTTTTATTCCTGATCATGGGTTCCATGTTCTGAGCCTGAATTCCGTATGGTGCGATCAATATATTTCATAAAGAAAAATACAGTTTTTCATGGTGGAGTCATTGTATGGTGAGGTGTGAGTGCTGAAGCCCAAATGAAATTTCGACTGAACGAGATGGAGATGGACTACTTACGTAGAGTATCTAGAATTTAACAGGGTCCCTAATGAGCAAATAAGTAATTGCATTCAAGCCACGGAATGTATTAATTAACGCATAGAGAAACGTGGACTGTGGCTAGGATATCCTTTTCGCATGGAGTATAATCGGTGGCGTTAAAGTGGGTCCCTCCCGGCGCAAGAGAGGAAGATCACGTAGGTTGTGGAATGAGGGCATCAAAAGGCACCTCCCGGTTTTGAAGACGAGGTTGCCATGGATAGAAGAGTATGGCGATTAGGAGTGGGCGCTGTATAAATACACCTATAAAGATATGCACATTTTTATTGTCATCGTGTATCGAAATTACTTTTCGAAGTAAATAAATATTCATTACTACAGGTTGGATAAAAAGGAAAATAATAATTATAAATACTTAAAAGGCGGAACATTAATTTAAAATTAGATTACAACAAAAACCAGCTGGACAGATTACGGTAATAAATTAAATGTACACTGTAATTGGTAAACTTTTATTTCGTGCACAAAGCGCGTTTATAAAAAAAGATGCGCGTTCATTTTAAGGAGGTTAATGTTGAAAGATTTACGACCATTTGCAGCAGATACAACACATATTTCCTTTTTACGAAAAAGCCCCAGCGGAAACGAAGCGGCGGATGTGGAATAAAGGGGACGCGGCAAAATTTTGCCCCACTAATATTAATAAGCGTGCTGCAACATAACATGCTAGTTTTTCTCCTTACAATAAATTAACATTATCTCAAAAACATTTTCGCCAACGCCATCGTTATTGATTACAAGATGTCATAATATTATATATTACCTGTCAAAGTTATGAAACAAGTAGTGCCGTATTGTTACTGCTGTTGTCCTTTAATTGGTATCTGCGTTACTGGATCACTAAAACGACAACAGCAGTACCAATACAGTACTACTGATTGTCACGTAAGTTTAGCCAATTAAATTACGCCCGTATTATGCATTGAACATAAAAATGAGATGCAACAATAAAAGACCTCGTTCATGCTTGAGCTGACAGCACTCTATTTTGCATCAATTTGCTCGATGTAGGGATTTAAATTGTTTTGCATAATATTATATAGAGTGCCCAAAACGAAAAATCCACGTTTACTAATTACTAGTCTAATGAGTAAAAACAGATATTTTGTACGAAACAG
Source organism: Lordithon lunulatus (assembly GCA_963942505.1). Classification (NCBI taxonomy): domain Eukaryota; kingdom Metazoa; phylum Arthropoda; class Insecta; order Coleoptera; family Staphylinidae; genus Lordithon; species Lordithon lunulatus. Next base: position 18,922,146 of record OZ012673.1, read on the forward strand.
GGTCTTAAACAAAAAAAATCATGAGTTCATAATGAGTAAAAACAGATATTTTGTACGAAACAGGGTCTTAAACAAAAAAATTCATGAGTTCATAATGAGTAAAAACAGATATTTTGTACGAAACAGGGTCTTAAACAAAAAAAATCATAATCTAAATTCATAATGTAACATTATATTCGATTCTCAACTACGATTTAATTGAATAGAACTAGTCCAGTAGTAGGGATGAAATAGACAGTAGGATGTCTCGTCAATACACCAATAGCGCCCAATGTGTCAAGAATCGCGATTAGGGTCTACTAAATTGGGCACCAGAATAACGTATAAGGAATAAAGTTTTATTTAGGCCAATCAGGTACTAGCGAGATTTTCGTTTCTATAATATGTTGAACGTACTTAGTGACACCAGCTGTCAATAATTTTGAAGGCATGCTTTACTTACATGTTAAAATTAAAACAATCATTCCCAAATATAACATAAATAACAAGCTCAACCAGATTAGTGCTCCAAATTATATTTGCACCGAAATCTTCGCAAATAACGCACGGAACACTAAATTTCAATATTGAAAGCTGCAGAGAATCAATCTTGATTTAGGCTATCGGCTCCAGGCTATGGGGACCCTACAAACGTCAGAATAAGGCGTAAAGATAAATATATTAGGCATTATTATTATTATTCCCTATTCCGTCTATGAACGCATACATTTTTCGCCATAATCCGAACTTTTTTACCTTTCATTCATTTCTTAAACTTGGCAAATGAACGTGACAAATATAATTCAATAGTAAACAATGAAATTAAAATAATACATTACATAATATTGCTATGCCACATTAAACGTTTACATTAAATTCTATAAAATTATACTGTTTCATATTTATGACTAATTGTTAATTCAATTGACTTCTTAATCGCATTAAAATTTATATTTTGTATTATAAAAAATCATTTTACTATATCAACATTTTCGCTTTTCCATAACTCAATTTAATTAATTAATTAAAAATCAAGCAGACACCCCCACAAACCACTCCCTCTCGCTAAACAAACTGCAGTGCATTTGTGGGGGGCGGCGCGTTAACGAGCTCATTGCCGTCACACGCACGTACCCCCCCGACAGAATTTATAATTATAAATCAGACACGCAATCGACCACTTCCTGCCCGCGCCACTGTTTTTCGCCACAGGAGCTTTCACCGTGGTTCTCGGCCATGAATCGCTTATTTTTTTCGTCTCTCTCTCTCAGAAGCTTGCAGATATTCTTATACGTGCAAAACTCTAAATATAAAGCAAGCGAGCGTGACAAACAGTCGAGGAATTCGCAATTCCAACGAACCCTACAACCGTAATTACTACTAAATATGTGCGGGACTTATGATCTGAAGGACATTCCGATATTAGCCACCGTTGCTTATTATTACTACGATGATTAATAAAACTCGATTAGATGGTTATAAAATACGTTTGGTTACTAATCGAACCATTAGTCATTTGTTGTTGCACACTAAATAATATTTTGTTTAAATGTGTGTGTGATGAAATTAAATATTTTTTATTACCACGCATCGCGCAGACATTTTTCTAGGAAATCAAACTGAAGGATATGGAATTACATGTAATAAAATACATGCGGCATGGGGAATTAGAGGTGTATATCATTAAATTTACATTATCATCACTTTTAGATTGAATAACATAAGAATTATGGATTTGGTATGATGAATAAATTACTGAAAAGCACTAAAAAAACTGATGAAGGTAACGAACGAGACGAACTCGGCAGGAATTGGAAAAATTACAAATGAAAAAGAAAACAATACTAACAAAGAACAAGAAATACAAGCTGAAATAGGAAAATATCTAGAGAAAAAAGGAAAGAAGGAAGAAAAGTGAAAATTGCTTTCCAAAAACTACATGTGGATGATACAGTCTACAGATGGGATCGAGATGAGCAAGGATTCGTGGAAAGTCAAAAAACGTATAGTACTATACCCACAAAAAGAAAATTATGGAGACGACAAATGGCGATGAAACCAGATAAGAAAAATGATATAAACGAATCGGACAGAGAAATTAAAATAGGTTTTTGGAATATAGCAGGTTTAAGAAGGAAAATAAATGATTTTTTTAAATTCGCTGTATTCAGCATAGAGGAAACCTGGGCGGAGGAGCGAGATTGGGAAGTAATTAAACAGAAATTAGCTATGACACATGACTGGATATGCCAAGCTGCGACTCGGGAATAAAAGATGAGAAGAGCAAAAGAGGGAAGAATATGCGGCATAAAGAAAAATATGATTGAGAGATGGGAAATAATCGAAACAACAGAATTGCTGTTAGCGTTGAAATGCCGGATTGGAGCTGTAGATTGGTGTATACTCACATTGTACAGTAACGGATATGTGGACAAAATAATGGAAATAGCGGAAAAAATAGCAACAGAGGACCCAGCTGCTAGGATAGTCATAGGAGAGGATTAGAATGAAAGAATTGGGGAGAAAAGGGGATGCATTGATGAAACTGGTTCAATGACAAAACGGGTATCACACGATAAAATAATCAACAGTGAAGGAAGAAAGTTACTCGGTTGGTTAGACTTAGAAAACTGGAGTGTACTAAATAGAGATGTTGATGGAGACCGGGATGGAAATTTGACATACTTGGACACGAGAGGAACCTCAGTTATCGACTTAGTTGTAGCAAATAGGATTGCGCGGGAAAAACAAGTCGCTTCAAAATAGGAGACATGATTAATTCAGATCATTTGCCGATTGAACTAACCATCACAACCAGTGAACAAACGCACAGGCACCAGAGCGTAAACCAACGAGTGACAGTGGCAAGGTACCCGTGGAATGAAAGAACAAAAAGGAAATTTATAGATAGAATCAAAACCATCGATTGGACAAAATGTTCCGAGTGATTTAACTAAGAGGGTGAAAGAAAATTAGAAATGTGCATGTCTATGATTCAAAACTCAAATCACGCGCAATGGTACGATGAAGCTTGTACTGAGTCTAAAATAATAGCAAGAAGGCGACTGAAAGAGTGGAGAGACGGACACTGTGACTTCCAAACGATGATGGAAGCAAAAAAACAGTGGAAAAAGACGTGCGAAGAAAAAAAGAGGAAGGGAAGAAGCGTGAGTGGAATCGTATACAAAATATCCAAAACGAAGCGGAACTGTGACATTAAGTAAAAGAAGCAAAAGAATACAATAAAAAAAACAAGATATATAAATAGACATGAATAAATGGTCAACCTATTTTCAAGATCTATTAGATGGAGGAAATATGTACGAAGAGGGCCATGAAACATACTTCGAGTTCCAATTAGAAGATTTCCAAGTGGAGGAAGTTCTAGCGGTAGTCAAAGCACAGAAGAATGGAAAAGCACCTGGTCCGGACGTGACAAGAAATGAAGTGTGGAAAGAAGCTAGCCAATGGGTTGTAGGGAAGAACAGAGTTTATATATCAAGTATGGATGGGAAGTACTAGTTTCCCTGACAGCTGGAAAATTGGTAATATAATAATCATTTTCAAAAGCGGAAAAAAAGGACGACGTCAGCAATTACCGAGGAATAACACTAATGGATTCCATTTACAAGATATATGCCAGTCAAATACTAAAGCACCTAGAAGAACTGGAGGAGAGACGCGTGGTGCCGAGCATGCAGGCTGGATTCAGAAAGGGACGAAGTACAGTTGAACATAACGCTAAAATTATGTGATTGACCGGGTTAAAACATAAAGGAGGTAAACTGTATTTATTGATCTCAAGGCGGCGTACGACAGAGTGAATCATGAGAGGATGGTCGAATGTTTGTATAAATGTGGAGTGTCTGAGCAAATATGCGAGAATATTAGAAGAATGTACACTGAGACATGGGCGCGAGTGAAGGTGGGAGACAGGGAATCTGATGTTTTCAGGATAAAAACAGGTTTACGACATTGTTGTCCGCTTAGCCCCACAGTATTTAATGTGTTCATTGCGGACATAGAAACAATACTACAAAAGGCACAATCTGGTGGAGTAATAGTTGGGGGAATAAAAATATGGGCCCTAACATATGCTGATGACCTGGTAGTACTAGCCAGAACTGAAAGGGAAATGAAGGACATGATCAAGACGTTAGAAGTAAATATTTTATCAAAAGACTACTTGAAGTAAACATAAATAAAACAAAAGTAGTCATTTTTAAAAACAAAGGAAGGAGAGCTTCCGAGCCAACATTTATGTGGGGGGAAGAATAACTAGAAATTGTCGATAAATATAAATATCTGGGAGTTATGTTCTCAAGTAATGGTAGTATGAATGAACACATCAGATATGTATGCAAGAAGGCATGAGCAGCAGCACCGTTTGTGGAATGAATGGAGGAAACGATTCGACGATGCATTTTGTATAAAAAAAAAAAGACTATTTGGGATGTATGTCTGAGGAGTATAATTATGTATGGTGCTGAAGTATGGGGTGGCAGGGATATACAATAACTACTACTACTGCAAGTTAATAAATATTTAGATACAAATTGCTTATTTAATTATATACAAAATGATTCAATAATTTTGAGCAATTATTGAGGCCACTGAAGTAGCAAGACCTAACACTTATTTACACGAGCATATACACACGGTAGTAGGACCTGGAGATCGATCGAACTTAATTGTAACAAATAAAGTAATTACTACTACTGGAAAACGCTCATAAATATCTTATGCATACCAAGCAAAGAACAACTGGAGGATAACAAGAGTGATAATAAAGCAAGCTATGGATGACGGACGAGTTATTAAACGATAAATGGAAGAGAGGGGATTGTATAAAAACAAAGATACATGTAAAACCAGAGATAAAAAAGAAAATAAGACATACATGAGAGAAGTGGTACGATGCCAACTGCTCAGAGATAGAAGAACGTATGTCAAAAAAGACAGATTTAATATAGACAAAAAAGTCAAGGAAATAGAGAAGGAACACCTTGGAATAAAATGGCAAAATAGTCCCTGATACCAGTGGAAAACTAGAGAGATGAAAGAAATACATCTAGGAACAGTTTGAAGATGAGAGACAGACAGAAATAATAACTGAAGAGGAGGATCAATAAATCAGTCCAAATATGACGAAAAAAGAAGTCACTAACGCAATAAAATTGATGCAAAACAACAGAGCATCGGGCCCTGACTAAATACCAACAGAGATAATTAAACTCATCGAGGAAGAACAGATCGCAATATTGGTTGATCTATACACCACCATTTATAACACAGGGATCATTCCTAAAGATTGGCTTATTACAACTTTCGTGGTTATACCAGAAAAGAGTCCAATGCAAAAACTACCGAACAATTAGCCTAATGAGTCATTATCTTAAAATATTCTTGAAGATCATACATCTGCGAATTTTTAGAAAGTTGGAACAAGATATCAACGAGACACAATTTGGTGTTAGGAAAGCTATGGGAACAATTGAGGCGCTGTTTGCTTTTAATATGCTAACACAAAGATGTATGGGTTTTAACCAACCAGTGTAAGTTGGTTTAACGACTACAAGAAGGCATTCGACAAGGTCATACACAACCGCCTTGTTCAAATGCTCCGACAGAAAATGATGGATATGAAAGATATTACAATCATATGTAACTTGTACTTAAATCAGACCGCACAAGTGAAATAGAGACACGTGCTCTCACAAAATATAGAAACTCAACTAGAGGTGAGACAGGGGTGCGTACATTCACCAATGCTCTTCAACGTATATTCAGAGGATCCAAACAACAATATGGGAGTAAACAATCGGAGTCAAAGTTAATAGAAGATCGATTAACAATTTACGGCTTGCAGATGACAGGGCAGTGAAGAGCAGTATGCTTGACAGACTTGCAGACACTGATGAAAAAAGTGAGGAAACCGGATTAAATTTCAAGAAAGCTAAATGCATGATCATCTCTAAAAACCAACACCCAGAAGAAAGCTTGAGTATCCATGGAGATGCGCTAGAAAAAGTAAGAAAGTATGAATACCTAGGAATAATTGTTAACGAGAAAAATTACCACACGGAGAAAATAAAAGAATTGGACAAGCAGCAAGTTTAACAAAAGTTTTTTGCACTACGAGTTGAGTTTAAATCTCAAGATTAGACTGCTGAGGTGTTATGTGTTCTCAGTCCTGTTTTATGAAATGGAAGCCTGGACCTTCAAGAAGAACAAGATGGATAAAATGGAGTTGTGAGCATATAGAAGGATACTAAAGATACGCTGGGTGGAAAGGGTAACGAATGACCGGGCGATAATAAGAATGACAAAATTACACCCCGTTGGACGACGGACATTTTACCTTGTATTTAAATAAGAATAATAACAAATTTGACGAATTACAGTGTGTTCACGGATTGATATAATGAAACTTCTCGTAAAAAGTAACAATTACTAAATTAACTACACCAGTAGAAATTTACAAACATTAATTTCACCTCACCTCGCCCATTGTAAACAATACAACCTTTTCAATATCAGTAATATAATCCATCCCATTCAGAATGCCCCCATTGTTTATTTTCCCGACCCCATTGCATGCAGGCAAATATTTCAGTAATATCAAACATTTTTCGAGCATGTGGCATTTATATGCGAGCATTTATTCAACCATTTTACACAAAATAGCGTGTTGATAAGAAACACAACATTTAATAACTGTATATAAGATTTGCAACTGGGATATCCAAGGAAAATATTTGGTATCTAATGATAATTAGGAGTGTGCGCTATGTAATATGTAATTTATTTTAGGTAATACCAAAAGTATTTAAGAATGTTAATATTACAAAACAGTTTACATTCGAAAAGTGTAGCTTTAATTTGGTTATAGTCATTATCAAAACGTTCTCAAAGCAAAATTAATCAATTATTAATAATAATAATATCGTTAATTTTGTTACACTCAAATATAAATGCAATAATAGTATATGGTTGAAGTACTCAACAGTCGATAACTATAATGTAACGTAATGTAATGTATTTATTGATGTTGATATTCAATATTGGACAGGTCAGAGATAGTAGATACATACGAATGTAACTGTCTACAACTATTACTACTATTATTCGGTATTTTCAAAAGAAAATGTCAATATAAAACTTGTGGAATATAGGTAACTAAAGGATGACCTGTGGCGCCGCGTCATGTTTTAGTGAACTAGGATCATTATACATTGTGCTTAGGTTACGATTCTATTCGTTTGTTTAGTCGATTTTAGTGCGTTGATTTTTTATTATTTTTTTTACTTTTAGAACACAACACTACTGTATAAGGAAGGTATTCTTATCGCGAAAAAAATCGAATTGCTAATTTTGACCTTTCTCCATGACTTTTCTGATCGAAATACCCGAAAACTAGAACATTTGAGCAAAATCGGCCCACAAACAGAGACAATATCTTGATAAAACCGTTTCCAAGTAAGTCACTTTCCCGCCAAATGGATTCCACCAATCCCAACACAAATATGCGCGCAAAAAACAACCGTTGGTGTAACTTGGTTGCCTAATAATTTCATTTTATATTGACCACTATACGATTCTAAAACGACACCTGGTGTCTAAAAATTGAAGTCCTGAAATGGTGTAAACATATATTGTGTAATATAGTCAAATATCGTGAATGACGATATTTCAGGATATTTGATCATATTGTCAAATATTGTCCAGTATTGTCAAATATTGTTAAATATCGTCAAATATTGTCAAAAAAATCAAATTTTGTCAAAAATGTCCAAACCAGATCTGTTATCTTTTATATACATGAATAATAATACTATATAAATAATTTCCTTGCGGTAACTCTTGGAGTAGGTTTAGCATCCTGGCCACCCGATGTTGAGAAATCTCGATCTCTGTAAAAATTCTTTTGGATTGGTTTGAACGTGAATTCAGCAATTTTTAGTTAGATTCGTTCGCGTATTTATAACTTTATGTGATAATATAGTAGGTACCGACGTATGCACCACCTTCCCCCTTTACTTATCAATAATACGCTATGAATTAGTCAGATTTACAGTCCATATTATTAATGTTTGTATCAAAATGTTGTTGAACGTATGATTCAAATTAATTATAGCATCAGTTTCTTGCCCTTCCTGTCTCGTACAGTGATAACAATTCATCGCATTATGAGGTCATATTTGTTTGTAGCTAGGGACGTCAATTCCCACTCAGTTGTATATAATAAACATGTATTCTAAATACAATCGTTACGGCTTTTGAAACAGTACACCACTTTGAACGAATAATATTCATTTAAGTTTAAATCGTCACTGTTTACACAAACTGATTACAAACAAACTCGTGCATTATGAGAAACATTGTGCTGCTTTATTTGATTGTAAATATTTATCAAGTCGCAGGTGGAGATAACGTGAGATGAAAGAAGGAAGCAGTTTACTTTTATTTTTAGACGCGTGTTTATCTTGCTTTAGGATAATAGCGTGTTGCATTCGCAGTACATTTAAGGATAATTGATCTGATGCGGTAAGAAATTTTCTTCCAATTAAACACAAATCAGCCATTCTGTTAATGACATATCTATTCTCTATTTATGTATATTTCGTTTTGTGCGTTTTGTGAAATTATATTGAGTAAAAACTAGCCAATGGAATGGTTGGAAAATTTATTTAAGAGAAATTATTATAAATTCTAACTAAAACAATTGAATGCTATTACATTGAAACTGTTTTTTTTAAATTGTTTTTTTGTGTTACAGGCAAGTTTATAAAATCAAGCAAAGTTATATGTGTTGGTATTCGAAAATTGAATGCAGTTACATTGAAACTTGTTTTATGGTGATTATTTAACTTTGAAAGTATACGAACCATATACAAATCGCGGCAACTGAAGTTGTATTATAAGTAACTTTACAAAATTAAGCAAAACTATGCTAAATAGTGTTGCTTAATTGTTACAACAACAAACAATTTTTAATTTTTTTGGCATTTTTTGTTTTTTTTAACTTTAAAACTATCCCGAATATATAAACACCGCTGTAAGTCTAGCTGTGTTACAAGCATGTTTACCAAATTAAACAGAATTATTTGGAAGAGTTATATTTGTGTGCATAAAAATGAATGCGGTTATACTAAAATAGTTTTTTTTTTTGGGTGATATTTTTAACTTGAAAAAAAATTGCTGTAACTCTAGTTGTGTTACAGACAAGTTTATAAAATTAAGCAAATATATATATATATATATATATATATGATATTTTAACTTTGAAAGTATTCAAAATATATAAAACCGGTGTAAGTATAGCGTTGGAAAAAGCTATTTCATATTTTTATTTGAATATTCGAATTAGAAATAATGAATCATCTTGTATATAGCTGTTTTCGTTTATCACTATTTGCTGCTCCGGGCGTATTGTGTCTTGTTCTATTTGTCGCTTCCGATGCGCACAATTCTACCTCGTCCTTTACAACTGGTGCATGACTGCAAAACTTGGAGCGATACAGCACGCCACTGGGCGGTTAAACGAATGCACCTTATATCAGGCGAACGCCAACCGACCATTACCCTAATAAAGATTGTGCATCTCTCTATACATTGTGGGTGATTAATTCTCTAGTTATTTTTCAAATAGTTGGACTTGTTGGCATACGAAAATTGAATGCTGTTACATTGAAAGTGATTTTTTGGATATTTGATTTAACTTTGAAAGTATGCCATGTGCCGGTGGAGGTTGTCTTGAGAAGAACAAAAGGTTGAAAGAGGGTGGAGAAAAAGGGGCAGCAAGGGTTTGGATGGAGCGAAGAAATTGCGGTGTATGAGAGAAACCTAATGGGCGTGAAGTGCGAGGAGGTACAGTCGATGCTCCAGTTGGAGAGAGAGTGATGGCGGATGCGTTGGTGGTGAGGAAGAAGAGTGGAGGCCAGAGGGAATGTTGGTTCGACGAGGAGTGTAAGATAAAGAAGACGAGGTGGCGGAGGGAAATGGTGAATTGGAGGTACGGCAGATGTGCAGTCGAAAGGGTTAATCAGGCGAAAAGGGAGTTCGAGCGTACGTGCGAGAGGAAAAAAATAGAGGAGTTGCAGAAAGTGGAAAAGAGGTTGAGGGAGTGTGTAGTGGAGAAACGGATGTGGGAGATCTTAAAGGGAAGGGTGAATCAGGACAAAGTGAACATAGAGCTAGCAGAGTGGGAGAGGAGTTGTAAACAGATGGCGGAGTCTGAGGTGGAGCTGGGCAGTTCGAGTGCGAGACAGGTGGTGCGAAGGGAGGCGTTTTCTCGGAAAGAGGTGCAGGTGGCCCTGGCATAGTTAAAACTAGGAAAGGCAGCGGGGGAAGATGGGCTGAAGGCAGAGGCTTTCAAAAAGCTACCGGAGGAAGGAAGGGAGAAGGTGCGGCAGAGTATTAACAAGGTATGGAGTGGAGAGGAGGAAGTGCCGGAAAAGTGGCGTGTGAGGGTGGTGATCCGGTTCATAAAGGGGGAGAGGCCTCGGACGTTAAAAACTATAGAAGGATCACCATTATGAGTGCCGGTTATAAATTGATGATGACTATGGTGAAAAAATAGAATGGATAGGGAAGTGGAGCAAAAGCAGCTGCCGGAACGCCAGGGTGGGTTCAGAAGGGGAAGAGGGACGAGGGAGCAGATTTTCCCGCTGGCGAGAATGGTGGAGGAAGCGCTGGAATGCAAGGGAAGGTGTGGATGTTGGCGTATGCAGATGACGTGGTGCTGGTGGCCAAGAGAGTGGAAGAGATGCAAGAGATGTTGGAAAGAATGGGTAGGTACTTGGATAAGAGGGGGCTAGTGGTGAATGTGGAAAAGACCAAATGGATGTTGTTTAGGAATAGGGGCAGGAGGGGTAAGGGCGAAGGGCTGAAATGGAAGGAAAGGCTGATTGAGAGTGAATGGCTTTAAATATTTGGGCTTTTGGTTTGACTGTGGAGGAGGGCATAGGATGCATGTGGAGTGTATGCAGGCGAAAGCAAGAATGGGTTGCGGGATTGCGAGCAGAAAATGGGGGAGCTTGTGGGGTGGTAACCTCGTACTGGCGTGCAAGTTCTGGGATGCGTGTGTAAAACCTATATTGTTGTATGGAGTGGAAGTGTGGGGATTGCGTGAATGAGAGGTAATAGAAAGGGAGCAAGGTTCTTTTCTGAAGAATCTGCTAGGGCTCGAAAGCTCGACACCGAGAGCAGTGCTGTTGCAGGAGACAAATCGTATGAGTATGTGGTGGGAGTCGTGTGTGAGGGTTGTGAAGTTTGAGGAAAGATTGCAGGATTTGGGCGAGGAAAGACTGGTACGGGAGGTATGGATGAGGTGTAAGAGTAGAACAGAGAGTAGATGGAGGAAGGATAGAGAAATGATGTGTGAAAGAGTGGGTATGTCTGAGGTGTGGGTAGAGGAGAAGCTGAGAGAAAGGGGTAGCCTAGGAACTGAGATAAGGGAGAGACTGAGGGATATTGAGTGGCAAGAAAGGCAAGCGAGAATGGCTGAGAGCTCATACAACCCTGGCTACGTAGAGTGGCAAGTGCAGGGGAAACTCCCGAGCTATTTAGCCAGGGGAGAGTGGAGCAGAGAGGAGAAAGTATGCATGGCAAGAGCGAGATGTGGGTCAGAAGAGCGAGGAAAAAAGTGTGGATGGAGCTGGGGTACACCGCGTGTGCGCTGTGTAGGAAGGGGAGTGACACGTGGTGGCACCTTAGCAAAGAATGTGAGGGAATGAAAGCAGAGTGGGTGGGAGAGTGCAGAAAGCTGAACGAATGGTTAGGAGAGGATGGGAAAGGCGTGAAAATCTGCAGGAGGCTGACGTGGGAAAGGAAATTGGCGAGGGCAGAGGGGGTTTAGTTTATTTTAGTGGATAGAAAATGTTAATTTGTATTCTTTTTTTAATTATTTTTTAGTTCTTTCTGTGAAAGTATTGTTTTTTTATTTATTTTTTTATACTGAAACTGTTTATTTTTTTGGTGAATTTTTTTAACTTTGATAGTATTACGAACATATAAAAATAGCTGTAACAGTAGTATTAGAAGTAAGTTTACAAAATTAAGAAAAAATATTCTCAATGAGTATATCAGTTGTTAATAAAATCTCTACACAATTTCAAAATACTCACCATAAGAGAAATTTAGATATATTTAGATCCCCCAAACTAAAGAGGATTAACACATAAGTTTGAAATCACCATGTACATTTATGATACAGTTTTAACTAATTTTATTTTTACTGACAAAATACCTAGAATAGCTAAATAGCGATTTGATATTATCAAATTAATTTAATCTACTAATAGCAATGTAGTCACCTTGAAACCGACCCACGTATTTACCAATTAACAACATAACTTGATTAAACCTGAAGCAATTCGACAGCCTTATATTAAATCGAATGTGTCATAAAGCAGTTAAATGTGTAATCGATAATGATAAGTGAAATATAACCAATAAGTAATAATATAAAAAGTTCTGAATTATTATGCATTGTTGTGTATATCGTTAATTAGTTTATAAATTTAATAAATGTATGTAGCAAATACTTTTAACGTAAATGTGTGTTCAGGGCCGTCTTATTGTGTTATAGAGCTTTGGGACACTATTTTGCGAATTTAGAATGCAACTGCAACGGAGTTTGTTTTTACACTGTTTTGCACAATTTACTAAAAAACCTAGACTTATGCCCGTTTTCATAAACGTTTGATATAAGTATAGCTCCGTTAAATGCAAAATGGAACTTCAAATTTTAAGTGAACTGATTTTATGATTAGGTCGCCAATTAAATCCATAACCAGTAGATTCTATTTTTAATAAAATGCAAAATGGAACTTCAAAGTTTAAGTGAACTGATTTTATGGTTAAGTCTCCAAATAAATCCATAACCAGTAGATTCTATTTTTAAACAACGATTAGTGCTTGGCCAAGGATTAAAATAATGATGCGACTAAATAAACGGCGATTAGTACTTTAGCCGGACATAATGAGAACAGGAGTAAGAAAAATAATGTAACGTTTTGTAACCTTAAAATAAGTTGTCAAAATATAGAGGCCCATTTTGGATTTTACGGAGCTTTATTTTGAACAGACTTTTATGAATGCGGGCATTAATTTATCAATTCAAATGATATAATCATAGAAATTTGCGGAAAACAGTGTTGTGTAAATTAACTAAAATCATAAATGTTTCGCTGATCCTACGAAGCGGTGTCGATAAATGCGGCCGTTTTTGACGTCATTTACATATAACAAAAAAGTCTTACCCCCGTATTCAAAGACGTTCCATAAATCTATCAATAGCTATTGAACCCATAAGTTGTTATAGCAACAATAAATACCTTATCTAGAGAATGTAGTTATTTTAGATTATCTCTATTGCAAACACTGAATAATTAAACAAAAGGTGTCAACAAAGCTCCAATCACAAGCGCTATCCAAGGTGTTTGACATTTGTTTTTGCATATTCTGTCACAATGACGTTGTCAATTTATCCATTCAATAGCTTATGGGACCTATAAAGTTTATGGGATGTTGGTGAATACGGGCATTAAGTATATATAATTGAATAACTGACCATAATCCACTGCAATTCATTCCTATTTACCATTACACTGAGCTGTCATATTTATTTTAAATACACTAATTAATCATCACCTAGATGTTCAACCGATGGCTCTACCACTCAATTTATGCCATACCTATTATAATTACTACTAAAGACGTGTAGAGGTGTGAAAGTAATTACTAATGGTTATTCTGTATGCGAGTTCCGCAATTTTATATTGTATTTATATGACTTGGAAGTTCAAAGCCAATGTCAGTATGACTATAATAACCAAGAAATACAGATTACATCTATTTTTAAGCTTTAGGTTAATAAAATAATACATTCCCAAGAGATCTAATGCAATGTACAATTGCTAGTGCAATACCTGGGGTAGCGTTATGGTAGTACCTCCTAACTATTTACACGTCTTGTCTGTTTAACCGCATATGGAAATGGGCAAAGGTTGACCGGCTGAACCATCGGTAGGTCGGTGACGCAAACGCCATGCCGTTGACAGACATGGAACATCTAGGTGATGATTAATCAATGGTAAAACTATTCTTGTGATGTCAACATGACAGCCGCTTTTATTGGCACCGCTTTCTAGGAAAACAGGACTCTAGACCACCGATACATTCACCTATTTGCCTTTGGTAACAGACCTGTCTGCTTTTTTAATAAAATGTCTGCACTTGTAGAATAGACCCCCTTTAGAATTTTAGTGTTGTATGAGTGAAACTATTTTTAAGTAAGAATATCGTCCTACTTCGCTGCTTCCTCCCGCATAAATAAGAACACCTACTACCCGATTACATGGTCATTACGTTACGGAGGATAATTGCGAACTCAGTTTCCGGGTGTAATAAGAACAATAGCTGTAATATGTTAATAAATTCGGTTTAAACTACGCAACCTTTACGGTTGAAGAATAAGATAATAAAGCAAACGTACTGAAAATTGTCTATAATTACGTGTACCAAAATTGTCTATAATTACGTGTAACTAACATATCAAAGTTAATACTGTTCAATACACAAGAGTTTCCAGATTTTCTGGAGAGGTTATATAGAAGTAGATTTTTTAACTCCCAAGTCAAAATCTCAATGCACGTCAAGCTGGCATGGCAATTCGAGCAAAATCAAAATTTCTAATGTGGCCAGTTTTATCGTAGCTAACATTATAATTAAAATATAATTAGTCTTTCATTAAACATTTTAGCTTTTTAATTTCTCCATTATTGTTATATTTTTTGCAGGGAACGCGGGAATATGAAATTTTTAGTAGAAAAAATTCAACTGTTAGTTCGTGCGCGCTAAAAAGCTAAAGGAACATGTTGGAAAAATAAATTGAAATTGTCTTCCAGCGCTGGTGTACTCCCGGAAAAGCGCAAGAAGAAAAACGTGTTTTCTATAAAATCAAAAGTTGGGACCCATTGAATAGATAGTCCTGATCTGACTAAAAAGCTTAAATAATGATTGCTCTAAAGTTACTGACAAAGCTGAAAAAAGCACAAATGCAAAATCTCAAAAAAAAAGTCCATACGTCACCAATCTATAGACCGTTGCATCAAAATTGGGACAGTCCCAGAAGTGGCCTGGGGGTGTATTTCTGAGCAATCGCTATGAATCGAGAGACGTACGCCATTATTGCGAATGGTACCGATTTGAGACCTCACGCTTCGCGAAAGGTTCCACCCATCTTTGACAGAACTGAAAGCTCGACAGTAGTTATGTTTGGACATCAATTTTTGTGTTCATTCTATTAGTTCCGCGCTATGAAATATGTACGCATTATAGCGCATGGTAACAGCGATCGTTCAAATATCGTACCCCTGGCACTAAAACTATAATGACATTTGATTGAAAATAGTCTAGATGGCGGGAAAAATATTGTTTCAATGCGGAAAGCTACAGGCCTTGGCAAATTTTTTAAACTTAGATCATTTTAAACTTATTTTAAACCGAAGAAAATTCTTTAAAAATATTGTTATAAAAAGTTAACTGTTGTGGCGGTAAAACCGAATAATAAAACCAAAATTGTTTAAAAAAAGCAAACTTGAGCCTATTAAATAGACAATTTCGAACCGAATCAAAAATCTCACTTCCATTTTAGCGTAAAACAAAAGACAAACTGATCACATGATAAATAAGTAATAATAATAAACAATAATGATAAAAGTGATAAATATCGGCAAACATCCCAAATCTACTCTCGGTTGTATCAAAATTAGGACAGTCCAAGAAGGGACTTGGTAGTGAAATATCAATTAATTGAAAATATGGTCTAGATGGCGGGGAAAATATCGATAGTGTTTCAAATTGCACTGGCAAAGCTACAGCGCTTGGAAAATTAAGGAATTTAAAAAAAAATTATTTCATGATAGAATATTATTATTGGTATAATCTTGTAGGTTTTTTAATTCCAAAGAATATCTATAAAAATATGTTCATAAAATGTTTTCCGCTACGACACACGTGAAAAATTAAATCAAAATGTTCCTTAAAACACTTGATCCTATTAAATAGACAAAAAATCTTAATAGAATTTTACCCTAAAACAACCCAGACACCTGATAAATTGTAAAAGTATAAATAATAACAAAAAACTACGTTGACAAAAGTGGCCTGGTATTCAAATCAATTTAATTGCAAATATAGTCTAGATGGCGGGAAAAAGACGCGGGAAAAATATTGAGGTTGTTTTAGATTGAAATAGAAAAGCTATAGGCCTTGGCAAACTTATCAAATTTATAAAATTTTATTTTATGAGAGTTGTTATTGATATCATTTTGTAGGTATTATAATTCAAATGAAAAGTCTGTTAAATGTCAACAGTAATTATTTATAACAATGCAACAGTATTGTTTAATTGTCAACAGTAAATATTGAAATAAAACACAACAGTATTGTTCAATTGTCAACAGTAAATAGTTGATAACAATGCAAAAGTATTGATATAAATAATTTAAAATTGTCAACAGTAAATATTTTATAACAATAAAAAAGTATTGATACACAATATTTACAATTGCGGCGGTAAAGTAGAAAAAGTAAAAATAGTCAATCAAATGATACTTGAGTCTATTGGATTGACAATTTCAAACAAGCTAAAAAATCTTGATATAATTTTACCCTAAGGCAAATCAGTCACGTGATAAATGGTAAATGTCGGTACAATACCAAAATTGAAGCCGTCGGAGAAGTGGATTGGTATTGATTGCAAATATGATCTATGGCAGAAACATATCGAGACTGTTTCAAATTTAACTAGCACAAATAAAGACCCAGGCAAAATTATGAATTTTAGAAAATTTTATTTCATGAAAGATAGTTGATATAGGTGTCATTTTGTAGGTATCATAATTCTAAAGAAAACTTTACAAAAATATTGTTGTAAAAAGTCTATTATTAACGCAGCCCAGCTGAAGAAGTGAAGAAAAATCAAATCAATATACCATACAATATTATTAGAAAAAAAATATTTATTTGGCAGTCATTTTACCAGTCTACTTTTTCACAAGACCAGTATGAACATACAGAATATATAATATATAAATACCCAGGGTACAGAGCGCAGGACCAAATCTTCACAATCGTACAAATAGCGAAGAAAAAAAATAATATACAACAAACAAGCATATATTTAATACATAGACCTAGAAAAGACAGCATACCTGGAGAGGAAGTATAGAAAAGCCTTCATAAAAAGGGGTAGAAGGAGACCTGCTAAAAGTAGTAAAAGGACTACAGAAAAACCGGAAATTACGTAAGAACTGCAAAAAATAAATCAAAAGAATTTTGAAAAAACAAGGAGTAAAACAAGGAGAATTACTGAGACCATCACTGTTTATAACACTGAGTTGAGAAGTCTAGTAAAAAAATTAAATTCTTTACTCGCTCAGGGATTAACACATTGACCTTGTCTTAGACATGTTGAGAGGGCACAGCAATTTAAATGATCCTGAGAGTGATGCCATCTGGATCAAATGCTCCTGGTAGGGTCATTCTTGCTGGTAAATGTCAATGTAGGGAACGAAGCTAATGTTATCGATGCTCGGCGTCGACGGGGTGGGTGAAGAAAGCTGCAGTCCGTCGCCGGGGTCAGCACTTCGTAAGACAGGCACGGGGATATGCTGATAATATCGATGTGAACCAACATTTCCTGCCATACGCCAAGTACCTCATGATAGGCCGCAGCTGCATGAAAACACATATTGAGAACATCGAGGATTACCTCTTTAAGGGCTAACATATGGACACATAAAGGCGAAGCTGGAACAGCTGACTCGGTACAATGGACTTCAAAATAGGCCAAGGAAGAACTAGGGAGCTGATTGGCCCTCACGGACTAGAAGTCAGAAACGACGGAGGTAAACGACGAAACGTTTTCTCAGAAGAACATCAATTGGTCACACTAAATACGTTTTTCAAAGAACGAAAGAAAGATATTGTTACACATGGGCAGTACCAGCTCACCTACCAAACAACATCAATCAGAATCAAACAAATTATGTATCAATCAACAAATGAATTCGGAACAGCTGCTTATCTATGATAACATATCCTGGAGCGAATATACAATCAAATTATTAATCCTCTGATTGATAAATTTAAAAGACTAAAACTGAAAAAGGTAGTGCTAAGATTTCAAATTTTAGGATTGGACATCAGTAAACTGAAAGACAAAAAGATAAGAGAACAAATCACCCAGAGTTGTGGAGACGGAGCAAACACAAGAAACCGAAAAGGAATTAGAAGTATTCACACAGGCCATGAGGGAAATAGGAGAAACGAGTCTAAAAGCGCAATGTAAAACCATGGAAGACACGATGGAAGACCACAACTTAAAGTTGAAGGAAATTTAAACAGACAAATATGACAGAATACCAAAATATACAAAGGGAAATCAGACGAAAGATTCGCAAAACTAAAGACAAATGGATGATTCGCAAATGTGAATAAATAGAGGAACTAGAAAGAAGGCACGACCTCTTTAACCTACACAAAAGGGTGAAAGAAGCGGCTGGAACTTATAAAACACGAACACCAGGAAAATTGGTGAACGAACAAGAGAAACTAATAATAGATAACCAAGAAAAGATAAGAACTTGTCAAAATTACATCGAGGATCTGTTCAAAGATGATCGAACAGAAATCCTAGTACCTGAGGGTTTACATAGGAAGAAGTCCTCAAAGCAATATCCCTAACAAAAGACGACAAAGCACTCGGACCCGATAAATTATACGGAGAAATACTTGTTGAATGTTGAATGAGAGAAGTACATTCAACATTATATACAAAACTGGCAAATCTACCTTTATAGCCATCCCCAAAATGCCATCTTCTAAAAACCTTCCTGAAAACCATACACCAGACTATACAATCTATGTGAAGAAACAGAATTTGGTTTTCGGAAAACAACTGGTACGAGAGAAGCTCTATGTTATACCCAAATTCTATTTCAAAGGTGTTATATGAAAATAATAAATAAATATAAACTGCGAAATACACGTCTGTTTCGACTATCAAAGCGGGAATGGTGAAAGAATCAACAACATCAGATTCGTCAATGATACGATAGGATTCGCGAACAACCTTGTGAAAAGAATAGCCCAACGGGCTTGATTTGAAGATCAAGAAAACTAAATACATGGTAATAAGTAAAATAATACCACCGCCACAAGGACAACTGATAGAAAAGTTCAGGCATTTGGTAGCAGTTTGTTACCATCAATGATCAATGGGACCACTTACTTGAAATCAATTGTAGAATATCAGCCTTTTTAGGAATGGAGAAAATATTCAAGAGTCACGACTGGAATAATAAAACCAAGGTTAGACTTCTCAAATGCTACGTCTTCTCCATACTTTTCTATTGGGTAGAATCGTGGACAGTCACTGAAGCTTCGGGTAAAAAACTCGAATCTTTTGAAATGTGGCTGTATAGAAGAATACTATGTATACCATGGGTCGACCACGTAATGGAAAAGACAGTAATAGAACGAATGGGGAAGAAGGTAGAAATGCTAATAGTTATGAAGAAGAGGAAGAAAGCATATCTAGAATCTATGATCATATGAGGAAGAACGAGCGTTACAGATTACTTAAATTGGTATTACAAGGGAAACTGGTCGGAAGAAGAGAGCCGAGGAGAAGAATATCTTGGCCCAAAACCCTTAGAACGTGGTACAGCACAACAACAGCATCTCTCTTCAGGGCAGCCGCCAACAACGTAATGATCGCCAACACTCGTTAACGAATAGGCACGCGACTGCAGGTAAATAATTAGTGGAGAGATGATACGGATGTGGCGGATCCTAAGGAAACGGATCGCATCTACAATTCCATTAACGAACGGTTTAGGTCATTAAAGTAATGTGTCTATTTGGCTTTTTGTTTGAGCTTAAACAATTATAGTGATGAAAGCAAGTCCCGATCTGGTTATCATATGAAATGATATGATAAAAAGAGATTTGAAAGGAATCCAATTATTTGATGAAATATTGTTTTACCGAGACATATTCCCTAAGTATCCAATAACCGACTTCAGATTTTACAAATAATTGTTAATGTCGATTTCATATCATGTTTTTTGTTATCGGGAGTTTTTAATATTGCCAGATTTCGTTGCGATTGGTGAGAGAAGTTTTTCAAAGCTTAAAATAATTAAAAATAATCTTCGATCAACGATAGCTCAGGGAAAGTAAGTAGCCTTACTTTTCATGGATCATGAAATGTCAGAAAGCAAGGATTTATCAAAAATGATAAGATACATTTCAGTCTCTGAAAGCCAAAAGAGTTGTTTTTAAAATTAATATATTCTTATATGCTTGATAAGGTTATTTATCTCATTGTGTCTGTTAATTAATTATTGAAATAAAATATTATAAATACTAGTACATTTACTAGGTATTCTTTTATTTACAGTAGCCTGTAGATGATTTTCTTCCCATGGAAATTTTATTATTTATTAATTTAATAGGACATCGAAAAGTACATCTCACATGGGCGGCCGCATAACCAGGACCGGCCCTGATACTAGCAAATACTAAGAATAAACTGGCAGAATGGACATAGTATATTAAAAATATTTTTGCAGAAGTACGATGCCAACAATGGCAGCGATATTACAATGTCAGAGATAAAACACGCCAAATAAAACAACTCAACATAAACCGGAAAAGCTACCGACACGTGGAACTATTAAAATTATTGGAAGAGCAATCTTATCTTTGTTGCTTGTGAACTTCTTCAATTACATCTATAAAAGTGGCAATCTAACGCGAGATTATGGAGCGAATACAGAACCATCAGCTTGATGAGCCACATGCTTAAACTATTCCTGAAAATAGTGCATGGCATAATATACCGGAAATGGTAGACACATATACCGAAGATAGGAGACATAGAGTTCGTGTTTAGAAATGGCTACGGAACTAGAGGGGAATTATTTGGAATTCAAGTTATGGCTAAACATGTCCTGATGTCAATGTGGGCGTGTTCGCTTATTTTATCGACTAGGAAAAAGAATACGACACTGTGAATCACGAGAAGCTCATAGACATCCTTTCCGTACTAGTTCTAGACCAGCGAGATATACGAATAATTGCCAATCTATACTGGAATCAGTCTGCGGCTATTAGAGTGGAAGGCGAGACATCCGAAGCAGTCCTGACAGTCCGACAGAACTGTCCTCTCGACTTGACTCTTTATGGGTTAAAGAACCATTTTTTCAAAACGCCTTAGAAGAAAGAAACCAGGGTGTAAATGTCAACGGAATAGCCATCAATAATATACGCTGACGATACTGTATTACTAGCCACTCGTTTGGAAGACCTGCAAGATCCACTAAACGCAGTGAATGACGCATGCAACAACATAAGTTTGCGTATGAACGTCAAAAATACCATGTGGTTGGTCATCAGTAAATCACCAGTTGGCAATATATGAACGGTGAGAAAGGGAAACCAGCTAATGGGAGAATTTCTTTCTATAAATATATTGGATGCTGCAACAAATGAGAGCTGGGAGAACACTCAGGAAATTCGCTGCAGAATCGAGCAAGCCAGAGCATCATTCCGAAGTATGGAAAGAGTGTTGACGAGCCGCTTTCTAAGCATTCCCCTCCGCACTCGTCATCTTTTAGAGCTGATGTGTGGACGCTTACAGACGTGAGCAAGAAACTCGAGGCGGCCGAGATGCAGGCATACAGAAGAGTGCTGAAAATTCATTGGACAGCGAAAATAACTAACGTGGAAGTATTGAGAAATATGCAGAAACACATTGAAATTATTAAAACACGGAAACTCATATTCTTAGAACATGTTATGAGAAATGACAAATACTGACTGCAACATAACATCATCCAAGGAAAGATCGAAGGAAGGCGTGGACCGGGCCGTAATACAACATCGATTTTCAGAAAAGTAGTGGACAAAAAGACATAGGTCATCGCTTTTCAGAAAAGTAGTGGACAAAAAGACACAGGTCCTGAGATTGATCGTCAACGTTCTCGGAGGGCAGGGTACTTGAAGAAGAATTTCACTATTATTTTTAAAGAAATACTCAGTTCTGCGTTTACATTTTTTAGTTTTCAAAGTTTTTTTATTTATCGTATGTTTTAAAATTCAAAAAACATACGGTCCACTTTATGTATTTCCTTTTATTTTTTAATACTGTCCCAGGAGTTTGATTATAATTGTATACTATAAAAAATGCAGCTTATGCTGCAAGCAGCCACTAGTCAGAATATTTATTATTTTAGCTTTTCTATTTTCCTATTATTTTCATATTTTTTACGGCATTACATTTATTTATAATTTGTAATTCTACAGTATTTATTTTATAACTATTCTGGACATTATTAACAATAAATGAATCGGTGAGTGCAAAAAAAACTTCTTGTACATCTAATCGTAACGTAAATCAGATTTTATCTAAACTATGATTTTGGAGTTACCTATATGGTTTTTCCACTCACCGATTCAAATGCACTTTATCTGAGATGAGTGTAGATTTTTGATTTCTAATAAAATAGTAATTAAAATAAAATTGTCCAAATTTTAAAATCAATTTTTCTCTCTTCTGTCAACCTCAAATAAAATTTTAGATGGGCGACGACACATTTACAGACACATATGTATATAGACATATACACAGACGGACATATAAACAGGCATAGGGCCGATTCTACAATTGACATTTAACTGGAGAATAAGGTTATTCGTGGAATAAGTTTGACATAGTGGCGTTAATATCTCAAACTTATTCCCCGAATAGCCTTATTCTCGGGTTAAATGTCAATTGTAGAACTGGCCCTTAGACAGATAAACAAACATATATGCAAACCGATAGACAAGCAGTGAGACTACCAATAGTCTTAAAATTATAAAGAATTTCATAAAAATTAAGAAATAATGTTATATAAATACATGATTGAAACACTTGCGTCTGTATGTATAAATTATTATACATACAGTACGCAAGTATTTCAATCATTTGAATGCAGCAGACTATATATGACAAAGTAAAAAAAGATAAGAAAACATAATTCATACAAATTAGTACACAGTTGCCATCCACATAAAGCGAATTTTGGTCAGTGGGAACTATAATCACCAAAAGATAACAAAACAAAAACGTCATCAGGCAATATCGCAAAGAATGAATCATATCCCGCAAAGAAACCCAAGAACCAGCCTTACATCACCCCATTAAAACCATTAAAACACACAATGAAAATGTCAAATGTTAAATGATGTAGCTCGTTTAGTTCATCACACAATTTAAGCTGTAGCTGCAGCAGACACAACTGTTATATAAATAAGATGATTAGACCGTCCCGAACGAAGACTGCTTGACGGACGGGTGGTTTATCATTAGCATTTAAATAAGCCCAGTATGTGTCTAGTGAATTTGTGTACAGTACACTATTAGCTAGAGGGCAACATGTGCCGCAACTGCATCCGCGGTGCAATTTAATTGCCCGCGATTAAATAAATGGGCCCATCAAATGGGAACGCGAAACGTTCACACACAGGCGTCGTTACACAATGCGAACAATAAAAGAGGCCATGAAACAAAATTCCAACAAACGGGACCACGGGATTCTGTTGTTGACACATAAAAATACGATCTTTCACTCACCTCCAGTCTTTCTTGTATGCCCTGCGAGTACGCCCGCTGTTGTTTCTGTGTATCCACTCGCAGCAGGAGCACTGTTCACATAATTAAATGCCCACGGGCATCCGACGTTTGGTTACAACTCGCGAATATTGTCACTTGTCAGTTATTTTCATTAATAAACAATGGATTTGTTGGAGAGCGACGCCGAGCACACGTCCACACGGATTGAACGGTTGCGGCAGACTGACATGCGCAGTGCCGCTGTTGCAGCTAGACGCGCGTCCGGCTAGAGCAACAAAAATATAGAGGGGGTGGCCACAAAGAAACAAGTAATAAAAGAGTCGCCAACTGTTGAAATTTCTTTATTTGCATAATGCAGGCGGATGAGTCGTTAGATAATTGAATCCACTACAATGTTTCGTATAGTAGCAAATGATCTAACTAGCAAATAGAATAGAGAATAGTTAAATGTACAGGGCATAAAGAAGAAAATATATTGCAGAGAAAAAATATATAATAAAGTTACACAACTGTTCGAGTTTTAATGAAACAACATTCAGTTTTACAATGGCTTGGCGCCACATTTATTGGATTTAAATCACATACATGTATCTTGGGTTGCACACCAACTTACACTTTCCTTTAGAAATTAATAGTTTCATTATTCAATAAATATAAACAATATGTTCTTCAAAATTTACAAACAACTTCTACAACTCTAATTTCTCCGGAAGCCTAATATTCCTTCCAGAGAGTTGTAACTATTGTTGCTACATAATTAGATTCACTATCTGTACTAACAGTCAGTGTCATCAGCCTCCTTGCATATAAGGACTGGTTTACTTCGTATATTCTAGGTTTGACAATATTAATTTTACAAATCTATACTTTATAAATTATTCTATTCGTAACTATATTTCTCCCTTTTTATTAAGTGTTGCCCGTTGCCATACAGACTTTGTCTTACAACGTTTCCTCCTATTTGTTCTTCAATAGATGGATATGAATGATATGAGTATGAAGGATATAAAAGTACCTTCATGGTCAATACTGTCAATTTTTTAGAATAATGATAGTATTACTGTACGATAACATGTTTAAAATGTTCATTATTTTAAAATATTGACAATATTAGTGAACATGTATTAATGATGTAATGAAGAGAATACTGATGTTTATCCGGATAATTGATTACTTGAAAATTATTGAAAGAGGATTCAAGCAAATACTGACAGTGCTAGTGGTGCTACGATTGACAGTATTATTGACCGTGTAATGTGCCTTATAAAGCAAGTGGTACAGGAATTCATAAATAACATATTACAAGTAGAAGCGACGATTATTGGTGCTACCCTCATCAACAAAGGACACATTTTTTAAATTATCTCCAATGTTTTCTTATAATCTACCCGTTTGGGTATTCAGTAAATTATGTGCTGTTATCCCTGTCGCAGACCAAGCGCCGTGGCGAATATCGTCTCCGCCCTTGCTCTCACCCTACACTTTGTTATATTTATCAAAAAACTCTTATAAACAAAAGATGGACCAAATTAATTTTGACCTGGTGAACTCTTTTGATGAAATGATAGAAACATTAAAGAGTGCGATGACAGAAAAGAAAGGTTGCATAACAGGACACTCGAATAGGTCGATCCAGGAATATATCAATTACAAGAAGGTGTGGCAGGCTCCCGAGTGGAGATGCGGGAAAGGATGCAGGAGTGATATTGAAAGAAGTAGATATCGGTTGGAAGAGTGTAGCAGCAGGAAGAAGGAAGTTTGGAGAGCCCAAGAAGTTTCAAAAAATAGAAATATTCAAAATGAGAACCAACTCTGGAGCATACTAAATAGTAAAAGAGAATGGACGAAAAGTGGAGTGATCAAAGTAAGAATATTAAAATTTGAGGAATACTTTAAGGAGCTTTTTGTAGGAGAGGTAGAAGTCGTTGTAATGGGGAGCAGACGCAGATATGGAAGAGGGAGATTGCAGGCCAGAACAAATTGAGAGAATGGAAGCGGCAACAATCCAGAAAATTATAAAGGAATCACATTGATTGACAACATCTACAAAATATGTAACTCCTAGCATTGCCCATTCCATATTTCTCTGTGTTACCTTTAGTTTTACGATTGAGGCTTTAGTTAGCATTAATGTTTCTGCGCCATACGTTGATACTGGCAGAATACATTTGTCGATTTTAGGCAGATTGGTAATTTTTCTTTCAGAATATGTTTAAGTTTACCAAATGCTGCCCATCCTAGACCTACTCTACGTGTTATTTCGCAGGTCTGGTTGTCTCGTCCGATTCTTATATCATGACCTAGGTATTTGGATACATCAACTTGTTCTATTTCTGTATTCTGCACAGTTATATTTCCACTCAGGACTAGGTCTGTCATGAGTTTTCTTTTAGTCATGTTCATCTTGAGACCTATTTCCTCAGATGCATGTTTTATCTCGCTGAGCATGGTCTTGGTTTCATCAATATTGTCAGATACTAGTACTATGTCATCTGCGAATCTCAAGTGACTCAGCTTTTCTCCATCCACCATGACTCCGTAGTTAGTTACGCCAGGAACAGTGTTTAAAGGCACATTCGAGAACGACAGTAAATAGTTTAGGAAAAATAGTATCGCCTTGTCTGACGCCCCTCTCAATTCTAAATGTATCTGTCTCTTCGTGTAATTTAACGCTTGCAGTAGCATTTGTGTAAATATGTTGGATTATATTTGCATTGTTTCAAAGCTGCTAAAAGCTTTTTCGAAGTCGATGAATGTTAGGATCAGAGGCTTATTGTACTCAAAGAACTTTTCTGTTAACGTTTTAATTGCTTGAAGATGGTCGTTTGTACCATACCCCGCTCTGAAATCAGCTTGGTCTTTGGGCTGATCAAAGTCGAATTTGTGTGTTAGCCGTATTGTTATTATTTTTGTAAAAAGCTTATACAGGTGTGGTAAAAGGCTAATAGGCCTGTAGTTTCCAAATGCAGTTATATCTCCCTTCTTGTGTAGTAGGATGGTTATTGCGTTGTGCCAAACGCTGGGTATAGTACCATTTTCTAGACATGCATTGAATAGTGATCTTAATGTTCTTAACAAAGCTTCTCCACCCAACTTAACTGCTTCTATGACTACCTTATCTTCCCCCGGGGATTTGTTGTTTTTCATTCCTTTTAGTGCGTGTTGGACTGGCAGTTCTTCGGAACCTTGATTTATGACACTTTTGTTTTTGTTTTGTTCTTCAATGTTCTGATCTACACGTTCTGGTCTGTGAGTTTTATAGTAGTGTGTAAAACACATGTGTAATTTGTAGAAGTCCGTCTCTATTTGTGGTTATTTGACCCGTTCTATTTATTAGTTTGAATATTTCGGATTTACCATGTGATAGGTGTTTCCTTAGTACCTTCATACTGCCGTTTTCTTCTATCGTTCTTTTTGTTGCTTCTATGTATATCTTTCCTCATTTCTTTCGAAATTTCTCTGTTTAGGTCTCTCAGTTTTTCCTCTTCTATGTTTCTTAGTTCTCGTCTCGTTGCTATTAGTTTTTTTGTGTTGTTGCTAAGTTTATCAACTTTGGTGTATTTTGTTGGGCAGTATGTTTTCCTGGCGTTTTCCACGGTTTCTAACATTTTATTGTTTATTTCTTCGACAGTTTTATTATTCGGATCAAAATGTTCTAGATCAGCCGTTATAAGTTCCGTGT
The DNA here is from genome assembly GCA_963942505.1 of Lordithon lunulatus. Taxonomy (NCBI): domain Eukaryota; kingdom Metazoa; phylum Arthropoda; class Insecta; order Coleoptera; family Staphylinidae; genus Lordithon; species Lordithon lunulatus. The sequence continues at coordinate 18,949,502 of OZ012673.1, forward strand.
ATTTATTAACATCCTCTGGGGGCGCCCAACCCGCATTTATTTCTTTCTTTCTTTATCATTGTGTATCTTTCCTTTCTTAGATTTATCTGCATGTTTGCTCTGACTAGTCTGTGCTCGCTTCCAGTAGACAAGTTATTCAATACGCTTACGTCTCGGATTATGTGTTTTTTGTCCGAGAATATGAAATCTATTTCATTTTTTGTTTTCCCATTTTCCACGTCCATTTATGATGTTCATTTTTATATTAAAAACTATTCATCAAGTACAAGCTGTTTTGTGCCAAAAAGTTTAGAAGCATTTTTCTCCTTTCGTTTCTTTCCCCTGTTCCATGGTTTCCAATTGTCGTCTCGGTTGTGTCTTGTTGTTTTACCGACTTTTGCGTTAAAGTCACCGGTTAGAGTGGTATAATGGGTGGGTGTCTGTTTTATAGCATGTGTTATGTCTTCATAAAGACATTCTACCACTTCATCTTCGTGGCTAGACGTTGGCGCATAGACTTGGACAATTTTGATACTGTATCTTGGATTTAGCTTTAACGTAACTCTAGATGAAAAACTTTTTATTGAAATTATGTTTTGTGCATATCTTTTGTGTACAAGAAAACCGACTCCTCCTATTGATGTATCGGTATCTCCAAGGTGGTCTTTCTCCTCGCCTTCGTACCTCGCATAGGCCTACCACTTCCCAGTTTATTTTACTGAGCTGATCTTCAATCTCGATTATCTTATCTTCACTCGATAGGGTTCTTGCATTATATGTAGCGATGTTTAGTTTGTGAGTATTGTCTTTATATTGGTTTAGTTTTGAAATTGTCAATTTATTGTCTCCCCCAGAATCCTTGAGACGGCCTGAGTAATCAGTGTGAGATTTGGCTTCTTCGTGGGTAATATCGTGTTTATAGTTGACATTTAATAATTTAGAAGGTTTTTGGCATTTAAATCGCTACGCTTGCCAAACGTGTTGGCGAGTTTTTTGTTCGGCCGCCCATTCTGGGTCAGACGCTGTTTGTATACGCCCAATCTGGAGTAGACGCTACTTTTCACCATATCTGGCTACCCTCACTTAGTTTAGCCTACAGGTCAGTGTAATTTACCGGGATGTGGCACTAGGATCCATAAGTGAGAGTTGGGTACCATGCGAGAACCAGTTTTCCAGGAACCATCTCCTTCCTATGGCACTCGATGTGACCGTCCTGTTAAAAGGTGCTACCTCTGCAACATATCCCTACATCCCATACGAGTCAATAGATAGAATATAAATTAAGGAAAGCTTGCGGGAAAAAGAGGGTCGTAATAGGCAGGTAAAACGTTTGTTCATTGTGGTACTCGGGCGATGTTGTATTTTAGACCTTCAGTGAGTTAAAAGAAAGACTATAGCGGTTCTTTAGGAAGTGCGAGTGCTGGAAGCAAATGTTAATAAAAAAGGATGTGTTTCAGGAAGAGAGGTGGAAGAAACGTGTCGTGGGGAGGAGAAACGTTAAGGAGGTGCAGTGCTTCACGTACCAGGGCTTTAGGAAAAATGAGAAATTTAAAGAGTACATCCGGTATGTCACGCATAAAGCCCAAGTGGCAGTGGATCAAATGAAGATGGCGTGGGAGATGGAGTTAAGAGATTGTTTTAGTGGCCAGCTATGGGAAGCGTACATGAGATCTATATTGCTGTACGGTACTGTGGTTGGGGTGTTACGGAAGCCATAGACTGAAAAGGTGCAACTATAGTACCTGAAGAGATGGCTAGTCTTGGTATAGAGATAGATATAGTAGATCAATTCCACGATATATGGTACTGCATGAAACAAGTAGTATAAGTATACGGAGGATGGCTGCGACAAGACTGATGGTATGAGTGGTAGCTAGAATGAGTGATGACAGGCTGGTAAAATTGGTTAGGAATGCATACAAAAGTGGGGAATGATATCTGGAATTATATATTTGTATGAAAGGGCTGGTTGGTCATTCGCTGAAGTGCAGAAATGGCAGAAGTAACCCCCTCCTTCTGCCATTTCTGCACTTCAGGAGACCCTGCAGGCTAGCTAACAGAAAGTACGGCAGGGGTAGATAGAGAAAAGCAGGCATAACGACAGGTATAACGGCACCCGACACAGCCTTGGGCGATATAGGTCCCTGTATAACGCTTACAGGGCAAACATCACAAATATCCAATTGGAAAGTGTAAATGTAAATATGTAATGTAAGTTGCATATCGTAAGAATAACGATATAGTCATTTTGAAAATAAACGGTCTCTCTTGTACCAACCACCAGACGAGCAACACGTGTTTCATATTGTGTAATATCCATACGTTCCCAAATAATAAATAAACCAAGAAGCAACATTAACAGAAAGAGCTGTAGTGAGACACATGAAGTGATGGAAATTGTCCATTTTGACCTATAGAATTAAATTAAATAAAATAGATAAATCGAATGGTTAATTGCAAAGATTAGGTGTAACTGCGTAAAAAGGGAAGATAAATACTGGATGCATGAGGATTATAGGAAATGTAGGTTGTGTAGAGAAGGTACAGATAAGTGGGAGCATTGGTTTGGTGAAAGTTAGTGAGGGGATGAGGATGGCGGGAAGGAATGTAAGGGCATGCCTGGACGAGGACGGAAGTGGCCTGAAAGCATTGAGGTCTATACATTATATTTTAGAATAGGATTACTGCCAGCAGAGCTGTAGAAGTTGAGTAGGGTTGCCATCTATTCTTCTTCTAAAGAATAGGATTACTACTGCCAGCAGAGCTGTAGAAGTTGAGTAGGGTTGGCAACTATTCTTGTTTCAAAAAGAGACAGGTCAGGGAGGGGGGGTTAAAATTAGGGGTGGTTAAAAATTAAGATGATAATTTGGGAGAACAATATAGTCAAAAGGAGGATTGCCCTCGTAAAAGGAGGATGGTTGGCAACCCTAAAATTGAGAGAGTTGATCTGATCTGGTAATTTGTAAGCAAATTATAGGGAAATTTAATTTCGGTTATAGAATTGAAGGATTTATTTGTTTATAATATTTTATGGTAATTGTATTAATTTAAGTTAATTGTAGTACATGTACCTTCTATTCTCAACAAGGCGCATGTACTATAATGTTATATATGGATTGATTTAAATTTTATAGGTCCACTGAGATTGGGCAACCGACCACCTCCAAGACCTATACCGTGAGCGACGAAATGAATACGGGCGCGCTGTAGAGCACAGCCAGAATGCATGTTGGTACAGGCTTTGTAGGGAGGTCGTCCAGAACCACATGTGGGGCCTCCCCTACAAAGTCAAAAGGCCGCAGTACCCGGAGGTGTCAAAGCGGTGGTGACAGCCATATTCCCACAGGGCCCGAGAATATAACCGAAACTGGGGCCAATATACCAGGATGAGGAGGAACCCCGCCATCCAAGAATGGCTAAAGCACGACGCGAGGGCAGCCATCAACAAGCTACCTGGCAGGAAGCCGCCAGGTTACGGTGGTCTACCTAACGAACTGTTAAATGCAGCTGCCCCGGCGGACACAGAGAAGATTGCAGAAATCGCTAATGCATATATACGAAGAGGAGCCTTCCCTAAGAAGTTGAAATCGAGCTATTGTCAACGCCCGGAAAGCCGACGGTAGACCTAAGAGTCTACCGCTCTGTTTGTTAGTAGCTAATACGATGGAGAGGATGTACCGCCTCACAGAAGCCATCGAAGCTCCAGGAGGCATACATGACCTGCACTTTGGATTCAAAAAAGGGCGATTCACAACCGACGCAATACTGGCAGTGAGGAAGCTGAGGCAAACACGAGGTCCACCAGAATAAGAAAACACTGCGCGATTGTCGCTTTAGACGAGGCCAATGCTTTCAACGTCCTACCAAGGGGATACCAAGAGCCCTCATCGGGTTAACTGGAGGCTATCTCAGTGACCTATGCTATGCATCAAGTGACAGGAGGGGTCCCATAGGGCTCTATCCTGGGACCCATTCTGTGGAACATCGCGTACGATCTGGCATTAGTCGTCCGCGAAAGGGATATCGTCGATACCTTGGCTAAAGCTAAAGCAGCCACCGAAATGATGGCTGCCTGTATGACGAACAATGGACTTGCCATTGCGGCATCCAATTCCGAAGTCGCCCAGCTGTCATCTAAGAAGCCGCCACCGAGGTCCGTATGCTCGTAAAAAACTTCAAAATCACTATACAATTCTAGTATGTACCTCGGCATAATCTTGGAGTCGAACCGAAACCACGCGGCCCACGTGTTTCAGGCGATTTCGAAGGCAGCAAAAACTGAGGTTGCCCTGGCCAGAATCCTCCCCAACATAGATCAGCCGGGGTACAGAAAGAGAAGCCTGCTGACTACAGTAAGAGCACAGCTAAGGAGCGCGATAAGGCCCACTGCAATGCGAATCATCTGCGCGTACCGAGCTGTCTCCTCAGACGCAGCGGAGGCATTGGCACAAACAACACTCGCGGACCTTCTACTAGAGGAACGGGCTCACACATACCGGGGGATCAAGGAGGGGGTAACAACCAAGATGACGAAGGAGGAGGACAAGACCCAGCCAGACATGGACGAAGTGGAAGACAGATGGGTCACGGCGAGTAATGCGGCGTGGAATAAACAGTTCTTTTCCCAGGTAGAGCCACTGCTGGGCAGGGAACACGAGCAGGTAGACCATTAGATGGCGCAGGTGCTAACCGGGCACGGCGTCTTCCAGTCCTACCTGTACAGCATCGGAAAAGCGGCAACTTCCGAGTGCCAATTATTGCGACCGGACGGACGACCCAGCCCACACTCTACGTAATTGTGTGAAATGGCACCGGAAATGAGCCACTCTGTAGAAGGAGCTGGGAGAGGAAAATCCCACGAAACCGTCAAATTGGCAAACTGATGCTGAAGATGGAGGTAAATCGAGGCTCCGCCGTCAAATAGGTCAAACAAAGCATGCCGCAAACGTTTGAGATCGACCTGCAGGACGGATAGAAAACCACGCCAGTGCAAGAGACAGGAATAACCGACCGACGCGAGACTGGAGGGTTACAGAACGTGAGTTTTTGGTAGGCACCCCGACCAGAACGCGGGGTGAATACGGCACTACCCGTGCCTCTAACACCTAGTGATGGGGTGGGCACGGGTGTCTTTCCTCCTCAGAGGACAAAACAAAGGCACACTGAGAGCAGAATGGACTATTTTCAGCACTTCATGTGTCTCACTAAAGCTCCTTCCAATTGGTTGTTTGTGATGTTTGCCCTTTATTCATGTTATACTGGGCTCTTCAGTTCCACTTTGGAAATCCATCCCTATTGCAAAGCCATTACTTGGTGATTTCATTGCTTTAATATGTAAGTAGCTAGTCTCTGATCCCATAACTCAATGTTGCTATAGTGACCGAACTATGGTTGGAATAATGGACCAGGCAATATGAGCTTTCTTAGTACTATTCGTATCATTACAGATCTGTAGTTGAGTATGATAATGTATAATTGATTATGGTCAGGGATATTAAACAAACTTGCGTGCTACTTGGGGATATACAAACTCTCGCCCTCTTAGAATTTTGTAGCTTCATAACTCATATAGGTACTTTCACAGAATAACTAACAGTAAAATCAACTACAAAATCCGCAGGATGCGTAAAATATTGAGACGCATGCATAAAGCATACGGTCTGATTCGAACTGAATTTCTTTTAAATAGAGTGAAGAAAGCTAATGAAGGAATACGTACATCTCGTACTAGCACATGGCTGCAAAACAAAACTGACCCTAATTGAAATTCAGAGCTATAAACGTTGCGAAGCCCCGACTTCAACTCCGCGGAATTTATCTGCACACCTCCGCGTTTGGCTGCAAACCAAGCGAATTGGCTTTTAGAGAGATATTCATTCTCACAACTCAGTGGACTAGTGGTTAGAGGCGCCGTCCATCTCGTACTGAGCATTGAGGAACGAGAGTTCCAACCGCGTTCAGCGCAAAATTTTCACCTTTCACAATTTTTCAGAGGTTGTCCATGAATTTAAGGCAAATACCGAGTGATTACACTCCTTTGAGTCTATCCTTTTACCGGGGAAAATGCCCTCGGGCTGATATCTATGAAAACAAATTAATTAATTCTTACGACACTTTACTTTCTTACATATCCTTCCAATTCCTTAACGTATAACGTGATAGAAAACGGATGAGATTCATCTGATACGATGTGTTGAAAGCCGTTCTTGTATGGACGGCTAATATCACAATTTCGACGAAAACTACCAACAAATGACGACCAGTTTGATTCAAATTTCGAATTTACGTTGCAGCCGACAAATAATAAAAAACGAGTCACACCAACCATGTAGAAAAATAAGAACCTAATCATTAGAATCAGTGGTAACTAACATGTATTTTTCTTTTTTGCGCAGATCATTACTGCGCAAAATCTAATAGATGTCGGCGTGCTCCATAATAAATTACAGCAATTCACTTTTATTTTGTATATATTGGTATATAATATGAAAATAATCCCATTTTAAATTGTCCACGTGTATACAGCGCTGCAAACGCTCGGCGCTCAAACGTACTAAACGCGTCCAGCTGTCTGACATTCTAAAAAAGCTAGGTTGTGTTATCTCAACGATACTTTAGGACCTGGACCAAATTACAATATACGAAAATGTCAGCTGCATCTGCACCAAATACAAATGATCCCGAGAACACCTGCGTGGTCTGCTGCAAAACCGTGGACACCTACTCCGTAGGCGTATGCGATCATCCTGTGTGTTATGAGTGCTCGACGCGTATGAGAGTGCTGTGCAAGCAAAATGAGTGCCCCATCTGTCGCAGTGATATGCCCAAGGTAACCACCCTGCAATTTTACATAAGAAATTATTTGGCTAAAATGATTACATAATAAAAACATATGCTATACATATACTATTAGTATCACCATACACCATTATTTCGACAGTGGAAAGGCCTCAAATTACAATTTTGTCTAAATTGGTTTATTATACTACAATGATGTGCCATTCCTGGTAGGAAAGGTAAATAAAATTGAGGTATTGTGGTATACAATGTTTTAACTTTCCACTGTTGATCTGGTAAAAGTGATTACTGATTATATCTATTTCCAGAAGATGCTGCAAATAAAGTTTGCCAAATATTAAAAATTTAATAAAGGAGTTCTATTTGCACTCCTTACTAGCTGACCTAACGATTCTTCCTAAAAAACTACATATATATTTATATATACAGCATGATTCAAAATTTCATGGTACTATTTTAAGGTGATGTTCCTATAGCACAAAATAAACAAAAAAATCATGTAAACATATTTCCCAAATCGATTACACAGCAACACCACACATCTAAAATTTTATTTTATGTTGACAGAAGAGAGAAAAACTGATTATAAAATGTTTATTAAGCACATATGACATTATCTAGTTTCCTATATCATTTTCTATATAAGAATTGATATATTAAACTGTATAACTATTTCTAAATGGAAAATTAACATTTTGTATTACAGTGTTGTTATTGGTAAGTAAATTTATTATTATTCCACTTTTATATCATTTTCTACATGTGTGTATGACACTATGTAGTTGGTGTAGTTGGTGTCTGCACTGAAAACGATATAAGATAATGTCATACTGGCTTTATACTAATTAAATTGCTCTTGCTTCAAATAAATTAAATATAAGCAATAATATAATAAATGGATAACTTGTTGTCAGAGTAAACTCAATAAACATTATATAATCAGTTTTTCTAGCTCCTGTCAACATCGAATAAAATTTCAGATATTGTGTTGCTGCTTAGGTGATGATATAATTTATTTGTTTGACAGGCAAAAACAGTTGCTTGTTTTTATCATGGATGACACCACAAATTTGTATAATTTACAGAAAAAAAGACATGCTTTTAATTTATAGTGGAGAATGTTTACCTAGTGATTAACACTAAAAATGGTATTGTCTCTATACTTGAGTTATAGGCCCCATTATGACTTACACATGAACAATCTGGTGTGATAGCCTCAGAAGGGGTAAGCAGGAAACTACTAGGCCAAATACAGGGCCAATGGCAACAACTGCACTGCTGCAATGGAGGTTATATTAAACCTGCCCCCATTTCACTTTTAAGTGGAAACAGAGGCCAAGATAGCAATCTACAGAAATAACACCATAGGGAGGTTGTATGAATCACCCACAGATCATACCCAACTAGCATTAGTGAAAACAACACATTTTAAGCTTCTTCAACTTGGCGAGTATATCTGTGTTCGATGCAGAAACCATTGCAATTCAAGTTGCATTAAAACTTTATTGAAAAGAAACTATAGAAGGAAGGAAATCAATATTATGACAGATAGTCACTCAGTGCTAAGAGCACTAGACTCCAGCATAAGTTGTCATAGAATGCATTAAAGACCTAATGATACTGACAGTAACACTTTTGTGGACACTAGGATATCAAGGAATCAAAGGCAATGAATATGCAGATAAATTGGCAAAGGAGGCAATGGAAAAAAAATTCAATGAACAACCTGTGGGATACCATATAACACTGCAAGGAATAGCTTGAGAAAGCACCAAAGAAACTTCCACCGAAACTAGGAAGGGCAAACAGTAATGAAACAACAATAGAAGATTGTCAGTTCACGTAGATATTTCGATTCCAAGTGTATGGTGAACATTGCACAAGCAACTATATCCATTTATTATGACTATCCTACATTAAAAAAACAATGTTCGTATTATGTATTTCATTTAAACGATACTTTAAAGTAAATACTATCTCAAATATATTGAGAAACTATGAATTTAAGATTTAAACCTCAGACTTTGTTATTTCTTGGGGTATATATGGAAAGTTATTTAAATTATAGACAAAATACAAAACAACTAAGGCAGAAATTGCACACACAACTTTATCTTCTATGTGTCGCAAGAAAGTATCTACATCTAGACTCAAAACATACCATGTACCTACTATTCTAAGATATACAGTATAATCAAATTTACAATATTGTTTTGGGGATCACCTGCAAACCTTGAAACTATGAAGATGATGATGATGTCTTCCTAGACGATGCGGCTACAGTGACCATTGTCTTGTCATTCTAGTCCTTTCCTTTTTTGTCATGTGAGGTAGGAATCTTCTAACCTATCGCAACTAGGTGTTAGAGGCATGGGTAGTGTTGGATTCACCCCGCGTTTTTGGCCTTATGCACTCAGCATTCGTGATCACACCCCATCTGCGTTGCCATTTCTCGATTGCGCGTTTTCTAGCTTCTATCTTGGCTTCCATAGGGCCGGTACCTCCCTTGGCTGCCGCGTGGATTTCTGCCCGCTCTTGCACTTGCGGCCAGCACTTCCACCGCGTCCGCCGAGGTGGTGCGGTAAGCCCTGGTGATTCGAAGCGTGCTGGTGCGTATCGCCCTCCTTAGCCTGTCTGCATTGCGCTGGGTCTTGGTTGCCCCGACCCAGGCTGGTGCTGCATACAGGAGATGGGCGCGTGCCTCTTCTTCTCCCCTGGACTCCCGATGTTTGGCAGCAGCCTCGATAGAGCTGCTTGCGTCTTGGCTGCCTTCTGTGTGGCCTGCATCACTTGCTGGATGTAGTTTGTACTTTAGTGTAGTCCCCAGGTAGCAGACCCTACTTCGGATAGTGAAATTCTTCCCCATCATTTGAAGGGTGGTGGCCTTATGTATTTCTGCTCTCTTAGTCGAGAGCAGGGCCACCACTGTCTTGTTTTTGGCGATGCTGAGTCCTGCGCTCGTCATCCATGTCGTCATTGTTTCTACGGAATCTTTCGTCTTGTTCTGTGTTTCTTTTAGGTTTCGTCCTCGGACTACCAACGCCATATCATCTGCAAATGCAACTATGTGACGTCCTCCGGCAGTTGCAATCTCAATACGTCGTCATATGCAACGTTCCAGAGCAGGGGCACAAGGTCAGAGCCCTGTGGGATCCCTGCTGTCACCTCAAATTGCGTCGTTTCTGTGCCGCTGTCGCCCTACCTAATTTATCTGTCTGATAGGTACGCAGCTATTAGTCTATGTAGATCTAGTCCTTTCCTGGATTCTCTCGTGCGCACACTGATGGCTGTTATAGCTTACCTTGTTTGTGAAGGTTCTGGCGCACTTTAGGCATGCTAGGTCCCGTCCTCGTTGTATAAATATATAGGAACCCTTGCTTGTTGCTGCTTAAGTACATTTCTTTTGGCATGTCTTCTGTCGATCAATGGCTCCAATTGGGGAAAAATGCGTTTAGTCTATGTCCCGTTTCAGTCGCGTCCCATTGTTCTTGCCACTTTGTCATTGTCTGTAGTCTTGTTTATCTCTGCGTCTCTTTTGGTGACTCCCCTGCTGGTAGCTTGGTAGTTTTCCGCTCTTCCATCAGTTGGCTGGTATGCCCTTGGCCAGTACCTCCACAACGTCCTTAGGGATTGTTCTGTAGGCCCGGGCGATTCTGATGGCGCTAGTACGCAGCGCCCTACTGAGCCTGCCCGTGTTTCGTCTGGAGGTGGTGGCGTCCGCCCAAGCTCACTTACAGCAGCTGGGCTAGAAGTCATCGCGGCTACCTGCTTAGAGGCTTCCAAAGCCTGTGCCGTGTGGCTCGTGTTGGCCTTCAGGATGGTGCCTAGGTATTTTATTTCCCTTTTTATTTGGTGTCGGGTATCCAGTAGAAGGATTGTTCCTTCGCCCTGCTCCGTAAATGTCTGATCTCTCACAGTTGGGCATCTTCTGTCTTGGCTGCCGCGATGGTAAAGCCTTGGGAGCGGTGTCGACAAAAGCGGCCGTATTTCACGTCATTTTGACGTCACACATTTCTTTTATGTATATTTAAATAAATCTGGTAATCCTGAGAGCGATATACTTCAAAGTATCGAGAAAATGTCATGAATTACACTGAAATCTAGTGAGTTATTCAAATTACATATACTTAAAATGTATCTTGTAATGTGTAAATGACGTCAAATACGGCCGTATTTATCGAGACCGTTTGCTAGGAAACCATGACGATGAGCGTAGTAGAGCTTACACTCATCGGCTCGGCGATCACTTTGACTACATGTCGTACTCGAAGCCTAGTCTCCTTTAGTTTCTTTGGCTTAGATATTAGGGCAAAGTCATCCGCAAATGCTATTGTAGCGACTTGCGGCGGTAGGCCATCGTCAAACGTAAGGTTCCATAAGAGGGTCCCAAGAATGGAGTCCTCTCTTCTGACAGTGTATGTACTCTTTCCCATCGGTCCTTCGTATACGACTTCTCTATCCTTGAGTCCCTCACCTATCGCTGTAGTTTGCCCGGTACTCTCCTGCGCTGCAGTGCCGCCGTGATGGCCACCCAGGGCTGCGTGTTAAATGCGTTGGTCTCATCAAGGGTAGCCATCACGCAGTATTGGCGTCCTCTGCCATCCCGCGGATTGCCAGCATGGCGTCATTGATAGATCCACCTTTTCGAATGCCATACTAGTTTTCATGGAGCCCCCCGGTTGTCTTGAAGATCTTTGACGTCCCGTTTAGCAAGCTGAGGGGGCGGTGCGAGCCTGGCTACTCCGGGGGTTTGCCCAGATTTGGGATGAGGACCAGGCGGGCCGACTTCCATCTGGCGTGGAAGGTGCCCTCATCGAGGCATTTGTTGACGGTTTTCGTAAGATTTTTTATTATGCCTAGCGCGATTACACTGACGACTTCGTTTGGGAATTCATCTGGACCGGGGGCCTGCCCCTTTGGCAGTTTGGTGATTGCGTCTAGTACCTCGTCCTCCTCTCAGCTAGTCGTTATCCCGTCCTGTGTCTCTGGCAGTTCTTCATGTCTGTCCTCCTGGAATCCTCTTCGTGACGATTCTGTAGGGCAGGCTGCATGGGTTAGTTTCGACCTCCCTACAGTGGTTTGTGCCCTGCTTGCGGGACCGTTGGTAACCCATTCTGAGTACATGCCCAGTTCATCGGAGTTGAGCATTCATAAGCAGCGACTCAATTCCGTACACTCGCGCTGTTCGTAGGACTATTTATTTCTAGTATAATCGTTCCACTTAATGTGCATGATTGATTTTAGGCACCTTATTTGCAATTTGCTACCAAGCATACATCGGTAACGAACAGGATTATAGTAATTCTTACCAACAGTGATCTAAATCTGGATAGATTATGTAGTCCTCCCTGGTACTCGAAATGTCTTAGAAGGTTTGACATATGACCACTGAAAAGTAGAGAGTGATCACCGCCAAAGTTATTGAATTTTTCTTCATCTACTTGGACTCATACTGATTACTCTTGTTTTAACATGAAATGATAACTAATTTCTCAAACAACCGTACTTGAGATGAAGAAAACCCTCACATGGCTTCTATTACTCACCTAACAGACTAAATGTCTGATGTGGCCTTCTTGGTGATAATTTCATCAGTCTTTTTGGTTCTTTTTACCAAAAAGACTTTCTTGAGCAACTTACATGTATTGTTTGCAAAATAATCTTGTTGAGCTTTTAGAAGATATTCCGATTGCCAATAGAACATGTTGGTTTATACATGACAGTGCTCCAACTCAGTTTTCTCATATTGTCACTAATTATTTAAATCCATCTTACTGTAACATAACTCTTCGGTTATCAAAGGACCTGTTACGCCGTTAGATTATTTTCTGTGGGGCTGGATGAAATTATAGTTTTCCACGAGTATTGGCATACAAGAAGAGTTGCGAATAGGATCGTGGAAGCTGCAGCAATCATCAATGGTAGTCCATAAAACTTGCCAGAGAAGCATGAATTCGTAGTATTGAGAGCTGTCTACAGCAAAGAGAATTGGCAAATTTTGAACAGTTACTTTGAATATTTATTGTTAAATAATTATTTATTTCCTCTATATATCAGTAATCAATAATTTCAAGTAATTTATGTATGTATATATATATATATATATATATATATATATATATATATATATATATATATATATATATATATATATATATATATATATATATATATATATATTGTTTGTTTATTTTGCACATGCTTAAAATAGTTCCTTGCAATTTTGAAACACCCGGTATATATATTTATAATTAATTAGGTGATCTTCACAAAAGAAGTAGCTCCGTTCAACATCGTCAAACAGCAAGTGGAACGATCCAATTTACAGGACGTCAAGTATGGCATCCACTTTTGCTTACCATCCATACAGCGGGCTTATTATCGCCTGCTGGAGTTCACCTGCCAGTTTTGTCCTGCTGGAGAACGTCGGACATCGTTCAAGACTTTCAACCACTTGAGGGATCATGTTCGTAGGGACCATGAGCTCTTCTACTGTGATCTTTGTGTGGAGAATTTGAAAAGTTTCGCGTTTGAAAGGAGGTGCTATACTAGATCTGAGTTGGCACAGCATCGAAGAAAGGGAGATTCGGATAATAAATCTCATAGGTGAGAATTCTATTAGTATAGAAATACATATACCTAACAAAAATTCAATTTGATTTTGATCAGTTTGAAATATTTCGAATCATTTGATTCAGTTGTATGATGTTTTAAGTATTGAATGTTATTGAAATAAACAACAATTGTTTGATATTGTAAAAATTTGTCAAAAATAGTCTATTTCGACTATATTATCCATGAAACTAAACAGAAGTTTTTTTATTATTGAAGATTTTGTGTGAATTAGATTAAGTTGTGTCAATTACAACTCAATTTGTAACATTTTAAACTCTGAATTTCATTTCAAACAAATTAAAGCATTACTGTTTAAGTTGTTAGTGATTTTCTCAGAAGGATTTTAAGTAGGAGTAGTCACTAAATATTTATTTTTGTCCAGAGGTCATCCATTATGTGAATTTTGCGACCAACGGTACATGGACAGTGATGACTTATACAGGCATTTGCGACGCGACCACTTGTACTGCCACTTCTGTGACGCAGATGGCAAACATGAGTATTACTCCACCTACGAAGACTTGCGACTGCATTTTCAAGACGACCACTATTTATGTGAAGAAGGCGACTGCAAAAATGAACAGTTTACATCGGCGTTCCGCACGGATATTGATATGAAAGGTGGTTATTGGTGGTTTAAGATTATTGTGTTACTAATGTTGTCCAAATTCTAGCTCATATTGCAACTGTGCATTCTAAACATCTTAGTAGGGCTGCAAATAAACAAGCAAGAACTTTGGAGGTGGAGTTCAATTTTGGGCCAAGAAGGAATGAGCAGGCGGGGCAGAGGGGTGGAAGAAGGCAACAAAATCAAAAGTATGTGTTTTAGCTATTATAGATAGATATTAATAATCATCTTCAAGGTAAGACGTTATTGAACAATGTTGAGTGACATCAGAAAAAAATACAAACATACACTAGTATTTCTCAAGTGACACAACTCAAAATCATGTTTTTTGAGTTCTGTCCATAGACAACTAGTTCTGTCCATGTAAGAATATCGAAAATATCCCTCTATCATTAATCTACAGTGTATTAACCTCGCTTCAGAACTTGCCCGCCAGAGCGCACTGGGTGACTTACTGCCCCAAAGCTACCTTCCCCTACTTCCGTTTTTCCAGAAACACAGGTCTTTGGGCTGTGTTACTTTAGATATACTAGTGTGATATAGTCTGCTTGAAAGAGGATACCTGATTTGTTAAACAGCTTCTGAAACAGGCATTGGCAGAACACAGAACAGGTATTAACTGCATACAGAACAGGTATTAGCAGATATTAATAGCTTCAAACACCTTGAAGTGCTTCCCCTTTTTAATGATTTATTATTTCTATTTACAATTACAACAATTTGTTGCTTGTGCTCGCTGTACCAGTCTTCTTGCTCTGTTCGGCATCTATCGTTGCCCATGTAATGCCCTACCCACATGGGACGTGATGTCCTCCATTAGCCTATCTGTCACCCACGAGTAGCCGAGTTTCCAATCGTTGGCTATCACGATATCAGCCCTTCTCCTCATCGCTGTGGCGAGCATTAGTTGGTGTGCTGCTCGCCCTCTTCCTACGTTCGCCTGGAGGACGCTGGTTATTTGTTGGAACGGGGTTGGCAGCCTCCGCCGGCCACCCGTCTCTTGGTCTCCTCTATTGCCAGCTTTTTAGGGCAGCGATGGCTCGCCACAGTGACATGACTTGATGTTTCACATCCCCGCCCTGAGGCACATCTTGCTCCTATCGGGCCCGTTGCAGGCGAATGTGTTATGTGCATCTTTCTAGCACCTACCGCAGCCGTAAGACACCTCCTCCCTACGGGTGGCCTTGCACTGTACCAGGCCGAGCAGTAGTTTGGTCGATGTCAATATGTATGCGTTGTGTTCAGTTGTGGTCTATCAAGTTGGGCCTGCATATCCGCTAGAGTCTTTTGCAGCTCTTCCCTCTCTTTCTTCCACTGCTTCTTGTATTATTCCAGCGCCTCTTCTTTCTTGCGCATTTCTTGGTCAGTGGGCTGGGAGAGTCTGATTGGTGTTTCTAGTCCCCCAGGAGCCTCTCGAATAGGTCTCAGAGTATTGCCGTATCCACCTTGGCATCTCTACAGATGTTGCATGTCCCTACCGCCGTACCCGTTAGCCGGAACACTACGTCCCTAGCCTGGACCAGTTGTATCAGCGGGTCGGAATCATGCGTCTTTCGCAGGTCCTTCGGCACTCATGTCTTGTTTCCCTCCATGGGCACGGTCGATTGCTGGGGTGGGCAGGTTGCCTTCCTTTTTGCCGTTTGCCACAAAGAGAACTTGCGTTAGCTCGTGTCCCACCTTTCCATGGGTTCTCGTTACCCAATGCTGTATCTTGGGGATGAGCCGTCTCGTCCAGCCCGGTTTACCCTGCAACTTCCCTCTACCATCTTAGAACGTTTTGCCTCTAGCGGCTGTGGTGTTCAGCCATTCTCGGTAGCTGTCAGCACGCTTCTGAACTCGACTGGAGGTATGCCGGCGATGACTAGAATGGCCTCTCTGGACACCGTCCTATTTCCCCTCGCTACCCGTAACGCATTTTTCCTCTGGACGCGTGCAAGTATCTGCCTGGTGCGCTGGTAGACCAGCCTATGGCTCCACACTGTATAGCATGATACTCAGCAACCATTTCCAACATCGCCCTCTTCATTTTCCCGGGTCCTCGCTGGTTGCGCATGATCGCTCCCAGGGCCGCCGTACATTTGGCTGCCCTCGCCCTTGTCAGCTCCACATGCTTGCGGAAGCTCACAGGATCACATCCGTGGACCCGATACGGAAGCGGACCTACGAATCTACCACCTCCGTCTTTCCCTCCGCAACCTGTAGGAAGTTATCAGCTAGCCAGCATCGCAGCTTTTCCAGACTAGCGTCCACTCTCCCTTGCAGCTCCTCTCCATTGGCGCCTGTCGCGATCAGGGCGACGTCATCTACATAGCCCACCACCCTGGCCTTCTCGGGTTGGGGCATCGTACATGACGTTCCACGTTGTGGGTCCCAGCGCAGACACCTGTGGAACACTTCAGAGCGAGGAACTTGGCCATTCCCCCGCCTGCTCCCTCTACTAGAAGGCTTCGGTTCCCGAGATAACTATCAGCCCCATCGTGTTGTCGGGGAACCCCATCTCTGTACCTTTCCAATGTGAGTACCCATTGTGCAGTGTTAAAGGGCCTTCACGTCTATAGTCACGAGCGCAGACAGCTGCCTCTTCCTCCTCGACCCTTCCTTTGCCGCCCTTGCTGCTTCTAGGACCTCATCCAGAGATTGGATTGTGAATCTGCCCGACCTGAAGCCAAGTTGGTGGCCGGACCGTCCACATGGCAGCTCGGTGTGCGCGGTAATTCGCCCCAAAACCAGGTAGTGCAGGACCTTGCCCGCCGCGTCCATCATGCACAGGGGTCTGTACGCCGACGGGCGACGATTCCCATCTAGATGCACCTTATCATGATGAGGGGCCTGACGCTGTGTTAGAGGAGTTTCTAACTGCGAGTGCAACAAGAACACAGATACCGGTTTCTCCATGTGCCCTCGCGAGCTTTCTGTGCAGTAGCGATGATCTTGGCAATAACCTCAATAGTGGATGTGTTTCGCCGCAATTCATGCTGATTCTGAGCTAGGTCGTCGTGATCTTCCCAATCATCAGATATTTTGGCATATTTCCTAAGATGACAAGCATGCAGAGCGATCTTGAGGACGACGGGTTGTTCATACGCTTGTCAGGTTTGGGGATGAATTTAGACCAATTTAACCCAGTCCACCTAGCGGGGAAAACCCCTTTATCCAGTGTCTCGTTCATGGCCTGGAACGTACCCAAGAAGAATTTCTCTGCAGTCCGGGGGGCCTATTTCACCGTAAGTGGCTGGCCCATATATGCCTTTTAGAGGCCCGGATCTCATTCCGTAGGACTTTTTTGGCTTGCCTGTAGGATGAAATGGCTTTTCCTCACTGGTACATCAGCCTTCTCGTGCGCAGACATCTTTTCTGGAGGTACGCTATGGTCTCGGTAACCAGTAAACCCCAGCCCTTTTACCCCAGTCTTTTGGGGCCATGCTGGCCTCGCCATGTAACTAAAGCAGATAGGGAGTCCGAGTCATGTACGGCTCCATCATCCCGCTCCATAATCTCATGAACTCCAGCTTCTTAAATTTACGAAAGTCTGGTAACGAGCTGGGGTTAAGCACTGGTATCTTGAGTTACAGTCGCAACGGAAGCTTACATATAAATGGTGACTGAAGGTTTCCTCCTCCACTGCCTGCTTGTCATTGATTTTATTTACGGCTGCGGCCGACACAAACGTTAGGTCTAGAGTGGCCTCATGATTACCTCTCTGGAAGGTCGGCCGTCCTACCTCATTTACCGGGACAAGGTTGGCTACCCACTCCGCCAACAGTATTCCTCTCTGATTTGTGGTAGGAGAGCCCCACTCTGGGGACTTGGCGTTGAAATCTCCAGCTTCCTTCTTGTTCTGTACACGGCTATGCATAGGCCAATCACGCTCAGCGTCTCCGCTAGATTCTCCAACCCCGCATTAGGAGAAGCGTATACGGAGTACACGCAGCATCCTGTTACCGCTACCGCATAGTCCCCTTGTCCAGCGTGATCCCATATTCTCGTTAGCCCGTCCTGGCTGCTGGTCCATCCCGTACTCTCTGCGAGTTTTGTGTTTAACTCACTAGCGACATAAGGTCGTATGCATCTCCGGCAGTGGCGGCGTACAGCAGGTCGTGTGTGTGAGTCTAGATCCTGGCACTGGGTAAATCCTACACCGACCTACTGTGAAAGTTGTTATTTTCACACCCTTAATCCTGAATAATGATTTTCATTGTCAGTTCTAATAGTTGAAGAATATAAGGATGATAGATAGAGATGTTGTGAGCTATACAAAGAAGTAGTATAGTTCTCATTGAACTATACTACTTCTTTGTATGGCTCACAACACCTGTATCTATCATCTTTATATTCTTCAAATATTAGAACTGAAAATGAAAATCATCATCCAGGATTAAGGGTGTGAAAATAACAACTTTCACAGTAGGTCAGTGTAGGATTTACCCAGTGCCAGGATTTAGAGCATTGCACTTCGAGGTGCATTTTTTTTACTCGTCTAGCAATTAATATCTGCTAATAATAACCTGTTTCTTAAGCTGTGAGAGTTGTTAAAATCAAGTATCTCTCTTTCAATCAGATTATACATATGCTTTTATTTTTTCACTCTCAAATTGTTTGATAACTTCTAGACCTTTTAGACTTGATTGAACAAACCTTAAATGACACCCTGTGCCTTTAATAGTAAAATTGTTTATTTTTAGTAGAAATAATGATGACAATGAAGTGGCCACATATGAAAACTACAACACTGAACCTGGAGGAGCTCACAAGTATGTGAATTCCAATGCTAATTTCCCTACATTGGGAACTTCATCAGAACAACCACTCAGTCTGGGCTCTTCAAGGGCCAGTGTAACATTTACGTCGAAGTTCACTCCGAATTTTTCTGGGGACGAGTTTCCTACCTTGGGTATGTTGTATGCAGATAGATTGTAACACATATTACTTCAGTAAAGGCATTGCTAATTGATTCAATAATAGCTTTCCTCTCATACAGTCTAACCAATAGTCTTATGTTTATTGCAGGGGGAGCTATATTCACTCTTCACTGTCATACAACGTGCTCAATTGCCCAAAATCGGGTTTATAACTGAGGGATAGTTTTTTTGGCAATTGAGCATGTTGTATAACAGTGAAGAGTGAAATTGGAGATGGTGAAAGTGACATTGTGCCATCTAGTAGCGCTTTTCGTTAAAGTCTGTGTCCAGGAAAATAGAAATTAATTTGATGTTGCATGCAGATTTATTTAAATTTATTCAAAAATTAAATCTTTTTCAATTTAGAAGCTGAGATTATATTTTCTTGTAACTGCTAGTTACATAAAAATGTAATTTGTATACTTATTTTTGAAACTATTTAACGATTGCTTGTATAGAGATTCATTGGAATTGTAGGTGGTGGAGCAGCGCCCAAACATAATGGCACCGTAGCAAGTAACAAAACGAGAAATGGACAGGACTACCCAACTTTAGGAGCACCGCGGAATATTACCATTACAAAATCGACAGCAGGCGCTGCTGGTAGCTCGAGTGCGCTTCAACGAAATTCGCAAAATTTTCCAAGTTTGGACGGTAGTAAAGGCGGAGGAGCTAGCAGCAGCACGTTGAAATTTACACTCAAGTAAGAACAAACGTAAATTATTATTTTTTTCAGAGCGAAATTTGAATGACAAAAATCTGGTAAAACCTAAGCTATTAAAATAAATCCGGAAAATCGGATTTCGTACTGGATTTGGAACAACAGAAGCACTTGGGGTAGTATCGCAACGCTGACGACATGTTAATAAAGACGCCTATACCTGTTATATTAGCTATAGCAAGGCTATCGAGCCTAAGTTCGATTCTAATATGTTTTGTTTTGTAGCGACAGGCCTCAAACTTCCAGACCAAACGTTTCCATCCATGTAAATCATAAATCGAATGGTGCAGTAACAACGCGCATATCGGCAGCACCAACCGCAACACTTCAAGTGCGCCCAAAATCAATGGAAGCCTTCCCCGCTCTCGGCCCAAGCTCCGCTCCCACTCCATCGAGCACTCAAAAATGGGTACAACCCAAACCGAAGAAACAACACGAACCAAGGCCTTCTCGTGCCGCCCCAGCGCCCGTATTACCGCCTAGCACGCTAAAAGAATTCCCAAGCCTTTCCCGAAAAGTCGAGGCCAAAACGAAAAAATCATCAACCGTAACAGTGCCCATGAACAACACTTGGATGAATAACGCGGAAGGAGATAACAAACTCATTGAATCGAGTTCAAAAACCACTGACAACACGAAAAAAGATAAAAGTAAAAAGAAATCGACCCCCAACGAAAGCAATAAAACTCAAACTGAAACCAAACCTGCCGAAACAGTGAAACCGAAAAAGAAAAAAACCAAAACCGAAAGTGCCTCAGGACCAGCCGAAGACATCACATCGCCTTCCAAACTAAACGGCATCGTTAAAAAAACCTCAACACTAAAAATCGGTGCTTTAGAAGTTGCAACCAACGGCACCACGATCGAAGACTTCCCTACGTTAGGCCACAAACTACCTCCGGGTCTAACCCCGCCACCGCCAGGCCTCAAACCAAAACCACCGGGCATATCCGTAAAACCACCGCCCGGTTTCAATTGCGTGCCTAAAAACAGTAACGATCTAACATTCACCAACAGCAGCGGGCAATCGTACTCGATCCAACCCGTGCATTCTTACTGCCAACCGGCGAATTTCGCCAACAGAAATTCGAATTTAATTCAGAATTTCTTTTCAGTACTAAAAACACAGGATGTCATTAAAGAATTCAAAAGCTACTCGGATCTGTTCCGAAAAGGTGGCTACCCACCGGAAAAATACTACGAACACTGTAAATCAATCCTAGGGGCATCGTTTGATAAAATATTCCCCGAATTACTCGTTCTATTACCCGACATTGAGAAGCAACAGGATTTATATAAAGTCCACAAAAAGGTCGGTAGCACTAAAGGTTTTGAGGAGTGCGCGACGTGCAAACAGATCATTTATACGAAAGAGCTCAAACAACATCTGAATAACCACTATATGGAAAACCACTTTCCATCCCTTGGCGAGACTATAGAAACTAGCAATGTTTGGAAGAAATAATTACATTAATCAATTTCAATAAAGCAATAACTTCAATATTAGTGATTTTATAATGCACTGAACTGCATTATCAGGTAATAACTAATTTATATATGCTGCTATTTGATAATATTAATATATACAGTAAAATATCTCGTTTTATGATACGGTTCATATTATAAAACGAAAGAGGATTTGTGATACTTTTGTATACCGATTTATTTCATACATGAATAATAATTACCCATATAAATATAAATAAAACGTGTGCATGTGTGTGCTTGTTTAAACAATATCGCTATTTCAGATTCGATTGACTGAAAAAATCTTTTTGTTTTTCGTGTTGTGTGTTACTTTCTTAAAATCACGTTATTTACAAGTGCAAGCAAGAATTATATTTATTTTATTAAAAAAATATTACGAGGGAAAATGTTGGAAATACGAAATTTTATTACGGGATTATACAATCGTGTGTAAATTGTATATATTTATTTAGTTTTTAATAAAAAAAATATTAATATTGCAAATATTATTGGGTAAATCTTTTGGTTTGCACACGTTGTCCTATATAACATAAATTAGAGTAGAGAAGTTATTTAGTTACGGTAGATTGAACAATTGCGATCTACTAAAAAACGACCTTTATTTGGCATATCCCCGCCAAATAAAGGTCGTTTTTTGGTAGATCGCAATTGTTGGCATTTATTTTTTCATATAACACAATACCCTTACATTCGCTCCCTGTCCAATATCGCAATCCGAAGGCGCCATCATCTTATGAAATAAAATATGATTTAGCGGATGTTTTATGAAAAATGACATTAAATAATTAAAACTATAACCTCGTCTAATAAAGCGTCTACAAATTTTAAAGAAACCTATCCGCGTTACTCAAATATGTCCAATTCGTCTACCTACGATAACGCGAACACATCCAATAACAAGAACCTAAAATATCTATCCAATAAATAAATAAAAACATGTTGCTCATTCTAACCAGTATAATACACAATGTTAAAATATGCTAAATCGTCTCCCTCATTACTTACATTATTCATCTCTATGATCTGTTACCCTTCACACTCTTCTCCCATGCCAGTCTTTGCAGATTTACATGCCTTTCCCATCATCTTCAACCTATCCATTCCCTCAACTTTCTGCAATGCCCGACCCACTCTGTTCGCACCCTGCCGTTTGTTGTCCAGGTGTTACAACGTGCCACTCCCCATACTACATAGTGCACATGTGGTGCCCCTTCCATACTTTCCTCCCTTTTTCTTCCGATCCCCATATCACTAGTGCAATGTATACTTTATCCTTCCTGCTTCTTCTTCCTATTGCCAGTACCGTTCATTAAGGACTGCTTAATAAGCTTGTCCCAGATGTATCGGTCCCTGGCCCGTTTCCAGTTCGCTTTTCCGATTGTGTCTGTATTCCTGGGGACGTCTTACCATCTGGTTCACGGCCTCCCCCATTGGTATGCGTCCCCCACGTTGGTCTGCAGCATTTTCTTTTGGTGCCTTACCACCCCATACCCAAGCCGCCTACATTTTATTGTTACCACAAAATCCTTACTGTTCCACCCTAACATTGTTATGTATTCAGGGGGTTTACCCCGTAATTGCCACTCCATATATCCGGGGTTATATGTCTCATTAATTTTCTTGAAACCTCAATTACTAGACTGCTCAACACTCGCAGCATATCGTCTACCCACACCTCAGGCATACCCACTCTTTCATATTTTATCCATTCTGCATATTTCTCCATCCGCTCTCTTTACTCCTACATCCCAATCTCACCTCCTGCGCCAGTCTCTCTTCCCCAATTCCTGCAGTCTGTACTAGAACCTACGCAACCCACCCATGGGTCTCATCATATACTACTTTTAGCCTCCTGCGAGAATCGTCAAAGGCATCGCTCTTTCTAGTCCTAACTCTTCAAGAACCAACCTTGCTCCTTTTCTACAACACGGTGCGAGGTGGTGTTGTCAGGTCCATGCCGCCCCTATAGCTGTTTTCACTATTTAATGCAATAAGTGTGCTAATCTATTGAAATAAAAATACATATATTATTTCTTAATACTATAACAATATATGAAGATTCTACTATGCTTTACAAAAAAAATATAAGGTCTAAAAATAAAACTCACTAAAACCCCCAACTATCCTCTTGCCCAAGCAATGATGGTCCTCGCATTCATTATGATTTAGAAAATGAATTTGATTTTCTTTCAGAAAATAATTTAATGGCTTCTTCATAATTTTATTAGCCGCTTGGCTTTCTATAGACAGTATTGCGAGGTTTTTCAACCTGTCTTGAGTCACTGTTGATCTGAGTTCGTTTTTAATTATCTTCAGATTGCTAAAACTCCTCTCGCAGCTTGCTGATGTAGTTGGGAGTGTTAAGTAAATTCTCAAGAATATGCAGACATTTGGGATAGCATCAGTCAAATCTCTTTCTTGGATTAGGTTTAGAAGATGATTCATTTCTTATAAATTAACTGTTAAACAATTCTGTAACTGGTCCCGAAGAACTAGGTTTTCAATAGGGAATTCTTCTTCACTTATATATCTTCAACATATTTACTAGCACAAGTTGAAAACTCAACTCCTTGTCATTAAAGCTTTTCAAACTTTAAAACCATTTAGAAAAGAAAAATAATGAAGGAACTCTGCATTCTAACTTTCAACCGGATTAGTATCACATCAATTACACACACTCGCACTACGGTAAAAACTTTCTTACACAGAGAAACTTCTTCCTTTATCTCCCGCTATCTCTCCAGACATTATTGTCTTTTTTGGGATTCTGCGAGTTTCCTTAGTTGGCCTTAATTCAATGTTTTGGGCTATCTAGCCTTTCCATGGTTTTGGTGATATCAAAATTAAAAAAAGACCATTATTTGGCATGACAACTCAAAAAAATACCAAAACCCTATAATATACAATGCTGCTATTAGTGAGACCATCCAAGGTTGTTTTTGAGAATATTATGTTATGTTTCTATATTTCCTTTCTTAATTCTGTTAATTTGCAAGCAACTAAATAAGGAATAAGTCGGAAAGTACGAATGAGACTGGTAACATCAGATGTTGTCTCTGGTGTACAGTTTTCTTTTTGGTTCAACTTAGTGAGAGCGCTGATTACTCCTTGAAAGCTTTTTACATGATTATTGATTTATCACTGGTTCCTTTTAAATTTGTTTTTGTATTTCTTGACAACCGTTGTCTTGATGAAACAATGTAGGTGTATAATCCTGTACTACTCCAAATACACTCTCTGTTTCAAGAGATGTTGATGTTGCATTTAGTTCCACCAGATTCAAGGAGTGGGCTGTGAGCAACATAGTTTGAACTCCTTTATCCACACATGCTCGACCCATTATCATATGTTTGGGCTCGACAATTTCTTATTTCTAACCCATTTTCCTACAACTTAGGAAATATTGTGTTAGTAAATGTTTCCGACCTCTTTCACTCTACTTCTGGCGTTGGGTGCCACTTGTCAGTAATATGGGCAGAGGAAGACTATATTGCGAGCAACTGGCACTACAGATGGACCTACAGTTTAACGTGGATTCCGAACCACTGGAGTTTTGAAAAGAGAATATCATCTACTCCAGACCAGAGAAAAGTATTTAGCCGATGGCAAGGCGGGTCAGGGAGTTGAGGGTGCGTAGAAGATGAAAAGTATTTTGCTTTGTGAGGTTTGTAATCACGATCTTCAGCGCAGCAGTCCGATGCCTTACCACTCCGCTGCGCTTGCCAAGTACTCTCTAGATTTCCCAATAACTGCTCATCATCATCATTTCGGAGACATTCAGTGCCCTGCACCTTGAAGACTTTACAAGAACACATTATAGTGAATTATATTTTTTAAATATTACAACTATGATCTTACATTTTCATTATTTCAAAATCTCTTAGTTGATTTAAAATGAAGAGACTGAGGAAATGTTTCAGATAGCTTGACTGATTTAATACAACAAAAATTACGCATTTGGTGAGTAATTTTTTGAGTAGTTGGTCAAGTGTATTTATATTTTTAGCACTAAAATTATAAAAACGATCAAGGGACGTGCCCCCGGGGCAGTTGCCATCATCCGTATACGATAACATTCATACTTTGGTTCTTCCTGCTACAACCCCTCCTAGTTGCCCTCTTCTGAACAAACACCTGTCTCCTACTCTGCCAGGCCGAGTATTACTTTACCCTTCTCATATCTCCCACGTTCCTTTTGTACACACCCTCTACATCCCTTTCGCCCGATTGTTTCTTCCCAACTCCCTTTTCCCATTTCTCCATTCTGCCATTTCTTTCCGTCATATTGCCTCCTATCTCCTTCACGCTTGATCAAACCAGCCATACCTCCGGCTGACACTCTTTTTCTTCACCACGGCTGCCACCATCACCCTCTCCACCTAATGTGCCGAACGTAGCTCCCATTTCATGTCCTTCACCTTCCCCTCATAGACTTCTATGTCTGGCTTACTCCGCCTAAATCACGGCTGCCCATTCCTATCCTCATTCTTCTTCATACCCCTATACCTTACCTCCACTTCCATTGGCATATATCTGATCCCCCTAAGGTTTCTACTTAGAATGGAAGTTCCTTCCTATTGTTTTAACCAACCCATAATAAATGACCGACCCTCCTACTTAGCCATAGAATATATTCTTTCCCTTGCAGTCCACATCCATTTATCACGTCCCACTCGGCATTTCTCACACATTGAGAACCAACCCATAATAGATGACCGACCCTCCTACTTAGCCATAGAATATCTTCTTTGCCTCGCAGTCCACATCCATTTATCACGTCCCACTCGGCATTTCCCACACATTGAGAACCAACCCATAATAGATGATTGACCCTCCTACTTAGCCTTAGAATATCGTCTTTCCCTAGCAGTCCACATCCATTTATCATGTCCCACTCGGCATTTCTCACATTGAGAATGCAATGTCTTTGCACTCCACTCCACACATCCTCCACCTTGCTCGCTGACGTAAGTAAAGTTTGCTGTCTTGTTCTCTCCCCTGTATAAACATTCCCTGATTTCCCGGCAGCAACCCTCTTCTGTCCACTTCTATTCTGTTATTCACCAAAGTCATCGTCAACTTATACCAAGCATTCATGATCGTTGTGCTATTGTTCTTCAGTTATGACCCTGTGCCCTTTACCAGCAACTTTATAAACGCTTCTGCCTTTACTCCATCTTCCACTGCCGCCTTTCCCGTTTTCAACGGACCTAGCTCGTTCCAAGAAAAGTTCTAACAGCTGTGTCGGCCTTCTCAGTTCCTCTTCCACTGCCAGATCAATCTTTCATTGCTTTCCTTCAAAATTTCCCACATCATCTCCGATACCCATCCTTTAGCCTCTATCTCAATTTCTCCTCCTTTTTACTTTCACACACAACCATCAAATCTCTCCTAGCCCTTGTTCCTGTACCAACTCCCGCCACCCTTTTTCTCTGCTGCTATTTCTTTCCGGCATATTACCTTCTTCCTCCTACACTCTTAATCAAACCAACTATCCCTAGGGCAGACATTTCTTACATGGAGAAAATGAGGTGCTCCCCATCTACCGAATGCACCTCCTTCCAATTCATGTCCTTCATATTTTCTTCGTAGACTTTCATATCTGGCTTACTCCACCTAAATCCCGGCGGCTGTCCCTTCCTATCCACCTTTTTCTTCATCTCCTTGCACCTTACTACCACTTATGCCAGTGGATTCAGGTGGAATGAACCACACATGAAAGTCTAAGAGGTGAAGAGGAAGGGCGTGACGTGGGAGGTTCATTCGGCACATTCGTTTGAGATGTTAGTGGCATGGTTGGTGAAGAGACTCATATGCCTTGGGGAGACTTGCTGGCCACGTATGCCCTTGTAACTAATGCAGTTAGGGAGTTCGGGCTAAGTACGGCTTCGTCAATCATGCCTCGTTCCATACCATTCATGAACTCCGGCATTTTAAATCTAGTCGTAGCGGTAGACCAGTTGGTCCAGCCCGTCTTCCCACACCGCCTATCCCACTTTCAGCAGACCCAGCCCAGCTTATCTAACTTCTGTCGATCTCGGTCTCCCCAGTTTCTCTTCCACTCTACCACATCGACCTTCACTTTAGCCTTCGTATCCCTTACCTTTCAGATTTCTCATATCTCCTTCCCTTTAGCCTGTATCCTATCTCCTGTATCTCTTCCAGTTTTTTCCTTTCTCACACACCCTCTTCGCCGGGTTGTTTCTATCCAACTCCCAGCTACCTTTTCTCCATACTGCTATTTCTGCCAGTCATATTGCCTCCTACACTCTTCATCAAACCAGCCATCCCTTCAGCTGACACTTGTTTTGTGCAGCATCACTCTCCACGCCTAATGTACCGAGTGTACCTCCTCCTGAGAGACTTACATGTCTGGTTTACTTCGCCTACATTCCGGCTGGCATTGCCTAACTTCTTTCTTCTTCATCCCTGCACCTTACCCACATAACACTATAAGATATATATCTAACATTGTCTATGATAAGACCTTACCACCATAGACAACTTCCACTAATTACTAACTCCGTGATATTACGAGAATATGGTACGTCGGGGGCGCAACTTTTGAGAATATCGCTGAAACGTCATGCCGAGGAAATATGAGGCGGGAATTTAAATGTAGGGGAAAATCTTGTGGTTTTTTTTTATGTTGACCCTTGAAAGCTATAATATATGTCATGGTAAAATTACCATGATCCGTTTATAGGCATTGTCGCTTGTATTATGATAGAATATCAATATCCACAAGGTTAATCAAAAAAGAGCACACACAACAACTAAATAGCCGGACACACACGTGCGGATTTTCCGGCGGATGGCATTCCATGAATCTGTCACATTATCCGTTGTGGAATGAATGTATATGTCAGAAAGCCTACTGACGTAAGAATTAAAATATTTCTAAAACAAAATTTGCTGACAGGAATCGTTTTTTATGTGATGACAAATTTAGTGGGGTTTCGGCGTAAAGGTCTAAGGGCCACAGAGAGTTGTGGCGACCCGGAAATCTGTAGCTCTATATTTGTATTAGACGTCAGTTTGATTTAGTATTTCTGCGCTGTCAATAGTGTCAGATGCAGTTACACCCTGGTTACACATACACTGTGGTTGTTATGGAATTTTGTTGGGTCCTTTAACATCCGTTGCCTTTATGCATGAATGAAAACTGACAAACGGGACAGCCGACAGACGCTAAACACCTACGCTCTATCCAGACAAAAGAGGCGCCAAGGTCACTTTCTCATCTATCTTGTCGATGGCTCTATCTAACATGAATGAACATGAACAACCACAGAGCACTATAATGTGAACATCATGACACAATTGCACCATCTTGAAAACAATCCAGCAGTTACCAAAATTTTTATTCCTCAGTGCGCAGAACCATAGACAACTGCGCAGAACGAGTCGAAAATTGTACGGCGATACGACTTCCCATGACTAACTTCATATTTAACGAACTATTGTGAATCCACCTTTATATACTCTGTCTCTTATAGTTCCGTCTCCCTCTATCATTTCAAATTTGTTGACAGTTAAAAAAGTTTGTTTTGGTTAATGTTTACTTCAGTTTGGTCCCCTAAAGAAAGAAAGATGGAAGCAATTAATGTGGAAGTTGTTCTTAAGCAATGCAGGTATTATTAAATTACATAGGATTTACATAGATAGGCAATATAACTTTTGTTTGTATTGTTTTTTGCAGCAACCTTTCAGAGAATGAAGTAATCAGTGTATGCAGAGGATTCTTAAACAAAAACAATGTCCGTCCTGGTGAGATTATATCAAAATTTTGCAAGAATGAAAACTTTCTATTGTATGATGATGTTGATCACATATTGGTTGATGGTAACGATGTAAGTTGTTGCTTTGAAATAATTATTTTGTGGTTTGTTATGTTGATATACTATTTAGAGATAATTACTCTTTACTTCATCCTGCAAATACAGACAATTATGATTGTGTTATATTGCCAAAACACATGGGTATATACAATTGTATTGTATATACAATTGTATTGTATATACAATTGTATTGTATATACAATTGTATTGTATATACAATTTAAACTAACAAATTTTTTAGGAAGATAATATAAATTACTCGAACTCAAACATAAACTGGTATGTCTACAAACTAGACAGAAATGGACCTCAATTGGAAGTATCTACAGATGATGCAGGTGATGATGTACACCTTTCAACATACCATATATTGCCATCACTGGAAATCTTTAGTATATGGGAGAACTTGGTTTATGACAACCGAATTAAAGAAAATGTAAAGTGAATTTGTAACATAACAATTTTTTTAATAATTCTTTTTTAGTTACTCAATTATGCTTTTACAATGATGGAGTTTTCTGATAAGGGTATCAATACGAATGTTATTAGTTGTAATCGTGTGATTTTACTGCATGGGCCACCTGGCACAGGGAAGACCTCACTGTGTAAAGCTTTATCACAGAAGTTATGTATTCGAATGAGGAATAGATATAAACAAAGTATGTTAATTGAAATTAACAGTCACAGTTTATTTTCCAAGTGGTTTTCAGAGGTATAACACAGTCAATTTTCTTAATAATTGTATTAACATTTGAATTATTTTAATAGAGCAGCAAATTGGTTACAAAAATGTTTAATGAAGTGAAGGCAATTGTGGAAATTCCCACTACACTTGTATGTTTGCTTATTGATGAAATTGAATCATTAACTCATGCTCGGGATCAATGTTTGTCAGGTATGTTAGATTTTTTTTACAACCTTTTGAAATTATCTATATTATTGTTTCAAGTTGACTATAACTCACGTTTTGATTGATTTTGATTTTATTAAATTAAAATATAGATTAAACTTTAAAGTGCTAAAACATCAAACATTAAAATAAATATTTATAAAAATTGTACACATATTACATGTTTTATATATATATATATATATATATATATATATATATATAAATCCGGGTTCATAGCGAGTGGTTTCGACTTCCGGTACCCTGCCTCTAGGCTCGGCCATCGAGCCAATCTCCTTCCTTGAGATTCCTTTCAGACATCAATTTCATGATCCCAACCTTCCATGCAAGCGCTGGGTGACCTCTTCGTCTTCTTTCCGGAGGGACCCATTCATAAAGCTGCCCAAACCAGATGAGTTGTTTTGTTTTTATTTCATGTATGATTGTCTCTTTCGCTTTCATTTTATCTCTAATCACCGTATTTCGTATTTTATCAAGCCTGGATATTCCTGCTGATCTTCTCAGGAAGTCTATCTCTACAGCAAGAAGGTTCTTCGCCTTCGCATCCGTAGGTTAACGTAACGTCTTCGAGGATCGAGTTATAGATGAGCATGTTTTTTAAATTTATTTATTTATTTAATTGTAAATACATTAATCATACCTCAGATATTAATATGCAGAAACATTTAATATGTTTAAAGAGGCAAATACCAAATTAATTCAATCCCAAATGTTCGGCTGTAATCGTTTCATACAATAGACGTCAATATCCAATTTCTTGATTCCACTTCTCATCAGTTGCTATTTTTCTCTTCCAACAAAACTCTCCAAAACCAAAATTTACTTATTAATTTGATCCATTTCTACTTGACATCATAGCTGACTATAATATAATTGTTGTAACTTGAAGTTGTTTTATCAACTACAACCACAGTTGTAGTTTTATGAAAGTAGGAAAGTTTAGACTTGAACTGTATTCCTAAAATCAACAATGTTAAACATACTTTGATCTAAGTTTGATAGTTACCATGCATTGTTTGAATAGATAACAGTTGAAGAGTGTAGACTGCATCACACTGTGACCACCTCCTCACCCTTCTGTTCTGCATACTTTGAATTTTTGGATTGCTGTGTTCAGCAATTGTTTAAACAATACATAACTTGTATATACCAAAATGAGGCAATGTGAACTAATGGGGGGTGGGTGGTCGAACTCCCACAATGTAGACTATGCTCTTTAACTCTTTCCATCAGTAGATACAACATTCTTCAATTCTTATTTTTAAAATCAACAATATTAAAAATACTTTTATCAAAGTTTTATAGTAGCTATGCATTATTTTTAATAGATAACAGTTGAAGATCATAGTCTATGTTGTGATAGCCCAACTACCCACCACAATTGGTTGACATTGTCTTTTTTTTGGGATATACAAGTCATTTATTGTTTAAACAAATGGCAAACATTTTAATCCAATAATTCAAAGCACGGGGAACATTAGGGCGGATGGCTGGGCAAACAATGACTACATTTGTCAAATGTGTCAATCAATAAGGCACCTTACTATTACTATCAATATTTTAGAATAATGACAGTATTACTGTAAGATATCAAGTTTAAAATGGTTGACAATATTAGTAGTAATGATGGAATGAAGAGAATGGTTTATTGATTACTTGATAATTATAAAAGGAGGATTGAAGCAAATACTGACAGTAATAGGACTGACTATTGTTGACCATCTATGTTGATGTAAATATGACAGTTAACACATAGATAACAATTGAAGAGCGTAGTCTTTGTCATCTATTCAAAAAAATGCGTAGCGACTGTCAAATGTAGCTCATAGTATGTTTAATTTTAAGAATAATAGTTGAAGAACGTTGTTCTATTGATGGAAACTGTTGAAGAATGTTGAAGTCACAACGCAATAACTACTATGCTCATTTAGAATCATAATTTTAACTATTAATGCGTGGGAAATCATCTCGGCGGCACTCTTGATGAAGGTGTCGAGCCGTTTTCCACATAGGCGTTGACAACTTCATCACTAGCAACCCGAATTTTGTTTGTTTTATATCTTAAGGGCTTTGGAGATGTTCTGAGAGGACCCTTTTCTTTTGAAACAACTTTTACCTCAAGTTTAATCGCACGTCTTTTTCAATCTTCATTCTGTGCCTGTGTTTTTTTGTTTCCTTGTGATTCTGCTGCTTGTTTACAATCCATTCAACAACCGTCAGTATCTTATCAGCCACCTGAAAGATGTAACTGCAGCTTTCGTCAGGCCATTTCTTATTACCTTCATTGATAATTTCCGGTTTACGATTTAAATATTTGTTGTTGATTTCAAGTTGATTGAATAACTACAACTTGAGTTATAAGAAGAAAAAAACCTTTATTTTGTATAACCCTTACATCAAAATCAAACTATATATAATAATATTTCCCTCACCCAGTTCCTCTACCATGCCAGCCTTTTGCAGATTTCCACGCTGTTTCCATCATCTCTTAACCATTCACTCGTATTTTTGCAATTTCCCATCCACTCTGCTTTCACACCCGAACATTCGTTGCCACAATGGATCACTTCCCTTACTGCACCCTTTGCCCTTTTTTATAATGTTTAGTGTCTGTCTGGCATTTGGTCGATTTCGGATAGCGTTCCAGAACATTTTAACATGTTTTAGAACTTATATTGGCGTGTCTCGTGACCTGGTCCGTAGGGTACAAGAGGTAGAACACGCGAACAATAACATCGCAAGGGTAAACCGCACAGATAGGGCACTCCTAAAGAATCAGGGTCCGGGATAGTGGGGCCAAGCTGGACGTCCTATGTGGTGCCATAACTGCAAAAGCGCCAGGGACTCAAGTCACGGTGAGGAGGCCAGAAGTTGCAATACACGGCCGAGGGCTGTACACCTTAACAACCAGACTAGAGGTGGAGAAGGCAATAAAGGCTGCCACAAAGGATTCTGGAGTGAAATACAGGGTGGGGGAGCGTAGACAGGCCAGAAATTCCAGGAACGCCATAACAGTAATGACAACGGAAAGGGGACCCGAAACACGGACGGCTACCAAACACCGGATCGGCCTCATTCAATTAAGGTCACCCGGAGGGAGGAAGTACCCTATGGCTGCAGTTGTTGCCGGGAAGATGGGCACCGTGCGGACACTTGCGAGGGCTAGGATAGAAGGAAACTATGCCTCAGGTGATGGGAAGGAGGTCACCAGTCGAGGAGTTTCAAGAAGGAAACGCCCTACGGTGCCTTGTGCAGTGTGGCGGGGCACGCCGCAGCCAGCCTGGAATGCCTGAAAAGCGCAGGGCGATCGGCGATACAAGAAGGCTGGCGGAGGGAGCCACCAACCACGAGGTCCATGTGACCGACTATTCGTGGGTGACGGATGGGCCCATGCGGGACGTCGCCATTACAATCATGGTCGACCGCCATGGTTCACCTACGAGGGGAATTGTATGGGCAAAAATACTCGACACGACAATCTTCGGGTGCTATTGATCACCTAATTGCACCCAGGAATATGATCGACTAGCTGGAGCGGACAGGTCATCGTGGTTGGTGACCTCAACGCAGTCCGCAGCCTGGGGATCAGAAACCACCGATGCACGGGGCGAGGCGACGCCTCTATGTTGGCCCTACTCTCGGGCAAAATAATAGGGATGCACGATGACGATGCAAATGATGGGGGAAGAGTGCACCACCCAGAGGAGGCTGATGTATCTGGGGACGGATACTTGCTAGTGGACGGAATAGCAACTCCATGTAGTAACAGTGTCGGCTCTCTTACTATGTAGTAGCTGACGGACGGAATGTATGTTTGGTATAAATCTTCGCAGTGTGCGTCGTTGAAGAGAAGAGATATTTTTCCTTGGTGGCTAATCAACTTTTGTAAACTAATAAAAAAAAACTCTCTTGTGGGCTCCGTGCGTGAGGTTACATATCTCTTCCTCCTAGAGAAACGCATTGTCCCGGGGCAGGTAGAAATCCCTGAAGGTACCGGCGAATTGCTCCCACGAGTATCAGGTTCGGAACTAGAGGAGTGCTGAACCTCGTAGTGAAATGGCCTTGTAGAGATGGCTGTTGATCAACCCGTAGCTTTGTTGGAGTTCCTTGATCTGCTCCAGGCGATGGGGTCGTCATGGACCTCGAAAAAGATGAACGAATGAAATGTTTGTTCTCAATCCAGCTATCCCACCCTGAATTCGTCGTTCTCCTCCCCTCTTTTAACCAACCCATGCCTCCTGTCTTACCGTACTCGACCCCTAGAGTCCTTTATTATCGGGCACCATTCACCCAAAAGTTTTATTTTTCGGTAGCCCACCCTTGCTCCTTTCCATGTCTGCCTCTTCCTTTCTCTGTACGTCTCTCGTCTATGGTCAGGTCGTCGTCAATATATATGACAATGCCCCTGAAGTTTTTCTCTGCTGGTATCTAAACTCCTCTACCAAGCTCGCCAATTCCAGGACTCAATCGTCGGTATCACGCCTTCTCCAATCCCAGACACCACATTGTTATATCATTCTGCCCCCTCTCTATTTTCTATTATCTCCACGTTTTTTTCTTCATCTTCTGTATCCACTCCTTACTTTCCTCGTCCCTCGCTCTCTTTCTGATCTTAATATTTCCACCCGACTCTGCCTCTCCTCTTTGGTTTTCTTCACGTCCTCTTCCATCCCACATTCATTTTAGGGCCTTTATTCCTTTTCCTTCACCCACACCGGTGTCAGTCTCTCCAATTTTCTTTAATTTTAGATCTGGCGCCCGAGTGCATTTCTCTCTCTTGCGGTTTGAACGGATCGCACTCTTCATGCTCGCCGCCGCTATCCATATCAAAGCGGTCTCACAATATGTTGAGTCCTTAGTTATTTTACAAAAGTAAAACTATTTAGACTTGATCTCTTAAGTTTAAAAAATCGGAAAACTTTATATAAAAATCAACTTTTATAAATTTATACATGCATTGTTACACGTGTTGTTGATTTCATGTTGATTCAGATACTATAACTCGTGTTACGCTGATTTTACACAAGGAAGAAAATTTAGCCTGGAGCTTTCTAGTTTAAAAAATTATATATGCATTACTACGTGTATTTTAAATAATTTTTGTTGATTTCAAGTTGATTACTCTACATTTCAAGCTTTAATTAACAGCCACATGTATCCTAAACCCTGAAGGTATTGAACCTACCTTTAATATTTTTTTTAGGCAACGAACCATCAGATTCCATAAAAGTAGTCAACGCAGTCTTAACACAAATAGACCAAATAAAACGCTACCCAAACGTACTAATCCTAACAACATCCAACATGACAGCAGCTATTGATATAGCTTTTGTTGACCGTGCTGACATCAAACAGTACATAGGGCCGCCACCACCAGCAGCAATTTTCAAAATATACCTATCATGCATACAGGAGCTAATTAAGGTATTTATCATACAATATCAGTAAGCTATAAACCTAAATTATATGTTTCAGGCTGATATAATAATGTGTAAAAACAGTGACAAATCAAGCATTCAACTGAAAGACGAAGACACAGAACTACTAAAAACAGTCAGCGAGGAGAGTGTTAATTTAAGTGGAAGAATGTTGAGAAAGATACCGTTTTTAACACACGCGTTAATACTGAATAATCGTAGTGTTAATCTACACGAGTTTTTAGAGGGTATGCGGAAAGCTGTTCAACACGAATGTGGGCAGCGTAACCACTTTAAGTAAAAAATAATAATAATCAACAACATAATTTATTTATGTATTATATTGAATTAAATTGTTAAATATTTGATAACTAAGTTTCTGGCACCGATATAGTTTTCACTGTCCTTGTAGATTAGACATAGGTTGTAAGCAGCTTCACGTTTCAAGCAGAGAATGTCGGGGTATTGTTCGATTAGTGGATGTGTGAAGTTTAGGACTAAGTTGTAGTAGTATGAGGCGAGTTGGAGTATGCCATACTGGTGGTAAAGTCGTCCTAAATTATAACAGACTTCATGGTAAGCTGCTTTGCCTCTTTTATGGGCGTAGTTTAATAATAGTCCGTATGCACATTGTGTAAGTTTCTTTTTGATTTCGCGATGCTTCTGGCAGCTGACTTGTAGGAACACAACACCCATTAGAAGGTAGATGAAAGGTGTTGGTTTTGATTTTAGGAATGGCATTAGATGGATTGTGGCTATTTTATAGCTTCCAGACGATATAGCACTGTTGGCTTGTAGTATTCGTAAGAAATCTAACTCATTGTTTCTATTCTGTCGCATTAGGAAACGATTTTGTCTGAATTCGTCTTGTGTTTGCATTGTTAGGTTGAGGATATTCCAGAAAAGCACGTTTTTAGTTGGAGTTTTTCTTAGAATTATGTCTTTTATTATTGGATAACTATGAAAGCTGTCTTTATCCAACAAGCACGCATACATGGTGTAAACAATCATTTCGTTGATATTGCTTTTGAAACGGCTTGAACTTAGTCCACTGAACGCGTATTGTTTGAGTTTCTTATGGTGGCCGTTTTTATAACAAAAATTTAATATGTCTTGGAATATTTTATATTCTTCTTCCACACTAGGCTCTCGTACACTAGTTATATTACTGCTTACAGGGTCGTGTTCATTAAATTCACGAATTTTATTAATCCGCTGCGTCTTTTCCTTTAAAGACTCTTGGTAGGTTACTGCTCGCAGTTCACTTCTATGTTTGAATACTATGCAATGCCTTTTAAGTAACAATTCTACATCCTCAAAATATTCATCAATCATATTTAATCCTTGAACTAGTTTCATATGTTTTAATAGCAATGCAACATCTATTTCCAATGATGAATGATCTTGTTTAATTATTTTTAAAGCTTCATCAGTTCGATTGTTTTCTAGTAGTAGATCAGATAAAGGGTGTTTGACATCAATATGTTGTGGGGCCAATGTCATAACCTGGTAGTAACTTTCAATTGCTTGCTCAATCATGTTACATTCTTTTAAAGACTCGGCATGTTTCAACCACACAGCTGCCAGACTGAAATTCTTGCTTTTTATTAGAGGTATTAATAAATTCAGTGCATCCACATATCTACTCATTGACATTAAGGCTTCAGCCACATCCAAATAAAGGTCACCAATTTTTTCAACATTTGTTTCATCTGATAATAATGGACTCAAGAGTTTATCTATTAAATCAAATGATTCTAGTTTCACCAAACATACAATAAATTTAATTTGTAAGTCAATTTGAATGCCTTCAGGCATGTTGTATGATAGTACATGCACTGTATTGTTGTCATCCAGCATTACTTCGATTTCAATATTACAGAATTGTACAAAAATGTCTAAACATTGTGGATAGCTTTTGTTTAGCAATAGAAGTTCTAAATATATATTCACCATTTCAGGTGTTATTTGTTTTGGGCATTTCATAAATGGGATGTTGAAAATTTCAACTGCCTTTGCGTAATCCTGTTGTTTGTGATACATTTCAGCTAACTCTTTAGCCATTTCCATTATAATGTTGTAGTGTTTACTGCTGTACATTTGTAGTAATTTTACTTTACAACGTAAAGCATATTTTTGATCATCTAGAGAAGAAAACCAAAATTAATTGCACATTGTTTATAATTAAACTGTATATATCTACAAAAAATTTATAGATTCAAATCATTTGAAAATTTCATTCCACACAAGTTTTATAAATAAAAAAAATTTAATTACACTAGTTTTATTTAAAATACAGTATTTTTGAGATATATATATCAAATTCTGAGAGAAACATTTTTTTATGAATAAAGATTGTTTCTCTCAGAATTTAAAATATTCCTCAAAAATATTTTATATTAAATAGAAGTACTGTAATTACTTTTTTTTTTATAAAAATTGCATTACTAATTGATGCACAAAATATTAATTTTGTAATTTTTTATATTAAAATATATATATATATATATATATATATATATATATATATATATATATATATATATATATTAATAAACGTTGTGCAGAATCAATTTTTGAATGAATATAAATTTATTAAAGTTTTGAACAAATACACAGTTACAAAATAATTCTCAAAATAACAAAAAAACAATCCCTAATTATTTTTAATTTTGATTTTTTGAAGAAAAAAAAAATTGGAATTCAATTCTACACTAGTTATATATCTATTTTTTTTTATCAAAATGGACCATTGCAATTTATTTGCCAACAAAATTCAAAATAATGTATTTTTTAGTTTTTCATAAATAATTTTTTTTTTTATAAAACCTGTACAAATCTAATTATACAGTGATTAACAAATTATACCAATTCTGTACAAATTAACCATTACAAAGTTATTAATGGATTTTTGTTTCAGATAAACTCAGTCATTTTCCTATGTCTATAAGGCACCTTACATGATCAATAATAGTCAATATTTTAGAATAATGACAGTATTACTGTATGATAACTTGTTTAAAATTTTCGTTATTCTAAAATATTGACAATATTATTATCGTGTAAGGTATAGTACTGAGGGAATGAAGAGCATAGTGATGTTTATGCAGATAATTCATTACTTGGTAATCATAAAAGGAGGATTTAAACAAATACTGACATTACTAGAACTGACAGTATTATTGACTGTGAAAGGTACCTTGATGGCAATTACAAACTAATTTCCAAGTTTGGTCCAGATACATATAAATCTCTTTTTATTCCTATTCCTGCATCCATAAAATTTACAATAAACATACAATTATAAAACTAACTTACCAAGAACCTCCAACAATTGAATTCTCTTCATGTGTAAAACATAGTTTTTTGGTTGAGCTGTTATAGCTCTAGTAAAACAAGTAACTGCTGGTTTAATACTGCCCTTATCAATATAAATTTGTGCTAGTCGAAGCCATAAATCTACATTTGATTTACTTAAATGTGCAGCAATTGTTAAGTACTGCACACTTTTTTCAGGATCACTCATCTCATACAGTTGTGAAAGTGTGACATAGGGTTCAAACGCGTGTGACTCCTGCCGAATTAATTCATAACACATCTTTTCAGCAGTTTCCAGATCACCACGAGCATACCTTAAGTTTGCCTCACCCATTAGCCCTTTTAAGTGGACTGGGATTTTAGAAAGTTTGCGCGATTTCGGCCGTTTCTCTTTATGTTCCTTCTTTGCTTTAGAGCTGACGGCTTTTGTTAAGTCTTGTTCAAGATCGTTTTCATAGTCCTCAACAATGTTTTCACGGATTGTCGTGGTGTCATCTTCTGAATCGCTGCCAGAAGAGCTGTATTCGGAGCTTGAATCCTTTAGGCCACTAGGGCCGGCTTCGTGGAGGTCCAGAAGCTCGTATTTGTCCTGTAAGCTCTTTTCCATGGTGTTGTTATTGTTGATTTTAACCTCTAAACTTTATAAAGCATAAGCTGTTAATGTGACATTAAAAAACCCTAGGTAATTACAGTTGGTAGACCCATTGTTGGGGTTAACCACGTGATATGACGAGACTGGCGCAACTTTTAAGAAATCATGCTGGGAAATATGAGGCGGGAATTTTAATGGAGGGGAAAATCTCGTGTTTTTTTATGTTGGAATACATGTTGTGTGTTATATAATATGTAATGGTAAAATTGCCATAATACATTTAATATATATAGGCATTGTCTTGAATGATAATCGAATATCAATATCCACACGGTATAAGTAAAAAAGAGCACAAATGATACCACAGCAACTAAATGAAAACTGACAAACGGGACAGCTGACGGACGCTAAACACAACACCTATGCCATTGTCTATGACCTATGCTCTGCCTAACATGATTACTAACTTGAAAACAATCCAGTAGTAACCATTTTTTTTCCACTGTGCGTAGAATGAGTCGAAAATTGTACGGCGATACTCACGACACTAATGGTGTTTTTAAAATTATAGAAGTTCACGTAACATCGAATTCTGTCTTTGCAGAATATTCAGAAACTATTTGTGTTTTATACTTTATCTTAAGGAAATGGGATTTAAATTGGCACTTATATATATTCCTTTACTTATATTGCTGGTTGGTAATTGTATATGTTAATACATTGTACATTTGGTTGTCTAGAATATTATATTGGAATTGGTTAGCTAGAAGGAAAAAGGATTCTAATAAAATTGAAAACAAAACCTACAAAGGTTTCTTAGATGATGGCTTGACCATAGAGGAGAGGTTAGTGCAGCAGACATTGAGAAAAAGGGCAAAGGAAGAGGGGTAGAATTTGAGTGGGATATCGAACAATTTTAGTTGCTGATGACTGGTGGATATGGTAGGCGGACTGCTTATCTATGAATGACCAACGTTGTCAAGGACATTGGGCTAACTGGAGGAAGTTATCTGAGAGCTAGCTCTTTGTCCCTTCCAGGCTGGCTTTAACCCGAGTACGCAATACTTCCTTATTGGCAGCCGTCTTTACTAGGGCCACGTTGTCCACATACCCTATCAGGCTGACGTCCTCCGGGAGGGGTATGCGTAGGATCTCGTCGTACATGACGTTCCACAGGGTGGGCCTGAAGGTCGAACCCTTTGGAACGACACATCTCAGCATCAAATGCCCAGATGAATTCCCGCCTGCTCTGTCGACGATGAGCCGGCGATTTTTCAGGTAACTAGTTACCATTCGCATCATATCCTCCGGTAGTCGCTATGGGCTTCAACGTGAAGTCTCTGGACCGTCATACACCCGCAGAGACCTTTAGTCAGGGGCCCACATCACGTGCACACACGTGTGACGGTCTAGTCGCCAGGCTCCAAACAGCCTGCGTGACTGCTATGAGACGAAAGGTAGCGAGAGGATCAGTAATACTGTCTACTGGTGGACGGAGGAAATTGCCTCTGAGTTGCTTTGAAAGGCTAAACTGTGACCCCAGATCCGGCCCTCGACGAGCATCACCCCCTTGTGTTGTCCCGGACCCCAGGTGTTGGGCATGATGGCCGCCAGCGTCCGGGGCCTTTCTGCTAGCAAGCCTTCCGGCCACAGCCACCAGCTCCTCCGTATGAACGGAGTCCGAATTGTGACGCCTCGTCTGGTTGACCCACGTTCTCCTCCGAATCTTCAAGATACCCATGCATTACTATCACCTCCTGGTGTTAGAGGCATGGGTAGTGGCGGATTCACCCCGTGTAATGGCCGGGGCGTCTACCGACTAAACCAACTCCAAGTTCTGTCACGAGGGGCTTGACCGCCTAAAGGGCATTCCTAAGCCCCCCGGACCGTCTCGCATAAGTCCGTCATCAGCTCTTTTGTGAATCCACATTGTGGCCCTCTCGGCCTCCCAACGAGGGCAGCGGTAGATCGTGTGGACCGGATCATCGGTACCACCACAGTAACGGCATGCCGGTGTTCTCGCGTTCCCTATCCGGAACAGGTAGGTTTGGAACACCCCGTGCTCTGATAGGGTCTGGGTCGTCCAATAATCCAGGCACCCGCTGGCCCTGGTGACTCACGGCTCGAGTTTGGATATGAGTCATCGGGTCCATTCCTCGTTGAGGCTCCGCTCTCCTCCGTTGCGCCTGTGAAGAGCTTTTGCACGATTTCAGACAATTCGTCATCGTTCCGCCGGGGAAGGGGCGCTCTCACGTTGAGACGTCTTAAGGCTATCTTGTAGCCCTACCCCAGACATCTTCCCCTATTGTGCCGAGAAGCTCCTCCGAGCACATCCACTTGACCGCCCTAATCTCGCTTCTCAGCTGGGACTTGGCCTCTCGGTAGGAGGCCGCCGCTTCGTACCGTTGGTTTCTGCCGCGCCTGTTAGCTCGGGAGAAGGACCGTCTCGCTGCAAGGCATGCCCCGTCCACTATTTCCCCTCGGTGCCTTTCGTCTCATAGCAGCAACGCAGGCTGCTTGGAGCCGGCTAGGTAGTCACACGTGTGAGAACCCGGGCGAATTTATTCTGGTCCTGAGACTTCAAGTTGAAACTCACCGCCTTATCCGACCCACCTCTGCCTAATCTCCTGGCGTCCTCGATATGGATACTCACAAAGGGGTGGTCGCTTTGGGTCTCCATATCGAGCACCGTCCACTGTTATATCCTCGTGTCCAGGCAGGGGGAGCAAAGGTCAAGTCCAAGATTCCCTAGTACGCAACCGTGATGAAGGTGGCGGAGCCGTCATGAAGGGCGATGTGACCGGCCTCCGCCACAAAGCATCCTAGAAATTAAGAAGACAAAACCTATCCAGTACAACCAAAAACAACATCCTTCACACCTGGTTTTCCAGATCCACCAACGATTGGTGAAAGCACTGCGAAGGTACTCCTTTTAATTTGTTAAATGTAATTGAGAAGTTTTATAACTATGTGTTTTCACACCCCCGCCTTCGCGTCAAAGTCATCGGCGATGACTGGGCCGGGGCAGTCCTTCGTGCTGCCAACAGGAGTTGTTTTCTGCCAAGGCATGTATTCAGGATGCGCATGCCACTCTACGGGGATATGTACATACTGATTACTAAGATTCCTTCCACCGTAGCCGCTACGAAACCCGCGCCACTCTCTAGTACCCTAGTAGAGTATGACCGCCCGTCCAAAACGCCCGCCCCTAATCTTCAGAGACCAACCATCTATTTACGTTATGCTGGGCTCGCTAGTCGCCATCACTGAGAAGCGGCCCCTACTCTTCCTGACCCATTGGAGGTCATGGACTGTCCAACAAGGGTTCAAGTTGATTTGTAAGACGCAGGATACCCACTCCGAAATCGCTTTCTTCTTTATGAGATGTGTTTACTAGTGCCTCTGTAAATCTACCTTGATGGTCAGAAGCTCCATACGTTTGAGGTGTAGGACCACGCCCGTCGTCGCCGTGGCTCCCCGGACCTTTTCCACTATTGTGTCCTTGAGTTGGTCAATCTGAGCGCTTTTGCCCTGGTCTTTTTGACGGGCCAAAGTTTTTTAAGAAAAAGATAAGTGGAGGGGCCCGAAGAGGCCTGAGTAGGAGAAGAGTTGGCCAAAAAAGGCCGATAGATCAAAGGTGGGAAATTGACTCTAGCAGGGAGGCTCAGTCGCGCAAGGAGTTGTGATGAGCCACAGAGCATCTTAGCAATGAGACGGCATTCTAGTCCCTGCCATAATCACATTGCGAATGTCACTCCATTTGTCCCCCATACCACGATAAGTGTGTGATCCTTCGTAGGGTAGTCAGTATGTGACTAGAAGGTAGATGGGCGAGGGAGCAAAATGTTGACGCTAGCAACAATGATAGAGGCATTGCTGGTGAAAGGAGATACAATGTATGCTATGTTTATGAGTGTTTATGAATTTGAAAGCGGTGTATGTGGCAGTTTAGAGAGGGAAACTGTTGGAGTGCATGTATGTACTTAGAGATTTATAAATAGAGGCAGAATAGGAAAGAGGATGATGATTCGCAGTGGTCATGGAGTTGGGTGTATTTATATTAGCAGGTTGTTCTCTATTCCACCATTACATCGTCATTACTATTACATTTACTATACATATATGTGAACCCGTGTGGGATTACTAGTCCCCCATCGGGTGCCTCCCCAGATGGCACGAACGTCTCCTAGCTATAGAAAATATCAGGAAAATAAAATAACCGAGGCGGACCAAAACTGGCACTGCAGTGTCTGTTACTGATTGGACGGCTGTAGATAGGACACTCCCTTGTCAACAGGGCGAGAAATCGCTCTTAAAGGAGGAGGAACCAAAAACATTGGTCAACAGCGGGAGGCTGTAGTAGACAACGGGAAACCGCTACAGAAAACATCCATGGACATCCCTAGTAAATCTACCATAGAAATGGGTAATGTCATGATGACATATTCTGAGTATTAAGTCCTCCAATCCGATTCCGGGGAGGATGGTTTTGACAGGTACCAACAAAGACAGAAGCAGAGAAACAACCAAACTATTCAAAACACAACTAAGAATGGGAACCTGGAACGTACAGAGTACGTAACAACAAGGGAAACCCATATCATTGTGCAGGAACTGGAAAGGCTGCAAATAGACATTCTGGTAGGTACGAAGACCAGGGACGGGAAATGTCAAGTAGGAAACTATACTATCTATTATGCAGGCGAAAATAATACATGCCATAGAAAAGACACGGCCATATTAACACACAAACAAATAACAAGCGCAGTACAAGGATATTTACCCATATCAGACACAGTGAGAATGCAGAGCAGTACTATACAGCTTGAACGTAATCGCGGCATACGCAACAACAACCCAAAGTATAGAGGAGGAAACGCAGATTTTCTACGAACAACTAAAGAAAGAACTTCAAAATACTAAACACATATCCATCCTAAAGGACTTTAACGCAAGAATAGGACAAGAAATGAACGGCGATGTGATTCGGTCTAGGCTGCCGAAATGAAAAGGGAGACAGATTGACGCAACTCTGTAAAGAGAATACTTTGGCATGTCATGAATACATTCTTCCAAGTACCCTCCCGAAGGTTGTATCCACGGTAAGCTCCAGGGGAAAGGAATATCACGAACCAAGTTGA
Organism: Lordithon lunulatus; assembly: GCA_963942505.1. Lineage (NCBI taxonomy): Eukaryota > Metazoa > Arthropoda > Insecta > Coleoptera > Staphylinidae > Lordithon > Lordithon lunulatus. Next base: position 18,993,848 of record OZ012673.1, read on the forward strand.
CTTCAAAATGGTCAACAATAGATTCTAGAGCTCAATAACATCCACAAAAACATACCACCTTCAAAGTGCTAATGAACACAATACTAGTAAGAACAAATCTAACACTAAAACTTGAAAATACCAAGCGAGGAATACCAGCGCGAATAAAAGACGACATATCACTGCAGTATCTAAACAATAAAATAACACAAGGTCCATCAAAACTTGTTACGGGGAAAGATATTAAAAAAAACCACGAATTACGAAAGAAACCCTAAACCTAATACAACAAAAACAAAAAGATAAAATACACTGAAAGACAAGAAAAGACCAAAACAACTATGGAGAACATGGAGTCTAGGAAAAGCAAACATTATCAAACTCACAAACGCAGACCACATAGAGATACACCAAATAACAACCTTAGTAGAATAGGCAGAAAAAATCGACAAAAAGATATATAACGACTGGCAGGACATGACAGGTTCAGAAAAGTAGAAGACGGAGAGGAATGGAACAAGCCAGGGGAGGCTTACATCCGACGATGGATGACAGCTGATGATGATGATAATTTGTGTGGGTAGAGACACTGTCCGTCTTGGAGAGCATGGAATTCATCACGGGCGAAATGTCGATAATTACCGTTCTCAGGTTTCCAGCCTTATAAAGATTTTAATTAAAAAAATCAGGTTCATTGACAGACAAAATCTATTACCTGTGAGCAATTACATCCACATTAACTACATGCAAGTCTATAAATAGCCATCCTATATACGTATTACACTATTCTGTTTAAATAGACCAGAAACTATTAATCTTGTGGTATAATTTTAAAGCGAAATCATCCTAATTAATAATTCTATTTCTTAGCATTAGCAACATTACTAAACTTATACAATGATATATATATATATATATATATATATATATATATATATATATATATATATATATATATATATGACACTAGGCGCGCATGTTCTACATAAATTTGGGACATAACTATTGGAAATAGAACACACATTACTTATGACCGTATTATTAAATAAATGTGGACAATGGATTAATGTTTGTAGTAACTCATATCGATTTACCTGCGAACGAGACTACATGTTATAACCAATTAAAGATAACGCAATTCTATATTAATATTTGACTTGATAAGGCTAGCAAATTTAATTAGTCAGCGATGAAACTTCGCGTAGGCAATAAGCTCCCACGCTCTCGTTGTAGCATGACTAAAATCACTATACTGTTTTTGCTGTTGGGCAGCGCAGTTGCCATTTCGGGTGAAGTTAAACCGGATAAAGTGAAATCATTTGAAGAAATTAAGGATGTGGAATATGATGAGTTTAATGATACGGCTGTATATAACAGCAGCACGGAGTTTGATTCGCATGGCATGTCCGGTCTTTATGATTTGACGAATAGCTTTATTAAAGCACTTCTTCCCGGTGTTATACCAAAAGGTAAAATATTTGCTTCTGTGAAACGTTTGTTCGGCATTTTTTTAATGCAATAGTATTCATTTTTTTCCAAGAGAATGGCAAATGCTGTACAAACATTTTTTGAAATGCTTCAAATTTATACAAATCAGAATATTTCTAATTCATATGTTAGAGATATTTATTTCGCTTCATAATAAGATGCTGCCTTTAAATTTTCCGCCGAAAATATAAAGCCTGAAGGCATAAAAGTTCAATTTACGGTATTTATATGAAAAGAGTTTTAGTTCATAAATTTGTAAAAAAAAACAGAATATACTTAAATATTTTTTGAAGACATTTACTGCATTAAATATTTATTAAATTTCATCAAGATAACGTTTGATAATTTTCTGCAAAAAAATATTTGAGATCTTTATTGTATTCTATATTTGTATAGTAGTAATTTGTATTTGTTATAATTTCGGGAGTCCTTCTACCATGTGTAGTGTATGTGAGTGTAGGTACTTGGTACTATCGTCCCCGAGTTTTCTAAAATGTCGTTAATTGTATCCCAACGACAAATGGTACCGACTATGGGATACGAACCCGGGCAGTCGGTTTGTTAAGTGGGGGTACTAACCACTGCACTACATCGACGCGTTAAATTTTTATATTATTTCATTAACAGACAGTATAGACAAACACCATTGTTTACTGTAACATTTGACATTTGACAATAGCTTAGCTATTTAATTTTGTACTCTTTAATATTTGTGTTTTGTTTTTGCATTTAGTATCTTGTATTTTATAGTTTGTAAGAATTTATATAAAAAATAATTTCTGTAAAAGAAAGTATTATTATTATTATATATATTAAACTTCATAATAGGATATCGCTACATAATTTTCTGCACCTACGATGCCGCAATCATTTCAAGAACACGAAATAAAAAAAATAATAGTGTCATTCAGTAAATAAAATTTCGTTGCACGTATCCAATACATAGTTTATCTATAATTATTATATTATTTATTATACATACGTATGATAACGTTAAAAACATTCTATTGTTATATGTATGTAAGTGATTTCACATTAATTGCTTTTGCGTAATATAAGTTAAGGCCATTTAATAATCTACTTGCTTTTTTATCATGATTGTTACTTGTGATAAGTGATAACTGATTAGATAGGAACAAAAACATTATTTTTGCCGGAGTTACTCATACTGTTATTCCGTTATACCGTTGAATCCGTACTAGCGCGTTATTCTACAGGCAAACTTAATGGCTTGCAATATTCTTATATGGATACTCAGATAGGCTTTGCTTCAAAAACTCAAGAAAGTGTGTTATTCTATTATCAAATCTATGCGAAAAAACAAAAATGGGACTTTTCAAACCCATCCAAACTATGTGCCGTGCAATATCTCAAGCGACTTCAACCATGTACTAAACTATTATCCGCAGTTTTATATACTTAAAGCAAATTAATTGATTAATTAAGCTTTGACTCGTAGAAAACTGTTAAAAACAGTGCAGTACAGAGTGAAAGTCGCTTGAGGTAATGTACGAGCATAGTTTGGCTAGTCTTGAACTAACCACCTAACTATTTCCTATAATTTTGATTATGGGATAACACACTTTCTTGAGTTGTTTAAACAACGCGAAACTTCTGTATCCATGTAATATATGTCGGAACGAATGTAGATGCAAAGCGATGTATTGAACAGACGTATAATATATCGTAAGTTTTAGTACTAATAACAAACAATAAGGTCAGGTAGTTGCTCCGGTAAATCCAGGGCGTGCTCTTTAGAGGATATTATTTTATACACTATAAATAATAAGCCTTTCGCCACAATCACCCAACACATTCGATTGACAACTGAGTAACTGATTATACAATAACAGATAATTGAGAAAGCAGTCCAGGCCACCACAACATTTTCAAATAGCAACCTCTGTCGAGTTGCACATTATTTTAAAGGTAATGAAAAAAGAAACACATCTCCATAAACCAAAACCCGATATCTTAATTTTTTCAAGAATTATGAGGGGTTGACTACCAACTGAGAAAATAAAATGTTTTGCACGTTTATTACGATTTGTATAACAATTCTAATTGTTAACCTTCTTCGGTCTCGCAATGACCCAAACGCTCGTAAATGGAATTTCGAACCGTCAGAAGTACATCCTTAGTGATATTGGTTGTTTCAAGTATGCGATTATTCAAATCACTAAAATAAAAAAAAATCATTAAAATAGCATTTTTTAATTTTTTGGTCACTTTTTGCGCCATTTTTAGGGCTAGTAGACGCAAATTTTATAAAACAAGTTAGTTTTAACTAAATAATAAAAGAAGATAAGTAGGCGCAAATTTAACACAACACTACAACAATAAGAGGCGGCAGAAAATTAATGGTATTATGGGAGAGAATGTAATTGATCTATTTTTTTTAATGGAAACTTGGACGGAGGCAGATATCTACAATTGTTAGAAAATCAGGTGGTTCCAAGTGTAGGTGTCGTATGCCCTAATGGAATTTACAATAAGTGGTTCCAACAAGATGGTGCTCTTCCACATTTTAGTCGCGCATTCCGAGATTTTTTAAGCTGCACGTTTCCAAACCGTTGGATTGGTAGAAGAAGTGAAATTGAGTCAAGCCACCACGATCTCCTGATCGAACACCACTCGATTTTTCTTTTTGGAGTTTTGGAAAAGTAGTAGTATGCAACAAAACCAGAATTAATAATTTTTTTGGAAAATCGCATGCTCGAAGAAACCACCAATACACTAGGGGTATGATGGTTCAAAATTCCATTTACGAGCGTTTGGGCCATTGCGAAGGTCGACAATTTGAACATTTGTTATAAACATCGCAATAAACGTGCAAAACTTGTTAAAATATTGTATATTCCCATTTGGTAGTCAACCCCTCACAATTCTTGAAAGAATTAAGATATCGGTTGGTTTGGTTGGGGATGTTTCTTTTTTCATTACCTTTAACACAAGGTGAATTTCGACAGGCAACTTCAAGTTGCATGGAAATTCTAAACTATCTATGAATGTAGTTTTATGACTGATCTCCAAATTTTTGTTCGTCACCCGTTCAAAACTTACGCTTTCCTTGTACGGAAATCTGAATGAAAAATCACCAGATGGTGGGACTCGAACCCACGTCTAGTCGATAGCACTATAAATTAATATATATGATAATCCGTCATAGGTAAACCATTTAGAAATTGACCTTAATTAATCACACCAACTGTGTTGCAAGTTTGCAATATTACCGCTTTGTATCTTAAGTGGCATATATCAACACATGTTTTTCATAGTACTTCGTTCTAATGACTTTATGTTGAATAAAACCCTCTGTCTATGGATGTATATATCCTTTTCTTAGATATTTTGTGAAGAATGGTTTGTCTATAATTTAAGAGTCAATTGTGTATTTGGTATTTACCTTGGGGAGCCTTCTATTTCCAGGTCACTACACACTCTTCGTTCGAGTTGGGTATGGTATCAATGTTGTCAATGTTATTCAGATTCAGCGGGATGTAATTATGATCTTATTATCGCCTAGCCTTCGGTGATTATTTGTTTAAGAAAGTAATGACGACAGTGTTCTTCTTGTTTTCTACAAAGACTTCTGATGTTTATTGGTCCACGCCCGCCTTCTGCTCTGGGTAGGTAGCTTCGTTCTGTTGCAGTTCTTGGATGATGCATATTAAATTTAGTGAGTAGACGCCTCGTTAATCTGTCCAGCTCCTCTAAATCAGTGTTACTCCATTTAATAACAGCAAACGAGTATGTTAAGGTCGTTGATACATTTGAACGTATTTTTGGCATTAAATTTTGTATTTAGGAGATTGGTAATTTCCGATTTATATGTTGCTGTCAATTTGATCTTCATGGCAGTGCGATCAATGTCTACTGTTTGCTGCATTCGTAAATACTTATAATAGTTTTTTTTCTATAGATCATCGATATTTAGAATTGGTTGACTTTTCCTTTATTCACAGCTACTGTGGTTCTTTTTTTCAGTTCGAATCTGATCTTAACATCGTGTTGAATGAGAATGTTGTATTAATTAGAGCTTCCAGATGTTTTTTGACTAAGTATAATTTCAAGTAGCCCATGTATAGAAAATGCGAGTATCTCTTGTTATTGCGCATATTTAATCTGAATTCTTTATAGAAAACTCTATAAAATTCTCTTCAAAGATGAGCTCTTAATATTAAAAGTAAGGTCCTCCTCATCATATTTTTTTATTTAACCTCGGTCCCAAAAAATCATATCTCTCCATTCCTTGCACGTACAGCAATTCTCGACATATATGCTTGTAGGAAATTGAACATCTACAAAAAAGTCTCTTTTGATTTAAAATATACACTGGCGAAAGAAGTTTACGCATAACTTTTAAAACCTCGATTTCAACCATGTATAATGAACAAGCTTATCTAGTATGTTGTTTGAATACTAGTTTTTGTTGTTTTTTGACCCAAAGCTGTTGTCAATAAATAATAGAACTGACGTATTACCATTTTCACAACAAATAACTTTGATTTATGTTTGTTTCGTATTGGGTTTGTTTCGTATTACTTTTAGTCGTAATGTTCTAAATAGTGAATAATGAATAATAATAATCGTCAGAATCGCAATTTGAGTGTTGAAGAAGCTGTTTGAATAGCAAGTCTTGCAGAAGAATCTAGAAATCAGTGCTATATCAGTGACTTGGTGTAAACCAATCGACCGTCCGAATCTTGAATAGGGAAACCCAAGGCCAGAACGACAAGGGAGGAAAACGAGGCATAAATGCGGTCAAAGATAGTTTTTTGTTGATGCGAACATTAAAGGAACGGTTTATTACAACTCCAAGGCTACAAAATATGCTTGAGGAGATACATGACGTTTGTGTAAGTTGCGTTACCATAAAAAATCGTTTACGTGGTTTCATATTAACTTCTCGGACACCTGCAACAGGCCCACTATTAACCGCAGAGCATCATAAAGTCAGGCTAACTTTGTTCGAGAACATGTAAACAAGTTGGAGGCTGATTGCGATAACGTTATGTTTAGTGATGAGTCTAGATTTTCTCTTCATGGCAGTGCTGGAGGGATGCGGGTGTATAGACGGCCAGGAAAACGTTATACACAATGTAACATTGCACCGACGGCTTTATTTGGTGAGGGATCTGTAATGGTTTGTGGAGGTATCATCACTCGCACGGAGTTGGGTGCTATACCAAAAGGGACTATGACAGCAGTTTCTTATATCGAAAACATATTGGAACTTCATGTAATGCCTTTTACCCCTTTTGTGGGGAATGATTTCATTTTTATACATGATAATTCTAGACCGCATACTGCCTGAAATTACGAAAATAAAAATCATCACTATGCGATGGCCAGCTAGAAGTCCCGACCTTAATCCGATTGAACACCTGGGACAAGATGGGCAGACATCTTAGAACACTACCTCTTTGCCCAAATAAATTTCAAATTTATAATATCAGTCTTTTCTGCTAAGGAAAACGGGTCTCATTGTGTAAATTTAGATTTTTTTTGGTACATTGATCCAAAGATAGGAACACAATTTTAAAAACTCAAATGAGAAATCTTCATTATCTTCAATGATATGGCTTGTAAAAGTTGAAGTTTGTATTATCACACGTTCCTGCTAAAAATAGGATTCATCATGATGGAATTTTAGAATTGTTTGTGTTATACTTGTCCAGAAATGTATGAAGATCTAAATTACAAAGACCTTAATGATATATCTTCATTATTTTCAAAGTAATGGTTTTTAATTTGAAATTTATTTTATCAGTCTTTTCTGGCAAGTAAACGGTTCCCCATTATCTAATTTTTGAATTTTGTTGTTGTTACAGTTGTTCAAAAATGTATTATGAACTCAATTCACTTGAAATTTCAAAAACGCTAATGAGATATCTTTATTCGCTTCTATAAGTTATATCGGTTATAAAAGATCCTTCTCAGTATTTTTACAGATTAGCGTTTATAAATGATTTATTAATTTCTCCACATATAAGGACATTTGTGGAGAAATTGTCCTAATATCCTATATAATGGTAATTATAATTTTTTAAGTACAGCATGTGGGCGGCTAAAATATGTTCGGTCGGTTACCTAGGACCGGCCCTGGGTGGGCCATTTCACCAGGACTCTCTTCTTGGTGTTACGACTTCGCATTCCTTACTTAAATTATATTTAGTTGTCATGCTGTTTAGGGGCATGCCCATTATACCCTGGTTATACAGCTCTACGTAATGCGCCCCATGCTGGTTGCTTATGGGCTTATAGGCTTATCTGTGGCTTAGAGATCTTGCCTATTTTTCAATGAGGATGTGTACTGGGGCAGGTCCAGCAGGACTTCTATTGCGGCGGCGATGGTTGTTTTCATCGCTCCTGTTGTTCACAGGCGCAAGCCTTTGAGTGCTGCTCAGGAGCCAGGCCCCTTTGGCTTACTTAATCTTGGGCCACCATAATACTAATCCATATATCATGGGTCTTACTACCCTCGCATATAGCCACGGTCATTTTTGGGTTGAGGCCCCACTTTTCCCGCACATTTAACTGCACCCACTTAGGGTTAATGTAGCTTTCTGTGTGGTTTTACTTATGCGTGAGTTTCATTTCAGTTTTTGGTCAAAGATGACTACTAGGTATTTGGCCTCTCAAATGGAGTTTCTACACCTTTCAGTATCGGATGTTTTTGGCCTGTTAGTACTCTTCTTCTTGAATAGTTGACTATTGTTATTTTCAGAGGGTTTATGAACAAGCCTTCGCCCTCACACTATTTGTTCACTATATTCAGTGCTCTTTGTGTGCGCTCTGATGATATTCCTAGGAATTTTCCTTTCACGAGGATCGCAATGTCGCATATTCTAGGCAGTGGACAACTTCTCCGGGAAATCGTCTACTAGGACAGAAGCAGTGGTGATAGTACTCCGCCCTGTGGGCACCCCTTGCAGTTCGCGCCATGGCGGCTTCGCCGAGTGTGTATATGATGATCCTGTTCTCTAGGGTGACTTATACCCACTGGCATAGAACTTGTGGTATGCCTTTTTTCCATAGTGCCTTGACCATTGAGTGTGTTGCGGCATTGTTGAATACCCCTTTAATGTCAAGAAACGTGGCCGTGGCTAACTCTCCATCATCGAGTGGCTTTGCCAATAGCCTGTTTAGTTAATCTAGGTCAAAGTTGGTTGGTACGCGTATTGTCGATTGCTTAGGGGGTTAGTTCTCAATGTACCATCCCTAATGTCTCTGTCCATTAGCATTTGTAGTGTCTTGAGGAGGAAACACGTAAGGAGTTATGATTTAGGGGTGTGGTCGTTCGTTCTTCCCACCTTTGGTAGTAAGATGACTTTCGTCTTCCGCCACCCCGGCGGTTTGTACTTACAGGCTATGTTAGCTCTGAATATTTTGCAAAGGTGAGGAACGAGAATGTCCTATCATTTCTGTAGTAGGACTGGGTATATCCCATCCACTTTCGGCGATTTAAACACCCGGAATTTATTTAGTCCACCTTATATTATGTGGTTTTACTATTTCTGTTGCGAGTTTCTAATCATCTGCAGTGGGTCTTGTGGGCTTCGTGCATGCGCGTGATAATTGTTGCGGCTGGAAAGTACGCCTTTCTGATAATCTACAGGTTTTCCTCCACTGGGTCCATATTCCATATTCCATTCTGTTTGGAAGGAAGCTTATTTGGGTTTTAGCTTCTTTTGCCAGTACTAGGTCTAGTACATGTGGGGGTTTTATTTAGCTGCTCGCAGAACTTCCTCCAGCTGTCCATGTTGGCTCTGTGGATTTCTTGTTGTACTCCGTTAGCTTAATTTTGTAACTCGCCCAGTCTTGACTTCCATTGGCCTTATTGAAGAGGCTTCGGGATTATTTCCTTATTTTTACAAGGTAGTTGTTCTACCAAGCTGTATAGTTCCTTTGTCTTCTCGTTTTCTCCGAACAGTATTCCTGGTATGCGGTGTTAACTGCATCACTAACCTGTTCAACTGCCAGTTCTATTGATGCCACCTCTTTCAACACGTTCATATATAGCCTCAAGGTGTCACTGAGGGATTCATAGTATCCTTCCCAGTCAGTCGCCCGGGGATTCCTAAATTTAGACATGATAATTGAAGGTGTTTTATATCGAACCTGATGTGCTTGTTATCGGAACACGACGGTTCTTTCGACACATGTCAGTTTTGTGTGTTATTCCGAATGGCTCCTTTGCTTAGAGTCATATCTAGGCCTTTTCGCCGGACTGCCGTAACGACGGTAGATTTTTGCCCGTGTTGGCTATGTTTAGCACGTCGCTTGATATAAATTCGAGGAGTGACTTACCTCTAGGGTTGATGTTGGTACTTCCCCATGTGATATGGTGGGCATTAACGTTACATCCGATGATGAGTTGGAGATTCCTTCCTTTCTCTCAGTATCTGTTGGGGACACCTATCCTGAGCTGTGAAGTAGGCGGAGCATACCATCATTCTCGCTGTTTGTTAGAAGAGCTGCAACAAATACCGAGGTGTATAGCCTCAGTATTAATATGTAGCTTATCCTTTTATTATACATTATTCAGGACCGTGGTTTCCCAGTTGCTGCACTGTATAGTAATATACCTTGTTGCGGGTTTAGGCCCGCAACTCGCTCTGCGTGTGGTCAGGGTCTTGCATCAGGGTCAGGTCTAGGCCTTCTTGATCGAATCTCCGACATGTGATGGTCGAAGCGGCCTTGGCATGTTGAAGGTTCGCCTGTAGAGTCCTGATCCCCTTATTATTCTGGAGAGGTCGGAGTATCCGGCGAGGTTCTTGCCGGGCCGTTACTACTCCCTCGTCCATCTCCATGCATGCGTCGGCATGTGTCTGGGCCTTAGGCCTACTGGGCAGGCCGGCGCTGCCTTCGGGTGCAGTGGAGTTTTGAGTGGGTTTCATCGGGGCTGGTTCTATTTCCCCGTCTTCCTTATGTCCCCTGGTATTCGACCGTGTTGGTTTCGGAGCATGGCTTTTCTGGGTTTCCGACACCCGGCCCTATTTGGATATTGTGTTCTTCTTCCTTTGATCCGCTCTTAATAAGTTTCGCTTGAGCGTCATTCTTTTGGCGTCCAGGTAATCCTTTCCGATTTTTAGTAGAGCCTTTAGCCTCTGTTTTTAGGCACCTCGTGCGACATCAGGTCCACTAGGGTAAGACATACTACAAGGGGGTGTCGCCTGGTGCCTCCAGGAGCACGTTAGGCCCAATTCACACATAAACGACTTCGGGCGCAGGCGCGGTGCAGACTAGGCGCAGGAGCGACGTCGCACAGGCGATTATGATGTCCATATGCAGTGCAGGGGTGGATATTGCAGCTTATGTTTACATAGAGTTATGCCTTTCGCCTCTTCGCCTACCGTGTCTTAGGCCTGTAGAGGCGAAGACGCGGTGCCGGCGCTGCGAGAGGCACGATGCTTCAAGCCCCCTCTATATAAACATGTGGTGCAATGCTTACTTAGGTGACGAGCCGTGGGCATTTGCCTCGTGCCTCTCGCCGCGCCGGCACCGCGTCTTCGCCTCTTCGCCAAGACACGGTAGGTGAAGAGGTGAAGAGGCTTCCACGCCGCCTCTATGTAAACATAAGTTGCAATGTCCACCCCTTCACAATCGTCGCAACGTCGCGCCTGCGTCTCACCTACACCGCGCCTGCGCCCGACGCCGCTTATGTGTGAATTGGGCCTTAGGGACCGCATTATTCACTCTGCGGCCTTTCAGTTTCTGGTACGCTACTTTACACCTTGACCCGAGTAGGGCCATTTGTGTGGCCAGTGTTAACCAGGCGGTGGTTGAGGTTACCCTATGCCATCGTCTGTCCGATTTTCTCTTGTTAGCCAACGCGCGATCTGGTGGACTCTCATATTTATCATTTTGATACAATTAACAACACTTTGAAAAACTCAGGGACGATTTTTTTAAGTAGTGTATCCTAACACTCACATGCACAACATAATTGTAAGAAAAACATAACACTTTAACTACCATAAACGCACTATTCGGTTTTACAATACATATGATATATAGGATGTTATGCAATCCCTGAAGTGATGGTATAGGTAAGTTAAGCTAGTAAGGATTCGTTTTTTTTTGTTCGTAAATTCGTTTTCGTTTGGTAACTGGAGGACATTTAAGTAGACATCAAAGTGCTCTTCACATTTTGTACACAAAAAATAATCATATTGTCAGGATAAGAATGTGAAACTGACGTATATAAATCTCAATCGAACTCAGAAGCGCCAGACAAAATAATTTAGCTGCGGTAAGATGAAGAAAGGTTCCCGAATAGAAGACTTCCGGGCAGAAGGTTATTTCCTGATCTTATCCAGCGGTTAATGGATTCTGGGCATTTTTAGAGGACCTGCAACATTTTCTAAACAACTAGTTCGAGAATTATCTCGATGGTTTGCCACTACAAAAAAGATTTCATACGTGGTACATGCATGATGGTGCACCTCATGTGCAACGGAATGTTGAATACAGAATTTGGTGGTCGGTGCATTGGACACAAACTTAAATAAAAAATATAGCGGACCGCTACTGTATTCGCGATTGGCGTTTTCAAAACAAGGCAACATGTGATGCACATGTAATACATAGGCGAAATGCGTATAAGAAATACGCACCGTTCTCATTAACTAGAACATAAATTGAGTTGCAAAAATACGCATATAAAAGAATAATGTTGCACGTATTTCGTAGTCTAGGTGGGAATGTCCAAAATCATTTTTAATCTGATAAAAACAACCATATGTAAAGAATTCTACGCAATTTATACACGTCAGTGACAGATTTCTCTCATGGCAATGTGATTATTTTTTTCGTTGGAAATATGAAGCACGTTCTCAACTTAAAAGTCTTTCAGTTACCAAACGAAGACGAATTTACCAATATAACAATCGAATTCTTACTAGATTAAAGCACCTCTACCACCACTTAATAGATGGCCATCGAATTACATAACATCCTGTAGTAATACATTATGATTAATAATAATTAAATCGCCCTTCTGTCAATTAAAAAAATAAATTCGCTATTATATAAACGCAGAGTATACGATTTGTGTTCAACAATTTTCTATAAATCATTTTTATTTGACCATTATTTCAGATTCAATTTTGCGACTAATGTTGGTTATAATAATACTTTCTGATGATGTGACAATCCACAATGTGTTTTCAGGCAGTGTATCTTGTTTTAGAAAAAGGCTAAATAAATAATTTGATTTATATTTATATTGTTTTCTTTATTTGATTTATTTGATTTTTATTATTGGTGTAATAAGTTATAAATGGTAATAAAGGTATTATTATTATTTATTTACAGATGCTCTTACCGTGGCAAATGGCAGCCCAGAAATAAGCGACTCTAGTAAATTGATTGACCATTTTTCCGGATTGATTGCATTTTACGCATGTCTGCTAGTATTTGCAATACTGACACCATTATGCGGACTATTCTTTTGCTGCTGCCGGTGTTGTGGAAATTGTGGTGGCAAAACAACGCCGTTGGAAACCGATGAGGGAAACTGTAAAATGATTGTGTATTCAACGATATTATTAATACTCGGTGGAATGCTTCTGTATTTACTACATCTTGCTTATTAGTAACAAATTGTTATCCGATATAATTTTGTAGATTTGGTGCTGTGGGTGCTCTAGTTAGTAATGATAATATGCAAGAGGGCACTGTTAAATTGACTAACAGCTTGAACGTTAGTGTGGAAGATGCTAGCACCTTTTTTGATTCTACAAAAGGGCAGGTTCTGCATTTACTCACACACAATTTAGAACAGTTTCAGAAAGCGATGTTAGAGCTATTGCATAGTAAGTACATATTAATAACAACCAACTTAAACTAGTTTCATAAATAACTTGTTTTTTTTAAAAGTATTTAAAATTTCATTCATATTCAAGAATTATAACTCGAGTTAGAGGGGTTTAATAAATTAGGTCATACAATTAAAATGATCATGTAGCTCTATGAAAATAAAAGTTTAAACTTATATTTAGGCTAGATGTATGTCGATTTTTATTAATATTCAAGGATTTCTCGGGTTAGGGTTATGCCATAAAATAAAGTCAAAATCGAATCCACGGCGGCCACATGTCCGAAATCATATTTAAACATTAATGGCATAAAATTATCTTTCAAACAAAGTCACATTCGTGGCGTATATTGATTTATAATATAAAGTTAAGTCATATATTGAAAATCTTCCAAAAATTTAGTTTGACAAATAGCCATGTCATATTACTCGATAGAAGGTTTTTAATATATTACTTCATAAAATTTAAATCTAGTCGCAGTTTAAGTTTAATTAACTCGTTTTTAATTTGGATATGAATTTGTATTCAATTAAGTACTATAACTGGAGTTACAGCATTTTGAAAATTGAACAAAAACTTAATATTGAAAATACCCATATCAAACTAATTACCTATATTTTTTAATTAATATGTTTTTAATATTCGTGTTTTTTCATTTGTATTGAAGAGCTATATCTCGAGCGATTTATTAATATAATATAATAAAATATTTAGTTCATAAATCTGTGTATAGCCCGAATTATGATTTAGCATTGATCTTTTATGTTTATTAAACACTAGGCATTACAATGTGTCGTTTGTTTTGTATAACACTGTACAGGATTAACAAACTGTTTGCTTAATAATTCCATTATAATACTTTATCTGATTACAGAGGGCGGTGATGTTTTATTTGATGAACTAGCGAAGATAACAAAAGTCGATTCCATTAGTGATGCTCAAAAAATTGTTACTGGTTTAGAAGATGTGAAGGAAAATTTGATTACAATTGGAAAATTAACCGATCAGGTTAAAACAAACGCAAAGAGTTTTCAAAACGGTATGTAGCTGTGGATTTTATAATAATTATTTACTAATTCGTCCGCAAGTTTCGTTGATTGTAACATACATAATCTTACAGTGCACATAGTTTACTGTACAGTACAGTATACAGTTAGTACCAGTACCAGTACCAGTAACCAGATACGCGTTTCTCTAGCTCTTACCGTCCTCGCGCTGTAGCCGTGAGAAAAAATGTGAATATGATGAAATAAATTCTGTAGCGTCTCTATTTTAAATGCTACACTTAGAAAAAAATAGATGTTTTTAGGCTTTGTCGGGGCCGAACTACCCCAGTTATGAGAAGCCGAACTTCGGCTCCTCCTTATCCTTATTTGGGAATCGGCACCGGGAAAGCCGAGCATTGGATCATTGGCGTCATTAACCTGGAGGTTTATTTGGCCGTTTGGGTCATTTATATGTTACTTATATTTATTATCATTACACACAAATACATGTCTTCTTCAACTTTGTGTTTAACTTCGCGAAGCGGAGTCGTATTAATTTGATTTAGAATATATACTTCGATTGTCTCATTGCCATTTATATTGATTGACATCTATCATTTAATCAATCAGCTGAGAAAGAGCCGAATATATTATGGGTTATATATCTATAGCAACCGAATAAATAATATCGGCTTTAGCACTGCCGAATGATGAAATTTCATATTTTTCTCCGGTTTAAAAGCTGTAGCGTTCTATTTCAAATGCTGGATATATGGTTTATATGTGAAAATGTAGAGTATTTCTAGCCCTACAGAATACTTCATCACGACACTCTTAATTTGAGTTACATAAAATTTATTAAAACCATTATTAAGAGGGGTAACTTCTTAATGGAAAAAAGTGGAAAGAAAAAATCCAAGCACTAGAAGAAAGGATGAAAATCGCAGGAAAAGGAAAGTGAAAGTATAATATTATTATAAAAGGGCTACTTTTCGTTGATACAAATTAAATGAAGACGTAAATATTTTTTTGGCAAAACAAATGAATGTAAGCGTTTAATAAACTGTTAGAATAAACAAAGCGAAACAGAAAATGTTGCTGGTCGAAATAGAGACATTGGAAGTGAAGTAGAAATTAATTAAAGCAAAGAGTATGCTAAAGCAGAAATGGCATTCATTGATAACAATCGAAGAATAGTGCACGAAGAAATACGTATTATAAGATCTGTGTCGAGAGAAGAAGTATTAAAAAGTAACTAACTTAAGATCGTTTACCAAAGACTAATACTTAATAATACATAATATAGGTGGGATAAAGAAGAAGGCTAAGAATGAAGATAATCGGCCGCCAGAAAACTAAATGAGAGAGAAGTAAATAATGAGAAAACAACGACAAAACAAGCAAGAAATTAGGGTACCAAGCAGGTTCAACATATACAAACATGAAAGCAAGAAAGATATAATAAAACAGGACAGAATAGGTACCATGGATCGTATAAATGAAAAGAAAGCTGAATAGACAAAGAAAATAGAGAAGTAACAGAAACAAACAAGAATGGACAAGGTAACACAAAACTTGCCGGGGCATATCGTCCTATCAAACTCTTCAGGAACCAGCCTTGCTATCACATCCCACGACGACAGTCCTAACACTTCTTACAGTATTATAGGCTTCATGCACGCATCCCAGATCTTGCATGCTACTCATAAATTATCATCTCACCACGTATCTCTTTTTCTCTTCGAGTTGGGTGTTATTCTCGACATTGTTTACACCTACTCCAAATGCTTGCTAAACTCCCCTCTACAGTCAAATCAAAAGCGTAATTACTTAAAACAATCTACTCTCTTAATCATTACTCTCTTTCATTTTAACTCTTCTGCTCTATTATTCCTACCCTTATTTCTAAACGTCATCCATTTGTTTTTGTTGTTAATATTGACTACCACCTTTTCCTATAAATGTACCTTTCCATTATTTGCATCTCTTCCACTGCATCATCTCAAATAAGATCCTTATCCTTCTCGCTAGCTCTCACCTTGTGAAATCTACTCTTTCGTTGTCCCTTTTCTATCCCACCTCATATACTTTTTTGTCTGGTTCAGTTCTCGTAAATTTCGGCTGCTCCTCTCTATTCTATTTCTTCTTTCTCTCCCTAGTAGATATGCTATGCTGCTCCGGCACCAAAAACCTCACCACAACTTCTACAGGCATATGATCTAATCCCCTCGCTCCTCATTCTTTGCATCCGCCCTCTTAACCCATTTGTCTTGTGAACTCTTTATTATTTACTCTCCGATTGCTCTATTCAATTCATTCACCCCCACATTACAGTACCCTACCCAATGAACCATTCCCCCCATCCATTTTCGTCTCCAACACACACTTTCTAAGCTGCATTTTTTTGCAGCATACCGCGCTTTCATAGTACTACTAACGATTGCTATGCAGTCTCTTCCTTACTCATCACATTTACTCCTTTAGCCCTCCCATTCCTCGCCGCTTTCTTCGCGCCCTGCATCACCCAATCTATCCCACCGGAATATTGCTTATCACTATCCTCTTCCGTCACCCAGGCCTCCACCTTGCTATCTCGTTTTAAGGGGAGAGTGGGAGATAAAATAGAAGAATTCAAGCAAGTAATGGGGAAACTTGAAGAAGAAATAATAAATGATAATGCGAAGAGTCTACAAGTTTTTTGTCAGTACATTGTGATAAATAATACCAGGTACAAAAACAAAGACACCCACAAACATACAGGAATAGTAAAGAGTGGGAGCGATAAATCTAGAATCGATTATATCTAGTAGAAGTGGCGAATAATAAAAGGATAGCGGACAGAAGAGTAAGAAAAGGAGCAGAAATCTGATCCGACTACATGCATGATAGAATTGTCGATAATCCCGATAGAAGATAAAGGGAAAACCCCTATACTATGACCAATAGCAAAAAGTTAAAAAAAATAAAACGTAAAGAAGTCGACGTAAGGAAAGAGTTCCAAATAAACTCTAGAAATAGAAGTCAAAAAAATAACAGCGAAAATGAAATAGATATGTAACAATTATGGAGCAAATTTAAAACGAACAGCAGCGAAAATAGATTGCGGAGCGTCAACTAAGAAAAAAAGTGGTTGAACAAAGAAAGAATAAATTGCAAAAATGAAAAATGTATGGAAAAAGTGCCTTCATAAGGAACAGAACAGATATATACTCAATACAAGGAGCAGATTCTTAAAACAAAAACGAAAAAAGCCAAGACCGCAACATATATTTTTTGCTATCGTTCTTCTGCATTTACCTCTGTTAGCTTTGCTTTACAATTTCTTCTAATTTAGTCATTCTGTCTTTCCATCTCGTTTGTCTACACTTTCATATATTTTCTTTCGTTCTATTCCCTATTTAGTCTCTCTTATATCGTTCTCACCTTCTTCCACTTCCTGTCTCCATATTTCCCTCACAATCTTTCCGCGAATACCTACCACGAATACATATTTAAAAACTTACACTACTTTACCATCAGGAATGTTGAATTTATAATGTAGACTATGATATAACAAAGTTGTGTAAGTAAGGCACTTACACCACTTTTCTTAATTAGTCATATTGACTTATGCCACTTTGTCCACAAAAGAACGCTCTTTTACTCCATCAGAAAAAATTATAAATTCCATTCCCCTCTGTCCTCATCAACTTCGTTTCCCACCCCAGCCTCTTGCAGATTTCCAAGCCTTTCCCATCCTCTACTAACCAGTCACTCACCTTTCTGCAATCCCCCACACACTCGTCTGTCACACTCTCAAATTTCTTGCCAAGGTGCCACCAGGTGTTGCTCCCCTTACTACACAGCATACATGCGATGTATTCCCAGACTTTCTACTATAGTAGGTTATATGTCCTTTTAATTTCCAACGTTTTACTCCTTGTCCTCCTATCTGACATACCGTCATTTTCCTTGTTTCTACATCCACTCTCTTATCCAGAAATCTCTCTAACCTAGCAATCATTTCTTTCATATCACCATTCCTTCTTGCTACTCCTTTTTCTCTAGAACTTCAATCAACAACTCGTGATTCACAGTGTTTTAAAACATGTAGGTTCCCAAACAAAGCATATATATATATATATAGCCTCTTGGTCGTCGCGTTCCCTAATGCACAAAATAGTTCCACGTCAAAATAAGCTCGGTAAGAATTACCTCTTCGGAATCTTGCTTTTTTCTCTGGTAGCAGCTCTTTGTTCTCGATCACTTCTTCTAACAGGTTCGCAGAATTTTCCAAAATATTCTTTTTTTCCTGTGAGGTGGAAATCTTTGAAAGACACTCGTACCTCACTGCCACCAATAGGTGTTAGAGGCACAGGTACTTCCGGATTCACCCCGCGTTCTGGCCGGAGCGTCTATGGCTAAATCAAAACTCACGTTATGTCGCTCGAAACTCGGAGTGTCTCGTGCTCTCCTACCTATCGCGGGTATCGGTAAATTGTGTCCCACAGCAGTAAAGACATTTCGGCGTGTTGGTCTTCCCTATTCAGTGTAAGTAGGCCTGGATTACTCCTTGGCCGGATAGGGTCTGCTTGGTCCAGTGATCCAGTTCAGCGTGTTCCGCGTCACCCATGGTGTGATATGGGGTAGGATTCGTCTGGTCCGGGTCGCAGGGGGCCAGTCTCCCAACGTCGTTGTCACTTGCCCAGTGTCTTCTGTCGCGCCTCGTTCTTCGCAGTCTTAGGGGCGTCGCTCCTTCTTGGATTGATGCATATGTATTCACTCTTTCCTTCACGAGCAAGTTTCTGAAGATCGTCGCCACCAGTATTTCCGCGGTGTCTGTCGTTGTTGATTCGTATGGCACTGGTACGCAGCGCCCTCCTCAGCCCCGTTGAGTTCCTGGCTGTCCTCGTTGCACCGTTTGCGTTTGATAAGAGTCTTGCGAGCACAGTTTTCGTTATAGCGGTTTTCCTGGTGGCTTCCAGGACTTGCACCGTGTTGTTCACGTTTGCCTCTATTAGAGTTCCAAAATACTTAACTTTGCGGGCTATGTGAAAGGTCTTCCCCGGCATATCTATCGTGGTGGTGGCTTACTGACTGAGAGCAGGGCGACCTCAATTTTAGCAGCAGAAATGGAAAACCGATGCCTGTCATCTATTCTACCACCACCATTACTACCTGTCTGAGCTTTCTCTTGCTTCCTCTATGTTCTGGTCTCAGGAGACGATGGCCAGTCACCTTCTCAGGTAGCTCCAGCCGCAGGGCATCGAATGTGGCGGTCCAAAAGAGGGGACTAATTCTAAAAACTAAAAGTAGAACCTATTTGTTGGCTCATGTTGCACATGTGGAAAAATTCAGTTTCCCTCCAAAGTTGTGTCAATGGAAAAATGATCCGACTCTACGTTCGTTTACCATGAATTTTCTTTACCGCCTAGTTTACTACTATTTAGTCAATTACTTGTGACTACTTAAAATGTGCAATCCCCCATCATTAGATGGTCTATTCCCCCATTTACATGCTCTTTTGACGTGGCTTGCATTTTCCATGTGTAATTCTTGGCATCCACTTGCCATTCCTCTTTCTGCAGCCATTTCGGTTATTCCTATCATAGTACACTGATAAAGTGTGCCTGATAAACTCCACCACTTCTTTCCTTTGTGCCTACTGATTTCATTTTCGTTTTAGGCCTTCTATATTATAGAAACCTACCTTAATATCTGTCGGTCTGGTTGTCGTATTCCCCTTTTTGCCGCCTCATTCCCTGTTTTCGACGATGTAATCAATATTTCCCCTTCATTGTCCTATTTTTCGCCAGTTTATTTTCGTATATTCATCCTCCGGGGAGCTGTTTTTCTTGCTCATTTGTCTGTGTACTATATTCCATCCATTCCATTTCGTCCGCAAATTTCGATATCCTAGTAGTAGTCATTGTATTTTTACCAGTAACTGTTTATCGACCGTCGGGTCCATCTGCCATATGTTAGTACACATACACTAACAAATAGTAGAAGGAGCCGACGGTTGATAGCCAAAAAATTCCACTGTGGTAAACTGCCAGTTACAAGTTAGGACTGGCTACTTCAGAAAATCATTCCCGATTGTTGTTAATTGTATCTCAGTGGTAATGAATGGTACCAACTACCCCGGCCAGAATACGAAGCCGAGTCGCGTGTTCGTAAAGCGGGGGTGCTAATCATTGGTCTACATTGGCGTCTTATATATCCTATTTGTTATCAGTTTTACTTTTTATCCTTTCCTCGTATGTCTTTTTCTGATTTGGACTTGTATTAGGCAGTACAAATTTGTTATTGACCAACAGATTAAAATCCAATTACAGAACAAACAACAATTTAAATATAGATATAAAAGTATATGTTAAAGAGAACAGTGCAAAAGGTAAACACATAAAATATAAAATATAATGTGCATAATTACAATAAAAAGAAACTGAAAAATAATAAGTTGACGAACCGATAAATAAAGATACATGAAAGAAAACATGCGTAAAACCTAATTTGGCAAAGCCAGTTATTCTTATAGTAATTTATTAATAACGACACCGAACCGTTACAATTAAAAATATCGTACACGTTAACAATCTTGTAAGGATAATTACACGCAACGTATTATGGTGATCTTTATAGCACATTAGTGCGTGTGCATTCTTTATAGAATGTCAATGGATCTCTACTTTGAATGAAGGGACATTGAAGCAAATTAACGATAACACTTGTATCCTGTAACGCCCAATAAGTTTGGATGGAAACTGATTTTTTCCACATGTGAGTCGAAATGAGTCGAAAATTCTACGTCGGTAAAATTCACCTGAGAATTTACTGCCACAATTAATAGGTAGCACATTTAGTTTTTAGATTTAAAAAACTAAACTACATCTTATAAGTGAATGTATATATGAAATAACAAATATATTTGGTGTAGTCACAACAAGCATTTTCAAACAAATTCCCGGTCCTCCGATGATCGGGATTAGCAGCGCCAGGGCTTCTAAGTCTGGGGCTGTGTGCCTCCGGTTTGCCTCTAAGATGGTTCCCGGGTACTTTATTTGTCTTTTGATAGGGGGTGTCACACTGAACATTTCTATCTTCGTGACTCTTGGTTGAGAGCAGGGATACACCTATCTTGAGACCGTTGCTCGTCATCAAGGCGGCCATGGATTCTGCTGCCTGCTTGGAAAGGCCAAGCGGCCAAACGGCTTCCTCCAAGTCGCGTCCGCGGGCGACTATTGCTATGTCTTCCGCGAATGCTATGGACGTTGTTCTCTCAGGCATGTATGCGCTTGGTGCACCGTCATAGTATATACCGCATAGAAGTCCTGCCGTACCCCTCCCGTCACCTCCTGCCTTGTGCGTCCTTCATGTATCTATCATCTATATATCTATATGCGATATCCTCTTGCCAAGTTCGTTAGGGCTGTCGGTGTGTTCTTGATCCTCAAAGCCTGCATAATGGTCTTCTTTGGCACTATTTTAAAGGCATGTTCATGGTGACCATGCAGTGTCGTCTTTGCAACGAGTATCCCTCGTTGGCTTCCGCTATCAGCTCTCTTACAGTGAGGATGGCGCCCATTGCGATCTGGGCTTCCTAAAGCCACACACCAGGTCTTGTAGCCTCCGGCAGTATCGATGTCCGAGAAAGGTGGTCCGCGATCAGTCTCTTTCTGGTCTTTGCCAGCCCGTCCAAGTAGCAGAGCGGGCGGTTTGTAGCGTGGTAGTTCGGCGGCTTCCTGAGCTTTGGAATTAAGACGAGGCGGGCCGTCTCCGAGCTCTTGGGAAAGATTCCTCCCCGTAGGCATTTATTGACGAATTTCGTTAGTGTTCCGGCTAATTCTGGTGCTGCCGCCTTGATTGCCTCATTGGTCGGTTCGTAGGGTCCCGGTGCCATCTTTCCTGAAAGGTTTCCGATGGCCGTACTCTTCTTCTTCCAGTCCCTTTCTGGCCCGCAGGGAGTGTCTTCAACCTCCCTACAGAGCTTCCGCTAGTACTTGTTCTGGTTGCTCTTGATCGGCCGCATGTACTCTCTCCGCGATGAACGGTAGCAGCCCTGAAAGTGCTCGGTCAGTGTTGTAGCCACTCTATTTGGGCCCACCCTATGCGCGAGGCCAACAGAGCGGTCTCGCGTCGGCCTCCTCCTGGCACCACCAGTACGTTGCTCTTTTGTTGGCCGTGCCTGAGTCTGGTCGGTATCGCAGTTTGGCACGCAGACGATGAACATCGTCTGCCATGTCATTCGGGTCTTTCTTGTCCGTTATTCTCTGCTCTTTCAAAGTTCGGAATCCTTCCCTCGTTTCAGACTGTCAGATTGAGTGCAGAGGCCATCTTTACTAAAGCTTCTCCCTTGGTGTCTGTAGGAAGCTCATGCTGGGGACTTTGTGTTTAGGTCGCCTATCACGACGACCTGCCCGTTGATAGCCTGTATTGTTCTTTCCAGCGTCCGTAGCCACTCCGTGGTATGCGTTTTTCCGCAATGTGGGGTAAGGTAGCACACCACTAGCGTTAGATCCCTTATCCTGGCCTACGTAATGTCTCTCTTGGGTGAACCGTGGGACACGATATGCCCATGGATGCCGTCCTGTGTCGTGATCGCGACATCCCCCATGGACCCATCCGTCACCCACGAGGAGTCCGGTCTCGCTCACTATTATTACTTGGGCACCCCTCGACGTGACAGTGGCAAGCAGAAACTGATGTGCTGCCCTGCCTACGTTTCCCTGCAGCATTTTAATTTGTGCAGGAGTCATTTATTGGGGGAACGGCTTCTTCCGCTTGGTCCTCGTCCTCTAGTTTTTCATATGCCCTCCTCTTTATGGGGCATATAATTCCTCCTGCTGCGTGGCCCTCCATCTAACATACCGCACAGTACGGGGTTTCCTGCCGCCACTGTCGCGGCTGATGACCTTCTTCCCCGCAATTCAGGCACAGTCTCCTATATAATAAATGTTAGTTAGAATATTAAAGCGGAATTAGTGGCTATGATTATTACAGCAAAGAGGAAGGGCAAGATAAGGCGAGAAATTGATAAGAGAGAGGATCCAGAAACAAGAAATATATACCAAGAGAACATAAAATTAAACTTAAAAATATATAGTATTAAGAATATAGACGAGCTAACCAGCTTTATAAATAAGGAAAGCTTTAGTAGAAGAATAGAAGGGAACGAAAAGAAACAAGACATTAAATAATGGTCGTGCGGACGGAAAATAAATTCTAAGAAAAAAATATAAGAAAATAGCTATAGTAAAGAAAATCTTTAAAGACACATGCGACAAGAAAATTAAAGGAATGTTGCTTAAAAAATTCAACAAATCTGATTGGGAACAGAACTATGGCCGCACAGATGTGAACTAGGAAAACAGTGGCGGTCTACAAGACAGGTGAGAAATAATCCGATGAACTACAGTGGCGTTACACTTGTAAATGTTTGACCTTTCCTACAAAGTCGTTATGAAAGACTACGGCGGAGGAGACGGGTACCAGAGGCCCTAATTGGCATCATAGCAGGCTACTGTGTCAAACAGGAGGTTATCTACATAGGTACCGCAGGGGTCTCCAGACACAAAGTGACGAGGGTGCAGGATCCCTCTCCTGGAATGCACGTTTAGTGCTTGACATGTAGTGTGTAAAGGTGGAAATTACTTTAATTAAAATCTATTGATCCATGTGATAACTGTGATAACTTTGGTTAGTTAGGTTGTGTTGGCGGGGGACCCCCATTTATACTCTAACTGTGCAAAACTCAATTGTCAATAAAGGTATACAAAATAGTATTTTGTCGCGGGCTGTTTTGTCAGTGCACCGATATCGGTTGGAACTATGTACGTTCGGTCCTATTAATTGATGGGCGGAGTCTAGGTTTCGGGTTGTAGATTTTCTCTTAGGGCTGTTATTGTAAATGTCCATTCACTTTATAATTAGGTTGAAAATGCTAGTTACTTAATTCGTACTACTAAACCCAATAAAAAGTGCATACAGTATGTGACCAAAAATAAACAAATTACAATTTGTGTTATCCAGACTTTTGATACAGGTTACTGTGCTGTCAACTTAGGACTTTCAGTAAAGTAAGAAAAAAAATCTTTATAGGAATCAGTCTTGAGGCTTTTCCGCCAGTGAATTCATTTACGTAAATGAAATAATTTGAAATAACATAATATATACTTACTTAAGTGTTAAACTGCGGCATATTAATACTGAAGTTTTATTTACTTTTCTGACATCAGCTGTCACGTTGACAGATGACAGCCCGTTACAAAAATCAGACAATTCAAACATTGTTTGTACGATTTTTTTATGAACTTAGTAGTACATCATTAGCTTAACTAGGTTGTTGTTACTTAACTGTAGTCAGACGCCTATGAAGTACATACACAACACATAGTTCAGTTTGTTCTTGTATGTGATTGATACAAAGCAATCACATACAAGAACAAACTGAACTACGTTTTCATCACTACTTTCCTGTTCTATTTAGCACATTTTCACACCTATCTTTCATTTTATTTTTACATCAACTTCCAAATGCTCCTGAAAGAAATTTTATTCTTCAACAAAATTTATTTTATTATAGACGTTATTGGTATTGATACCGTATTCCTTGTACGATTACAATATTGCTCATCTTCTGATCTTCTAATTTTTCAACCACTCAATTTCTATTATACATACTACTAGAGGACCTCAGTTTTAAGAACCTCCTTTTGCTGTTTAATATTTATATTCTCCTTTCTTACTTCTGTTATTTCATTTTTGTATTCACGTTGTTCTTTCCGCAGTTCTTTGATTTCTTTCTTTAGATCTGTAACCATGTCTATTATTTTTTTCTGGTTTATCCTCTCCTTTTACTGCACTATCCGGTATTTACTCTTCTGTCCTTGTTTTGTATCTCTAATATATTAGCAGCATAAATAAAGAAGTTTATTTCTCAAGCAAAACAATTACTCCCCGCTCGAGTGAAATGCTCCCATAATAAAGTATTTCTCCGAATGAAGGCAGCAGTTGCATTTTAAAATATAGAGCATTGAAAAAAATAACTCCATAGTAGCTATAAACTGTTTTTGATTAAAGAATAATTAAAGAAAATTTTTCATTTTAGGCTTGCAAGAAGTTAAACATGATCTCACTGGGATATTAGCATCATGTGGGCAAATGTGTGAAGGTCAATTAGATACGAGTATGCTTGATACAGAAATTAACCTTACAGGTGTAAGTTTTTTTTTTATTTAAGAAAAACCACAACATTTTCAGGTTAATGCTTGGAACGCAATTCAGATAAAACCTTGTCCACATTGACAAATATTAATGTATGTGTGTTGTTGTCATAAACTTACGTTTGTACATGTGAATTTATGCTAGTGTGGACGTATAAACTGATATAAATTTGCATGGACTAATGAATTCATAAATTAAATTTAAGATTGCCCATCTCAAATTTAATAACTCATTTTGCATATTGGCCTAAAAAATATTAATACGTACCATTGGGTTATAAGTTTGAGGGCTTCCATTCAATAACTCGCCAAAAAAATTATTTAGAAAATTTCGACGAAATCAAGATAAAAAAAATGTCGCGTTAGGCCCAATTCACATATAAGCGGCGTCGGGCGCAGGCGCGGTGCAGGCGAGGCGCAGGCGCGACGTCGCACAGGCGATTGTGATGTCCATACGAAGTGAAGGGATGGACATTGCACCTTATGTTTACATAGAGGCGGCGTGGAAGAGTTTCGCCTCTTCGCCTACCGTGTCTTAGGCGAAGACGCGGTGCCGGTGCGGCGAGAGGCACGAGGCAAATGCCCGCGCCTCGTCATCTAAGTAAGCATTGCACTACATGTTTATATAGAGGGGGCTTAAAGCGTCGTGCCTCTCGCAGCGCCGGCATAGGCGAGAGGCATACATCTTTCACGCCGCCTCCACGTAAACATAAGGTGCAATGTCCATCCCTTCCCTGCATATGGACATCACAATCGTATGTGCGACGTAGCGCCTGCGCCTCGCCTACACCGCGCCTGCGCCCGACGCCGCTTATGTGTGAATTGGGCTTTAGAACAAAGCAGAGGCATAATCGTGAAAATTAATTGAAATATCGCTCGTTGGCAGAGTTAGTATTTTCTGTATTAAATTCAAAAAAAATAAAGTGATTTCGTTCATATCGATCGAAGAAAGTTTTAGTTTTAAAAACGGATTTTTTTGCCCCAAGAGTCAGTTTTCATTGCAATATTAAAAATTATTAAAATATTGATATTTTTTTATTCCGCAAATCTAGATTAATTGATATACAACGTTTATTTTGTTTTGTTAAAAATGTAATATTTAACACTAATAATTTCAGATACCTGATCTAACAAAAGAAATTGACATTCTTGAAGACTTTACTAGAAATGGCGTGCTTGGAAAGATAAATGACGGCGTTGACAAAATAAATAAAATTAAAGAAAATATAAACACGCAAGTAAAAGCCAATATGCAAAAAGCGGAGAAGGCAATAGACGATACAAGTATAATAAATAATACGCTGATAACAAAACTGTTTACTTACTAATCAATTTTAGTGATCCAAATCGGCGAACAGCGAAACGATGTTGTGGAAACAATGGACACCACGAAAGACAAAGTAAAGCAAACGGCATCCGATAATCTAAAAATAGCTGATGATTTTATTAAAGAAAATGGTCCGATTGCATATTACTTGGATTTGTTGGTTGCCTGTGTTTTGGTAATCATCTTCGCATGCTTCATACTTGGTATTGGTTTTGGTTTGTTTGGGAAGAGACCCAAAGAAAGGGATAGCGATTGCTGTAACAAGGGCATCGGTTCAGGATTTTTAATCACGTAATTATTCCCTTAGTATAATAAGTAATAAGTATAGAAAGAAATACAGACATTTTGTAAGGGCCCATCCGCATGATAACTTTAATTTTTATCTAAAAACAAAAATTGAGGCCTTGTAAAGGCTGGGTTTACTCGGAGTGCGGTCGCTTAAAAGCGGCCACGTATGACGTCATTTGCACATCACAAAAATCGTTTGGAGTGTATGTAAAGTGCATTCATGTAACCACCCGTGGCCTGCTGTATCGCTTCAAGTTTTGTGGTTGCGCACCGGTTGTAAGAGATGAGGTAGAATTGTGCGCATCGGAAGCGACAAATAGAACAAGGGACAATACGCCCGGAGCAGCAAACAGTGATAAACGAAAACAACTATAATTGGATGACTCATCATTATTCATCGTAATTCATTGCCTTTTAGCATTAATTTGAGGTATTACGCTATATAAATGTAAACCTATTTTGATGAAAATTATGTCAATTATGTCAAAAGCGATCGCTTTGCCGCGGCTAACTTCATCCCGAATCAGTGTTAAGTCTATATTCCTGCTTTCCGTTACTGTATCAGCGTTAATTCATTAACTACCCAGATTTATTGCAAAATTAAACTCTTGCAAGATTTTGAAGTTACACACATGAAAAGATTGTGGTTTCATCTGTTTGGTTGGTTTTCAAAGAAATGCTAAATAATTTTTGAAAAGAATTTATTGAAGATTACACTTATTGGAAAACAAAACGAATGTTGAACATAATTTTTATTATAGACTGCAATGCCTAGAAATTAAATTTAACATGGAACTAATATTTCAGTCCCTATCGTTTTGGCACTACAGATTTAAAAGATAAGAGACATGACATGCCAGTTCTATTTATTTGCTTCATGTACAAGGAATTGCTGTATAATTTTTTATAACGGAGATTACATAGCTAATGTAGATTCTGAATTTTCAACCCACGTATTTAGACATTGCAGAAACGGTGAAAACATTATATGCTACTAGCTTCATTTATCTGATTTAACAAGAAATTATAAAAAATTACTTCTATCTTCTACAACACCCTAAAAACAATATAAGAAACGCCCTTTATTAGACATAACCAACACCAAAGTTCATACAAGTTCTTTCCACAAAATCCCCCTAAAAACAATATCATCAAATAAAATATACAGCTAAAAATACAACAAACAATAAACAATCCCTCATATAACATAGTATGTTCTCCTCCTCCACACTAGACCCCCTCTACCCTCGCCAACTTGCTTATCCAAGTTAGTCTTTTCCAGATGTTCAACGTTGTTCCCATCCTCTCCTAACCATTCACCTTTATGCAATCTCCTACCCACCCTGCTTTCATATACTACACTCACACTCATTGTTAAGGTGCCACCACGTCTCGCTCCCCTTACTACACAGCACATACGCAGTTTATTCTAGTCCCATTCACACTTTTCTACTTATTTCTTCTGACCCACCCATCACTCTTACCATAAACACTTTGTTCTCCCTGTTCCACTCTCTCCTGGTTAAGTAGCTCTGGAGTTCTCCCCGCGCTTGTCAGTCTACATAGCCAGGGTTGTATGAGCTCTCGGCGAAACTCACTTGCCTTTCTTGCCACTGTAATATATCATTCTCTATCTTACCTCAGTACCTAGGCTATACCCTTCTATCAGTTTTTTCTAAACCCACACCTCAGACATACCCACCCTTTCATACATCCTTCCTCCATCCACTCTTCATTCTACTCCTACACCTCCTCCATGCCTCTTCTTCTTCTTCTTCTTGTGCCTTATCTTCCAAGGACGTCGACAATCAGCAACATGATCTGCACTTTATCTGCTGCTTTTCGAAACAGCGATCAGGTAGATTGTCCATACTACTGCCGTAGATTCTTCAGCCATGATGTTCTTCTGCGGCCTGGCCCGCGCCTACCATCAATTTAACCCTGTATGATGGTTTGTAACAGACCGTATTTATCATTTCTCAAAACGTGACCGAGAATTTCTGTTTGTTTGTTTAAGCGTCGATTTCTATATTTGTTATTCTGTCGGTTCATAATATTTTGAGCATTTTGCGGTAGGCCCACATTTCGAACGCCTCGATCTTTCTACACATAGCGTCTATTAGAGTCCATGCCTCTACACCATACAAAAGAACGCTGAATACGCAACATCGAATCAGGCGAAGACGTAGGTCAATCTTTAACTCCCGGCTAGTTAGAATCTTCCACATCTTCCGGTATGAATCTCTTGCTTGTTCAATTATGCTTCGAATCTCTCGAGTGTTTTCCCATTTATCATCTATATCGTAGCCTAGATATTTATTGGTTGAGACTTTCTCTACGAGTATCATCATCAACAATTGGGTATTTACTGACAACGAGCCATTTAGTTTTCTTAATGTTCATTTGCAGGCCCATGTTGTTGCTTGCGCGCGTAATTAAATTCAACATAACCTGCAGATCCTCTACGCTCGTGGCTAATAGGACTGTATCGTCTGCGTATGTAAGGTTATTGATTACGACTCCGTTGACAACCACACCTATATCACTTCCTTCAAGCGCATCCCGAAACACCCGTTCTGACTACATATTAAATAACAAAGGCGAAAGGACACAGCCTTGGCGAACTCCTCGCAGGATCGATACTTCTTCCGTCATCTCGCCCTTTATTGTGACGGTAGCTTTCTGGTTCCAGTACAGGTTAGCTATTATTCGGATGTCTCTGCCATTCAGTCCCATATCCTGCAAGATGTTCAGCAGTACTTCGTGTTAAACAGTATCAAACGCCTTATCGTAATCGATAAAACAAGCGAAGACGTCCATATTTACGTCTCGACACCTTTGAACCAGTACTTTAATGGTAAATAACGCCTCCCGTATACCGAAGCCATTCCTGAAGCAAAATTGTGTGTTCTCCTCGCATACGCGATATATTTATTCTCCCTTGAACAATCTTTAGAAACAATTTAAGAACATGACTGATTAGACTTATCATTCTCTAGTCGCTGCAGATCTTCAGCCAGTCTTGTGGAATTGTTCCTCTTTTATATATGGTGTTAAACAGGTCGGCCAATACTGAAAGTCGTTGTTCCTCTTCTAGCAATTTCAACACTTCAACATGTATCTCATCAGGCTCAGGTGCTTTGCCGTTCTTGGCTACTTTTAAAGCATGCTCTTCGGATCTTGTTATGTCCAATCCATCACTATCATTGATGTTGTGATTATGATTTCTATTGTCATCGAAGAGAGTCTCTACATATTGCTTCCACTTTTAACTTTTCTTCAGTGCTTGTTTAAATGTAATTCTGCGTATCGATAAATAGTCCGCTATGCTTAATTTTATGTCCCCCTATAGTTTCTTTGATATTTTTGTACATGTTAAATGAATCATGCTTTTCTTCGAAATCCTCTATTTCCGTACATTCCTCCGACAGCCATTTCTCTTTAGCATTTCTAATCTTCTGTCGAATTCCTTTGTAGCTCTCGGTATTTAAGCAGGTCTTTAGTTTTATAGTTTCTTCGGATATCCATTAATTGCAGCATTTCGTCCGTCATCCACTTTCTCTTCTTAGCGCCGACTGCGGCCCCTAGCAGGTTGTTGCTTGCTTCAATTATAGCTGTTTTTAGTTGGTTCCATGCTCATTCTGTATCTATAAGTTCCGAGTTTGTTTGCCTTCGTACAAACTTCGCGGGTTCCAGGTTGCAATTATTCTTTTGACTGGACTGGAGATTCTTAACACCCCCTGTCCATTTAAGGGCTGCCGAGTACTAGGGGCTATTACTTTTTTTTTCAGTTATGTTGTAAATTTTCCTGGGGAAATGCCTCCCGTACCAGTATTTTCTCGCCCAACTCCTGTAATTTTTCTTCAAACTTTACAACCCTCCCCCACATGCTCATCCGATTCATCTCTTGTAACAGCACCGCCCTCGGTGTTTACATTTCGAGACCCAATAAACTCTTCAGGAACCATAGTTGCTCTTTACATTCCTAAATTCCACTCTCGCAATCCCCACATTCCCAATACATATAGTAGTATAGACTTTATACACGTAGCTCAGACCTTGCACGCCATAAACTCATTTTCTCATCGCTAATCCCCAAGCCAATCTTGCTTTCGCCTGCATACATTTCACATGCATCCTAAACCCTCCTCCAGATTCAAAACAATAGCCCAAATATTTAAAGTTATTTACTCTCTCAATCATTATTCCCCCTATTCCTAAACAGCATCTATTTGGTTCAACTAGACTCCTCCTATCCAGATACAATATGGGATAGGAGAAAGGAACGATAGGGGATACCTCCTATTACAATTCCTTCTGGAACATCGTATAAACGGGATGAACAATTTTGTTTAAGAAAGCTGATAGTGGACTTGGGCAAGTTCCAATGCTAACACAAAGAATAAAATAGACTTCATCATTACAGATAACAAGCAAATCGTACAGGTTGTTAGTCCTCAATCGGTTATCAGTGGGAAGCAACCACAGGATGGTATGAGCAAAAATAGTACTACGCATAAAAAAGGAGAGCATAATACTCACCAGGGCAAAACGGAAAAACAAAATGCGAGTAGTACAAACAAGCCATAATCCAAAAACTAAGATACATAAATAGCATAGACGAAATGGACAAAATTGATATAGAAACTGTATCAACACAATTATGAGAATACAGGAAGCACTGCAGAAACTCAGCGATAGCAAAGGTAAACTTTCTACAAATACTCGACAACTTATAAAGTCAAGAAGAGTTACAGAAATACTAACTAAATAAGGACTAAGTAAGGACATTGAATAAAGGCATATTAAAAGCAGCTTGAAAAGACTGGTGTGAAGATATCCCCTATGATCCCAGCCTCTATACCGCACGGCGCCGCGAACCGCGGATTGTTTGCGGGTCTGTACTGACCAATTGGGGTGACCAATAAAATCCAAATTTTGAGGAATCTTTTATATACGTCTTACTGACCATAATATATAGTTATATATTTTATTAATAAGTTTTATAGGCGTTGTTGTATAATATATGTTGTTACGTAAATTATTATTTTCACCAGCCCGCGATCACACAATTGATTTGAAAAAATTACACAATGTTTATAACAAAATTACAATGGAAAATGGAAAGTCTTAACATGGCCAACTTGTTCCTTCTATTTATTTTTTATTTTTAACTTTTCCGCTCCTATCTCGATTTTAGTGGCTGGGTCGATAAAAAAATTATGCAACATATTTTGTTTAATTTTTTTACTGATCTTAGTGCAGAACATATCACTGCACCAGATGCTTGAAGGAAAATGGAATTTTTTATAATTTTTTGTTCGGCGACTAAGTCTAACACATTTCATTATTATTATTTTTACAGGCCCGCGATCAGACAATTGATTTGAAAAAATTACACAACGTTTATAACAAAATGATAATGGAAAATGAAAAGTCTCAACCTGGCCAACTTGTTCCTTCTATTTATTTTCGATTTTTAACTTTTCCGCTCCTATCTGGACAAAGTCAAAGTCAAAATTATTTAATTTTCCATCATAGCCCACGGAGTTTTTTTTCTTCAAATTTTCACCATTTGTTGCTAACCCAATAGTGGTTACAAAAAGTATTTTTTTAGATTGACATGGATTTATATATTTTTACAGGCCTTTTACGTAGTTTAATCATTTATATGGCTAAGCGAAATTCCCATCTCCGATTGGGATTATTATTACTTATAAATCAACTCCCTACTTTAAGGATTACAATTCATTCAAAATACTTATTATGCCAATAGTATTACGAGTTGCAATATGTAAAAAGGCTACACTCTCGACGGTGATTCTAACCTTCGACTCTTAGTTTTATGACAGCAGAAGAATTAGACAAACGATAGGTCGATCGGTCTAAAAATATTGACTACGATTTTATATACAGTTTTTTATGCAATAGAGATATTCTGGATGCGTATGTTATGATTATATAGGGTAGTTGTGCACTACAAATTATATTTGAATTAAATGTGCCTAAATTAATGACCTGGAAAGCATGCCTTACAAATAAAAAGGATCAATTAGAAATTCCCATGTCTGATTGGGATTATTATTACTTATTAATCAACTCCCTACTTTAAGGATTACAATTCATTCAAAATACTTATTATACCAATAGTATTACGAGTTACAATATGTAAAAAGTCTACACCCTCAACGATGATTCGAACCTTCGACTCTGAGTTTTATAATGACAGCAGAAGAATTATACAGACGATAGGTCGGTCTGTCTAAAAACATTGACTACGATTTTATATACAGTTTTTTATGCAATAGAGATATTCTGATATTGGAATGAAATATGCCTAAATTAATTACCTTGAAGCATGCCTTACAAATAAAAAGGACCAATATTTTCCTATATAGTGAAATAGATGTTGAGGACTTCCAAATCTGTCTGAATAACTTTTCCCATATTGTAACTGTATTTCTTACAGAAGTAGACACCAATGGTTACCTTCAATCATGAGCCATAATCGTTTTCTTTTTAACAATGGAAAACTTTTATAGACACTTGCATCTTCTATTGATATTGATGTGTAAACTGCATAATCAGGATTTTTATTAAGTTCTGTTAAAATCTTGGTACAGCGGTCTACAACAAAATTTGAAAGCCATTTCTTAAGAAACAAGGTGGAAAATTCAACATCTATTTCACTATATAGGAAAATATTAATCCTTTTTTATTGTTTTATGTTTTTTTTATATGTATATATGTTATTGTTTTATTGTTTATTGGCTCATAATACTATTGATATAATAAGTATTTTGAATAAATTGTTATCCTTAAAGTAGGGAGTTGATTTATAAGTAATAACAATTCCAATCGGACATGGAATTTCGCGCAGCCATATAAATGATCAAACTACGTAAAAGGCCTGTAAAAATATATAAAAGTGGATCCGTGTCAATCTAAAAAATATACTTTTTGTAACCACTATTGGGTTAACAACAAATGGTGAAAATTTGAAAAAAAAAACTCCGTGGGCTATGAATAATTTTGACTTTGACTTTGTCCAGATAGGAGCGGAAGAGTTAAATAAGAAAATGAATAGAAGGAACAAGTTGTCCAGGTTGAGACTTTCCATTTTCTATTGCCATTTTGTTATAAACATTGTATATTTTTTTCAAATCAATTGTATGATCGCGGGCTGGTACATATAACAATAATGAAACATGTTCGATTTGGTCGCCGAAAAAAAATACTTATAATCAACATGTTCCAATTTCCTACGGGCATCTGGTGCACTGATATGTTCTAAACCAAGAACCAAAAAAAAATTAAACAAAATATGTTGTATAATTTTTTTATCGACCCAGGCTCTAAAATGGCATGCCCAGATAGGAGCGGAAAAGTTAAAAATTGAAAATAAATAGAAGGAACAAGTTGGCCAGGTTGAGACTTTCCATTTTCTATTGTCATTTTGTTATAAACATTGTGTACATTTTTCAAATCAATTGTATGATCGCGGGCTGGTACAAATAACAATAATGAAACATGTTCGACTTGGTCACCGAAAAAAACATACTTATAATCAAAATTTTCCAATTTCCTTCCGGCATCTGGTGCACTGATATGTTCTGAGCCAAGATCCAAAAAAAAATTAAACAAAATATGTTGCATAATTTTTTTTATCGACCCAGCCTCTAAAATCGGCATGTGAAAATAAATAGAAGGAACAAGTTGGCCAGGTTGAGACTTACCATTTTCCATTGTCATTTTGTTATAAATATTTTGTAAATTTTTGATCGCGGGTTGGTAAAAAATAATAATAATAAAATGTGTTAGACTTGGTCGCCGAACAAGAAATAATAAAAAAAATTCAATTTTCTTCAGACATCTGGTGCATTGATATGTTCTGCACTAAGATCAGTAAAAAAATTAAACAAAATATGTTGCATAATTTTTTTATAGACCCAGCCACTAAAATCGAGATAGGAGCGGAAAAGTTAAAAATAAAAAATAAATAGAAGGAACAAGTTGGCCAGGTTCCATTTTCCATTGTCATTTTGTTATAAACATTGTGTATATTTTTCAGATCAATTGTATGATCGCGGGCTGGTAAAAATAATAATTTACGTAACAACATATATTATACAACAACGTCTATAAAAATTATTAATAAAAATATATAACTATATATTATGGTCAGCAAGACATATATAAAAGATTCCTCAAAATTTGGATTTTATTGGTCACCCCAATTGGTCAGTACAGACCCGCAAACAATATAGAGGCTGGGATCATAGGGGATATCTTCACACCGGTCTTGGAAAGACATTAGAGTCTACAACAAAGCATGGGTGATGAAAACCACAGTTGAGAACAAGAGCATGAAAATACTGAGAAATAAAATAATAAGAGGAAAATCAGAAATGAACTTGAGCATGAATACGGCCAAAGTATCAATAACAAAGAAGAGATACTCAAACGCTTCTACTCTAAATTACATAGCGTAAACGAGATATCAAAGTCAGATTGTAGCATCCCTCGAGTCTTAAACTGTATCAGAGAATATAGCCGATATAACCAACGAGGAAGTCCTAAAGTCAATATCTGAAATAAAATACAACAAGGCACCAAGCGAGGACAATATAGCGATGGTGGCGATTAAGGAAGGAAGGAGAAGCGTTGGTAAAAGCCATAACGGCCTATTTAATAAGTGCCTTGCCCAAGGAATAAGACCCACAGCGTGGGACAATACAGTTATCGTTATTTTGCATAATATGTAAAATATTGCGGACCTAAAAAAACATAGTCCTACCAACCTACATAATAGGCGGGCTTCCGAGCAGGATATAAGGCAAATGACCACCTGAAAACTAATAAGACATTAATTGAGAAATGCGTCCAACATTCTTAGACTACGAAAACGCTCTCGATTCCATCAAACACAGATATTTAAAGCACTAGCAGAGTACCGAATAGACCATATTTATTCTGCTGTTCTGCAACCGCAACTACACGAGAAAACAGGCAAGTTCAGAGTGGAACGCGGCGTCTGCCAGGGCGATACATTTCTCCTAAATTCCTACATGTCTCCATCCGAAGGCGCTTGACTAATGCATCCCACAAGTCTTACCAGAGACCCTAACCCTGACACGAAACTTTGTCAGGAAGATTTCGTAATAACGAACACCTTTTATATACTACCACCGCGACGTCTGTATACATGGACCTCTAACTGTTTATAAAGTGAGAGTAGCTCAACGAGCCATGAAACGCTCTATGCTGGGAATCACTGTGACACAGAGTTCGAAATAAACAAATACGACAGAAATATAAGGTAAGCGATGCAATTGAGAATATAACACGCAATAACGCAGTACGATAGATGGTCCAAAAAGATCATGGAATGGCAAAGAGGCACGCAGGAGCAGGGACAGTAGTTCCATGTGTTTGCTTGATCTTCAAGGAATTGCTGCATAATTGTTGCATACATATAACTATTTATTGAAGATTATACTTTTTTAAAGTAAATGCAAATTATAAACTCCTATTTCGGCGACATTACAGATTTATACGTTTAAACCGTGAAATTCAACAAGTCCATCTACTGATTTTCAAGAAATTGTCACATAATTTTTACTTTCTTGAAACTATTTGTTAAGATTACAATGTTTAGCAAGTAAATTAAATCTGAAACTAAAGTCAACCCCTATTTTGTTGGCATTACAGATTTAAATTTTACAGACATGTAATGCCAGTAGTTAATTTGTTTGTTTGATTTTCAAGCAATTGTTGCATCATTTTTACATACAACAATTTATATTTATATATGAGACAATTTATTGAAGATCACACTGTTTCGAAAACAAAGCAAATGTAGACTCTTAATTTTCAACCCCTATTTGGACGACATTATCGATTTAAACCTTTAAAACATAAAATTCCACTAGCTCCATCTACTAATTTTACTTTCTTGTAACTATTTATTGAAGATTACAATATCTAGCAAATAAATTTAACGATGAACTACAGTTTCGCTCCTTTTTTTGTTGTAACGTTTAAAAACTCTGAGAAAATAATCCTAATCTTGTCGAGATGAACACATAAAATGGAAAATTCTACTTACTTGTTTTACATGATTTTGTTTTAACAAGCCGCCATTTTATAAAAAGTTACTTTGTTTTTATTATTACCAATAGAAAACATTGGAATAATTATTTTATTTCCTTTTTATTTTAATAGAGAAAATCGATTAATTTCTATCAATGTGCTATGAAAACTGATCATTCATCATTGATTCATTTAAACAAAACATGTATCTATAACAACTTTAACATATGTTATGTGTACCAAGATGTACATACTGTCAGAACAAAGGTCGAAGGACTACGGCATCAAAGGTCCGAATTGCGATGATAATTTCCAACGTCGAACTACCTGACGACACATTAAGAAGGTGTACATAATCTGGCCACAGTACCTATGTTGCCAGATTTACGGTTTTGTTTTTGGTCATTTAACATATATTTAGGATATATGAATTATTTTACTATTTTCCCAGATTATAAATGTTCTCATACAACGTCTGAAACGGAAATGTGCCATTTTAGACTCACCGTGTACGTGTGGATCTATTTTCATTTATAACAAACCACTTGCTAGACCCACTCTATATAATTTCTAATAATCTAACACAATTATTTTTTAGGGGTGTAATTTTAATGTTCATCATTTCCTTCATATCCGTATTAATCGTGATCTTGCATTCCGTTGGTATGTTCGCTCAGGTGGTTGTATGCGAGCCAATTCGCCAACCAGCCGACAACGACCTGATGGAGTTCATCGATAAACTAATTGAGAGTCAAATCGATTTGAACATAACTCTATCCTCCGTTCTGACTAATTGTTATGCCAATAAGACCGCATTTGAGGTGTTTAATTTGGAATCGAAACTGGATTTAAATAAAATCAAGAATTACGTTGAAGAAATGGATATAGAAGAAATACTCAATCAAGTAAAAACTGCTATTGACGATGTTTCCATAGACATAAATGTATTGTTGCCACAAGAACAGAAGGATGAAATAAAGAAATTAGCTGCCCAAATAACCGATATGAAGTTTGATGAACTTTCCGATGTAACTTTTCATTGTATCATTTAATATAGCAAGAATAATAATTTTTTTTTTCAGATTTCGAAAGAACTGCAAAGTTTTAGTTTTAGACCATTTTTGGATCAATTGATCGAATTTATTGAATTTGTTAACCCTATTCGTCCTGACTTAGCGGAAGAATTGACACAATGTAAAAATAAAATACAAAAGATAATTGACGAATCATTTGATCCCATGCTGAATAACGTTAACAACATTGTAGTAAGTTTATTTTGTTTACATAGTTATTATTTTCTAATAAAATAAGACAGTTTTTGACAGTAGAATATTAGTAAAATTAGGTAAAATTAATTTATGTTATCTCATACAAAGTTAAGTTAAAGTTAAAAACAAGCATTAAATCACATTTTTTACTTTTAATAGGTTCAAGTAATTCAAAGCATTTCTGACCGTATTAGCCTCATATTGATGATATAATAACACATCAATGTACTATGATTGTTAAGGTTCCACTGAGGTCAAAATCATGCAATGTTAGTTTTTACAAAGGGAATTCTTTAAAATCTTTTAAAATAGTTAAAACATTTTAACCGCTTTAATCAATTCAGAGAATGTTTGACAGTATTAGACTCGTATTTATCTATAATATATCTATTTACTTTGATTATTAAGGGTTACACTGAGGCAAAATATATGAAATGTTATTTCTTAGAAACTTACTCATATTTAAAAAAATCGTATTCAATCATATTTGTTTCTTCAACAGTTTCAACAAATTCAGAGTATTTTTGACTACATCAGCATCAATTGATGTATAATAAATCTAATTACTTTTATTATTAAAGTTACACTGTTGTCAAAACCATAAAATGTTATTTTTTAGTAGTAATCGTATTACATCGCATTTCTGACTGTTACTACTATCAAGTAGTTCAGAGAATTTAGGCAATATTAGTCCCATAATGATGTATAATTAATATATTTTCTTTTATTATTTAAGCTTACTTCTTCTTCTTCTTCGGGCTCGACAGCCTGGTGGGCTTCGGCCGTTCGTTTCTCGAACTCTCTTGATGTTTTGAGGGGATCAGGCTCTTTTTTCCTTCATTACTTCTTTAATAGATCTTTATATGTTTTTGTATTTTCTACTATCTTCTTCCATTCTTTCCGGTGATGAACTTGTTTTTTTCCTGTTTTGAACCCCTAGTTATTTTAGTTCTACACTTTCTGTCTACCTTGTCCTTGGTCTCCCTCTCTGTATGCCCTGCTTGTACCCTTCGTTTTATTTCCCTATTATATTTGAGTGTGCTTATTCGTGTCTTAGTGTTAAAGTTGTTCACTCCTTCTATGATGATCTTATTTAATTGTACTTTGTTTCTGTTTGTAGCCTCTTTTCTTGTGTTTTTCGTTATTTTGTCTTTACTTGGTTTGTCTAGTTTAGCTTCTTTTGTTGAGACTCTCAACATTCTGAACGCTTCTTCTAGCCATTTTACTCCTATTTACTATCACGATGTCATCTTAATATGTCAGTATTCGTTAGTTTTCCATGTACTTTTATCTTTCTTATAGCGTTTTCCAAAACCACGTTGAATAGTGTTGTTGGTAGTGCCTCCCCCTTACTCCTGTGTTTGTGTGTATTGTGGGTTATATTGTGATGTTTCTAGTCTTGTTCGAACTAACGCGATGGATCCCTCCATCATCATCTTGTCGTTAGATTTATATGTTTTTGTGTTATATTCATGTTCATCTCCTCTAGTTCTATTTCTGCTCAATGTGTCATAGTCTATGAAAAGTATGTTATGGGTTTCTATACCTGCTTCGTGACATTTTTCTAATAACTGGTTTATAGTAAAGATGGCGTCTGTTGTTGATTTTCCCGGTCTGAATCCGTTTTGGAAAGGGAGATAGGAGATTATCCTTTCTTTTTTTCTGTGTGTGGTTTCAGTTTTTAGTGTATCATGGTTGATACTTTATGCGGTGTTTAGAAGAATTGATTTTTGTAGTTTTTGTGGTCTTCTTTTTCTCCTATTATTTCTGTGTTCCAGGTCTCTGGCATTTCTTCGTTCTTCCATATTTTGATTAGCAGCTCATTTATTTATTGTCGTAATACTTCTCTTCCACATTTTAGATTTTTTCCTGATATCTCGTTTGCACCTTTCGTTTCGTTTCGTTTCGTTTTTTGCTGCTTTGTTACCTCCATGTACTCTGCTTGGGTAGGCTCGTTTACTTTGTCTCTCTGTGTTGTGTTAAGTTAAGCTTACACTGAGATAATATCAATTAAATGTTATTTTTACAAAGTTAATTACATTTAAAAAACGTATTAAATCAAGCAGGAAAAAGTGCAGGTTACCAAGCAGGAACAACAGATTAACACACGTAAAAGTAAGAAAAACTGATAATAGAAAGAAAAGGTAAATGAAACGTAATGTGTATAAATGGAAAAGAAGAAAAACTGAAAAAGAAATAGAGAATGTAAAAAAACAACTACGCAGTAAGGGAAAGAAAGAAGAAATGACAAGGTAGCACAAACCATGCTGGATAATATGGGTTATTCTATAGTTGAGTCAAAAAAGAAGAGACGGCGGGAGCTGGAGTGGGAATAGTACCTGCAAAGGCAAACTAATGCTCATAAAAATGTGCATCTCAGAAAGAATAATGACGATAGAGATCAAGAACAAAAAAGTAACATGGCTGAAGGTGGTGTACCGTCCAAACGAGAGGCACATAAAGATAAATTCTGGAAAGACCTCCAGTTAACAATATAAAATAGAAAATGGCAAGGGTTGATACTTTTGTTTTTAACGGGAGAGTGGGAGATACTAAAAATAGAAGGATTCGAGGAAATAATGGGAAAACATGGAGAAAAAACAATACATGGAGCCAGGAGGAAATTAGACATAAGAATCGATAACCAATTATTGGTGAGAGGTCAAAAGCAGTGCTAAATGGCTTGGAGACACAAAAAACTACCAGAAGACGGGGAAGTGGTAGTTATTATTCCCATTTACAAAAAAGGAGACAGCATGTCAAAACTATAGAGTACATATCACTACTATGCGTCCCAGGAAAAATGTATAGGATTCGTTTATATATTTTTGAGGAAGATAGACATTTGATTCGTAAAGCGATACCTGGTTACAGCGCTCAGGGCCACGTAGTTACTTTAAGACAAATAGCCGAGAAATTCCTGGATTATATAAGGAAGTGTATCTCATAGACCTGCAAAAGGCATTTGATAGCATCTCAGGAGAAGAAATAAGGAAGGACCTTAAAAAGAAAAAGTAATAAAAGAAAGTGGGGTCTTGCTGCATAGTACGACCTATGCAGCAAGACCCCACATTCTTCTATTCCTTTGTTTCAAGGCCCTTCCTTATTTCTTCTCTTGGGATGCTATCAAATGCCTTTATCGAAAAGGTCTGAAAGTAAGATTTCTGAAGAACTCTATATCAAGACGCAAAAAGCTACAACGCTACACAAACAATGGCCATAATGGGAACCAACATACTGGATATCAGCGATATGCGATGGGAGCATGTTGTCCCCCATGGACTAGGGAGTCAGAAACGACAGAGGTAAACGTTATTTCAGAACAACATTAATTGATCATACTAAATGCGTTTTTAAATTAGAAATTAGAAGGGATTGTACACATGGACAACACCAGCGAACGGACAAAACAACATCATCCGAAATCAATTAGATTATATATTAATCAACAAAAGATTTCGGAATAGCTGCTAACATATTCTGGATCGGATATACAATTATATCATAATCATCTAATTAGTACATTCAATTAGCCTTATGGGCCACTTTCTAAAAACTTTCCTGAAATCATACACCAAAGACTATAAATCTACATGAAGAACTCATGAGTGAAACACAATTTGGTTTTCATCTTGGAAACTGGTACTAGAGAAGCTCTATTTTGCACCTCAGTTCTATCTCAAAGGTGTGCGATATGAACTGCGAAGCACACGTCTGTTTCATCGACTATCAGAAGGCGTTCAGTACAGCATAGCAAACTGATAGAGAGACTGATTAACATAGGTATAGACAACATAGACTTAAGAATGACCAAAAAGCTATCCTGGAACCAGAAAGCCTATATTACAGAGAGCGGTGAAACATCCGAGGGCGCGCACTTATTAAGAGGAGTGAGACTGAAGAAATACGTGCTCGAAGAAAACTAAATGCATGGCAATAAGTAAAAGAATACCATCATCATAAGGACAATTCACTGTAAACCAAGAAATAATATAAAGAGTAGAAAACTTTACGTATTTGGGCAGCACCGTCAATGATCATTGGGACCACTCACTTGAAATCAAGTGTAGAAGCGAAGAAGCCAGATCAGCCTTTTTACGAATGGCGAATGTATTCAAGAATCACGACTTGAACAGTAAGACCAAGAATGGTCTTCACAAATGCTAAATCTTCTCCATACTTTTCTATGGGGTAGAATCATCGACAGTCACTGAAGCTTCGAGCATGATACTCGGATATTTCGAAATGTGGCTGTACAGAAGAATACTACATATAACATGGGTCGACCACGTAACGAATAAGACTGTACTAGAACGAATGGGGAAAGAGGTAGAAGTGCTAATAACTGTGAAGAAGAGGGAGCTAGCACATTTAGGCTATATAATGAGGAACAACAAGCGTTACCGATTACTCCTGGTATTACAAGGGACAGTGGTCGGAAGAAGAGGACCGGGGAGAAGAATATTTTGGCTCAAAAACCTTAGAACGTGGTACGCCACAACAACAACAACAACGGGCAGCCGTCAACAATGTAATGGTCGCCAGAATGATCGCCAACGCCCGTTAACGAGTAGGCACGAGAAGTAGAAGAAG
This sequence comes from Lordithon lunulatus, assembly GCA_963942505.1. NCBI lineage: Eukaryota > Metazoa > Arthropoda > Insecta > Coleoptera > Staphylinidae > Lordithon > Lordithon lunulatus. Next base: position 19,036,898 of record OZ012673.1, read on the forward strand.
ATATCGTAGACTATTGGAGCAAATCAAAGTTATGAACAAAGACACAAGGAACTATATCAGGACAAAGATCACGGATACCACCTAGAAAATTTGGAACAAAACAGGCAGTTAGATAAGCAGGGATCCTAAGTCCATTATAGTTTATTGCACTGATGGATGATATTATCAAAGAGATGAAGGAAATATCAAATGGAGTTACTATAGGATACATACATATGAAACCAATAGTAATAACAGAATGTGCAATTTCGGACGACATAGAGATATACGCGGATTCCGAAAGGACACTAAAGAAGAATATAATAATCTTGCAGCGTACGTTAAGTAAAAAGATGTTGACAGTAAATATATACAAGACAAAGGTGATGGTGCTAACGAATCAAGATGAAGTAATAACTATTAAAATGAACAGAGAATAACTGGAGCATGTGGTGGAATTTAAGGTCCTTGGTTCAGTCATAGACAGTAAAGGAATATTGGACACATGAATAAAATAATAAGCGCGCCTTCAAGGATGTATAGCGTAAAAAGGATGTAGTTTATACATAAAGGGGAATTATAAAAAGCGATAAAGATGACAGTGTTTAGAACAGTATATACTCCAATATTAATATGTGGAAGTGAAACATGGATGATGAATGATAATGTCAAAAATGCAAGATACAGGCAGCAAAAATAGTGGAAGGAGTAACAAAAAGAGACATCATGTGAAACAAAAATCTAAGAACGCCATCATCAACAGCAATACAAAAGAAGGATGGGTACATGAGATGGATTGGACATGTAAGCAGAATGAATAGATATAGACAAGTAAAGAACTCTTGCGAAGCGTGACTAGGAGGCAAAAGAAGAACGAGAAGGGCACAGCAGTCATGAAATGGTGCAATCACAACGCAACAAGTAAATGAGACTAAGGATAGAAAGGAAGACATAAAATCTTATAAAAACTGAAACGCAAAAGCCTCTACTCCCCAAGAGTAAAAGAGGAAATTATTAAGAAAACGATTAAATCACATTTTTTACATGTAAAAGCTTGAAGTATCACAGACTATTTTTGAAAGTATTAGGCTTATAGATGTATAATAAATCTATTTACTTTTATTATAAAAGTTACACTGCGGTAAAAACCATTAAGTGTGTATTTGTTACAATTATGTAACTGGCTATCGACCTTTGGGGGTTTTGCAGTGTGTTAGTGTATGTATATGTAAATATTACAAAAATATATTTACTCACATTTTTCAATGTTAACATTTTCAAGTAATTTAGAGCATTTCATACAGGGTTGATGCCATATTGATGTATAATACATGTATTTACTTTGATTAAGTTATTTTCATTAAGATTAAGTACAGTTTCATTCACCCCAAAATAAATTCAACTTTCTAATCGCACTAAAACTTTCTGGCAGCAACCCTATTCTATCAACTTCGACTCTTAATCTGTTGTTCACCATTGTTATCGATAGGTTGACCCCGCACTCATTAACGGTAATTCCCCTATAGTTTTTCAGCTACGAGGCTACTCCCCATTTATACACTCGAACCACCATACCCACATACCACTCTTCTTCAGTCTGTTGATTAACTGCCGCAGTGTTTCCCTTCCCTTCACTGGGAAACTTCTGGATGCTTCTGTCTTCAGCTCGTCTTCTCCCGGCACTTTTCCCCAATTTTATCTGACCCTGACCCACTTCCACCTCATTTTAGGAGAACTCCTCTCGTACTACCACCTGTCTCGGACCCCCCAGATCCTTTCTTATATTAAGGCGAAGAATTGTGTCCTTTAGTATAAGGCCTTGCTCTGCTGACAGCATTTTCGACTTTTTTTTAGAATATTTAGATGTTCATAATTGGTAGTTTGTTTACAATGTTTAAATTCAGGCCTATTTTCCTAAAACAATTCCTTACCATAATTTTTTCATACTTGTCTCTCTGCCCTTGATTTTATATAGTTTCGGTCTGTGCTGTCTATACATATCCATTATTTCCTTAATTCTTTTGGGTGTATTCATGATGTCATGGTTCTGTCGTAGGCTCTCGATTTCATGACACTGCTCGCCCATCCAGTGTCCCTTTGCTATTTTTTTCGGTATCGAATTATCTTATTCAAACACCTATATTCTTCCACAGACTTATGCTTCTCTCTTCTTCTTTCCATAAATTCCATTATGTTGTTCGTCATCCATCAATTGTTTTTTCTTCCAGATTGTAAATATTCCTCAGATGTAGACCGGTTTGGACTAAGAGCTTTGTGGATTGATCTTTTAGCAATTCCATATATATTCTCTTACAACCTTTTTCGTCCATATTAGTTTTAATCTGATGTTTGCCACTACATGATTGTGGTCGCTTCCTGTTGTCTGTTGTTGGATATGTTCGAACGTCCTGGGGGACCTACAACTATAGAAACTCTTGAGCGGATGTTAATATTAGGTATTCCTGATTGCCAAGTCTTCCTCATTGCAAAATTGTGTCAGCCCGGTCTCCATACTCATGTCGCTGGCCCAGTCATGCCAGAACTTTCCCGTTTTCAATTTTGGCATTAAAGTCGCCCATTATATTGTATAGATCTACTTGCTTGGTTTACTTAATTAATGTTTTAATGTTTCCATAGAACAAGTCCACCACTTCATAATTCTTATTTGTAGTAGAAGCATACGCTTGTATGACGTTGATATTTATTGGGCGCCTCGTAATTGAAGTAGCATTACTCTTTCTGTTTGTATAAAGTTAACAACAATCTTTCTTAGTTCTTTTTTATATTAGTTTATCCTCTATATTGTTTCACTCCATTGTTGATTTTTTATTTACATTATATTATTTTATATTAATTTTAATATGGTAAATATTATATTCATAATACCCTCATATCATAGTATTATCTAAACTTATTTTTGGCATTTATTTATTACTTTTCTTATGATTCACTATATACGATGTTGATAGCCCATGGTGATCAAAAGTTTGGCCACCTCTGATCTCAGTTCTCTCCATTGTTCCCAGAATAATAGCTTCTTGAATTCATGTTTCCCTTTACCTGTCCATCTTATTTCGCAGATACTCAATATTCTTCTTCTGTCAATGCCTATCCACTTCGGATTCTGGCAGTCATCATTGCTATTTATTTTTATTTTCTTTGGCTCTGTTGTTGTATTAAACCATTTACGGAGGTTCTTTAACCAGAATGTTTTTCGACTTTCTTGTTCTCTGCCTTCTATTTTCCCCGGGAGGAGAAAGGAAAAAACATACAAAAATAGATCGAGATGTGTTAATAGCATAAGACATTCAACTTGGAAGAAATACGAGAGTAGTACCGGGCTGAGTGAGGGCGGAGAGAGCTGTAGTAACCTATACCGCTGCTCGTTCCTCATTGGGTGTCCTAAATATTAAAGTTTTCCCGTTTTTAGTGTAATCATTGTAATTTTTTCGTTTCCCAATCTGTCGAGGACATCCTGGTTGGTGACATAATCCGTCCAGAATGCGACGATATAGTTCGCAAGCTTCGAATTTTCTGCATGTCGATGAATGATTCGACTCCATATAGCAAGATTGCTACGTACTCCCTATGTAGCAACACAATTTTCATAGGAATGTCTATGTAATGTGTCTTAAATATTTATGACATTTTTATAGATGCGGCTTTGGATTTCTCAATACGTTTGATATTTACCGAGTGGTCCCACTTTTCGTTTAATATAGTGCCTAAGTATGTATGTATATGTCTGCATTCTATGTATTTGAAGCTAGCTACGTACTGAATATATGTTAAATAATGTAGGCCATTTTTACAGCCTTCTATGCGTTTTTCAATTTCGATGCCCTCTGAGTTTTCTTCTTTGATACGTATGGATGCTATTTTATGCCAGTATTACTTCTAATTTGTAAATCCCGATTCTCTAGCAGTATTTCTGTTAATATCTCGATGAGCTTATCATGTTGTACATTTGATGATAGAGGACGCCAACTTAAGATTTGGCCGATCCAGCCAACTACGGTTACCTCTTACTTGAGTGGCTCTTGTAATGAATTCAAACGAGGTGTTGCCAAAGGCGCCCTCTATATCCAAGAAAACTGCCAGAGCAGTCTGCTTGTTCTTGATTGCTTTTTAACATTGCTCCGTCCCTGATGTGTCTATCAATCAGTTTTTTAATTGTTTTCAGTGGGAACGAGGTCAGACTGATGGGCCTGTAGGATTTTGCCAGTTCGTATGTTTCCCGTCCTGGTTTTGGTATAAATACCACCCTAACCTTTGCCCACTTATTCGGTATGTGCCCTAGGGCTATACTGGCCCGCATAATGGTACACAGTACTGATTTTAATTCCTCCATTCCTTTTTGGAGTAGTGATGGGAAGATGTCTTCCCCAGCAGCTTTGAATGGCTCGAATGTGTTGATTGCCCATGCGAGTTTTGTTTCGGAGACTGTTCTTTGCTTGTATCCAGATATTTTTTGTTCCCCGTTTGAATGGGTTGTCGATAGCCAGATTCTCGTGTTCGGTACCAATAACCGCAGTATCCGGGAAATGTGTTTGAAGTAAGAGTTTCAGCGCTTCCCCTTCGGTTTCTGTGTATGTTCCGTCATTTTTCCGCAATGATCCAACTTTATTGTTGTTATCTTTTGCGAGAGCCGTCTGAAGTTTTGCACAGTCGGGTGTTTTCTCAACTCCCGCGAGGTACTCCCTCCATGTTGCTCTTTTAGATTTCCTTATTTTGATATTGTATTCTGTCAGGGCTTTCCCCCGTCGCCAGTTCTTTTAGCCAGGTTTAACACCTTCCTTGTCTTTGTCCTTAGATCCCTTATTCCACCATGGAACATTCCTGCGGTTCTATCTTACCGTTTTTGGACAGCTTGACTCAAAAGCTGAAGTTATTGTATTTGTGACTCTATCAGTCATTATTCTAGTTCCACTATGTTTCTTTACCCGGACTTAGTTCTAGGCCCTGTCGCAGGTATTCCTCGTATAGATCCCATTGATAGTTCCGTGGGTTCCTAAATGTCTGGGGGTTAGTTTCTGTGGATTTGATTTCAAATCTGATGTATCTGCGGTCAGACAGAGAAGGTTCGTCTGATATATGCTAATTACTCACCATGGTTTCTGTTTGCACCGTCCCCATGGCTAAGTTAATTACTTCGCTTCGTGTCGATGTTACGAAGGTCGGTTTGCTGTTGCGGTTGAGAATATCCAGCTTATTTTCTAATAAATAATCTAAGAGAGACTCACCCCGTTTGTTGACGTCACTGCATCCCCATACAGAGTGGTGCGCATTTGCGTCGCATCCGATAATCATTTGGAAGTGTTTCTTCGGACAGTGTGTTTTTAGGGCCCGTAAGTCCGGTGTCGGTGGAGGTCATATGGGAAATATGCAGAGCCTAGGAATATTTCCATCTCTGCTCCGTCTTTTGGCTCTAGTCTTACCTTTACCACTATGAAGTCCCTGGAGTTTAGGTTCCACATGGGTAGTAGTTTGACCTTGTTTTTTTGCAAGGATACAGGTTCTTGAGTTGTCGGTATGGGCACTATATAGTGTCCAACCTTTACCCAGTTGTAGTCTCTGGATTTCCCAGTGCATAACCAAGGTTCCAGAATGAGCACAATATCTATATCGTTAAGAATGGTATACGCATGTAGAGCAGCCGAGGCTGCCTTGCAATGATGTATATTTACCTGGTGTATCTTCATATTTGTTTTCTTAGTCCTTCATTTCCATTGAGGGTTCCTTCTCAGCCTCCCCCCTCTTGATTATACTGTGTCGCCACAGATGATTCCTCTACCGAGACGTTTTGGTAGGTGTTCTTTTTGGGTCCCTCTTCGGATTGCTTTGGCCGTTGAGGTTCCATTTCTGGCCCCTCACTAGCCTGTGCCTCCCTTAGACGTTCCTCTATGGGTCCCGCCCCTAGACGAGTATCCTGTGACGTTTTCTCTTCAGGTCCTATCACAGGATTTGGTTGGGGTTCGGTTTGAGGCCCCTCTTCCATGGCTTCTCCTTCTTCGCCACCCTTCTTTGCCCCGAGTAACTTGAAGTTTACCCGGGAGAAGTTTAGTAGCGGCTGGCAGTTTATCCCCTTAATTTTATCCCAAGAGGATTCGTCCATGGTGATGACCACTTGCGGACCTTTTGGGTCAGGCTTATTGTGGACCACCTTCCATGTGGCCGTCGAAATTCCGGCATAGAATATTCTCTGGTTCCATTGCTCCGGAATCCACGTCATGGCCCTTAATTGTTTGGGTATCAGGCCCTCCTCGACAGAATTGAGTCTGGCCCCATCCCAGGGTTGTCCCTCTCTCATCACCCCCGCCAGCCAATGTTTGGTGCTCTGATTGACGGATGGAGGTATCCGGCCCTATCTGAGACTCTACTGAAGCCGATGGATTAACCGGCTTTCAGTATGTCGATTTTGTCGAGCAGTAGAGCCCCTACTTTTTTTCGCCGGTCTTCTGAGTCCCTTGATCAGCGGTATAGCCACTTCCGCCACTCCCGCTTGGCAGGGTGCGCTTAGGCGCTCCCTGGTTTCCAGCCTCTGAAGAGGAACTGGTGCTTGCTGCCCCAGCTGCTTGCTGCTTTAGCTTTCTCCTTGCGCAGCCCGAGAGCCGTTTTTGTGGTTCGTTCTGCGAGTGTCCCACGGTTTTTGTTTTGTCTGTTTTATTTGGTTCCATACCAGTCCCACGAGTTCACGGGAACTGAACGTCAACCCCTACAGAGCCCGAGGTGTAGAGGCAAGGCTAGTTTCTACGAGAGGTCGTCAGGTGTCTCGTAGGTATCGTTCACGACACTGCTTGCTCCCCCAGTGCCACGCAGCCCTAGTCACGATAACTTACAACATGGTTTGGGGGAAGTTTTTGCTTGCCACAGCATGGGTTTAGACACGCGGGTTCGCTTATGGCCGTCGCTAACCAGAGCTTTTTATTGCTCTGGCCTTCTCCCTATCCGCCACCCGAGATACGCGCCCGGTCGGTTTTCTAGACCCCTCTAATTGTCATGCAGACTACCTTAGACTGTTGTAGTTATTGTAAGGCACATTTAACAATACTAGTGCAGTTACAAATCTTAACAATACTAGTACTGTTAAAAACCTTAGTACTGTTAAGGTTTTTAACAGCACTAGTGTTAAGATTTTTAACTGCACTAGTATTGTTAAATGTATCTTACAACTTAGGATGGAATTATAGTCGTTTATAAAACAAGTAACGTTATTAGAATTTTTGCATTGCGAGGGAAAGTTTGAAATGTGAATGTTAAGTTCTCAAGTTATATAAACCTGATAACCTTAAGTGTTTCGTAATACGTTTTATTTTATCCTAAAACTCCAACAAATCAAAAATTGATGCTTGTCATGTGACATTTATAAATTATATATGCTATAGTATAAATAACTTCTTAAAAATAACTTCTTAGCAATAACTCCTGGACAAGGAACTCGTTGGAAATACGTTAAAGCACATTTAACAAAATGTATAACAGCATAGTGTTGTTAAACGTGCCTTTGTACGTTCACAACGAGTCCGTTGCTGTTATTGTTACAAAATTTTTGTACTAAATTACATATTTACACAGATATTTAGAGCATTTATGAAGTAATAATGTCATATTCATGTAGAATAAATCTATTTACTTTTAGTATTAAAGTTACACTAACGTAAAATCCATTAATTTGTTTTTTCAAATTTAATCATATTAGACAGCGTATAAATCACATTTTTCAATTTCAACATTGAAGTTTTTCAGAGCATTAGCCCATATTGATTTATATACATTTTTTATTTTATTTTAAAAACAGTTTCAAGCAATTAACGGCACTTTAGAAAACTCGAGAACGATTTCATGTAGAAAGTCCTAACACTCTTATACATATACACCAATACACGGCAAGACCCCAAGTTCGAAGGTCAAGTACAAAATTGTAATAAATACAGTAAATAGTACTATGTATTATGTATATAACTTTCAAACATAGTTTAACCTAAGATTAAGACAACCCTGAAAATAACTATATTACAACGCAGACCACGTTCTTAAACTGTTTCAATCAATTGACACAATGCTCTTCAATTGTATACTATTTAAACTAATGTCATGTATTAAAATAAAAAGTTTGTCTTTTAAATAATGTTTTGACATAACAGTGACAGATGGCTGATTGAATATAGTCTGTGTTGAATAATTGTTTTCATTGTTATTTTAAATCAACAGGCAACTGTCAAACTTTCTTTAAAATTATGGTTGACATGAATAGTGAATGGTAGTTTGATTAATTAAATTACTGTTTTTATAGACTTTGGTTAACAGTACTACTGAATTACTAAAATTTGATTCTGAAACTTTTGAGAAAGCTGTAGAGAAACTTTTGGATAACATTGAGGAAGCTGAAAATACACTCAAGGATACTAATAAAATAAAAGAACAGCTACTGGACGTAAGTAAATATGATTTCTATACACTTTTGTTTGTAAAGTATTAACTATGTACAAATAAGGAGTAGGCTGATTTTGAATTAGTAATAAGTAAAATTTCTACCTTACTACATTTAACATGCGACCATTTAAGGGACGCGTGCGGTTCATAATCGTATATAATTTTTGATTTTTCACCATAATAATTTTAATAGAAGTTGATGATTTATATTTAGATTAGTCATTAAAACTATTTAATTTTTAGATCACCGAATCTTTCTGTAAATTAGTTATCCGTCAAGTTCAAGAATTCTTGGATCTTATAGTAAATAGCTTCAAAGGCTCTATCGGGAACTGCGCCCCGTTAGCAATTATAATCAACGGCACGATGACAGCTACTTGCGATGAGATATTTTTGCCAATGGTAAGTTATAATCACCTCCAATTTAGTATACTTGCAAATATTTACATGCTTGTGGTGGACTTTGTCACAAACTTACGGTTCTGCGTGCACATTGGTGCCAGTGAACACATCCACACTAATATAATTTTTACGTTTAAATTTAAATTGAAGATGACTTTCCTTTGAGATTGATTCAAACAATTATTTTTACACACAGAATTTTATAGGTACCGTATTAATAATTAAAATCAAATTTATTTTCATTTTCAGAATAGTTATTGGTTTAGTATATTTTGGTCTTTGACTTTATTTATTCCATGCATAATAATATCCACGATGTTGGCGTATCAATTCAAGAAATTTGAGAAGAATGTGGCCCATTATAAGTAAGTACTCGAACAATTGTAAAAATATATAATCAAAGTAATGTTATCTCTAGATATTAAAGTATTATTACCTTGTTTATAAACTGCTTGAGATCTTGTGAATTCATCCTCACTAACTTTTCTACACTGATGAGATCTAAAGCTCTGGTTTCCTAGGAAAACTCGAAGACACGTCTTTTTCATACTATTTTTTATTACAATTAAAAGCAATTTCAAATAGTTGCTTTTCGTATTTTATGTTGCTGTGACATTTATAATTGAACCTGACCTGACTTTTTGAGAGTGCCAAATTAGACAATTCGCCCATCTGTAGATACTTCCCGCGTTGAAGTAACACGTGGCGTCATGGTCTCAATTTAAATTCGTTTTGAAACTTATATATTTTTAAAGATACTAATGGCAAAGTCGTGCTCTGTGAATGGTTGCACGTACTACAACTTTACCTCACGGTACTTCTTCGCTATCGGTCTCGTGGTCATATTTAGCCTTATAAGGAGTTTACCTTTTTTGTTTTTTTTTGTCATCTGGGGTGGAATCTTCGAAAGACACCCATGCCTCCACTATCACCACTATGGTGATAGGCATGGGTAGTGTCGGATTCATCCCGCGTATTGGCCGGGGCGACTACCGACTTAACCAAAACCCAGGTTCTGTCGACAAGGGGCTTGACCGCCTAACAGGCATTCCTAAGCCCCCGGGATAAGGAGTTTACCTAGGAAAACACGGCTTTACAATTTCGAAATCTAAATGTGTAGATTACTAAGATAAGAGATGAATTCACACTTGCATAAAAAAATATAAATAACATGGAAAATTATTATTAGAAATCAAGGGAACGTGCAGATGATTAACGGGGGTGGGTATCCGACAGATAATTCTCCATATGGTTTTGATCCCAATACAAATCGCTCGCCATACGCTAATAATGGTAACCACACGTATGTTTTGAGAAATTGTGTTAGCAATGCAACTAATTTTTAATATTTTGTAGGTCTAACGTTGGTAAAACGTACTTCTAGAAACCTCGTTTTTTAAATAAATTATTTATAGTTTTAACATAGTCCTAAAATGTATTGTAAATGATAATTAAGGCTTAAGATTTTATATTGGGCTAAACAAAAATATATGTGCCATATTACTTATATGCCTTCCACAATATTTTTAAAACCATCTACAATTGTGAACCGTCAGATACACATGTTGAAGCTACGACTCGTTTTTATTTCAAACTTAATTTAGCTAAATAAACAACCTTAAATCATTACGAAGCACACTTTTAGCTTCGTTAGAATAATAATTTATTAACATTTACATTAATTATTTATATATTTAATCTTTTTTATTTATTATGGTCTTTTGAAGAATTTTGTGAAAGTAAATAAATGTTGATATTTCCAATGATGTAACTTTATTAACCTAGCTAATTGAACAAATAATAGATCAATAGGATCCTAATAATATTGATTTAAATTATGAAACATTAAATAACTTGAACAGACGATAAGAATCATGAAAGATAATCAGCCTAGAAGAGTTGAACAAATCTGCTAAGTGAGAAGTCTCAGTTTCTTCTTCCTCACCCTGTGCTCATCTACTCCTGAATATAGGCCTCTTCCAATTTTTTCCACTCGGTTCTGTTCTGGGCAGTTTGGAACCAGTTGTAACCCGCTATCGCTCTAATGTCGTCTGTCCTTCTCTTCTGGGGTCTTCCCGTGCTTCGTTTTGTTGTTCTTGGCCGCCATTTTAATATCCGGATAGTCCACTTATCGGGGTCTTCTCTGGCCACATGTCCTGCCCATCGCCACTTAAGTTGCGCAATGCTTTTTATGATATCTGTCACTTTTGTTCTTAGACGTATATATTCATTGCGCACTCTGTCTCTTAAATTTATCCCCAGCATGGATCTCTCTATCGAGTTCTGTGTTACGCTTAGTCTCTGGGCACTTCTCTGCGTTAACGTGGCAGTTTCTATCCCATATGTGGATATTGGCAGCACACATGTATCATAAACTTTTCTTTTTAGATTTATGGGGATAATTTTATTCTTAAGGATGTAGCCAAGGCTTCCGAATGCTGCCCAACTCATCCGTATTCTCCTGGTAATCTCGGCAGTCACTGCTGATTAAATATAGGGAAGCGAAATACAATGATTAATAGAAATAAACTGCGAGGGCAGGGAAAAAGTTATGGTAGTATATACAAAACTATAGCTACAGCAGTAATCTCACTATATAATGCACAGGCGAATATGCTAGAAAAGACACCTTATTTTCCCCAATGGCAAGTATAGAGGAGAGGAATCATGAACGACAAAGGCAAGACATTGAAACAAGAAGAAACATGATTGCTTTTTGGTATATAGCGGGGTTAGGGAAGAAACTGCGCTAAGATAGTACAGCTTTCTAGGAATGGGTGAGGCAGTAGGCCATTGTAGAAATACAGAATATGTGGGCGGAGGAGATACAGTGGGAAAAGACACAGGGAGAAGCTGCCAAGTAACTATCGGTGGTTTGCTGAACCAACCAGAAGAGACCATGTTCACTGCAAAGACAGAAATTGTATATGGCATCAAGTAGGACGTGGATACCCAGTTCCTAGGGAGATATATAAGGACCAAATATTATTTAGGGGGAATCAAAGGGACAATAGCCACGGAGCAGTGCATAACAATATAGTAGTCGGTACAGGCCGGGCATCGAATGTAGTCAGGAAGACTGCTGGCGCAAGCTCTGTAGGGAGGTAGGAAGCTACATTTCCTGGAGGCGTAAGGGCGGTGGTAATGGCCCTCTTTCCACCAAGTCCAAACACGAACGATACAAATAGTTGAACCTGCAGCAGTAGATGAGTGGAGAGAAGATTAAGTGATGACGGGCATACAGAAGCTCCCAGGCAGAAAAGCGCCAGGGCCAGACGGCCTGCCCAATGAGGTATTAAAGGCAGCAGTCCCCACAATAACAGGTTGGATGACAAGACTGCCCAAGAGATCTTTAGAGACAGGCACCGCTTTCCCAAAGGAGAGAGGAGAACCATCGGAGGACTCTGCTTCGTACCGACCACTCTGCTCTTGCTCGATGGAACCGCTGAGAAGCTAGAGCGGTTGATCGTGGACCGCCCATAACAGCCCTGGAAGCTGCCGGAGGACTACATGACCGACAGCATGGCTTCAGAAAGGGTAGATCCTCAACTGACGCTATTCATGCGGTCCGCAGATTGATCGCCAAGGCCAAGGAGAGCACGTGGAGAAGACGCAAACATTTCATGATGGTCACCCTGAACATAGCTAATGCGTTCAATGCGCTACCATGGATGACCATCATGTCATCACTGAGAAGGAAGGGAATTTCAACCCGCCTAACGAGACAGTTTCAAAGGACCAAATATGAGGTGACGGGTTGGAGTTTTCGCAGGGTTCAGTCCTGGGCCCCCTCCTATGGAATGTAGCACACGATGGGGTGTTACGTATCACACTTCCAGAAGACACGTCAGCCATAGCATTTGCGGACGACATGACACTAGCAGTCCATGGACGCGACCTCAGGAAAACCATCGCGGCTAGACAGGCGACGAAAACAATGATGGCCTGGATAACGGGCAACGGACTAAACATAGCCGTTGCCAAAATCGAAATCGTTTGGAAGATTTCCTCTTCACAGGACAAAAAAACAATTATAAGAAGATACAGAGGATATCCAGCGTGAGCAAATAGGGGCTAATATGGATAGTAGGGTAGATGAGGAGCGGGAAATGCAGAAGACGAAATAGACGAGGTGCGAATATAGGGATAAAGTTATGTATATATTGCTATCCAATAGTTAACCGTGAGCAATTTGGGTGTAATTCCGACCTCACAAAAATACAAAAATTCTTTCAAAATTTCTTTTTATTTTTCAACATAATCTCCTTGCGAAGCGAATATTTTTCCTAGCGATGCTTCCACCTCATCAACCCGTCCAATGCCAAATACTAGTGGCATCTTTGTCAGCAAAAAGTTTATGGCCTCAGTAAGTTTTTTACCTTTGTTACTTCTCCCCACCTTTGTAAGTGTTGCTTTCCATTTCTGTGGTACTTTTTCTTCTTTCCATGCATTGTTAAATATCTTGCAAAGCAACTCCATGTTATCATCTCTCCTGTTATTTTACGTTTCTCAGCGTATTCCCTTTCTTATAAAAAAAATGTATTATTTTTTCCTCCTCTATTAAAATTTCCCTTTTCTTGTTTTTAATTACTTGTGTATCTTCTTTCTCATTCTCTCTACGTTTTTTGTATTTTATAGCATAGTTTTTGGCATTCTATGCTATTTTTGTATTTTTTTCCCTCCGTTTCTCTTTGTTTGATATTTCTACCTTTCATTATGTTTCTTCCTTTTTTATATATGTCGTGCTTTAGTTTGCTTCTGTCCGATAAATAGTGTTTCCATGTTGTCTTTTTTCTTTTGCATTTCCTATTTATTTTTCCGTCCACCATGCAATTTATTTTCTTTTGTTATTTTTCTTCCCATACGTTTGTATCAGTACTGTTTTGTATACTTTACATAGATATTCTACGTCTTGCAACATGCTCTGAATGAAATAAAGAAGTTAATAAAACAAAATGCGACATTGCAAAGTCAAATTCTAGATCGGTCACAAAAAAAGGAAATTTCACAGAAAAACGTAAGTTATAGCCCAGTCGCCTCGGATGAAGAAAGGTAAGTGAAATGGATGGGCTTTTGCCTAAATCTAATAAGAAAAAAGCGCAAACCAACAGAATCGCCCGAGCAAGTTACAAATAGTCTTACAATACCACCTGAACAAGCAAATAGGCTTCCAAAACAAATAAATAGAAATGCTACATTCGCCAAGCCACCACCAATCATATTAAGTAATGCGAAAGACTATAATGTAGTCAAATAGAAATTCAAACCTGGAGATTTTGAATATAAATCAGCAGATACAAATGAATGTAAACTCCGAAGGGAGAATACAGAAAACAAGCCTTATGAACGAGAATAAACTAGAATCACATACATATGAGAACAAGATTACTAGACCCGTCAAAGTAATGGTTAGCATCTTGTACCAATGAAACGCAGCGACATGGGAATACACAGAAATTCTGCAACAAAGCGCAAAGCTGTGTTAAGTGCGCGGATAATCACAGAACAGCTGAATGTATGCAAAATAGAAATACTTCTGTAACATGATCAGAATTGCTCATAATCATGATCATGATTAATGCGCAGAAGCTCACCCTGCAAGCTACAGGGGATGTACCATCTTCAAGGAGCTGCAAAAACGAAGAGATAATGCCACTAAAGCCAAAGCTACTTTTCAATTAAACATAGTCAGACCTGGGGTTACGTTTTCACAAATGACAAATATTCCAATAAGACCTTCACCTGCAATAACGCCGACAGACTCATCAATGATGCAACGAATGCAAAGTGTAATGAACATTCTTGATAGAGTCAATGAAAGATCTGTAAACTAGAAATAGGAGCACAGGAGCTATACCTAAGACGCAACAAGCGTATGGATTTTAAAAATCTAAGAATAGCAATGTCAATGGCATTCTCAATAAAAAATACGATTTAGAAGTATTTCTTAATACCCAACACATAGATATATGCCTCTTCTCTGGGACACATATGACAAGCCAGTCTCATATACAAGATGGAGGACCGACACGGCAGTAGACGGGGCCATATGGGTGAGACTTCGTCCGGGGATCAGCGAAACACGACAGGGCTCGCCAGGTAAGGACATAGTATAGGTGGAGGTAGGGGGCACGGTCTTCGTCTCGTGCTACGCCTCCCCCAACGCTGGGAGAACTGAGTTCGGGAAATGGCTGTTGGACCTCGAGGGCATCAGGACTGAACGCGGACCGGTCATCCTGGGAGGGGACCTCAACGCTAAGGGGGCCCAGTTTCACAGACCGGTGTGGAAGGGAGGTCTTGGACTTGCTGGCCTCCCTGGACATGCTACCAGCGAACGTGGGTACAACCCCCACTTTCCAAAGAGGGGACAGTGAGTCGGTCCTTGGCATTACGGCGACCTCCGAGGAGGAGACGACGAGCGACCATAATTACATTTCATTCGGCCTGGGCAGGGATGGGAGAAGGGAGAACGAGGTACCACCTCCCAGACCGCAGACGCGCTACATTGTGGCTAGGCTGAACAAGGAGGCATTCATAGCCCACCTCACGGCAACGCACAACGACCATCGAGGGAACGGAAGCCGAATGCAAGACCTACGTGGGGAGACTGAGAGCCGCCTGAAATTGGGGGATTCCAAAGGACCCGAGGAATCGCGCCCGGTATTGGTAGATCAAGGACATCGCCAGCGTCTGAAGAGAGTGCCTGGCGAAGGGGAGGTCCATAGGCCGTAGGTGGGCGTGGGACAGGCTGTCTACGCGACGTGCGGGTAGAGGGGTCTTCTCCAAGCTCAGCTAACAGTTCAGGGGGCGCCCATAGAGGTGGGCAGCCACCTCGTTTACCTAGGGGTCATTATGGAGGGTAACCGAAACCACAGCCGCCACGTTCAAAGAGCAGCGGAGGGAGCAGCGAAGACGATGAGGGCAGTGTCCAGGCTCCTACCAAACTCCCGGCGGGGGTGACAGCGTCTAGGGTTCCCGCGTGGGTGGCCTCCATGAACGAGGAACCGCATCTGAGTTAGGTTAGTACTACGGCAGTGGAACTTACGGATCGCAAGGGCTTACCGTACGGTCGGGACGGACGCGGTGGTCAAGTCATCGCGTCCTCCATCAACGGAGACTTTTTAAAACGGGAAAGATTTGATATCCGTGGGGAAAGGTCCAAGGGTAAGCCCAAGCGGATACCAACAAGGGTTCCAGGGAAATGACACTGTCAGATTGCCAGAATAGGTGGAAGGTAAGGGAAAAAGTCGCCTGGGCCACGGCTCTGATCCCGGATGTCAGGTCTTGGTCCAAAAAAGCATGGGAACCTTAGTTACCACTTAGAACAGTTGCTTACAGCTCATGGCTGCTTTAGACACTTTCTTCACGGGATCGGCAAGGTCATAACCGCCCACATCTACTGCGACTCTGGCGAGGTCGGCTACGGCGAACAAACCCTGATGAAATTCGGAAAATGAGAGCAGCAGAGGAATGCGTTGAGAGCAGAGATGGGAGGGGACACTCTCACAACCGACCTACTGGCACAGAGGATCGTGGAGAACCCGCACGCCTGGGAGGCTGTAAGCCTGTTCACCGGGAAGGTCCTTCAATTCAAGGAAAGCCTCTAGAGGTAACCCCAACGACGGGATAGGTGGTGAGTATTGCACATGCGCACACAACCGAGCAGGGAAGGTAAATTCAACTCTGATCATGGACCCTTTAATAACCTATTTACCTAGCTTATTTTAGCATTTTATGTTATTTTGAAGGTTTATATACCATGTTCATCGTCCCTTACTCACCCCAGCCCTAACAATAGCACTATTACTTTACTTTATATTACTTCTTAATGCATGTGTTTATTTAATCAATTCTGACGTCTTCCTCCTCATTTTAGTTGCTGACACGTAACCTCGGTAACAAGGCAACCTATTAACTCGTTTTGGGTAGTAACCATCGTGGGCTCCCTTGGGAGCTGCGTTTGGTTTTTGGCAAACAGGCCGTAACGAGAGTGTACCGCAAGGTGATCCAGTCACGGCTTGGTGTCAGAGGGTCACTAGTATCCGGCGCTTACGTTGGCCACACCCGAAAAAAGAAATAATTCTCATATACAAATAAAAAGTTACAAAATATACCACACTACGAATCCAGAAAACCGAGCCATAGGTGGGAGTGCAGTTATAATTAAGAAGTCAATTAAGCACATCGAAGAATGCCACCTACATATTCAGCTTAAGGTTGGCGTTTTTGAATTTAGGCAACTTGTGTTGCACATGTAATAGCATAGGCGAAATGCATATAAGAAATACGCACCGTTTTCTTTAACTAGAACATAAATTGAGTTGAAAAAATACGTATGCAAAAGAATAATGGTCCACGTATTATGTAGTCTAGGTGAGAATGTATATAGTTCTTCGGTAATTTTGAACAAAAAATAATAAATTTAATTTCACGATTACGATTGCGACTATGGACATTCTCACCTAGACTACAGAATACGTGCAACATTATTGCGATTTATAACTACCAAACTAAATCATTGGAGAGAGTCCAGCTTTTAAAGCACATGGTATTTTTCATTTTCATGAAAGCTTATGTTCGAACTTTAATTTCATCACGCTAGATGAGCGCCGAGCAATGAGTACTATTGTTTTGGCCATAAAATTATAAATCGAATCGTCTTCTGCGCAGAACTGCTAGGCAAGATATTTCTGCGTGTTCCCAGGCTTAACAGTAGATACAAACCACCGTTCCAACTAGAGGAATATAAATCTAATTTAAGAAAAAAATCTCCAACGTATATAATGGCAAAATCTATGAACGAATGCACTATAAAATGGAACGTAAATTTATTTAATGTTTCACAGGGCGCTTTAATTAGATTATTAATGACAGATGGACCTAGATGAGCGACTGCGACTGTGCCACACGTAGTTATTATTGTTCGCGTTATTATATATTTATATTATATAAATATAATGTTATATATATATATATATATATATATATATAAATATATATATATATATATAATATATATAAAATATAAAAGTTTTTTAAAATAAATAAAAAAATTAAAAAATTTAAATTGAGACCCTGACACCACATGCCTCTTCAATGCGCAGCCATCATGATTTAAAATGTCATAGGTTCTACTTACAGAAAAGAAAAGTTTATAATGAGTTGCTAATAAGGAATTTTGCGTATATTACATTATCGAATGATTACTGTATTATTTTTAATTAATGCGCACTATCCGCAGTATTTTTACTGTTGTTATTTTATCAACAACAGCAAAAATACTGACAATCTTGTGTTTTAATAATATCGAATATATGTTGAATAGTCTATATAATGGTTAACAAATTTTCAACTTGTAATGACTGCATGAATTTCCACAGTATATCCTATCAAACGTATCTACTATACATTCATAAATATATTTAGTCTGTAACAAAAACAACGTTTTATATAAACACCCATGTTTATATAAAAAGTAAACAAAGGGCTATAAATAATCCGCATTAATAACTTTCCCCGGCATGGGGGCTAAAACTCGAACACACCCGAACCAGTTGAGATTTTTGTGTAGAAGCGTGCGCGGACGTCGCGACGCACCCGTCGACGCCGGCGCTTGAAAATCGATCAAACCTACTTGCCTCCAACGCTCGCAGACTGTGACGCGTTGGGAAACGCTGGACGTCCCACACGGTCACCCTCTAATCACCACTTGTTACCATCATACACAATGGGTTACATGCTTGCAGCAGTCACCACAGGCAGTAAATATGAGAAATTAAGGCGGCTAATAGGGCACTTAGGACTAATACAATGTAAAAAATTGTGATGACTATATATTTTTTTAAAAATAATTCTAATTGTTCTATATCAGTTGCAATGTTTAGGGTGGGTGGGAGTTGCTACCCTTCAGTATGTTTTATGAGTCACGGTCTTAGGGGAGACTGTATTTGATCGTATTGGTTTGTTAAAAGTGTATATATATATATATATATATATATATATATATATATATATATATATATATATAAATAGTTATTTGCAGAGCCGTGCCGAGGGATATGTAACTGGGTAAATGATATGAGCGCGTACATATGAAATATAATTAAATTTTATGCTGGTTGGATGTGAAAGCGTTCATAGAATGTAATTGTTTAGTATTTGTATATAAAATAAAACAGTGTCTTATTTCCACATATATTAGGGAATAGATAACAAATACAAAATAAGGGCATAATAAATAACGCAAGAGTGTGATTTCTGCATAACATAAAAATTGAAATAAAACCAATGCACAAAATACATTGGTTTATAAATACTTTTAAGAATATAATATATTAGACTGTTTTTTTAATAAATATTATATACAATCTTATATACACCTGAGCTACCGCAGTGGGTCCTGGCCACCTGGTTTTGGGTAATCTCGAAAAAAAGAAAATGGGGTTTCAAAAAATTAAATTACTTACGTATATATCTATTTCTTTTTTAAATAGTAATATCGGTTATTCTCCTCTATTTATGATGTAGTCGCATACTTTGTTTTTCAATGTCTTCATGTTATTTGTTACTTGTCTTACTTCTGTCGGCAGCTTATTATATCCATCAGTAGACTTTTTTGAGTATATTGGTTCTTGTTTCAATTGTATTTATGTGACTCTTTTTTCTGGAGGTGCAATAATATCTTTGTTGTAATTTAGAGTAATATTGCCTTTAATCATTCTTATTTTCATCTTGTGTCAATTTGGTCTGTAATATGATACTTTTATCTTTTTCTCGTTCATATTTTTGTAAATGATATTTGTAGGTGTATGTCTTGACATGTTGTAAATTACTTTAAGGCATTTGTTTTGCTGTTTTTGCATTTGATTTATTTTATATTTGTTGCGATTGTATTGCCCCGTATATATTGCATAGGTAGCCGAGTTTGAGATGAAAAGTTAGTAATATATTGACCTTTATATATCGCTCCAATAGCAAGCTGCTATATTTTTCATTAATTTGTTAATGTGTAGATCCCATTTTAGATTATCTGTAATTGTTAAATCCAGATTATTAATCTTGATGTTGTTTCTATATTAATTTCATTTCTTTTTAAGCTCACATTGATTTTTGGTTTTTTTTTTATTGATATGGTCATTATTGTTGATTTTGTCTAATTTATTGTTAGTGTATTTATTTTGAACAAATGCATCAGTTTTGTTATGTCGTTGTTGATTTTCTGTTCTATTTCGTTATACACTATGCATGTATCATCTGCATACAAATACACATTTTTTATAAGTTGTAGATTTGTAATGTCATTAAATATTGTTATAAAATTAGTGCTAAGACTCCTCGTTGGGGTATGCAATATTCTGGAACTTCTATATTGCGCAGGATGTTGGCGTTTCTTGTTTGTTGCTTTCTGTTGCACAGGTACGTTTGAAATAGTTTCATCTGTGTTCCCCTTATTCCAAGATTCTCGAATTTTTTACTTAGTCGCGTTCTTGATACCGTATCGAATGCTTTCTTTATATCAATGAATAGCATCGTAGCATATTCACCTTGATCTATTATCTTCTGCACATTCGATATTACGTCCGTGATTGCTGATATAGTTCCAAAATTCTTTTGGTACGCATATTGCTGTTTATATATGTTTGTCTCATGGTTTGCGTTAATTCTATAAAAGTTTGTATTTGTTCATTTCTGTTAGTGAAGTGATTCTTTATTGATTCATAGGTTATTTTATCTTTTTTACCACTTTACATATTTGTATTTTTTCTTATTGCTAAGTTTCCATTTAGTAATTATCGCTCTATGGTCACATAGGTCACTTTCCTGTATTTTTATCTCTCCGAAACTCGCTTTTCTATTTGTGATTACGTGGTCTATTATTGAATTATTGGTATGTGTCTAATAAAGAAAAATATGCTGGAGACAGCACAGTAGACATGTTGGACAAAACAAAACAAAAACAAGAAGCAGCAGACAACCTGGTGGTCGTAGGACATAAGAGTGAAAATAAAGGAAAAGAAAAAAGCATGGCAAAGATATCTAAATGAGAAAAATAGTAAAAATTACGAATGATACAGATTAAAGAGGAAAATAGTAAAAGATGAGGTCAGAATAGTAAAGAGCGGGGAATGGGAAAATTCGAGAAGACAATGGAGAATAATGCAAATGAAAACCAAAATCTATTCTATAAAACACTAAAACTAAACAGAAAAGAAAAAGGACAAGATGTATATACAAGACAATCAAGGAAAATTATTGAAGGAAAACGAAAAAGTACTGGAAAAAATGGAAATAATATTTTGAAGACTTACAAATAATGGAAATGAACAGAAGGCAAGAAGCAGAGACCAGAACGACACGGAAGCAGATATAAAGAGTATCAATGAAAAAAAACTACTAAGGGAACTGAAAATAAGGAAAGCACCAGGACAAAACCAGATTACAGCAGAAATGATTAACCACATGGGACCTGTAGGTAATGAAATTCTACTGAAACTGATAAATAAAATATAGAGGACGAACAAAATATCTAAAGACTGGCAAATATCGTTAATCGTACCGATCCACCAGAAAGGCGATAAGACAAAATGTTCAAACTGTAGGGGTATAACACTAATAAGCATTGGTATGAAGATCTTAGAAAAACAATTAAGAAGAGATTATTAGCAAAAATAGAGCAGGCGTTAGAAGAATCGCAATGTGGATTTAGGAAAGGAAGATGCACGCAGGACAATATTTTCATAATAAAACGAATCACGGAAAAAAGAATTGCAAATAATAAAAACACATACCTAGGATTCATCGACCTGGAAAAAGCGACACGATACCAATAAATAAACTATGGAAAATCCTTGAAGAGAGAGGTGTAGAAAGAATGACTGTTGAATTAATATAAATCATATATAACAACAACACCCATGCAATAATACACAAGGGATAAACATCAAGAACATTTAAGACAACCATTGGACTAAGATAAGGAGGCGAGCTCAGTCCTACATTATTCAACATATACATGGATGAAATAATGAAGAGTATGAAACCAGCAATCAAAAAAGCAATTATACATTACAAAAACATGCAAGTGGTAAAAATATCGGAAGGAGCATTCGCTGATGATGTGGTAGTGATCGCAGAAAGTGGTAGTGATGAAGAATCTGAAACACAACCTGAGTGTATGGAATAAACATCTAGTGAAGTATAAGATGAAAATGAATTATGACAAAACAAAAGTGATGATAATAGGAAACATAGGAAAGAACAAATAAACATAAAGATAGAACGATACAAAATCGAGCAAGTAGAACAATTCAAATACCTAGGAGTAGTACTGACAGAAGACGGGAAAATGAAAGGTGAGAGATCAACAGAAGGACTAAAATAAGTATATACAAAAGCATATATAGACCTATACTGACATATGGGAGCGAGACGTGGAAACATACAAAGAGGGATACACGTAGAATACAGGCAATCGAAATGAAATATCTCAGAGGAGTAAAACAAGTTATACATAACATATATATGTCGGCGCTTGATCACAATAATCGTTTTCAAGCCATAATGCGGGCACAAGGGTGCATTGCGCAGCGTCTGATTGGTAGTGAAACCAATCAGGAGGGCCGATTTTAAGGAATGTGTGTACTTGAGATCTTACCCTCGATGGGGATCTGAGCAGAATCAGTTGACATAGCGCGTCGGTATGGAAATACCGAGCGTTGGCGTTGGCCGGGACTGCTTTCTCAAGATAATTATTAGTTATTGTATAATCAGTGCTTTAAGTTAGTTACTCAGTTGTTAATAAAATGTGTTAGTTGATTGTGGCGAAGGACTTTATTGTGTATCTAATAATATCCTCCAAAGAGCACGCCCTGGATTTACCGGACCAAGTACCTGACCATACTAATTGTTATTAGTAATAAAGATATGTGATACATCTAATTAATACAACGCCCTGTATATACTATACGCTCGCTCCGACATATATATATATATATATATATATATATATATATATATATATATATATATATATATATATACGATCGCGGCCTTCGTGTTCTTCTTAACATGTCGTATCCTCAGTAGACTTTGGCGATCAATCTGGCCCATCTAATTCGGTCTACCACCGATCTAAATTGTTTTATTGTCGGTTGTTAAGCCAAGAGGTTTGTTGTTTTGCTGTTGCGCATGATATGACCGAAATATGATTTTTCTGCTTTATCACACACACATTCTACATTCGTCGTAAATATCCCTCCTTTAACCATCATAGCTTCAATATTGTTTCCTTCTCCAGTATTGCTGGGTAATTTTCATGTAAAATGTTTGTTCTCCAGTTGACTCTCGATTCCTGTTGTTGGATTTTTACAACAGCATGGTTCCGATCTTCTAAATTTAGTGTAGTATAGCCATTATCTGCGGTTGCTATGTGTATGAGGTATTGACTTTTCAGACCTAAAAGGTCTCTAAGTGTGCATTCTTAGTCCATACACAGTTTGTGAATATTAAGAAAGACTCCGTCCTCCTTCGTTTCTAGGGAGATATAATGTCTCTAATGCCGATTTTAGGTAATGTGTTCTTAAGTTAGTTAATGGCCTTCGTGTGAGTCTATTCAGCTCCCAAAGATCTGTGTCAGAGTGTCTGAGAATCCCAAATGAATATACGAGTGTTGGTACCGCCTACGCATTAATTGCAATTGTTAGGTATCTGTTTTCTTCTTTCATGTGAAGGAGAAACGCATTGGCTAGTTGTGAGATTGTAGTATGTCCTGAGGATTTATTTTTTATATAAAACAGCTAGCTAGTACTGTACTAGGTAAGGGAACGCTTTGGGCAACCAATTTTTTATGTTGACCGGGTCTGGGCATGTCCAATTCATAATTTCTATGTCTTTTTCTCTTGGTGTTATTTTTATTTCGGACCTCGGGGTTACTTTTTCATTTCTTGTTCTATTGATTCAAATCAGGTGGTGAATGTTAATATATGTTCGAGTAGACCAAATATGTTCTCAATACCTTCGTTTTTCGTTTAAAATTTAATCTGTTAGCGTAGCCAGTATCGTTTAGTTCTTAACCTAACTGGATTTTGTAGGCTTTAAGATGCAAATCCTTTTTCAAAATTAACTGCAAGGACGATTTTTTGGTGATCTCGTTTGCGAATTGATAGACATGGATTTTGACGAACTGATGTCCTTACTTCTTTGATTGTTTCTTGATCTCAGAACAGGCAGACAGTAGGTGCGCCGGCCGCTCTCTCAGGTTTCTCAGGTATTCCCATCCATCTCCTGGTGTGATCTCTTCCGCAGTTGGGAGAAAGATATCATCCTATTATCGTGGTGACCATTAGTTTGACCCACGCGATCTCTCTTGTGGCACGCGATGTGTCCATGGTGGTCGCCCAAGAACTTAATGGCGATGTCCCTCATGGGTACATCCGTCACCCACGAGCAGTCGAGCTTGGCCTTGTTAAGCTCTCTAACTAGGACCACGTGGATCCCTCTCTCCGTCGCTGTGGCGAGCAGTAGCTGGGTTGCTGCTCTGCCCCTGCACACGTTGGCTTGTAAGACTTTCGTGTTATTCAGTCAGTGGATGGGCCCCTCCGTCGATTTCTCTCCTTTTGGCCTCGTCTAGGGCTTTTCTTTTTATGAGGCACCTGAGGCCGCCCGCAGAGTGCCCGTCCACCTTGCAAAGCGCACAGTGCTGTGTTTCGCGGGTGCACAGTCATGCCTGGTGTTCTGCCACGCCACAATTGAGGTAGAGGCCATCCAGCCAGCAGCAGCGTGTGCATCCGGTGGGCAACTCTTCCCGGCGGATCGCTTTACACGTCATGCGGAACTTCGTTGTGACGATCTTCTGTGGCCTCTTGTCATCGGACGTGATAGTGGCAGTTTGTGTCGAGTCCCTGTCTGGGCGATACTCGCCCACCATGAACTCTAACGTCCCCGTTTAGAGCCGTGTCCATTGCTCGTTTCACCTCATCCTTAGTGGTGAGGAAGTCTAGGCCTCTGAGGTGTAGTCTCACCCCGGGTCTGCGTACCCTTGTCTCTGCCCCCGTTCACCTTTTCGGATATGGTTTTACAGATTCGACGTCGGTTTTGCTGCATTAACCATTAGACGAAGCTTCCCGTTTTCAGTCCTCTCCGCCCTGGTGAAGCTGTCCGTTCCCGCTATATTTCTGATGCTTCGGACGAGGTCAGCATAGGTTTGCCCCGCTCTGGGTTTCACCAGGATGGCTTCCTCCTTCCGTCTTTTTTGGGCGGGTCTTGGTTCTCCTGTCGTGGGAGTGGGCTGGTCTGGGTCTTCGGGTCTGATATCTGGTACCACGAGGGCCGCAGTGGTTGACGTACCGGTGAGCTGGTACTGCAGCAGCTTCCTGCAGTTCTCCGTTGCCAGTTGCGGGACCTCCACGGTGAAGGTTTAAGGGGTTCAGTGGGTTTGGGTGCATCCTTAAGATGGTGCGCCTGAGCCTTCCCATTCCTAGGAACAAGCTGTTCCTGGCAGTGATTTTGTTCTCTAAGTCGTACACTACTTAGTTCGGGGTTGATTGCAGACCGAATCCGGTCCGTAACCTGTTCCTCACTTTCGGACCTTCAGCACTCTGTTTCTCGAGTGAATAATCACCGCGGCCCTTTCACAGTCCCACCTGGATTTGTACTCCTCCATTTCATGTTATTTTTTCAACCCACAATCATCTGGAAAAATACAAAATACATCTTTTATAGACCTGTCACCTGTGTACCGTCTCGAATTTTTCATTGCCATATTATCTCAAAATATATACGCTCACCAGCAAACCTTCCTCGACGAAGGACAGGAGGGCGGCAGAAAAGTTTCACGAGGCTGCAAAAAAATTATTCTTTGCAGCCTCGTCATCATAAACTCAGTGATAACGACTGATTTAAGGATAAATAAACAATGCCTCCTTTCGGCTCTTGCCGAGGTCTTCCTTCGTAAAGTTATGGGGTGGGGCGTAGCAACATTGTAATCTAGGTTGTCCACTGATCGTTGTACCTAATGTATAAATTTACCACTAGCCATAAGTGGTCTTTTGCAGGAATATCATCGTGATGGTTCCGATCAGGACTCTGCTGCCTCGGTCCGCCTGAGTATTTTGGTCGTTGTATTGACAGCTACAAAGTAACGTTGGGAGTGCTGCTAACCTTTCTAACGCGATAACCAGGGTCCGTGAGTTTGTTAGGTCCGTTATGCTATTTTGTTGAGATACCCGTGCGGCAGAGTTGGTGTTAAGAAGAAGAAGTAGTCAATAGCATGAAGCAAAAATCACCTGGTTATTGTTTACCTTTTTTTGTATCAAGGTTATCTTTGGAAATTTAGCGAGCCTATATTTTTTTCTAACTGGCCTGAGGAGAATATTTTCAGGAGTTTACAGACTTTCTCCACCGAAAAATTACGTAATATATATATATATATATATATATATATAAACCACTTAAAACCATCTGATTAGGGACACCATATGTAGAACAGAACATTAACTATGTAACTGATACAACTCCTTTTCATGTAAATGAAAACGATAATTCTATTGTTAAGAAAAATAAATGTTTGATAATTCACACAAACGAATCTTTATCTGCTTATATGCAAATTACTTATAATTTATTTATGTGGTACGTGTCTGTATAATTTGTTTTTTAGTAGGCTAGATAGTAAGCTAGAATGAGATAGTGGATGGAGAGACAGCCGCATCTAATAGACAGAAAACGTATTATGATAAGGCATTATAATATATACAAAGTATTCATGCGAATCATTTCCAAGCGATTAATAAAATTCTACCTTTATCAACCTTGCTAGCAGGCAGGCTTCGAACTGGTTATGGCACAAACCACCATCTACAATTAGTTAAGTCTCTCATCAAAAAATGCATCTAATACAATCTTTGCATTATATTTATAAAATGCTGCAAGCTCTTACTGAATGCCGCATCGATCATTCACCAATGTCATCAAACACGTGTACCAAAAAGCAAAAGCATACGACTTTCGGACAACCGACGAAGAAAATACTTCAGTGGAAACCGCGCAGATATCCCTACCGAAATAGAGGCCACCAACTAGATGGGCCGACGACATCAAAAGTGTAAAAACCAACTTGATAGAAGCTGCACAAGATCGGCAAAAATGGATAATATTACGGGAGACCTATTTTTAGCAGTGGACAAAATTGGTTCATTGATGATGATGATGATTATAATAAAGGGTCTTTCATTTCGAGGTATAGAACTTTAAGATTGCAACACTTTTTCCAGCCACGCTGCAATTGATTCAACATCTTTATGGAGGATTTTGTGTAAGGATCTTAGTTTACAGGTTTACAAGATTCGACTTGTGCAGGAATTAAAACCATACGACCATCATTCGCGCCACTAATTCGGTGAATGGGCCGAAGCCATTATTTATATCGATGCAGATTTTCCATACAAAATTATCTTCAGTGATGAAGCTCATTTTTGCTTGAATGGCTATGCCACCAAGCAGAATTGTCGCATTTGGAGCGAAGATAATCTACGAACCATTGTTCAGAAACCAGTACTTCCACAAAAAGTTACCGTTTGGTGTGCTTTATGAAAAGGTTACATTCAACGGAGACCAGTATAGAGACATGATTAACAATATTTTTTTGTACCTCTATTGAAACGTATTGACATCAAAGACTGTGGTTTCAACAAGACGGGGCCACATGTCATACCGCTCGCGATACAATTAATTTACTGCAAGAAACTTTTGATGAACGATTAATATCGAGAAATGGACCTGTCAACTGGCCACCGTGTTCGTGTGATTAAACACCGCTGGACTATTTTCTTGGGGTATGGGAAGTCACTTGTCTACGCTGATAAGCCAGAGACAGAATATTCGACGCGTTATTGCTAAAATACGACCAGAAATGCTGCGAAAAATGATCGAAAACCTCCAGATTACGTCATCTACGCGCCTTCCGCGGCGGCTACATGTCCGAAATCATATTAAAACATTAATGGCATAAAATTATCTTTCAAAAATAGTTACACTCGTGGTATTTAATATTATTTGTCTGTGTTTTATTGAAATTCAAAGTTCTATACCTCAAAATGAAACACCCTTTATAATAAAATTTTAGTTGAGAAACATGCTCCACAGCTCATCTTATAACACTATAAGCACAAAAATATTAAATGTACATACACAACAATTTTTGTTACATTAATTTAAAATGATGTAAATCGTCTTTTGAATATATTCTATATATCTCGTATATAGAGGTATTCTGAGCAACACAACTAATTTTATGACATTTTAAAAACAGACCTACAATGAAAAAGTTAAGGAGATGTAATTACACTTATAAAGTTCACTAAGACTGTAATTTTTATTTCATTAGTTATAAATTGTATAAATCGTATTCTGAATATATTCTATACACACTGCACAATTTTATTGGTGTTATGAGTACCACAACTCATGTTATGACACTACGTGTACAAAAATACTTTGAAAAGGTACGGAGTTGTACTAGTCACTATAAAAATATTTTTTCTTGCATTCATTTTAAATTCTACAAAATTGTATTCTGAATATATATATTCTATAGATCCTGTATAATTTTACAAGTTTATGAGCACACACAACAAAAATGCAGAGAAAATGATAATTTATTTAATCGTTGTCCAAGCTCTTGTTGGTTGTTTGGGCAACGATGAAGTCTTCTAAGTCGTCTGCCCAACTTGTCCGTGATGTGTTCACTCGGAGTAAGGTCGGGACTTCTAGCTAGCCATCACATAGTGCTAATGTTTATTTCCGATAGAAGATACAGTTGTGTAATTCGGGCAGTATGCGGTCTAGCGTTATAATGCATAAAAGTTTATGAGCGACACTTAAACAAAACTGCAGAGAAAATGATAAGGCACTATACTGATAAAATTCACTAACAATTTAATTTTTGTTGCATTAGTTTTAAATTCTATAAAATCTTACTATGAATATATTCTATACATCTTTATATAATTTTAGTGGTGTTAGCACAATAGGTCATACTATGAAACTAAAAGAATTTTATTCTTTAAATCATATTCTGAATATATTCTCTACATCCTGTACAGGTATTATGAGCATTACAAGTCATGTTATGAAATTTTAAACATACAAATACTGTGAAAAACGTAAATATGTAAGATAAAATATCGATAAAGATAAAGAACTCAGATTTTTTGTATATTGCATTTATCCATTATAAAAACAGTTTGTGCATAACGTGTTACAATTATACAAAAAATGTACCATTTAATAATTGCATGCCCGATTACAAGTGGCAATAAAACTCATATTGATACTATTTAACGAGGCGCAGCCCAAGGCCTTGCTACTGTACCCGTTTGTATGCCGCGTGCCGCCCGAAAGTCTGATCTCGCGCTGTCCTCCGCTTCCCGGTTTACCCGACTGCGGTTCCTGGTGCGTCAGCTGTTCGCGGTAGTGCACCGCGTACAATCGAACCGAGCGACAGTTCCGAGTCAATATGGCATTGTGTGATCACTAGTTCGCAGCTATTTCCATTAGGGATCTTTTGAAAAGGTATGTGAGATTATAAATACTTTATATTTATATTATATACTTTGATTTGTGATTTATTGCGTGCAGAAATGTAACTAAATGCAATTGCAGCAAACTGTCCGCATGGCATGATGATTCAATTCATCATTAATTGAATTGCGCGTATAGAGTTACTATAATTAATTCATATAACACTGACATAGCTTCTTTTATAGTGAGTTCAAATTTAAGCTATAATTATAAATATAATAATAAATTTAACAATTCAGACGCGAGTTTTATGTTAAATTTTAAAAGTTCACTGCTTATTGATACTATTTTGCGTATGATACAATTCTATATATTCAGAAACCATACATACTCTATACATGTTCTGACAATAGTGTCAGACAGTGTTTATATAAACATAGAAATACTGTTAAAAAACTAAACACGTATGATAAAATAACTATAAAGATAAAAACTCAGATTTTATGTGTATTATATTCATCCATGAGAACAGTTTGTGCAAAATGTGTCTCACATGTTACAATTATACAAAAATGGTACAATTCAAAATTTCATGCCCGATTACGAGTGACAATAAAAATGATATTGAAATTTAAACAAGTCAGGCGAGAGTTTTATGTTAAATTTGGTTGTTACTAGTTTACAGCTTATTGATATTATGTCAATCATTCAAATCATTATTATCAATGTTTCTGATAGGGCTCCTGAATACCATACGAAGTATTCAGGAGCCCTATAAGAAACATTGATAATAATGATTTTTTGTAGGTATATATAATTATAAATACTTACAAAATATTTGTGATCTATGCAATTCAATTCAATTGAAATAAGAAAAATGCAATTGTATATTTCCCAAGAAATTATAATAATCAATTTTTGTTTATTAATATGATAAAATAACATTACACAAGGTTCTATTTAAAGTAAACAATGTTAAATAAATTTAAATAAATAAATGTATTTGTCCAACAAAAAACCTATTTCGAATTACGGAACAACAATAAAATTGTACTATTATTTATTTATTTACACTGGCGAAAGAAATTAACGAAGTTATTTTTTAAAACATGGTTAAATTGAAATATATATATTTTTTTTTAATTTATACAACGTAGTATAAAGATTTCACTTAGTATTAATGAATAAAGACAAACCAAAAATAAAAAAGTAATACAATTAAAGAAAAAATAAGGATACACATTTTCAACAAATTATAACAAAACTTTTAATGTGATTAAATGGCTTAATATTTGGTATTTCCGCCTCTTGCTTGAATAACTGCTTCGCACAGATGACGCATACAGCATTTTTTGAAACTTTGTCCAAGCTCTTGTTGGTTGTTTGGGCGACGAGGAAGTCTTCTAAGTCGTCTGCCCATCTTGTCCCAGATGTGATTAATCGGAGTAAGATCGGGACTTCTAGCTGGCCATCGCATAGTGCTGATATTTATTTCCGTAAGATACTGTAGTGTAATTCGTGCAGTATGCGGTCTAGCGTTATAATGCAAAAATGATATCATTCCCCACCAAAGGCATAAAAGACTTGACGTGACGTTCCAAAATGTTTTCGATATAAGAAACTGCCGTGCTCTTGGTATCACCACCAACTCAGTGCGAGCCTCTAAAGTGATACCTTCCCTCACCATTACAGATTCCAAAACAAAACCGTCAGAGCTATGTTACATTGTGCATAACGTTCTCCTGGCCGTCTATACTGCACTGTAATGAAGAAAAAATCTAGACTCATCACAAAACATAACGTTATCTCAATCAGCCTCCAACCAGTTTATATGTTCTCGAGCAAAAGTTACCCTGCAAGTAATTTGTAATAAATTTTTTGCTAAATTTATTTTTTTGTCCGCCATTTTGAGTCCGCCATTTTGAGTTTTTTAAATCCGACCTCAGGTTTGTATTCAGTTACCACAAAACCCTACCTGTACCATATTTCGTGTACCATATTTCGAGCTACATATTTTGCAAAATTAACTTTTTCTGCCATTTGGTCCGCCATTTTGAATATTTGAAATCGAACATCGGATTCGTAATCAGCAACCTCGAAAACCCCCGAGGAGCAAAATTTGGTCTTATAAAAGAAGATTTTGTAATGTTGACCGCATATTCGGAATTCGGCCCCACTATGCATCGTTAGGAAAGAACTAAAGTTACTAGGCTTTATAAGCAGAGTTGGGAAAGATTTCTCGATAACGGCTATCAAAATTTTCTATTGTTCTTTAGTCAGATCAATGTTAGAATATGCCTCTAAGATATGGACTCCCAATCAATTGTACCTCATAAAATTATTAAATAACGTACATAATAAATTTCTACCGAAGGGGGAAAGACCCATGTATGGGTCGATAACAAAATAAAGATTGATATATAAATTTATAATACGCATGATTGCAATTAGAATGGGGATTACTGTGATGAACTATGATTATATGAAGACTACCTTGAATATGAAGCATTAGAATACCGCAGAATAATGGCAGTTTTGACATTTTTATACAAAATCATTAATAGTCATATAGATTGCCATGCTTTGTTAACTAGCATTAGTTTTGTCTGGAGAAGCAAGGGGAGTTCAACCAGAAGTATGAATTTGTTTAGAATACCATTTCATAGAATCGACTATGGTAAAAATGAACGAATAACGAGAATGATGTACATGGCAAACACTCTTCAACAACATTAACTTTTTTATTGAAAATTTAACTGTCGCAACTTTTAATTTATTATTAGAGCTGAATTTGTAGATTATATACATTTATTTCTTTCTATTTATATTTATATTTTTTAAGTTGCCAAATATATTGTAATTAATTGTAACCAAATGTATTTATGTTCCTAAAGGGGTTTCCCGTTTAATAAATTATTGTTATTATTATTATTATGAGTACGGACCTGTAAAGAAAACAGTACAGACGTGTTGTGGAGCCGCGTAGATTAAACCTATACAATAGGCGTCGTCAGTGAAACGAGCGGAGAATAATAGTGAAGCAAAAAAAACAGAAGAGAGATAGTGGAGCAAGTGACTGTAAAACAAAAATAAGCGGCACGCAGAGGTTAAGTCGTCTCTGAGGAGACAATCCGGGCGACGTAAGACGGAAAGAGCAGAGCAGGACGGCAGGACTATAAATAAATCCAATAAACAAAACAAAACAAAGTAATAAAATAAGTTGCTTTAAATAAAGTGGAAAGCGCAAACAGGAAAGAATATAACACGAAGAGAGTAAATGGCAGATACAAGAAAGAAAGCAGACTTAGACAACAGCATCGAGCTAGAAAAACAAACCAAAATAATAAAATCACAGCAGAGAAAAGTTAGTAAATACGAAGAAATGGAAACACTTGAAAAAATATTAGCAATACTAATAGAAATAGTAGAAATAAGTACAAATGAAATCGAACTATTAAGAGAGGAAATGAAGAATCAAACAGAAAAATGGGAAGAAGAACGAAGGAGTATGAATGAGAAGATGTAAAGGCTGGAAATAAAGATGGAACAGCTAGAGAAAAG
The DNA here is from genome assembly GCA_963942505.1 of Lordithon lunulatus. Taxonomy (NCBI): domain Eukaryota; kingdom Metazoa; phylum Arthropoda; class Insecta; order Coleoptera; family Staphylinidae; genus Lordithon; species Lordithon lunulatus. The sequence continues at coordinate 19,069,790 of OZ012673.1, forward strand.
GGAGAAAAAGAATAACATCACAATTAAAGGAACAACTTGGGATAACAATGGAAACAGGCAAGAAGAAGCTAGAAAAATCATACAGCAAAAGCTGGAAATAGAAACGAAAGTAAAAATAGTAAGAACGATAAAACAAAATAATGGAAATAGTATAACATTGTGGAAATGGAATCTTTTGAAGATAAAATGAAAATAATGACAACCAAATACAAGAGAGGACAACAAATATACATAGGAGATGACCTGACCCACAAAGAGAGAGAAATAAGACCTTTATTTGGCATATCAGCTCAACCCTTCCCTTTACAAATTCCAGCCACAAAAAAAAAACAATACTTTCACAGAAAGAACTAAAAAATAAATAAAAAAAGAATACAAATTAACATTTTCTACCCACTAAAATAAACTAAACCCCCTCTGCCCTCGCCAATTTCCTTTCTCACGTCAGCCTCCTGCAGATTTTCACGCCTTTCCCATCCTCTCCAAACCATACGTTCAGCTTTTTGCACTCTCCCACCCACTATGCGTTCACTCCCTCACATTCTTTGCTAAGGTGCCACCACGTGTCACTCACCTTCCTACACAGCGCACATGCGGTGTACCCCAGACCCATCCACACTTTTCTTCCTCGCCCTTCTGACCCTCTTGCCATGCATACTTTGTCCTCTCTGCTCCACTCTCCCCTGGCTAAGTAGCTCGGGAGTTTCCCCTGCACTTGTCACCCTACGTAGCCAGGGTTGTATGAGCTCTCAGCCATTCTCACTTGCCTTTCTTGCCACTCAATATCCCTCAGTCTCTCCCTTATCTCAGTTTCTAGGCTACCCCTTTCTCTCAGCTTCTCCTCTACCCACATCTCAGACGTACCCACGGTTTCATGCATCATTTCTCTATCCTTCCTCCATCTACTCTCTGTTCTACTCTTACACCTCATCCATACCTCCCGTACCAGTCTTTCCTCGCCCAAATCCTGCAATCTTTCCTCAAACTTCACAACCCTCACACACGACTCCCACCACATACTCATACGACTTGCCCTTGTACGACTTGTCTCCTGCAACAGCACTCTCGGTGTCGACCTTTCGAGCCCTAGCAGATTCTTCAGAAACCAACCTTGCTCCCTTTCTATTACCTCCCATTCACGCAATCCCCACACTTCCACTCCATACAACAATATAGGTTTTACACACGCATCCCAGATCTTGCACGCCATTACGAGGTTACCACCCCACAAGCTCCCCCATTTTCTGCACGCAATCCCCCAAGCCATTCTTGCTTTCGCCTGCATACACTCCACATGCATCCTAAGCCCTCCTCCATGGTCAAACCAAAAGCCCAAATATTTAAAGCCATTCACTCTCTCAATCAGCCTTTCCTTCCATTTCAGCCCTTCGCCCTTACCCCTCCCGCCCCTATTCTTAAACAACATCCATTTGGTCTTTTCCACATTCACCACTAGCCCTCTCTTATCCAAGTACCTACCCATTCTTTCCAACATCTCTTGCATCTCTTCCACTCTCTTGGCCACCAGCAGCACGTCATCTGCATACGCCAACATCCACACCTTGGATCTACCCACCACGACCCCTCATGCCTGTCCTCTCCTCAGCACCTCTTCCAACTCGCTCGTGTACAGATTAAACAGGAGGGGGCTCCCACATTCACCCTAAATTTCTCAGATATTTCTCCATTCACTGTTGCTTTCGCCCGTGTCTCTTTATACATCCTTCTCACCCACTCCACTCCTTCCTCTTCCATACCCAATCTATCCATACATTTCACCAGTTTCCCCCTAGGACCTGAGTCATACGCCGCTTTTAAATCCACAAACACTGCATACAGATAGAGAGAAATACAATACGAGATAAAGAAGATAGCAAGGAAGGAAAGGCAGGACGGAAAAAGAGTGAAAATAGGATACAAAAAGATGTGCATAAATGAAAAATGGTACAATTGGAACGAAGAACAAGAAATATTCGTACCGAGTACAAACAACTAAGAAAAGAGGGAGTAAGATAGAACTAGGCTAAGTAAATAAAATAAATGTAATAAAATGTAAAACAAAACATATTATAGTATATGGGCCAAATGAAGATGATGTAGTGACCAACAAAGAAGCAATTTGGGAGCAACTCAGCGAAACAACCGAAACAGTCAAAGGAGAAGTTTTCGTTGCGGGTGACTTCAACAGACAGCAGAATTGGTAAGGAAGTAAAAGATAACAACTTGACGAGAGGAAGATATGGCGAAGACGTACTAAACGATAATGGAAAGAAAATGCTAGATTACTGTAGAATGAACAACATAGTAATAACGAATACACTATTCAAACACAAGGACATACACAAATACACAAGGTAAGTGGTAAGCAGGAACGAAAAATCTATAATAGATTACGTTTTAATAGAACAAAGAAGGAAAAAGGAGCAAAATAATAGATACAAGTGACCACTATCTAGTTTTAACGACAATTACTAAAACTACTGAACAACATATGGAGCACAAATATCATACCAAAAGACTGGCAAACAGCACTAATCGTTCCAATACACAAAAAAAGGGATAAGACGAAATCCTCAAATTATAGAGGCATAACTCTAATAAGTATAGGGATGAAAATATTAGAAAAGACAATAAACAAGAGAATAATAGCAAGAATAGAACAAACACTAGAAGAAGCGCAATGCGGTTTTAGGAAAGGAACATCCACACAGGAAAACATCTTCACAATAAAACAAATCACACAAAAAACAACTACAAATAATAAATAAACAGATATTTAGGATTCATAGACCTAGAAAAAGTGTTCGACATGATTCCAAGAAATAAATTACGGAAAGTCCTGGAAAAGAAAGGTGTAGAAAGAAAGACAGTCGAATTAATACAAAATATATATAACAACAACACCCATGCAATAATACACAAGGGGCAAACATCAAGAACATTTAAGACAACCACTGGACTAAGACAAGGAGGCGGGCTTAGTCCTACGTTATTTAACATATACATGGATGAAATAATGAAGAGCATGAAACCAGAAATCAAAAAAGCAAATATAGGTTACAAAAACATGCAATTGGTTAAAATATCGGAAGGAGCATTCGCTGATGATGTCGTAGTGATAGCAGAAAATGAAACTAATCTGCAGCACAACCTGAGTGTATGGAATAGGCACCTAGAAAAGTATAATATGAAAATGAATTACAACAAAACAAAAGTGATGATAATAGGAAACTGGAAAGAACAAATAAATATAAATATAGAACAACACAAAATAGAGCAAGTAAAAAAATTCAAATACTTAGGAGTAGCACTGACAGAAGACGAAAAAATTAAAGGTGAACTTAGTAACAGAATAAACAACACAGTTAAAACATGTCACGCATTGAGAAATATACTGATTAATAAAAAAAAGATCAGCAGAAGGATAAAAATAAATATATAAAAAAAATATATAGACCTATACTGACATATGGGAGCGAGACGTGGAAACTAACGAAGAGGGACAGAACAGAATACAGGCAATGGAAATGAAATATCTCAGAGGAGTAAACAAGTTATGAGAATAGACAAAATAAGAAATGATGACATCAGAGAAAAATTGGAAATTGAAGCAATAGAAAAGTATATAGAAAAGAAACAACTAAACTGGTGGGGACATTTAATTAGCATGGACAAAAAGAATCAAACAAAACAGGTATGGGGAGCAAGAACTCTAAATAAAAGAAGAAGAGGTAGACCAAGAAAAGGGACAACAGAATAGAGGAAATAATATCAAGAAAGGAAAGACAGTTAAACAAGCAAGAACTGGCGAAGAAAAGAAAAGAGTGGAACGAATTTACTAATACATAAACAACAACAAATAATTGTAAAGTATAATGTTAAACAATGTAAATATAATAGCCTACAGCGAATGGTAAAAGACAAATAGATAATATATATATATATATATATATATATATATATATATATATATATATATATATATTATTACGTAAATTCGATTTAATATTTTTCTATATTGTGCTGTGATCTTATATTGCAGTTTATTTCCACTCCTCATATTAGATCATTATTCCGATTTTAGTGTACGTCCAGAATCTGCCTTGGGTGAATTGCTCTATTAGTTATTATATATTAGATCACTGATTGTTAGCCTCTGAGACATTGCTATGTGTGTTTATATCTCATTGTGTGGATGAAGAAGTTATTGTTGATCATCAGTGAGTTTCGCCATATTAGTCGGTCTCTATTTTAATATTTAACGTCTTCGTTAAATCTTAAATCATATTCTTGCGTTAAGATCACCCAACTAATTTTACCTGCTGGTATTCCAGTGATAGTATTTTGCAAATCATCCTAGTTGTCTCTGTTTCTTCTATTAGTTTTGATATATCTGGTGAATATATGCAAATAAAATTAATGAAGCCTTCTGACAGTTTAAGTGATACGCGTTCATTTTTATATTGTTCCATCTCGATATTATTTTCGAGTATTTTGTGTACTAATGGTCCAACTCCAGATTTTTCTCTTTCTTCCTTTGGCTTCCCACTGTAAATGATAATGTAGTTTCCTATTTGTACCTTTCATTTGCCTTTCATTTTGTTTTTTCATATAACATATATTTCTATTTTCCTCTGTTGGACCTCCAGTATGATATCTTGATCTTTCCTTGAAAAGGACATACTTTTTTCAGAACGCAGTTCTAGTCATGTTTCGTTTCTCCAATTTCTTTTTCCGTTATTCGTCGTAGTTGTCATCTCTCTATTTTACGAACCTAATGCTCACAGAACTAATCTATTGGTTATGTAAGGATATCCAGAATTTTTACATCTTTAATATTTTATTTGACTCCTACCCTACAAGCAAAACTTGTCGAGCTTTCCTCTATCCGCCAACTGGAGATGCCCCCTATGGAGGTTACATGATCCCAGTTGCTTGTAAACCTGTTGTAATGTGTAATTTGTGTGTGGACAATTAGAATTGCAGGAATCTACCAGTCGAATGCCCGTTTTGACCAAGGTTTCGTAGTTAGTATAGTTATCTACATTTAAATTTGGCCATGCGAAATCACCTCTTGCTGGCAATCATACTTCAAATCAAACTTGATAAGGAACGTCTAGATTTACGAAACGTTGGTGAAAACGGGCGTAAATATAGTATTCTATATTTTTGCTCAACGCTGTATATATAATATAATTTACAATTATTGTTTTGTAAACATATATTTAACTTATTGTTATATCGTAACTAAATTGAGCACTGCAGCATATGCGATAAGGTTATCGAAGTGCTGTACTTACGTGATATAGTTGAACTGCAGCCAAAGCCCTTTAAAGCTGTTCTGTGATAAATATATTAGCTACGGGCGTTAAGTCCGTGGATATATAGAGAAATACTAACGTAAACTTCACACAACTTGTATGAATTAAATATTGTTTCTGAACTAACTGGACATTTCAATATGACACAAAGTGCACGTAATTTTTTATATTAGATTAGTATTTATTAAATAATAAACTTCAGTATAATGAAAAAGCCTACAAAAAAATGACAACAAACTATAATATTTTACTATAAAACTATAAAAAATATTCTATCTTTAGACTACTTAATATATATATATATATATATATATATATATATATATATATATATATATATATATATATATATATATATATATATATATATGATAAATAATTAAAATTATCTATAAAGTCTATAGATCCATCAGGCGAAAGACATTTCTACAGGAGATTCTACCCGATATTTACCTTAATTTAATAGAAATCCTCTATAAAGGTGTGAAAGTTGATTCGCATAAATTCGTCCGCGGTGGGTTCAACCTTTGCTCCTCAATGTCAGTGCAAGACGGACGGCGACTCTAATCATTAGGCCATTGAGCTGTGTCATCTACTATTAAAAGAAACTTCTGTCTTTATAGCTATCAACCACATGCCTTTTCCGCTGGTAAAGGGAGAAGCTCAGAGGAGTGTAATTACCCGGTATTTATCTTAACTTCACAGAAAAACTTTTAAAACTGTAAAAGTTGATTCAAAAAATTTTGCCCATAACGAGGAGTGGACTCTCGCGACCCATGCTCAGTACGCGACTATAATCACTAGGCCACTGAGATGGATTTTTACTATTTTATTATTCTGTAACAATATAAATGTTATTTTATTTGTGCGGACAAAGACATTACTCATACTTTTGTTCATTAATTCAGTCCTGCTTATCTACATATTTTATGCTCGCGGACGTCGCAGCCGCTCGACCGGTCGGTCGACGTCTTCTGCACATTGATGAGTCAGTTAAAAAATGGCCGTCGTTCGCGCGATTTGTAGTGTAGTGTTCGTATTAAAACGAGTATTATGATAAATGCGCGTCTCGAATAAAAAAATCAATTTGGAGTTAAATTTTCTGGAATTTTTTTTGTGACATGACTGGGACATATATGTAGCAAATTTATTTCGGAACTTTACTTCATAAGAAAAATTAAAATCCACATGTAGTCTAGATGAATTACCACCAGCGTACAATCGCATTTTTCAGAGCGGGTTGTTTAAATTTAATATACAAAAAATAAATATTCACTTACAAGTTAGTTCTTAGTACTTATTTGGTCAAAATAAACTTTGACTTGGGGGGTTTCTGTTGACGTAAACATATTAATAAATAAAGTAATAAATAAGGAATCCATTTTACGGGATTATTTCCCATAATATGAAAATAATTCTGTAAAATGGATTCCTTATTTATTACTTTATTTATTATTATTATTTTACGTCAGCAGAAACCCTCGCTCAAGTTAAATAAATACAAGTAATAGCCTTTAATTAACTGATAAAAGCTTTTTATAAAAGTCGTCAAGTTTTTAACAGGTACGATCTCATATATACGCTCAATTCCTGTTAGACTCGCTTACAAACCCTTGTATATCCTTCATTATTATCCAAACAATTAACACCGATTAAACTATTATAGTATCAAAACAATAGCGTTAATAACGTTATAAAACCGATCCAGCGCTGTTTAAATTACACACAATATCCTGCTAATCCAGGAAGTTGCCTTATATAAATAGCCATTCATTATATGTTGGATCGCAAATAATTTCGCCTACGGGCTTGTAGCGCACATGATTTATAGCTGGTATAAATTCAGACGTTTTAATCTAGATATTGGGTGAGCAATGCGAGCGTCCGAAATACAGATGCAAGTTTATTATGAAACAACGTATTGGTTTAAATTTACAATTATTTATGTTTTTGCCGGTCATACATAGTACATAAAATAATACAAAAAAAACTTTCTTTATAGAGCTATCAGCCGTGAGGCTTTTCCGCCGGTCAAGGGAGAAGCTCAGAGGAGTTTAATCACCCGGTATTTACCTTAACTTCACAGAAAACCTCTGAAAAACTATGAAAGGTGATTCGCGAAAATTCGTTCCCCGCTGGGGATCGAACTCAAGCTCCCCAACGCTCAGTACGAGACGGACGACCCCTCTAACCACTCGGCCACTGAGCTGGGTAAAATAATGCATTTTTAAAAAAACTGTATTTACATACTTCTGAAAATATCTGCAATGTAAACAGTCACGCAATTTCTTCAAGTAAATACATATTAAAACAAATACTTTCGTTTCGAATTTCTTGTGTCCCTCAGACGAAGTTTCCATTCAGATGTACCTCAGACCAATGCTCAGACTAATAAATAAGTCATGTATTAGTCTGAGAGATGTAGCATCAGCGATTAATTCGATTTAAACTAAAACGACATTAATAAACATACCTACCCGCTTAATATCCGAAACCGGAACGTTGCACGTCCATAAAACGGATGATAAAAGTGTACGTGCTCGAAATTCCGCATGGATTTTAGCGCAGCAACGAGTATGTTGCCTTTCGTTGTGTGTTATTTTGCAAAGCTGCGTGTCGGAAATTGCGGCGTGTGGTACAGCAGAAAATTAATCGTCGCAGAACCCGCTTACGTCGCAGAACGCCAACATACGTGCTTGAAAAGTGTTTTAAGTGAGTTGGTGTGGAATTAGAGATCGTGTAATGTAAGGTTTATTGTATACAAATAGATATATTCTACTTACAAAAATAATCGAGTCTAAAAGTAACATAAACTTATAGTGAATATATTCGTAGTATGTTGATGTAGTGATATGCAACAAAATATTAGAAATTAGTATAAAGCCTTGGTTTCCAAGGAAGCGGTGTCGACAAAAGCGGCCGTATTTCACGTCTTTTTGACGTCACACATTTCTTTATGTATATTTAAATACATCTAGTAATCCAGAGAGCGGTATACATACTTTAAGGTAATAAGAAAATATCACGAATTATACTGGAATCTGGTGAGTTATTCAATTACATGTACTTAAAACGTATCTTGTAATGTGTAAATGACGTCAAAAACGGCCGTATTTATCGACACCGCTTGCTAGGAAACCAGGACTTAAGTATATATATATTTATATATATATATATATATATATATATATATATATATATATATATATAGTATATATAGTAGTATAGTTAGATAGCCGTATAAAGATTGATTCTCTTTCTATTCGAATTTGCCTAATGTATAAATCCGCTTTTATTTGATGTCACTTTACGTACACCATGAGTCTTCTTGATATGGCCATGAAAGGAGATTAATAAAATCTTAACTTTTTTAATAAACAACCTCTGAATAATTAATTACTATTGCGTAACGATCACGATGCATTAAATATATGTGTTTGTATTATATTGTTTATAATGACTCCTTTGTGATACTGTTATCACAAAAATACAATACTGTAATGTGTTCTCTGTAAAACTCATTTCTGTTTTTTTATTGGAAAATGTTTGTACTACTTTTTTCCCCTTGTGGTGGGGGATATTCATAGACGCCCCTCAGGCCTTGCTTGCATTCTCCCACGGGGTGTGCTGAATTAGGACCCATCTAGAGCCGACTTACCAGCTAAACCCCACATTTCTCTGCTCCATCCTGGTATCTGCCTTTAGGTATTTCTTCAGTGGGCGTTTTCTGCTTTTGTTACTGCATTCTACGTTCTCCCTCCTGCATTGTCCGTTTGCCAGCATCACCGTCGAGATTCGGTGATCGCTACGCAATTTGTAGTTGCCTCCAGGAGGAGTCCTGTTATATTGTCTTGTGTTACTTGTGTACAACATTTCCGATTTGTTGTTGATCTGCACTCCTCCCATCTATCATATTCGAATATTGTGTGATACTGGATATCTTCGTTTCCACAGTTTTATCACATATATGTTATTGCTGACTCGTAAAAAGCTATCACAGTAATATTTAGTATTTCTGTACCGATTTAGTTCCCGCCCGATCAATATGCCCGTCTTCGCGCCGTAGTTGTAGCAGGTTTTGCTTCTGTCTGCACCTGCGCAAATTGTAGCACTTAGGGAGGTTTAGTCTTGTCCCACGGACCAGTGAACCTGCCCACTCTGAGGTATCGGCCTTATGGTCTTATTTTTTACCTACAGTTAATGTTACTGCAATAGTGTTGTTCGAGTTTGGCCTTAGTTAGCTAAGTTGTAATGCTTTTCCGCAATGTCTGGTATTTTTTGTTTTATTGCGTCCATTATTTCCGTCATTTCTGTGATTGCATCTAGTCCCCGTAAGCGGAAAAACGTATGACTCTGGTCCCGTTTGTTTAATTTGTGTTCCGTTGGACGATTCTTTAATTATGATTTCTTTTTATGAGCCAGAGATTCGACTTAAATTGAACATAAAAAAGATCAAATATATGATAATCAGCTAACAGCCAGTGATCGACATAGGCATTAATGTACATGGCATACCTTTAGAAAAGACCGAAAGGATGCAATATTTAGGATGCACCGTGAGTAGCGACTAGGATTATTCCTTAGAAATTAGATGCCGTATGGAACAAGCTAGAGCCGCATGTACTCGCTTTAAAAAAGGTACTCTGTGGACGACGGGCATTCGAAAACGAATATTAAGGTGTTACGTATTCTCTGTTCTAATGTATGGTGCCGAAACAAGGACACTGACCGAAGCCGAAACTAGAAGCATTTGAGATGTGTTGCTACCGACTACTTCGGACACCCAGTGAGATCCAGAAAAATACAATATGCTGCCTCTTATACTTCAAGCAAAAATCGCGGAAAACGTAGAGTTGGAAGATGAAGAATATCATGACTAAAGACTTCGTCAATGCTCCAAACCACGGAATCCCTGTTCAGAGCGTCGGTTAACAAAATTATGATAGCCAACATGACCGCCAACATCCGCTGAGCGGGAAGAAGAGGCTTCGTCGTTTCTGTATATAATTATTAGTAGTCCCATCTTTTGTGCTCCTAATGCCCGCTATTGCCTCGCTGGTCGTTTTGTTGCTGAAATTGGCTCTAAATTTGCTAAAAATTTCTTTATTATTTTCTTCTTTCTCCACTACGATCGCGAAGATAGTTCTAGATAGTTGTTCTGGATAGATGGCTGGAGGGTAGCATAGCTACAGACACTTGTGACTTGTGAAACCTCCCTTTAAGGCTACTCACTCGCCCCACCAGTCAATTTTGCGTACGAGCTGCAAAACTCTGGCGGGTGAGGAGTTGCCAATGCTGGCCATACTACGCCAGCACTCCCCTAGTATTAGATGCCATGCTCTGCTGTTTCTAGTTCTTCATTGCACCCTCTACATAACGGGCTGTCGACCAGACCCATCGTGTGTAGGTGTTTGTTTAGCCGGCATTGGTCAGTTAGGATGTTGGTCAATAATTCCAGATTAGTTCTAGATAAGTTAAGGCGGGCCGTGGTTGCAATTTTACAAAGTTGCCTAATTGCTACCTTTGATGGCTTGCTAGCCCGGCGTTTCTCGCTATCTTACCTTGCGAAGAGCATGTCTCCTATGCTCTATTATTCTTTTCAGAGCACCTGTAGAAAGTATTTCATCGTATTGGGTTGTTAGAGGATGTAAGAATCCCTTCCTGGCAAGCTCATCTGCTATTTCGTTCTCCTTGATGCCACTATCTCCTTTGATCCAGCAGAGTTCTAGTTTGTTATATTTAGCTAGCTCCTCCAGGCTGTGTAGACATGAATATAGCTCTTTCGACACAGATGTGTTGGCATTTAGTGCATTTAGAGCTGCTTTGCTGTAGGTGAGTATTTGGATATGTTTATTCTTAATTTTCCGTTCAGCTCAAATTTGAATACACTTTAGTATTCCTGTTAATTCAGCTTGGAAGACTGACGTGAGTCTTCCGAGTGGTGCGCTTATCTTGAGATCGGGTTCTGGTGAGAATATTCCATAGCCAGCTCTCGTCTTAGTTTTGGATCCATCCGTATACATGGTTATGTTGGCGCCGTGGGGGATACCATCCAGTGTGATGATGGTCTGAAAATGTTTGACAAAACTGTATTTGGGTAGAATTACCGACAGAATTCTACCCAAATACAGTTCCATGAGGGGGTCTAGTTTGATAGCTTTACTCAGTATGCTCATGTGTCCTATGATTCTACCTTTATCATGCCACAGGTGAGTGAAGATATCCTTAATGCTGTTTTTACTGCAGTCTCTCTCTCAGTCTCCCTTATGAGAAGGTCGAGTGGTTGTAGACAAACAGTGCTTCAAGAACTGCTGTGGGTGTTGTTCTCATAGCGCCGGTGATGGCAAGACACGCCATCCGCTGGATGTCTGATAGCTTTGAGATTGTTGTAACTTGTTTGGTTTTCGACCACCAGACTATTGCACCATATGCGATAGTTGGTCTTATGATCGCGGTATATATCCATTGGGTGATCTTGGGAGACAGGCCCCATGTTTTCCAACCGCCCTGCGGCATTGCCAAAATGAGATGCAAGCTTTTTCCAGCTTGGATGTTATATGCTCATTCCAGTTCAGTTTTGTATCCATGATTAATCCTAGATATTTTACTTTATTTGTGAGAGTCAGAGGGACCTTAAAGAGAGTTGGCATGTTCATGAGCTCGAGTTTCCTCTTGCTCGTAAACAATATCAGCTCTGTCTTTTTTGGGTTAACTGTTAGCGAATGGCTATCGCACCAGTTCTCAACAATCTTTAAAGGTTAAGATGCATGTCCTAGGTTTGTTTTCAGCAGCACGGTATAGCAAGTTGCTGTTATTGTCGCTGAGTTCGCATACCCTGTTTTTAACAATCCAGGGTTCTTGGATCAACGCGATGCTATATTGCATATTCTGTAGATGACAACTTAAATTAGCAGTTGCTACCTTAGAACGCTGCAAGTTGATTTAGGTGATTTGTAAAACCAGGCCCATTTTATTCTTTTAGCAATGGAGGAGATGGATCTATATCCGGGTTAGCATTGCCTGTCTCAGCTGTAGCTTCGACAGAGTCTGGCAGCCCAGACTTTTCCTCTCCTTTCCTCTACCAACCAAACTATGCCCATTCATTATTTCAAATGACTTGAACTCTACATTACATTGTTCCATATATATTTTAAATCTATAATATATTTTGCCTTCCTTCTTTTTTATTTCTGCGATTTCAGATGAGGGTACACCGAAGACGCCATCTTCTTTGGTCTCCCTATAGAATTCGCAGAAATTTTGGACAGTGTTTTGTTCTGTGCTGCCAGACGTTGTAGTATGACCTGGGGCTGGGCTGGTTTCCCTGGTACCCACACTGGAATTTTAGTTAGTTTAGGCAGTTGGTCTGCCTTAACAACTACAAGTTTTGCACCTTCGCATAGGGCAGGTGCAGCCTTTACATGGTTTATCAGCCAGTCCTAAGACTCCTGATTCCCACATGTAATTCGCACGATCTCTCCTGCATGTTGCCACTTTTCAAAGGTGGGGGTGAAAATTGATGAGCTGGTGATTGTTTTGTCCAGCGTCTCATAGGCAACCCTCCAGTTTGGTGGCTTGTTCACTCGGCATTTACCCCATAAGGTGAAGAGAGTCAATATAGCTACTCCATCGCGAAGAACTTCTCTCTGTTTTTTGTTGTTGTGGTTTCGGTCTTGTCATGTGTTGCCCTGGTAGCTGTTATTTTTGTCTAGGATTTGGCAGTTGCCCGTATCCCCATTAGGGGTTTGGTAGGCTTCCCATCTGTGTTTCTCTAGCCATTTCTTAGTGGAGTCTACGGAAGATATCCATGCATATTCCCAGCTTAATTCTGAGCTCTTTTATTTCCCGCTTTATATTCGGACTCAATTTAGCTATCTAGTTCTTTTGAACATGTCTTGACCGATAGGGAGTGTTACCGAGGTCTATTTTTTTATTTGCCTCCTCCCTTTGTGCGAAGCAGGTGTCTTCTACTTTTCGTATCTTCCTTAATTCGGTGTTCAGGTGGTTGCATCTCTGCTGTTTAGGTTTAGTCTGCTGTGAGGCCCCCTTTAATCATATTTCGGCTGGCGTATTCATTTTGAGCTTTCGAATAAATCTCCGTCGTTTGTTCCATGACTTCAAATTCCACATAGGTGCCCATCAATTCCGAGAATCCTATCCATTTTTGGATCGCTAGACTCAACCAAAGCAACTTTAACTAGTCATTGGGTTCCCTACTTTTAGTTACGTGTTTTTGTAAAGCTCCTAGTCTCACACATTCTGTTCCGCTTCTATAACTCACATCAGGGTGTCTGTATCTTTTAGTTTGTGGAATTGTTCTTTGTATGCGTTCTTTTTTCAATGTTGCGTTGCGCAGTCTTGATGTCCTGTTAAGGCATGCGTCATGTAAAAGTCCACATGTTCCCACTACCTGTTGCACATGTATTTCTTTGATAAATAATTTAGTACGCCCGTTGTATGGTCTTTATTTGTTTTGCCATAGTTCAAGTGTTTACGCTTTTGCCTCTGCCTTGTGTCCTTTGCCATGTTTGTGGATGGCTACTCTTTCCTTCATTTTCAGCTTAATGGGTGGTAGGTCGGCAATTGCCAGAATTTTTTTTGTTTAGTCATTTTAGTATAGCCTAATAATATTGGGTGTTACTCTCGCTAGAGCTATTGGGGTCGTTTTGGCTTTCTCACAGATTTTCTTCATATAGGTTGTCATGCGAGCATCCTTATACAGGTATACTCTCATGTATTTCAGCGACCCTTCACTGGTTATGTCAATTCCGTCTATATTTAGTTCAAGACCACTTTCCTTCTACCGGCGAGGAGTACCAACTCCGTCTTGCTCATTTCAAGCTTAACTCACTTCTCTCTGAGTACTAGGAATACTTTTTCCATGGCATATTGGGCTTTCTTTTCCAGCAGTGTCCTTGTTCTGTCTGTAAAGATGACGGCAAGATCACCAGCGAACGCAACTAGCGTCAGACCTAGTTCGATGGTGGTCTTCAATATCTCATTGTAGACAATATTCCACTGGGTTGAAAGCCTGCTTCTCTTCGTTGAGTGTCTCACTTGCTTCATCATTGATTTCTATCATATTGTTGTTGTTATTTTTCTCGCGGTCGTAGGTTAACGATCGGGGGGAGAGGGTGGTCACTTGTACGTTATCCACACCCCTGCTCCGTAAACTTGTATACATTTGATCGTGCCGTCATATTAATTAATTTAGAGTGTAATGCCTAGGTCGTCGTAAATTGATCCGTCCTGTTAAGAAAGAAAGGAGAAACCCTAGCCCTTCTTCCCTAATAGCATCGGGGTCGGAAGGCCAGAGTGGCTGATGAGTTGACCAAGGGAGATCTATAGTTTATAGGTTATAGTGACTCGCGAAGGAAGGTTTTAGCACGCGATTAGGTTTAGAAGATCCCCAGGATCTCTTAGCAATACAACGCTATCCTAGTCCCTGCTGTGTTCTAGGGCGGTACAACGAACACCATGACGTTGACACATGTTGACCATCTATATAATGATTAATAAATGATATCATTAGTCGCTTTCGTTTATCGTTCGGGAGCTGTTCCGGGCTGTTCTAAGCCAGCTAAGACCAGCCCCGAATGATAAACGAGAGCGATAATTGTAACACTTGTTTTATAATATACTATTGTAACAAACATTTCTGGAGATATGTAATGGGGCAATGTGTGTGCTACTAAAACAAATTCAAATATCTTCGTCACATGTCGTACAGCGGCGAGTTATGCAAGTATTAGTTGTACAATGGTTAATGTAACACGCATTTCTTGATTTCATTCAAATTATGATTAAAATTGGAAGTACATAATTTCTAATAGATAATTTACCTTTTCCACGTTGGCATGTGTGAAATGTGAATTACAGAATTGTGTTTATGTGAATTATGGTGATTCGCGCAACTTCAGACATATCGCGTATATGTAAATATATACACTTTTTATTATTTTGTGATAAAATATGTTGTAATCTGTTCGTCTAATCAGTAATGTGATTGAGTCGTTCTCAAGCCTAATGTGTCCTGAGAAAATATATTGCGGCAGAAATTTTCAGGAAAATGTATTCTCTAATACCCCACAACCATGTGGCCACTTATTAATCTACTAAAGTGATGCCCCCAAGTGTTGTAGGTGCTACCGACGATGAACCCTTTGGCTCTCGAATAATAATGAAATACTTGCCCATTAAAACACTGTTATAACATAACAAGCGCTGGCTTCTCTCCAAACTACATTAATAATTATGCACGCCCCCGGGTAACGTTGTAAACTTGCAAATGGCGATTCTATTTGTAATTATTAACGGGGCGCATCATCTTCTTTTTACGCCCATATGGTGGTCCAAAAAACAAAGACAATAATTGCTGTCACTCCACAAACTCCGGCGATCGTTCATTATTTTAACGGCTGAGCGTCCTCAATTTCCGGATAATTTAATAACCGTCGGCTTGCCAATAAAGCGAGGCACAAAAAATTGCGGAGACGAGCGGTAGCGTATCGATTGAAGTTTTAGTAGCATCTTTATGAAATTCAGTTTAAGGTGATAAAATATATATTTATTAAAATATAATATATAATATAAAATTCAATGTTTTCTTCATAAAAATAGTCGAAATTTGAGGTGCATATAGAACGCACCCTACAAATTTTAGATTACATAATTCCTAATTCATGTTGCTCTATGATAAGTGAATGTTTCTAAAATTTAATGAGCACTTTAAAGTACTTACTAGTGTTCTGTGTACGATACGCAAATGCCACCCGAAGTTTTTTTTCATGCTAGTGTCTGGTGTTTCAGTGATTTCTACTACACAGTACATGCATGTGCTCTGTATTTCTATAAGTCCAGAAGTCTCCATGAATGGAGCTCGGTTAGGTTCATTCGCGTTGAACCAAAGAGCTTTTTCATGTATGCGCTGAATGCTTCGTAGCTAACGATTTGATTGATTATATGTTACAATATGAATTGTCTTCTGTAGTTTCTTCTCAATTAAGCTTTAACGCATGTTTGAATTGCGATGATTTCTGCTGAACATGGAGGCATATTCACCCAGCTAAAGAATTGTGCCTCTGACCTCATACTCCCACTCCTGCTCATTGTATGGTTTTCGATCCATTAGTAAACCACATCGATCCTTTAAGGGTAGCTTGCACGGTCAATAATACTGTCATTGCTGGTACTGTCAGTATTAGCTTCAATCTTCCTTAAATATTTATTGTTTGAAGATTCCAAATTGTCAGTTTTTCCTACAGTTTCTTCCCAGACTTCGACCGGTCGGTTACTATAGTATCATTTATATATGAATATGGATAACCGAAAATAAGTAGTACCTCGTAACAATTCTGGCTTTTTCTACAAAGCCTATTTCTATGCACAAGAGCTGATTTTTTTTTTGAATGCGTTCATTTTGTATCTCTTCTTCATATTATTTATCATACTACTTTTAGTTCTAGCCACTTCCCTTTCTTCAGGAAACACTTTTATATTTCTTTGTTTGTTGTTGACCACTTCGCTTTTACATTTTCATACATATCTACCATTGTATTTACTCTGGTGCTTAGTTTATTTTCATATATTATTCTTTTTCAATGAATCAGTTTATGTTAGGGGTAAGATTTGTTTAATTTTCATTCCAATAGAAACGTCGGCATCTGGTGCTTATGACTTATAGATTTTACAATCTTCTCAATTAAGATGTGATTTGGTTCACATAGGTCCCATCTTGATCTTGCTCTTGATGTTCCCTTGAAGATGTTTTTCTTCTGAAAATACCTGCTTTTAATTATCAATTGTTTTTCTTTTGAAAAGTCCATTAAAAATGGGTATTCTCATTGGTGGTTGGTTGTTTGCTGAAATCTTCATTTGTAGGTCTAAACATCATTTCCTTGTCAATCTTTGCATTTGAATCTCCTAAAATTATTTTCTCTTTGCACTTTCTTATTTTCTGGAATTCACAGTCCTCTAAAGTAAACTATGAAATTCTTCTTTTACTCTCCTATGTGTTTTATGTACAGATTTAAAATTGTTATATTTTCAAAATTACCTTTTAAACTCTCATTAATCGGAATGAATCAGATACCATTCATTTTATGTTCTTTTGTATTATGAATCCCGTTCCTTACATTCTATCTCCCATCACTGTTAAAGTATGTTCATTTCTGTTGTTTGCGATCCGCAGTGTTTCTTGTAATGCCACTATATTAAAGTTAGCTTCCATTCTCTCATTGATCAAGTTCTTTAATGCTCTGCTTTCATCTACACCCCGTACATTCCCTGCCTCAATCCTTAGATTTAATTTTCCTTTTTCCACTTCTTACATGGTTATGTTGGCGCCTTGTGGGATACCATCCATTGTGATGATGGTCTGAAAATGTTTGACAAAACTGTATTTGGGTAGAATTCTGTCGCACCTTCTATGAGGTCTAGTTTGATTGCTTCACTCAGTATGCTCCTGTGTCCAATGATTCTACCTTTATCATGCCACCGGTTGAGTGAAGATAGCCTTAATGCTGTTTTTACTGCAGTCTCCCTTATAAGAAGATCGAGTGGTTGTAGACATAACAGTGCTTCAAGAGCTGCTGTGGGCGTTGTTCTCATAGCGCCGCTGATGGCAAGACACGCCATCCACTGGATGTGTGATAGCTTTGAGATGGTTGTGACTTGTTTGGTTTTCGACCACCAGACTATTGCACCATATGCGATAGTTGGTCTTATGATCGCGGTATATATCCATTGGGTGATCTTGGGACAGGCGCCATGTTTTACCAACCGACCTGCGGCATTGCCAAATAAGATGCAGGCTTTTTCCATCTTGAATGTTATATGCTTATTCCAGTTCAGTTTTGTATCCATGATTAATCCTAGATATTTTATTTTATCTTTGAGTGTCAGAGGGACCTTAAATAGAGTTGGCATGTGTCTTTTTGGGGTTAACTGTTAGCGAATGGCTATCGCACCATTTCTCAACAATCTTCAGGGCACTGTGCATGAGATTGCAGAGTACACCTTCAAAACTGCCATTTATCATGATCACTATATCGTCGGCATAGTATCCTGAGTTGTTTAATTCCAGGAGGAGGCTATCAACTACAAGGTCCCATAAAAGGGGTGAGAGGACTCCACCTTAAGGACAGCCTTTTCCTGCAACTTTTTTGATGTGATGTCATCTAGTGTTACTTGGATTGTTCTTAGACGAAGCATATTATTATCCAGCCCCTCATAGTGGGATGAATCCCATAAGATCTTAGAGCATTATCAATACTCTTAAATGTTGTTTTGTCAAAAGCACCTTCAATATCAATGAAGGTGGAAAGCAACGAACTTTTATGCTCCAGTGGTTCCTCTATCTCCAGTCACCAGATGTAGGGCTGCTTCCGTTGAGCGTCCTGGTTGGTAGGCATGCTGTTTCGGATATATGGGGTACGTTCTCAGCGGCCCGTCCCTTGCGTTAGTCAGTCAGTCCTGTCTTTTCGTCTTGACTAGTTCCGTATCTTGTTGCATGTGTCGTTGGTCACGTATTTCGTCGCTAAGACGTCGTTATGTGTCTTCGGCTTTGTCACAGCCTCTCAATTGTCCTGGCGAACCGTACCACTGCATCCCAGTTTGCGCTGTTTTACAGCATCTTGTATCCTAGTTCCTCCGGGGCTGTTTACTCCAACTCTATCCATAGGGTGGCGCGCCTCTTGGACCATCGTTGATAGGCGAAGATGGTGTATGCTATACCATCTGGCCCACTGCAGTATATAGCTGTTTCAGCCATTCCAATCCGATGTAGGTACTCTTGGAATACAGCATGGTCGGACAGGATTTCCGTGGTCCAGTTCCCGGTATCCTCGGCTCAACCATGGTTCAAGTTGGGGGATGATCTTCCTAGTTCAGGCCGCGTGGGGTGTCTCCTATCACCGTTGTTGCCATTAGTTCATCGTTTTCTGTCGGGCTGCATCTTTGGCGATCTTTGGGTTTGTCGCTCCCATGGTTGTCCTATAGGCCTTGGCCCGCTCCTGCACGAGTTGGTCGGCTGGTATTGTCTTTGCGAGCTTATTCTGTCCGCGCTGGGTCTTTGTAGCATTGACACAGACTGCGTACTGGGCCGCGACACTTTTACGGTTCGCCTCTAGGGTTGCTTCTAAATAATGAATCTTTCTGGCTTCTTCTGTGAGCGTGTGTAGTTGATTGTCATGGCGTCATGGAGTAGAGAGTAGGGCTACTTTTTTATTGGCCAACGCGACACCTTGTCCGATGCCTACCATCTAGTATGCCATATTTTTTACGGCCTGTTTTACCTTCTTGGGTGTGTGTTCAAGATTCTACCACGGGCGACTATAGCCATGTCGCGAAAGCGATGGAGCTCACAACATCGGGTAGCTTCATACCCATACGTATCCAGTACGGATCCTTCTGGGACCCCCACCCCCGTCACCTCAGATCTTGATGGTTCTTCGTTGCCGATTTCGCGATCGCTGAAGTATCCTCCTACCATCTTGATTAGGGATTCGGGCACTCTAGGAGGCATAGTGGTCGGTCGGTTGGAGGTCGGGCGCTAGCCGGCTTCCCCGGTTTTAGGGATAATTACCAACCTTGCCGACTTCCATCAACGGGGGAGAGTACCTTCATCAATTGCTGAGTTTGCAGTTTTGCGGCCTCCAGCGCTTATGGTCTGCATGTCTTCCTCCTCATTCCAGTCAGCGGTTAGTGTTGTTGTTGTTGCTAGTCTAGGGCTTGCATCTTGTGTGTCCTCTGATCTTGTGTTTGT
Organism: Lordithon lunulatus; assembly: GCA_963942505.1. Classification (NCBI taxonomy): domain Eukaryota; kingdom Metazoa; phylum Arthropoda; class Insecta; order Coleoptera; family Staphylinidae; genus Lordithon; species Lordithon lunulatus. The sequence continues at coordinate 19,089,875 of OZ012673.1, forward strand.
GCTAGGTATAAAAGGTCTGCTACTACCGCCCTTGTTCCTCCAGGTACAGTGGCTACAGGTAAAGGCGGGCGGGCTCCGATCCTTTGAATTACCATGTTGTAGGGGAGTATCCACGGGTCGTCATCGGCCTCCCTACACATTTTGTCATAACAAGCCTTCTGGCTCTATGCAATGGCCCTCCTGTATTCCCTTATGCTCTTTTGGTATTGGTTCTGGAGTAGTCCGGTTGGTGCCCCGGCTGCTCTCCCTCGCTGCACCTTTCTCCTGGTACTATTTTCCTCCTTTCTGCCTTCAGATACTTCTTGGTTGTACCAGTATGCCCTTCTTCTGTTCCCAGTAGTAGTTTTCCGGGTTGCGACTGCCTTCCTACATGCCTCCTGTAGTCTGGCCGTTACTTCCACAACCATTTTTCAATATCGGATTCTTGGAGGTTTGGTATGTATTGGAGTTGGAGTTCAAGGTTAATGACTTCTAGTGTTCACCTTCTCTTTTGGGTCGACGGTGATTTGTCCTGGGATTGGGGCTGAGGGACCACCATACTGCGTTTTATGCAGATGGTGTTATATTGGTGGTCACTCAGCGTTTCCTCGTCTAGTACTCGCTACCCATGTACTCTTCCCAGTAGTTGCGCTGTCACAAGCATGACGTCTATATAGGATGCCGACACACCTCTGGCTCACTATTATCGCATGCCCCCCTTTGTCGCCGCTGACCAAGAGATGATGTACTGCTTTACCGCTGCCTATGCTGGCTTGTAGTATTTTTACTTCCGGGGTCATTGCTGCGTGGGATGTTGGCCCTATCCGCCGGTTCCACTTGGCCTATTTGCTGCCTCCTCCATCGCTTCCTGTTTTTCTGGGTATCTGAATCTTCTAACTCCATGTCTCTCTTGTTTGCAAAGCGAGCAGAAGGGTGTCCCTCTCTTGCGGCTTTCCGCACCTCAGGCATGTTTGTCTATGGTTGGGGCCTGTACACGATTCTTGGCAGTAGTGAGCGATCCAGTCTTCAAAGAGTACGGTTGCAGCCCCAGGGCAATTCCTCTCACCTGACCTAGGCTTAGAGTTTTGCTGCGGGCAGCCTCTCCGCCCCTAGCTCCGATGTGGTGATCAGGATCAGGATATTTCGGGCCAGACCAGATCTCCGGCCCTATATTCCTCTTTGTCCTCCTCAATAGCGATATCTATGGCTTCTTCTGCCTTTTTTTTTCTATAGTGAACTATCTATCTAAACTTGGTTTAAGTATCGATATGTTCTGTCCGTAGTTCTTTGATGAAGTTCTAATGAAATAGATAGTCCATTATTTTTTCTAATTTATCCCCATCTTTTACTCTATCTGGTGTTATCGTTTTTTTTTTCTTCTAGGGAATGCTTCCCAGCCTCGAGTATTTATCCTGTTACCCTCATCCGTGGTAAATTCATCACTATCCATTCCTAACAGAGAAAATATGTTCGGTACGGACATTTTTAATGGAAATCGGCAGGGAGAAGTCTATTAGGACCATTGAGATTTATCGATTTTGAAAAAAAAACTCATGCGTATTATATTCGCGTTTTCGAAATTTTGTACACAACTTTCATTTATTATTTCGAGTATTTGATTAGAAAAGACAATAATTAAGTATAGCTCTGACGGAACTGACACTTTACCTGTGTCAACTTTTCAAAAATATATATTCGATTCAGGTAAAGAGTGTATCGCGAAAATTAATGGAAAATTTCAAATATGATATATTTGATCTGTGTAAAAAGTAGATTATATTTCTTAAAACAATCTTAAATATTATGGCAAGTATTATAACGTAATGTGTACTGGCCACATCACATAAGTAGTCGACGTCAATTTCTTTATATATCAATGTGATTGGAAATTATTCGGACTAGATATTTTTGTATACCCTCCACCCTTTATATTTGGATTATAAAGAGAATGATAATCATTATTTATGTTTCAAAATTAATTTGATTACACATATATGGTCCTCAATAGATGTGTTCATTCATTATACTAAATATTGGTTCTACACAGTAAACTAACTAAACATGTTTCATTATTCCCAAACTATGCTGCACCAAAGTTGCTACAATCCTTTGATGTATGCATCACACTATATTTACACAAGACTTCAAATTGCCCAGTAAATTTCCATCCCTGACGAAGACTAGTACCATAAAGATACATAACGGGGGGCGGTTCTCCAGTCTCGCCGAAGTAACGCCCGTAATTTGGGTCGCGAACTAGTTCCGTTCCATTACCGTGGCGGGCAATTTTCCTTTGTTTCAATAAAACGCTCCCCGCAATTTGCGGCAGCGGCCTCAGGATTTCGGCGCTTACGAATATCACCGTTTGCATCGTCTGGCAACATAATTACGGCGAATAAAGTGGCCACGCCAAACTTATGAAACATTTAATGAAGCCCGAAACTTATTACGTCGCCGTCAGCAGTTTGATTTATTAACGATTGCATGACTATTGTCAGGCGGGATTGATCGAAACTACGGACTTGAATTGGCACTTATTGCCCTATCACTTATTTAATGATGACCCGTGAAGGTAATGCGATTCAAATGGAGAATATATAGTTTTTTTTATGACGGTGATTGATGTTTATGGAAGGTATTTATTTCTACTCGTGATAGAATTGACTGTTTGCCAGAGTAGCTTCAAATTGTTGTGTGTAATATTAATAAAACGATCATTCTAACTAATGATAATACATGTTATTTGTGTTATTATGTATATAACATAAGTCATGACAACATACTATGCGCGTATACTATTTCAAGCGATTTGAACTGTTCATCGCACTATTTGTTATATAAATCTAATGTTTGATTTTGCAATTAAATGGCGCGAAATTATAATAATAATTATAGAAAATGCCGCGTATTATAGAAAATCGTGTAGTGTAAGTTCAAGTTATTTGAAATAGTGATCATAGTTTGGTTGATCTTGAAAACCCCACAATTTTAAAAATATATGTAAATAAGAGAACTATCCAATGATTTCTATAGATTTTTGAATTCAGAATAAAAGTATATAACTAAGTCATATAAAAATGTGCATGTATTGCGAATTGATTAATATTCTGCATTCAACGCGATTATAGTAAAACATGGAGAGGAGATGGTGCAATTGTCAGGGATGTGCAATGATGTAAAGGCGGGATATATATCCCGCCTTTACATCGTGCAGTAAATGCATAAAATATAAATAGCTAGTGAACTCTATGTAGATATACATATTTAAGGTCGCTTTACGCTGATATATAATAAGAGATTCGAAGTAAGAGATAAAATAATAAATAAGACCTAAAATAAGAAATAATGAGTACATTTCAGACGGCTATTTTGTTGTTTGTGACAAAATAAATTATAACTGAATTTATTTATTTTGTGAGCATGAAGTCCGAACTAAACTTTATGTCTGCTTATTTTTTCTGACTTGTTCAATGTCAGTATGAAATCTCTTTTCACTATTGTAAAAACTATTAAATTATATTGATATCCTGTTTCCGCAAGTTTTTATGATTCAATCAATGATTAATTAAGTTGTTTTTTTGCAAATAAATCAAAGTAGGACGGGCTTTTCTAGCTAGCCTAGCTCTATATAGAATTTTTATTGTTCATCAAAGTATGAAAAGAAACTTCCCAACAAATGTGTCAATAGAGACAATTAATAGCAGATGGCATCAATTTAATTAACCTACTTTTTGTATGCTGTCGGTTTGGGTTTATTTAGGGTGATTACATTATTATCTCGTTGATCCATTAACCCGGTATCCATTATGACGCAGATAATAATTACAGATACACCTAAAACGTACTTCAATGTGCCACACGCCCTACAATTCAAGGGCTCTCAACTTAAACTATAAAGAGCTTAAAACTCGAGTAGGTTTAGACACGAACTTTAACCTCGCTGCAAGAACCGCCTACACGTTTGAATGTGTATCGCAATAAATTGCAAAGGGTGGCATAGGGGATTTGCAAGCGCGGAAAAAAATCTGCCGTGCACAATTGGAACGATAAATAAAAATATATTTATAGCGGACAGTCTTGCGCGCTTGGGGGGCCCGAATGGCAAATACTGCGATATAAGGGAATTATTATTTAATGTTTAGCTTTCTGAACGGCGCTTTGTGCTTTTGATAAGCTTGCCCCATAACTCAAGGCCATAAAAGTTCTTTTTATGTTATTTTTCTTTACAAAGCAGGGATTTTAATTGCGAAGGCTGAGAAGGGATATTTTTGTAATTAAATGTTAATCCTTTAACGGTAGCCACAGCTGCAGTTTGCGTTATAGACTAGGATATAAAGTTTATGTACTAAGATTAAAAGTTTTCAATTAGCAGAAAAACATTATGAAACTAAAAATAGACTAAGAATAAAGTTCTTAAGTTTAAAAAACTGGAAATAATAATGAATTCATGTAACTAATATCCGAAAGCATGCAAGAGTTGTGGATGTTAATAGATAAATAAATAGAAAGGATTTATTTATGTATGTGTCCAATAAAAATGACATAATATTAGTATTACATTAGAATAGTACTGTATACACTTTTATAAAAGATTTATAAAAATGTATGAAGACACCCAGCTCAGTGGCCGAGTGGTTAGAGGCATCGTCCGTCTCGTACTGAGCATTGGGTTGAGTTCGATCCTCAGCGGGGAGCGGATTTTGGCTAATCACCTTTCACAGTTTTTCAGAGGTTTTTCTGTGAAGTTAAGGTAAATACTGGGTGATTAAACTCCTCTGAGCTTATCCCTTGACCGGCGGGAAAGCCTCACGGCTGATAGCCCTATAAAGATAGAAGTTTTTTTTTGTATGACGACAGTTTTAATTCGATATATTAGCATTAATTAAACACCTCTCAGATGAGCAGCCTTATGGGCTATTGCGGCAACATAGAAAGTGAGGCCTCAGGATGACTTTGCCAGTCAACATCAGCCGTTCCCATTGAATTTTCGATCTGACGTATCTATAGATTAGTAATTTACCATTAAAACTTACCTAACTAATTGTTTTCAAGGGAAACTCGAGAATGCCTAGAGCATAGATGAAACTAGTTGCTTTTAAACAATAACTGAAGTGGTAAAACTATTAGTTTTATTTATCTCTTTGAAACTTAAGCACCATGTAGTAGATCTATTAGACATAGCCATCTACAAAATTCCCTTATACTTCTCCCTTCTACAAAATCCCTTCAAAAGCAATAATATTAAATATACAAATAAAAATAAAATACATATTCATTCCTCTCCTACGCCAGCCTCTTGCAGATTTTCACGCCTTTCTTCTCGTAATGAACCTTTTTGCAATATCTAATCCACTCCACTTTCACACCCTCACATTCATTGCTAAAGTACCACCACGTATCGCTACACTTACTACACAGCATACACGCCGTGTACGCCAGCCCCATCCACACTTTTCTACCTTTCTCTTCTGACCCACATCACGTTCTTGCCATGAACGTGTACATGGCCTCATGTCCATCCCTCTACACAGCTAGGGTTGTGTAAACTATTCGCCATTCCCATCAGCCTTTCTTGCCACTCAATATCCCATTCTCTTACCTCCTAGACGCCGCCTTTCTCTCTGCTTTTCCTTAAACCACGCCTCATACATACGCACCCTTTAATAGTAACGGTAACAGTACCGCGCTCGGAGATTACTGTTGAGATATAGTAGACTCTTCAGGAACCATCCTTGTTTCATTTCCATTACATCCCACTATCGCAATCCCCAGACTTTCACTCCATACGACAATATTGACTTTATACACAAATCGCAGAACTTGCACGTCATTGCGATGTAACCGCCCCATAAACTCTTCCAACATCTCTTGCATCTCTTCTACTTTCTTGGTGACAAGTACTACGCGTGCTGCAACGCAAACATCCACACCTTGGTTCTTCCCACCACTACCCTTTCCGCTTGTCCTCTCCTTAGCACCTTCGCTAACTGCCTCGTGTATAGTATGAACAGAGTGGGGGTCTACTTAGCGAGCACTCATACCTTACTTTCTACATTTCTCCGAAATTACTCCATTCACTATTGAGCTTGCCGATGGCGATTTATGAATCCTTCTCACGCATTCCACCCCTTTTCTCCACCCTATCCAGACATTCAACAAGTTTCTCGCTAGGAACTCAGCCATATGCCGTTTTAAAATACACAAACAACGCATACATTCTCCATTGGCATACCAACGCTTCCTTCGCCATTCTCGCCAGCGTGAAAATATGCTCCCCCGTCACTATTCTAACTCCACCCTGGTATTCCAATAGCAACATTTTTCGTTCTACTTCATTATCCAATATGTTCCTCACCATTGTCATCATGATGTGATGGGATGTAAGATATCCCGCACTCATCATAGTGGTTCCCCGCCGCCCTTCTCCTAAACCTCATCCATACCTTCTAAATCAGTCTTTCCTCATTCAACTAATGCAATCTTTCCTCAAACTTCACAGCCCTCAAACACGATTCCCATCACGTGCTTAATCGTCTCCTCAAAAAGCACCGCCCTTGGTGTTGACCATTCGACGAAATCACCCGTGCTCCCTTTGCATTAAATCCGACTCTGGCCATCCCCATACTTCCACTTCCACCAGAACTTGCATACCAGTACGAGGTTACCGCCCTTTCGCCTGCATACACTCCACATGTATTCTAAACCCTCCTACGCAGTGAAACCAAAGTCCAAAATATTTAAGGCATTTCACTCTCTCAATCATTCTTTCTCTCCATTTCAATACTTCCACTTTACCCCTATTCCTAAACATCATCCTTTTGGTCTTTTCCACATTCACCACTCCCCTCCTACCCAGGTATCTTCACATACTTCTCAACATTTCTTGCATATCTTCTACTCTCTTGGGCACCGGCACTACGCTATTTGCAACACCAACATCCATATCTTGGTTCTACTCACCACGACCCCTCCAGCCTGTCTTCTACTCGGCACCTCCTCCAACTCGTTCGTGTACAGGATGAAAAGGAAGGGGCTTAGCGGACACCCATGCCTTACTACCACATTCACCCTACATCTTTCCGAAACTTCTCCATTCACTCTTGCTCTTGCCGACGACTGTGTATAAATCCTTCTCACCTACTCCACCCCTTCCTGTTCCATAATCATCCTATCCAGACATTCCACAAGTTTTCCCATAGGAACTACGACTGAGTTCCTATGGGAAAACTTGTGGAATGTCTGGATAGGATGATTGTGGAACAGGAAGGGGTGGAGTAGGTGAGAAGGATTTAAAATCCACAAACACCGCATACATTCCAGCGCTTCCTCCACCATTCTCTGCACTCTGGTCCCTTTTTCTTTCCTGAAGCCACCCTGGCATTTCGGTAGCAGCCCTATTCTTTCTACTTTACTATCCAATCTATTCTTCACCATTGTCATCATAACCTTATATCCCCCACTCATCAGAGTGATCCCCCTATAGTTCTTCACGTCTAAAGCCCTCTTTATGAACCAGGACTATCAATCCCAATCACCACTCTACCAGTACCTTTTTCCCTCTACCCACACTCTATTTATCATCAACGACAGCTTCTCCTTTCCTTCCTCTCGAAGTATTTTGAACGTATCTGCCTCCAATCTATCTACTTCGGCCGCCTTTTCCAGCTTCTGCTGCCCAAGAGTCACTACTTAAACCTTATTCCGGGAGAACGCCTCCCTTACAACTATCTGTCTCGAACTTTCCAAATCGTCCTCTATCTCTGCCATATCTCTGCCGCTCTTCTCCCAGTCGGCCCATCCTAACTATGCATTTTTCTCCCTACCCGTCACACACTTCCTTAGCCTCATTTCCACTTTTTGCAACTCATTTTTAACTTTTGCAACCAGCCCTCTGTCCCATTCTACTTTCTCATCACCCCCTCAACAGTTGCATCGAATGCACCTCCTCCCATTTAACGCCTATAACATCCAACATCCAAACCCTAGCCGTCCTCATGATTTTCGACCTTGAAGAACTTCAACTCCTCCCTTCCGATCCCTTTGACTACAACAGTCCTAGGCCAAAAGTATTCTTCCCTTCCCTTCCCAGTCACCGTCACAACACCCATTCAGCATATCCCATAGCAACTATCTTACCCATTCTCTTCCTTCCAGGCTGGTTACTTTATCCTGAGAGAGTCTTTCTCTACTCTGCAGTATGCTGCCTAGCCGTCCTCAACCCATTGAGTGTTTTTTTGTCAGATAGTTCCCCCTGCCAACACACCACTCGTCAGTAATCTTTACCTTCCGGTAGTCCATCATAGCTTTCAGCCCTTTACTTCTTCCCTGATTTTCCTTTGGACCTCCTAAATAATCTGGTCGTCATCTATGTAGATGCTCGCTTTTATTTGTTTTTTGTCCGCATCAAGTCCATCTTGTCCTCCCAGCTGGCCAATTCCAGCGGACGCGATCCCGCGTTTCTCTAGCTCGATCGCCCAGGATCTTGATATTCAGCTTTGTAGTAGACACCTCAACCATTCAACTTTATTAACCCTGTATATTAGTTCTACCACTCTTGGTTAATTGATGAATGGTCCTAAGGGGGATAGCTGCTGTAAATAGTATAATATACTTAGGGCAGCACGTTACTGCAAACCTAAAAATTAGAAGAGTATAAACGTGCGGCTAAACGAAGAATTTCTCTACTGGTTTATTTTTTCACAGAAAAGTCTATATATTTAACAAATACTGTTTTAATTGTTAATTGTGTCCACCGTTTATTGTTTCCGGCTTAATTAACTATTCGACATTGATCGACATTGGAGCGTGCACAAAATTCATGAGTTCACTTCAAGTCGCACACTATGATGGACGGGGTTGTGGGGTGGTAGTATTGGACTGTGCTCCCGACCGCTGGGGGTGGTGAAATATTTACGTGGAATGTGCGGAATTTGTACGCGCTTGGCCGGAGCGGGAGCACCGCAAACAAATTGGTTTCGCTCCAAACTGATAAATACATACATACATGGCGTTTAATTTAAATAATGCATGATATGCAAAAGAAGAGCCACGGAGGCGTAAATTTTCAACCAGTGCAGAATTTTAATAACTTTTATTCAATTTATGATAGCTAGGAGCAAGGACTTTCCGAAAATTGTCTATAACTATAGGGTGATGTAGTGGAATATGAACTGTTTATTTTAAATCTATTACTTGATTTGTATAAGGATAGTCTTAATACACGTGGAATAAATATAACGCTAAATTGATTTAATATTGATAACAACAAAAAGCGGATTGGATGAGTTTTAAACATTTTAGATACTAAATACGAAAATACGAAGTATAGTACCTCTATTAGAAAATATTGAATACTGAAGAAACTAGCCATCTAGTTACGAATTTTTTTTTAGATATTTTATTGTCCAACTCATCATTAATAATAGTTTCAATAATAAAAAACACTTCTTCATCGGACTATCAGTGGTGAGGCATTTCCGTAGGTCAAGGAAGAAGCTCAGAGGAGTTTAATTGCCCGGCATTTACCTTAAACCACATAGAAACCCTCTGAAAAACTGTAAAAGATGATTCGCGAAAATTCGCCCAGATGGGGTTCAAACTCAGGCTCTCCACTGCTCAGTACAAGACGGACGACGACTAACAACTCGGCCACTGAGCTCTCAATAATATTGATTGAGATACTTAAGGATATTTTTCGAAAAACTGTATTGAAGTTAATTTTTAAAATGATACAATGAGAAAATAGCAATTAGTAATTAAGGATTTTAATTCCTCTAACTCTAGTTATAATTCTTGGAAATTAAATTAACCATGCAAATTAAAAAATAAGTCAGTATATATTATTTACACAAATTGGCCTCCAATGTTAAAAGCATGTGACTATTCAAATATTCCCTTGCAATTCTGTTTGTACATTAATTTTGTTTACTGTATTCTATTTATTCGTACGCTGACTAATAATACTGCGAGTAGCCTACAGTATAATTAAATAAACGAATTAAATGGAATAATTAAAACGCTGATTAAAAAACGCACACTCAGCTGAAACGTTCTCATTACTATACATACTTTGTCAAAGACCGTTGACTTGAAATATTAACCAGCGTAAGTGTATCATGTTCATGTTTCATTGCTTAATTAAATTCTTTCTGATGTTGGGGATGCTTTCAGAAATATTTATCCGTTTCACGTTTTGCTGCGACTGTATGCGTATGTATGTATATATGCGTTTGAGTGTATGTGTGGGACGCATCTGTTTTCCTGCAGAAAGCGCTGACAATTAAGTATGATGAATATGCTTTCAGTAGAAAGCAAATAAATGCTGCGTCTGAATAAAATGAATGTGCGCAAACATAAATCGTCATTTTGAAGGAATGGACTACGTGCATAGAAATATTTATGGATCTACATTAAATATTGTTGCTAGAGAGATGACACAGGGGTATTTGCATAACTGTTACTCGAAAAAAAGACACTTACGACAATTACGTTGAAGTTTAATATGGACATTTAAAATTTCGTACCTCATATTTTTGTTAATTAAACAAAAAAGCGACTGAGATATGAACGATATGACAGATCATTCATCGTCCATATCCCTTTTATCGTGAAAGTGAGAACTGTAGTTTGTAACTTTTCCTTGCCCCCCAACTTAGTCGTTTAAAGTGTAACCATCTGACATAAAGTTATTCCAGAGAAACGAAAGCCAGACGGTTAAAAAATCACCGCAAAATCGCAAAGAAAACAGCGCAATAAATACGCTTTTATATCAGATCCCTCGGACAAGGATTATTTTGTTTGTTTCCAAGCAATTGATTATCGTGCGCTTTCGTACAAAATTAAAATATCATTATGTTGGCTCTACGTGAAATCGCATTGCCATTCCCCACAAGTTATGAATATTCACACAAAAAGTAAATTTAAAATATTCCTTTGTTCAACTAATCCGATTGACACAATTTCCTTTGACGGCGATTTTTAAATAATGCCATCCTTTAAAGCGGATCCTACAAAGGATAATAAAATCGAAACACTATTATTACAAGCTCAGACTGGTATAATATATACAGTGTGATTATATTTAAAATTGGTATGTAGTTTAATAGCACATTGTATGGCCTTTATGTCGATATTGAAACTGAGATTAGGGCACTCTTTTGTCCTTGGGTTGAGAAATCGATTCAGTAGGCGGATGAATCAGTACGATTAACGGCGGGAGGGCGCAGAAAGCAATTGAAAATCACTGCGCAAGGGTCCTTAAGGACATTCCTAGCAAATACCATACCTAGGTATACCTCCAAAAATACCTCAAAATGACTACAGGTCATCTGGGGTCGTTAGCCTGTGCCACAAAGGGAATAAACCCACCGAATATTCCCAAACCAGGAAATAAGAAAACCGAATGGTGTCGCTACTAGAAATTAAGCGCCTAGTGTGAAAATCCTAGGAATCAGCGAATCCCGATGGATAGTATCTGGGCATATAAGAAGTGAGGACGTTATTTACTACTTTGACAATTCTCACAAACATACAAACAGCTACTAGTTCAGAAAATGAAATAGAAGAATTTTACTAGTAATTTACTATACTAAAAAAATTAAGTTAACATCATAATGGGAGACCTTAGTGCCAAGGTAGGACAAGAAACAACACCAGGGGGTTCGCGTTACGCGAACGCTAGTGTAACACTGCCTTACGTCGAATGTCACAAGTTATAATACAACTAAACCCCTAGGAGGAAAGTTAAACGCCATCTGGCTGCACTACATCAATTAGCAATGCACACCCATATGGTAATAACCGTCGTTGGAATATGATTCCATAGAGGACACTTTGTCGGTGATCTTCATGGCATGAGAATGTTGACGGTTATTAAAATATGGGTGTGCATTGCTAATTGATATGGTGCCGCCAGATGGCGTTTAACTTTCTTCCTAGGGGGTTAGTCGTATAATTTTTGTATATAACCACTCCAGATATTGTGTGAATTCATCCTCACTAGCTGAGCTACACTGATGAGATCTAATAAGATCGAAATCTAGATATGTAGATTGCTAAGAGGTGGATTGACACTTATATATGTTTTATAAGATTGGCATATTTTAAGCAATCTGTTGGAATATTATTACATAGAGGGCACTTCCCGGTTATCCTGATGGCATGAGCATGTTGACGGTTATTACCATATGGGTCTGCATTGCTAATTGATGTGGTGCCGCCAAATAGCGTTTAACTTTCTTCCTGGGGATTAGTTTTATTATTTTTGTATATAAGCACTCGAGATATTGTTTGAATTCATCCTCAATAGCTGAGCTACACTGATGAGATCTAATAATATCGAACTCCAGATATGTAGATTGCTAAGAGGTGGATTCACACTTATATATGTCACAAGTTAGTGAAATAGATAGTATTATAACCTATTTCACTATCTAAACATCACTCTTGGCAATTTTGTGACATTTGACGTAAGGTAGTATTAAACTAGTGTTCGCGGAACATAGGGAACGCTGTAATAGTTGTTTATTTCGTTGTCATGGGTAACAGACCGGTCTTTTACCAGAACCGTTTGAACTTACAGAATAGACCCCCAGGAGTCTTAGGAGAGTTTGGACTTGGAGAGAAGAATGGAGAGGTGACTAAACTAATAGAGTTCTCCAGATTGGTGGGTATGTAGTGACCAACCTTCTGTTTAAACAGTCAATGAGACGCTTACATACATGAACATCGCCGAGAGATAATTAAGTTCATGTAATTCGTAACCAAATTGATTACATTCTGGTTAACAGATGGCTTAGAAATTCAATTAAGTGCGCCAAAACATACCGGAGTGTGATACAGCCGCAGGTCAGAAGTTACTCGCGGCCGCTGTAAACCTAAAATAAATCAGACTAGGGATTAGTTCACATATGATATGCAAATGCTCAAAGACGCCAACTTTAGGAATCATTTTAAACAAAATCTAAACAGTAAAATAAAAGATATCGCCGCGCAATCTCACAATATACAGTGGAGGAGAGATCGACTCAAGAAATGGTATCAGCGAAGCCGCAACGCAGATTGACTTAAGTACAATGCCTAAAAATCAACCATGGATGCCGACTGAGATCATTACGCTTATGGATGAACGAGACTTAGATGCAAATGGAAACACAAAATTATTAGACAAGCAATCAAAAATCAAAGAGAAGTGGGTGGAAAACAAGTGTAATGATATAAAACAACTTCAACGGAAACACGAAGAATGCAATACCAATACGAACATTAATTCTAGAAATTAGTGAAATTGTGAACCGACACAAAAGAACAATGACTCTTTCAAACAAAGAATGACGCTTAATAATGAAGCAGTGGAGATAATGGAAGAATGTGGAACATATACCAAACAATTTTTGAAGATAACAGGTCAACTTCACCAAACTTAAGAACGAAGCCCGTACACCCTTACAGATGAAGTAGACAAAGCCATGAATCAAGCCACCAAGCCACAAAACACAAATCCTGTGGTCATCATAATATATTTCACGAGTAGCTCAAACTGTTAGATTACGATAACGTAAACGAACTAACAAAGCTTTACAATTAAACGGGTGGAACGAGTAGGAAATGCTGTGAAGAAAAAAAGGCCGTGAAGTGGGCGAGATGCGCTCGCTCCAGCGGCTGGAGGAAGAAGAATGGTAAACCGAGCTGGTTTGATTAAGAGTGCAGGAAGAAGAAGGTGTTATGGTTGATGGAGGTGCCAAATTGGAGAAATGGGAAGCATGAGTTGGACAGGGCCAACCGAGCTAAGAGAAAGTATGAAAGGATGTGCGATAAAAGAAACCTGAGGGTGGGAAATAAGCAATACGCTTAAGAAGTGTGGGTCATAGAAAGAGCTGTGAGAGTTGCTAAAGAGAAACGGGAAGGCAAATAAAGGAAAAAAGAACATTGACCCAACAGAATGGGGAAGGAGTTGCAGAACAATGGCAGGTAGAGTAGAGGACTTGGGCAGCGCGATGTAGGTAGTTGTATAAGAGAAATTCTCGTGGAAAGATCTGAAGGGGGTTTCTGGTTTTACTGCAGAGGTGGGTATAGGAAACACTTGGAGTGGATACAAGCAAAAGCATGTATGATATGGGATGCATGCATGAAGCCCATTCTGCTATACGGAGTGGAAATATGAGGTGCGAGAGAGGGGGATCTGGTGGAAAGGGAGCACGGATGGTTCTTGAAAAAGCTGTTGGGGCTGGAAAGATCGACCCATTTACCGATCCTTCTGCAAGATACGAACCGATTGAGCATGTTGTTGGAGACGTGTGGGAGGGTGGGTATGCCTGATGTGTAAAGGTGAAACTAAGAGGCAGGGTAAGCGTGCGAATGGAGGTAACGGAGATAAATTACGATGTTGAGTAGCTAGGGCGGCGGGAAAGATTGAATGAGGGCTCGTACTCCCCGGCGTTGCAAGAAAGGTGAGAATGACTCAGAGCTCGTACAACTCTAGTTATGCCAGTGCTGCATAACTACGGGTGGATGGAGCAACAAGGATAAAATGTGCATGACAAGAGCAAGGTTCAGAAGAGAGAGGAAGGAATGTGTGGATGGGACAAGGATACACCACGTGTGTACTGTATAGTAATGGGAGTGACACGTGGTGGCATCTAAGCAACGAATGTGAGGGAGTGAAAGCAGAGTGTGGGGGTTTACAGAAAGGTGACTGAATGATTGAGAGAGAATGGAAAGGGCGTGCAAATCTACATAAAACTGACGTGGGAAAGTAAATGGGTGAGGGAATAGTACAAGGGATGGGCGTTATGTTTTTAATTGTTATTACTTAATCGAGTTTATTAGATTTGAAATATGTTGCAAATAAAGGTTTTTTATGTGGGTGTTTTTGTTTCCATTTTTTGGTGTTTTTGGGTAATTCTAGTTTATTTAAAGATGAATAATTTGTAATTTGTATTATTTTCATCTTTGAACACGTATTTTAGGCTGCGAATAAAGTGTAAGCGGAGAATTACATATTCTAATCATCCCTATGATATAAAAACGACGATAAAAGCCGACCGACCTGTCATTTATGACCTTTGCCCTGTCAGTTGAAAAGTGGGCATCTCGGGTTCGAACTCCCATCGAGACGAGTTTTTTAAGATATTTTTATTCATTATGTAATTGAAGTATTATGTGTTTTGAAGTAAAATGTTCTAAATAAGGTATTGCTGTTTACAATTAAAATAGTGACACAATTTTAAAAAAATCATTGTTGGGAAACACAATTAAAAATTATCCCTCGTCAAACGACAGAGATTACTATTATTACTATTATACTATTAACTACATTATCGAAAGAAATTAAAATCACTTTTTAAAACATGGTTAAATTGAAATACTAAGCATTTTTTTAATATGTGTACAACACATTTTCAAGATTTCACTTTGTATTGATGAATTAAGACAAAAACATTTATAAATTAATAATAATAAGACAGAAAAAATTAGGAGACACATTTTCAAAAGAAATTACAACAAAAGTTTTAATAAACTCATTAAAGTTTTTTTATATAATTATAATGGTTTAATATTTGGTATTTCCGCCTCTTGGTTGAATAACTGGCGCGCAACGATGGCGCATATTGGTAACTAAAGTACTAATTTCACCTTGGCCGATATATTCCCACATTTGTTTTAAACTTTGTCCAAGCTCTTGTTGGTTGTTTGGGCGACGAGGAAGTGTTCTAAGTCGTCTGTTCATCTTATTCCAGAGGTGTTCAATCGGATTAATATCGTGACTTCTAGCTGGCCATCGCATTGTGCGGATATTTATTTCCGTAAGATACTGTTGTGTAATTCGGGCAGTATGTGGTCTAGCGTCATCATGCATAGAAATGAAACCATTCCCCGAAAAAGGGGCAAAAGGCATTACGTGAGGTTCCAAAATATTTTCGATATAAGAAACTGCCATGATACTCCTTCTTGGTATAACCACCAACTCCGTGTGAGCCTCTAAAGTGATACCCCTACACCATTACAGATCCCCCATCAAACAAAACCGCCAAAGCAATGTTACATTGTGCATAATGTCCTCCTGGCCATGTATACATACGCATTCGTCGATCACTGCCATGAAGAGATAATCTAGACTCATCACTAAACATCTTCTTCTTCGTTTTATCTCTTTTCAGCGAGGTCGTGACTATGGTTTACTCCTTTGCTGTCGCTCTTCGTACAATATCTCGCTATCTTTCCCTGTTCCCTGATTCCTTTGTTGTTTGTGTTATCGTGCTGTTGGTTGTTGCCTTGATAGTGTCGGTCCACCTCATCGGCGATCTTCCTCTTGGTCTTTTTCCTTCCATTTTCCCCTGTATCACCAGTTTTTCTAGGTTGTTATGATCTCTTCTATTGATGTGGCCGAAGAATTTTAGGATTCTAGTAAAGACAATATCTGACAGTCGCTGGGGTTCATTTATTTCTTTATTAATAGATACGTTAGGTCTGTGAGCTGTCCATGGGACACGTAGTATTCGCCTCCAGCACCACATCTCACATGCATCAATTTTTCGTCTATCCTGTTTTTTAATTGTCCAAGATTCGGAACCATATAGTAGTACTGGGAATACCAGTGTTTTTATTACTTGTTTTTTAGTGTTTAGAGTTATATCACTATCCATCCATGTTCTGAAGTTCTCTTACAGTTCGTCTGGCCATTTCACATCTTCTGTTTATTTCATTGGTGCAGGCACCTATATATATATATATATATATATATATATATATATATATATATATATATATATATATTGGCTGACGACCTCGTATCCATTGATGTGTTATATCTGTATTATTGTTGTTGCCTCGGTCTATAATCATGATTTTCGTATTGCTCATGTTGATTTCCAGTTCATAGTTCTCACTTTCTGTTTTCAATTTCTGCACCAGGCCTGTAAGTTTTTCTGCAGTTGATGCTAGCAGAACAGTGTCGTCGGCATAGCGCAGGTTGTTTATGGGTGTTCCTCCTATAACTATACCTCCATTCCAGTTTTCTAGAACTCTCCGCATTATGTATTCTGTGTATATATTGAAGAGGATTGACGAAAGTATACATCCTTGTCTCGCTCCTTTTTGAACACCTCTCAAATCCATGTAACTTCTTACTCTTGCCTCACTATTTGTGTATAGTTGTAGTATTAATGAGCTTAGATGATGGGGGACTCCCATTTCTCGTAGTATTGTCCAGAGTTTTTCCCATTTCATACTGTCAAAGGCTTTACGATAGTCAACGAAGCACATATAAATTGGTTTATTGATTTCTCGGGCTTTCTCAGTGATCCTTCTTACTTTGGAAATTTGTTCACGAGTGGCTCTTCCTTTGACAAATCCAGCTTGTTGTGGTGGTAGTGATAGTTCTTGCATTTCTCCTTGGAACCTTTTTTGTGTAATGGTATGAATACCGATTCTACCCAGTCATCCGGCCATTGTCCGGTTGCCCATATTCCATTGCATATCTTATGCAGTATGTGGACACCACTTTCTCCCATTGCTTTAATGATTTCGGTTGTGATGTTATCTGCCCCTGGAGATTTTAGGGGCTTGCGTTTTTTTTATGACATCCCTTATTTCCTCCTTTAGGATAGTTGGTTCTTCCTCCATGTCTTGTTGTTTATAGTTATCTGTTATTACGTGATCATTGAATAGTTCTTCACAGTATTCTCTCCATACTTCCAGTGCTTCGTCTATGTTTGTTATTTTTTCGCCTTCATTATATTTTCGATGGTCCGTGATCGAGGCGTGTGTCGTTTGTTTATTGATTTTACTAATTTATAAAGATATTTTGTGTTGTTATTTTCAGCATGCCCCTGTGCTTCGCTGCAGATTCTTAATAGATGTGTGTTTTTATCCTTTCTGCAACATCTTTGTATAGTTCTGCTGAGTTCGGTGTATTTGATCTGTTTTTGTTTTGTATCTATACCACTTGCCCTTAGATCTCTTCTTTCTTGTACTATTTCCATAGTTAGATCCGATATCCAGTGTTGCCGCTTTTCTGATGTTTGTTTCTCTTTGGTTTCTTTGATCGTTTCTTCGATGGCCATTTTGGTGAGTTGCCATATTTTATCTGGTGTTAGTGCTTCTTGTTGAGTAGGTGGATTATCATGTTTTGTCCGCAGTTTTTCTTCGAATATTCTTTTATTACTAATTTGTGGCCTGGGTGCTGTTGTTCTTCTTTAATGGTACCCTGAGTTTTAGTTTGAAGCGAGCTGTGAGAAGTTTATGATCGCTGCCACATTCTGCTCGAGGGAGGGTTTTTGTGCTTCGTATAGACTTTCTCCATCGAGTGCGTATCAGTATGTAGTCTATCTGGTTTCTACATCGATCGCCCGGCGATTGCCAGGTATATAATCGTCGAATGTGTTGTTGGTGCACCGTGTTTGATATTGTTAGTCCATTACCAGCGCAAAAGTTTAATAGCATTTCTCCCCTTTCGTTTCTCGTCCCTATACCGTATTTTCCTACGATATGTCTTAAGTGGATCTTCGTTTGTATCTCCAACCTTCGCATTAAAATCTCATATTTTATAATAGTTATTTCTCTATTTGGGATTTTCTGTAGTGTTGTTTCGAGTTCTCCGTAAAACTGTTCAATTTCCTTCTCGTTCGAGTCGCTGGTAGGTGCGTATACTTGGATTATATTTAAGTTAACAGGTTTCGAGTGTATTTTGATGGATATCAGCCTGTCATTGATGGGATTATATCCCATTAAGCGTTTTGCTATTGATGATCTCATTATTATTGCTACTCCGTTTCTGCTGTTGGTTTCATTTCCTGAAAATACTATTGTGTTGCCATTACTTGTCGTTATGAGGCCATTTCCTTTCCAGTGTGTCTCGGATATTCCTGTAATATCTATATTATACCTTTTCAGTTCTTTTTCCATTATGTCTGTCTTTCCGGTTTGCAGGAGTCCTCTCACATTCCAGGTGCCGATATTGGTATTGTCTAGGTCTCTATTACCATTGTATTTAGCTTTTCTCAAGGCCATCCCCCCGGATATCCGATTGGGGGATTGTCTCCGGAAAATTTATCTTTGAGTAAGGCCATTTAATTTTCGTGGGATGGTAGTTATTGAGGTGGGTTCCCGTTGCCTTCCTCAATGTGGTGTTATCAGGTATTTAGTCCTGTGTTTTATGAGAATATAGTTATCCCGCCAATGTTCGGTCGTCAGAGCCTCTTTAGTTTAGCAGAGTGTACCGCGTGCAGGTGAGGTTGACATTTGGATGGCATTTTGGTGTTCATCGGTGCATTTCGCCACCCCTTACACCCCTAAACATAACGGTATCATAATCAGCCTCCAACCAGTTCACATGTTCTCGAGCTAAAGTTAGCCTGACTCTGCGGTTTATTGTGAGCCTGTTGCAGGTGTCCGAAGAGTAAAATTGAAACCATGTAAACCATTTCTTATGATAACGCAACTTACACGAACATCATGCGTCTCCTTAAGCATTTTGTGTAGCCTTGGAGTCGTAATAAACCGTTCTTTTAACGTTTGCATCAACAAAAAGCCAGAGTAGTTATCCAATAGTTCAAAAACGTTTTATAATGGTCTAGTCATTTCGGGAGCAATTTTTTCTATAAGTTCCGAATATTGTGTTCTATCGTTTGGTAGTTTTGTATCGTTATAAGTTATTGCCACTTTTTGAGATGGTGACACATTCATGCTTGCACTAAACATTAAAACAAAAACAATATAAAACTATAAATACTACTATAGTAGTTTTTTTTTTCATTATTAGACTAAGCCCAAGGCGCTGCTTGGTCATATTTAAAATTTAGGTGAAATTTAAAAAAACAGTTCTAGAGGTTGAGCACAAAATTTCCGTGTCAGTATATTGTAGGTTGTTGTAGTCTGGGAAAAATAGTTAAAAAATTACCCGCCTAAATATGTAGCAAATACTCATCTCAGTGGCCGTGGATAGAGGCGCAGTCTGGCTCATACTAGTATTGAGGAGCTCAAATCGCTCTATAGGCGAAATTTCACCTTTTACAATATTTAAGAGGTCTTCTGTGAAATTAAGGTAAAATCCGGGTAATTACGCTCTACTGAGCTTCTCCCATTACCAGAGGAAAAGCCGTCGAACGTTTTTGTTTTTATCTGTTGTAAATGACTAAAAAATAGTATTTGGCAAAATTGGTAGTGTGTGTAAACCTCAAATTAACTTCCACCTATGTCAACGTTAAAATTATCATAGATACTTGCCTTTTAATGATACCTTGATCTGTTTTCATAGCACGTTGGGCTGGATTTTTGTTTACTATTTTCCTAGACTATAGACATACATTCCCCCAGTCACCAACGAGAAAATGCACCATTTTGTACTAACCTAGTTTATAGTTTAAGGAATATTCATTACAAAATTAATAAATGCCCTAACTTGTTTAGTTTAGTAGAAATGTATCCATTCATCATTCTACCATTACCCACATAAACGTAAATGTATAACCCAGTCTTCCGAACCTTCTTCAGTGCATCAAATTCCTTGCGATCATCATGCTAAAACAGCTGGAGGGAATCAATAAAATAGTGTAAGTTATTAGCTAGCTGTTTTTCCATCGGATGCCAAACATTCCAAGCGACCAATCTCGTAGCTTCAAATTTTCCGGGCGACTTGCCAATCCGATATTAAATTTCCTGATGCTCTACCTGCGCGTAAATTTTGTCGTATTCTACCCTCGGCAGCGCGGATCGAAGCGAAATGCATTTGCGATTTGAATTGCGCATGGAAAACAAACAAAAAAAATTGCCGAGTTTGAAAAGTATTCTGGAAGCCGGCCATCAAATGAAAACAAAAAATAGTGCGCGAAAGTTTTGTGAATATAAAGATAATACTGATCAATATTAATAGTTTGAAACTGAAAACACAGTTACAAGATATTTACTAAGAAACTTTTTGCTCGTAACCGGTTTTAAACTTGACTGTGAAATGCTGCAAAATTTCCTCATTACGCCGCTCGGGAAATTCAACACGTAATAGAACAATCAAAAACATCCAGCCCATTAACTCGCAACACTTAGATTGCGCGCGATGTATCATTCTAGTTTTCTGGAGAAAACTTGACCTAGCATAAAATGAAACTCTTGTGTGAAGCGAAACCTTTCTTGCGCGCGCCCTAAATTATATATATAAAACAACCCCCCGCACTCACGGAGGTGTAATAAATGAGAGAGACGGGCGAGATTTATTATATCAATATAAAAATATTTATGTATGTCGAAACGGAAAATACGCGGGTCTTCGAAGGGCGCTCCCAATGCCATTTAAATTTTTTTATCAAAGATATTTCGTTTTTTATGAAAGTTTTATGCGGTAGGCATAATGTGGAAATATATTTTTATGTATACATTGATGCCCGATATTAAACTGTGATGCGACCGCACATAACTTTCGTAGACCGATTTAACTTTACATCGTAGATTATACTTTGTTTGTTGTTCCTACACTTGCTTTTTTTGTTTAATTTAATGTGGTATTTGTTTTTTAATTAATTTATCGTTACTTGCATGTAATTTAAATATATAGAGTATGTGACCAGTTTAAATTATTATTATATTTAAATAATGCGTTATTATTTTTGTTATAATTCAATTTAAAAGATAAATGAAACTATTTTTACTTTGTTTATCACACTTTAGTCACACATTGCATGTAGTTTCAGCTAAGCTCTAGCTCCTCCGATGATATTTGTTTATTTGTAAGTTCAACTGCAAACAATGAAATTCTGTTTATAAATGAAAACGTGCTGGATCTCCACTCCATATAACTCAAAAATAATCGCAAAATTAACCATATTTTTATATTAAAATTACTCCCATGTAACAAGCGAACCTCCAGAGAAACGATAATAAAATAATTAAATTCGCAATTTCATTTCGTTAGCGTTAGGCAATAACGGCAAATTGAAATTTTAATGAAACATTATGATACTTTGTTGTTGCCTGGGCATTATATGCTAGGTGTGGATAATTGAAAAGGCATTCGCACTTTTTAGAGCGTTTTAATTGGTGCAATTGCAATGCGATGAGAACAACAACGCTATTATATTTGCTTGCGCGTTGGTAAACGCAAAATTGTTTTGCGATCGAATGGGTTTGGAATCTGTTTTTATTCCGTACGGTGTGTTTAATTGGAAACAACAATGGGGAATGGAATTGGAAGCCATATTGGCTGGCTATGTAAATGGAGATAGTTTAGTTATTGTTCTATTACGTTTTTAAATGTATTGTGCATTGATTTTGGTGTTAAAACAATATAAAATTTATTATATACACATGCATACATAATTCCAACTAACTGTGTGTGGAACTGTGTGCAAAGTATTGATTATTATAATAAAATATTGACATGCAAACGCTACAAAGTACAAAAATAATATCAATATGTTAAAATTATTTGCATTATTTATTAAAATAGCCTTCAATATGTTCAGATATAGACACATTAGACCTATAAGTTTGAAATTTAAGATGTCAAAAATAGTCTTTAGTATATATTTAGGGCTGTTTTATATAATTTTGAGATCTCCAGTATAAACTGGAGATCTCACGCCAAAATGTACCACTATCTTGTTCTCAAAAAAGTGCCCTTAATAAATTCATGAATGGATCTGTACTCTGCATTCGTTTTAGGATGTCAAACTCAAAAATTATAAATACAATATTAATAGAAAGTTTAAATCACTCTAATATACAAACCCCCAAATATTACATTTACTTAACTAAAAACCACCCTTAAAAACCATACTATAAATACACGAAAACCTCACATCATATTAGGAGACATGAACATACATATATTAGAAAGTAACAACACAACAAAAGAATACTTAAACGTACTAACCGAAAATAACTCACGTAATAATAAATTATACAAACCAAATAGAGAAGATACGAATCGCACAATCACCAATATCAGAACACTGCGCAATAATAACAGAATTAAAAGAAGCTACAAATTCCAAACCTAAATATCAACATTATACAAAAAATATTCAGTAGCAAATTTTAAAATAATTAATTAATAAATAAAATGGATATAAACGAAATAGAAAATTTTGAACAACTATCCAAACGTTTACAATGCATTATAGATAATAGCTGCAAAACCCAAAAAACAAAAGAAACGAAAAATGCCCATGGGGAAACAAAGCTATAATAAACCAGATAAAAAATAGAAACAAATTACAAAAAAGGAGCATAAAAAACTCCAGCAATGAAACACTAAAAGAAGCATACATTAAACAGAAAAAAGAAATAACAAAATTAATAAAGCACACAAAAAGAAAATATTATAGCAACAAACTCAAAAAAAAATAAACAGAACTCACGTGAACTCTGGAAAATTATTAACAACCAATTACACAAACCAGAAAAGAAAGAAAATATAATAGAAGAAATGCAAACAGAAGATGAAACACATACAAATAACAGCGAAGAAATTACAAACATAATTAACATCTACTTTGCAAATGTAGGCAGGAAGCTAGCCGAAAAATATACAAAGGACACCAAAATAACCCCAAGAACAACTACCACAAAGCGACAAACTGACACTATGACCTTCCAACCGGTAAACCACATGGAAATTAATAAAATAATAACTCAATTAAAAGACCATGAAGCATCTGTATTCGACAAAATTACCACCACGACCCCTCCTGCCTGTCCTCTCCTCAGCACCTCTTCCAACTCGCTCGTGTACAGATTAAACAGGAGGGGGCTCAGCGGGCACCCCTGCCGCACTCCCACATTCACCCTAAATTTCTCAGATATGTCTCCATTAACTCTTGCTTTCGCCCATGACTCTTTATACACCCTTCTCACCCAATCCACTCCTTCCTCTTCCATACCCAATCTATCCATACATTCCACCAGTTTCCCCCTAGAAACTGAGTCATACGCAGCTTTTAAATCCACAAACACCGTATACACTCTCCCTTTGCATTCCAGCGCTTCCTCCACCATTCTCGCCAGCGTAAAAATCTGCTCCCTCGTCCATCTTCCCCTTCTGAACCCACTGGTATTCCGGCAGCAGCCCTTTTTGTTCCACTTCCCTATCCATTCTATTTTTCACCATAGTCATCATCAATTTATAACCGGCACTCATAATGGTGATCCCTCTATAGTTTTTTACGTCCGAGGCCTGTCCTCCTTTGTGCACCGGGACCACCACCCCCACACGCCACTTTTCCGGCACTTCCTCCTCTCTTCTCCACTCCACACCTTGTTAATACTCTGCCGCACCTTCTCCCTTCCTTCCTCCGGTAACTTTTTGAAAACCTCTGCCATCAGCCCATCATCCCCCGCTGCCTTTCCTAGTTTTAACTGTGCCAGGGCCACCTCCACCTAAAACGAAAACGAAATATATAATCTTCAATAGTAAACAACAACAAACAGAAATTCAAATCTCGATGAAAATTAAACAAAAATCAAACAAATAAAAGCAATTGACTATCTAGGACTTAAACTACAGGATAATCTAAAATGGAATAACCACATAAACGAATTAGCGAAGAAAAACTCAAAAACAAGCAATTTGGAAAATAAATCAATATATACCAACAGAAGCAAGAAAAGCCATATACCACGCACTATTTACCTCCCAGAATAACTACCTTATAAATATATGGGGAAATACAAGTAAAAAGAACATAAGCAAAATACAAATTCAACAAAATACAATTGTAAAAATACTGTACAATCTAGACAAGAGAACCCATACAAATGTATAAAAAAGTACAGGAATGAAACATAAAAAAATGATAACATTAAACAACTTACTTATTATACACAAAATTAAAAACAACCAATTAAAACTAAGTACTATACTAATAGCAAACAAAGAAATACACCATCACCAAACAAGAAGAAAATCAGAAATAAGAACCGAAAATTTCAAATTTTTAATTTTCATTTTTTCTTTACTTTACCGTTCAAGGTTTAATTCCTTGTTTATATGTATATATAATATTTTTATCAATAGAGCGTTTTTTCTTTTCTTTTTTTTCTATGCTTAGTGGTTTGTGTACTGTTTGCGATAGTTCTGTAATTCTATAGACCTATTATGTATATTTTTTGTTTGTATGTACATGTATATATGGGGTTTCCCGTATATTAATAAATAAATAAATAAATAAAAAAAAAGTTTACAAAAGCAAAGTACACACAAACTCTAACCACAGAAACAGTCAAACATACAACACCTTAAACGCACACGTAAAGACATTAAAATACCTCCTGTTTAAGATAAAAATCAAAAACATACTAATAAACGACAACATAAAGTAAAATAGCTTAAACAAATGGACAAACAACATACATCCATCGATACCGATAGCCGGGATGGAACAAGACCCACAAATCCCGAGGTGAAGACAGGGGGAAGGATACCATGTTAAAAAAAATAATGTATTGTCTAAATTATTTTCAAATTTATGTGAATAATCCTTCAGTATATCCAAGAAGAGATACATTTAAAATCTAGTATATTTGAAATTCATGTCCCTACTAAAAAACACTTCACTCTTTATAGATATTTCGCTGGTAAAGGGAGAAACTCGGAGAAGTGTAATCATCCGGTATTTATCTTAACCACAAAGAAAACCTCTCGAAAACTATGGAAGGTCATTTCAAAAATTCGCCCCAATGGCACTTCAATTCGGGGAGCGTGAGTTCAAGCTCCATTTGGGGTACGAGACGGGTGGAGCCTCCATGTCCCAACTATTTGTAGAGGTTTTAGGATATTATACACAGAACTAATACATCCCAATGTTAGTTACAGGATTACAAAAAGTGAAAAATGTATATTCAATATATATTCAAAATTATATATAAAAAAGCGTTTAGTATGCATCCATGCTTGAAGCTATTGTCCCAACTATTTGTATAGTTTTTAGGATTTTAAACTCAAAACTAATAGAACCAAACATTTAAGTGAGACAAAAAGTGCCAAAACTACAAGTCTTATTTTTTCTCAAACTTATATAAAACTACTGTTAATAAATGAAAAAATAGTTTCAATTCTTTATGTCAACTCTTTGCAAACTCAAATATTGCAAATACAACATTAGTAGAAACTTGAAATGTATTGTAATTGTCTAAATTATTTTTAATATTATATAAATTAGAGTTTTTAGGATGTTAAACGCAAAAGTAACAAAACCCCAGTTTCTGCTGTTATTAAATTCAAAAATAGACATATTAATTAACCACACAGTTGAATTTTTGTATCCCAACTCTTTGCATAATTTTTAGGAGACAGCATCAGTTGGATGTTGAAATGTATTATATTTGTTTATATTATTTAAAAAATATATATAAATTAGCCTTCAGTATGTTCAGTTTACTGAACAAGACAAACTTCGAAGCCTTCGGCAGTGCTACAGCTGATATTATTTACTTGATAGAGACATAATTTATTCGACTGTGCTTAGCCGATTGATTAAATGATAGATATCAATAAATATAAATGTCAATGACACAATTGAACTATAAATTCTAAATTAAATAAATATGACTTCGCTTCATGAATTCAAACACAAAATTCATGAGGACATGTGCTTGTATGTAATGACAATAAATATAAGTAACATATAAATGTCCCAAACAGCCAACCAAACATTAGCAAACGTCCAGGTTAATCACCGATCCAGTGCTCGGCTCTACCGGTGCCGATCCCCAAATAAGGATGCGGAGGCGCTAAAGTTCGGCTTCTCACAACTGGGGCAGTTTGGCCCCGGCAAAGCCGAAAAGCACTTACCTTTTTTGTCAGTGTAATAGACTTATTCTAAATATTGTAAGTTTCAGTTTAATGTGATCTACAGTTTTTAGGATGTTAAAAAACTAATAAATCCTTAATATTATAGGGAGACAAAAAGTACCATCAAGATCTGTCTTGTTCTAAAAATGATATAAAACTACTCTTAATAAACTCAAAAAAGGACATATAAAGTAGCCAAAAAGTTTCAAATTTTTATCACAACTCTGCATAGTTTTTAAAAAGTCAAACATTGCAAATACAACATTAGTTTGGAAGTTAAAATGTTGCAATTGTATAAATTATTTTCAATAATATATAAACAATCCTTCAGTGTGTTCAGAAATAGACATCTTTAAAGTCTAGTAAGTTCGAAAGTCCTAAATCCAACAAAAACATCTTTATTTGGCATATTCAAAGCACAATAAACAATTCCAACAACTCAAAATCAATCCCCATAACTTCCCTTTCCACCATACTACCGTCTCCTCCAGCGACTCTCAGCTCCTTCATATTCTTGCTGCAGTACACCACCCTCTCCCAAATAATACTTCTACCCATTGCTATATTCCCCACCATTAGCTCCATCGTTTCCCTTATCGACTCTTTCCTCCAGCCTATCTCGCTCCCTGCATAACCCAATCCCAACCTGACGACATTTTGCTTCTCATCTGCCCCACTCCTCTTTATTACCCATGTTTCCAACCACTCCACTATCTTCTTCATGTCCATCCTTTCGATTCGATCCTTTTCTCACAATCCCGCCAATGTTTTCTTCTTTAGACCCGCCCCGTCCACTGCCCACTTCCTCTCCCACGGCAGCCATTCCCGTCGTTTATTAGCCATTCATTCACCTTTCTGTAATTCCACACTCACTCTTCTTTCACGTCCTCACACTCGTTGCTCAGGTGTCACCACGTGTCACTCTCCTTAACACACAGTACACACGCGTTGTACCCTCTCTCTGCCGACCCACACCTCTCTCGTGGCATGTAGACCTTCTCTCTGCTGTTGAACAGAGGTTAGGGTTGCCTAACCGAGGGTTTCCCCTGTACCTGCCACTCCACATACCCCGGGTTATACCAATTGTCATTCAACGTTTCTGTCGCGGTTGCCACTCCACATACCTCATTCTATCCGTGACTTGCGTGCATACGCTTCCCCCGCTTCTTAGTTTCTGATCCACCCAAATCTCAGACATACTCACTCTTTATTACATCCTTTCTCTATTCTTCCTCCAAACGCTCTCTGCCATACCGCTATTATCCACAACACCCGCACTAATCTATCCTCCTCCATCCCCATACAACCTTTCCTCACTCAACTTTACCACCCTCCCACACTTCGCTCACCACATACTCGTTTGGTTCACCTCTTGCAGGAGGGTCGGTAAAGGGGTCCTTTCCAGCCCAAGCGATTTCTTAAAAAATCCACACCTGCTCACTTTCCACTAAATCACTCTTTTGCACCCCATATCTCCACTCCGTATAGTAGTATGCATTTAATGCATTCATCCCAAATCTTAGTGGCAATTCCTATATTTCCGTCCACCATTTTTCCCATTTTCTCCTCGCTACCCTACTTAGGTTTTCAGGCGATAGCCCTTTTCTAAATACTTCCAACCTATTCTTCACCTTGAACATAACCAGTTTGTAGCCAGCACTCATTATAGTGATTCCCCTATGGCTTTTGTGCTCTGACGCTAACCACGTCATTCTCAAACACAGCATCAATCCTCCTTCTTCTCGGTTGGTGATCTTGGTCCTGAAATCGTCTTAGTTTTCGTTTGCGGACATCTCCGATTCATCTTTCTAATTCACCACTCTCACATTCTAATCCTAAATGATCCACTGGTCTCCATCCGTTTCCATCTCTTCCAGTGACTCTCTCAGCTCCTTTATGTACTTGCTGCAGTACACCGGCCCCACCCAAATAATACTTGTAACCATTGCTATATTCTCTATCATTAGACCTATAGTTTCCCTTGTCGACAGCTTCCTCCAGCCTACCTCGCCCCTGCATCACAAAATTCTAACCTGCCGACATGTTGCTTCTCATCTGCCGCCACTCTTTCGTTACCCATATTTCCAACCACTCCACCATGTCCTTCGTGTCCATCCTTTCTATCAGTTCCTTTCCTCACAGCACCCCCACCTCTCCCAATGTTTTCTTCTTTAGACCGGCTATATTCCAGAATCCCACTCTAGTTTCATTCTTCATCTCCTGCTCTATCGTCCGCGCTACTTTTATTTCTTTTCTTCTAACCCGTCCCCCTGCCAAAATCCAAGTCGTGATCCTTAGTTTACGATAACCGACCCTCATCTCCGGATCTTTCTCTCTACACTCACAGATCATCGTCTATGTACACGTTGGGGCCCCTTAGTTTTGTTTTCGTCGCCATCACCCTTCTCTTATCCTCCCAGCAAGCCATATATATATATATATATATATATATATATTATTAATTATATAAATATATAAAATAGAGTAAGTCTAAAATTCATGTCCCAAATATTTGTAGAGTTTTTAGGATGTTAAACTAAAATCTAAGAAAATCCAACAAAAAGTGCCAAGGAATTAGCTTGTTATCAAAACTATATAAAATTGCATTAAATAAATTCAAAATTTAATATATTAGCTAAGCAACATTTAAATTTTTTGGGTTGTCAAACTTAAAAAAATAAACCAAACAATAATGTTTTAAATCTGTATCTAAAGTCTTTATATCAGTTGTCGATATCTGAATCAGCTCTTTTAATAATAAAAATCAATTGCCTTTAAGGATATTAATATTGTCCTTTATTTATTTCCCATTATTTGTTGTTTTTAATTATTATTTTTGAAATATGTTTATATAAAAAAAATTATATTGCCACGCCAGGATGATTTTAAATAGAGTAAGAACTCAAGCAGTGGGATACTAAATCGACCTGTCAGCTTTCCTCGCAGGTAGCTGCTGGATAAATGTGACAGTGTTTTAATAAATCCCCGCACGAAAGATCGATCCACATGTCCCCTAGAATAACAGTATCCTTTTTAAAAACCACTCCATTTTAAACTTGCCGTGTCTACAGAGCGGATATTTATGTTTCAGATTTAAGAAAATGGGGGCATCGAGTGGAGGAACCAAGACCAAACGGCACTCGGCCTTCCGAAACAAACAACGCGCCAACATGAGTTTTTTTATTGTCGTTATGTTCTTCGCGGTTTTCGGTATAATCGTTTTTACGGAAATTTTTCTTATTGATGAACGAGGTCGCGGTGCTGGGGTGTTGGTGCGACATGGGTCGCTCACGTACAATCATAGACAGGAACGGGGGGAGTACGATGATGTCCTGCAAGTAAGTTGATTTAATTAAAGTTTGTTTAATTTTATTTATTTAAACTAACATGAACCTTTCATAGGTTGTTAGCGACTATAAAAGCTTTTAAATTTTTTTTTATATTGTTAGTACATGATAAATAATCAGAATAATTGGTAGTTAGTGCTGCTCCGCCTTAATATTTCAAACCTCTTAGAAATTCAATGGACGTTTTCGAGTGGCGGACCTTGTTTAACATTACTTTAATCTTTTAATGTACTTTCCTTAGTTTTCGTTTTTCATCGTATTTTCAGCACTCTTTGAGAATATGTTCTATCAAGTAAGTGGTATTGTATTCGTTACATTCTTCTACACAAAAGTTATATTGGTGTGTCTTATTGATTGATTTTATTATTTAATATTTTCTGTATGAAAAAGACGTTTAATGGTAATTTTTATTAAAACAAAATATTGTTGTAATATTCTATTAGAAACTATAATGCCGAAAATAATTGAACATTGTGGGAACTTGACGGAAAGTTTATTGATAGATAGTTAGATCATCTCCATATCTATAGATACTAGGCCCATAAGATATTAGATATTAGGTCAATAATTAGGCCCCTTACGAATTTGAAAATATCCTAAAACTCTATTGATGATACTTAATAATATAAGTCAATATTTAATATATTGAAATAAGCAATCATTAGCTTAAAATCAAAGCGGCAGCAATCAAATTAAAATTTAAAATATAATTAAGTTTAAAACAGAATGCAATAAAGTATCATGTAATGAATTAGTTAATTAAGGCAGTTAAATACACAATTAACATTTCAAATTAAAAATAATAATATAGAACAAATATATTTAAAAATGATATGTATAAAATACATATAAAATAAGATATGAAATAGTTATACTGTCACATCGGTATTAGTTTTTGTTTTGTA
The DNA here is from genome assembly GCA_963942505.1 of Lordithon lunulatus. Lineage (NCBI taxonomy): Eukaryota > Metazoa > Arthropoda > Insecta > Coleoptera > Staphylinidae > Lordithon > Lordithon lunulatus. Next base: position 19,120,885 of record OZ012673.1, read on the forward strand.
TTTACAGTACAGTAATTTACAACAAAATTAAAAACATCAATCCAAGTCAAGGAGAAACAAAATGTTTTAGCGAAAAAACTATATACTATATGTTCATATATGAAATAGAAACTAATACATCTTTAATAAGTTTTACGTGCCTTGGTGGCTAATAGAGATATCTGATACAATCATGCGGGGGTGTAGTTCATAAGTCCATCGGGATCCAGGGGTTGAAATTAAAAACATTAATGGAACTTGGAAACACGTGTCCCCAGAGCAATGGGAATTTGCCAGACCCTTTTTTCAAGGAAAATGAGAAAAAATATCGTGTGTAGCTCCGGATGGGTAATTAAATTCTAGTCGGGACAAGTGAAAAAGGACGGTAATTAATAATCCTGATGTAATTACTTGATGGAACAACTAACAATGTCGTAAAAAACTTCGCGAGGAATATTCTGCTCGCGTTTAACGTCATAATCAATAATACACCATGTGACTAAATCGTTTCCAATTTTATTGTTATATTGATTCAAAGAAAACATATTAGAGCAATATTTGTATTGGATTGCTTTATTAGCGTCATATTAATAAAATGTTCTTTATTAAAAATTAATTAAGTCATTGAACATATTTAAATAATTATAAATATATAATAATACTAGAGATAGCAATAAATCTCCTAAAAGCATTAACAAAACTAATCATAGGAATAAGATTAGAGATAAGTACTAAACTTAATAAACCCGGATATATATATATATATATATATATATATATATATATATATATATATATATATATATATATTGCCCGTCAGAGGAACAAACCTACCATCGAAGGTTCTAAAATTTGGTACCAGCGGTGGTAAAGGTACCAATAAAACTAATTTGTTTTATATTTTTAAAAAATAACAGGGCAGAGAAAAATGTATTCACAGTTTGAAGTTTGCTTGCATGGTTTTGTTTTAAAGTATAAAACACATTAATATTGTTTGTATTTGTGAATTATACAGGATGGAGCGGGGTATTTTACGTTTTTGGAAATGGTAAACATTTCAGATCCTCAAACCCCCAAAGATTGTAGTTATGAATAGTTCAAGTCGACTTGACCCACCTACCCAAATATTTAAATTATACAGGCACAATGTTTCGTAAATTTTTGTCACTGTAATTTATACATTATCATTAGTAACAATCGTATTGTCAATAATACACCATGTAACGTAATCGTTTCAAAATTTATGTAGCTGAAAATCGGTCGCATTTAATGAGAACAATGCGAATAACTCCACCGCCCGCACCATTAGCGCATTGTAATTATTCTGTCGCGCATTACATGGTAATCCACATCAGATGAAATGTGCATAACGATGCTAATGCAAGTCACAAAAGGATCTAATTATAGACGGCTGCAGACAAAGGCTCGTAATACTACTGTGCAAACGGAAGTTCATTATACGAAAGAAAAATATTTGGTTTAATTATCCTGTGTCCACTCGGGAATTTTATTAACATTTTCATTAATTATCTTGTAATTTATGAGGGTCGTATATGCATTGACCGAGTCGTTTCAACTTTTAATCATACTTTAAAACAAAATAATTCTATACAAATTGTAAAATTATTGATTATTCATCTTCTAGCCCTTTTGCAGTTTCAACTTTTAATCATACTTTAAAACAAAATAATTCTATACAAATGGTAATATTATTGATTATTTATCTTCTAGCCCTTTTGCAGTTTGCGTCAACAAAAAGTCACTAACCTACTAGTTTTCAGTTTAGTTAAACTGGGACAACTACAAATTGCTAATTGCGAAAAGGCGGCAAGAAAGATAATCCGCAGAAAGAAGAATAGAAAACACGAAGACGACTGCACACAAGAAATAAAAACAGCAAGAAATCAAAAAGATGCAAACATATGTTACAACATAGTAAACAATCAACGAAAAGAGTTCAAAGTAAAAATCACAATATATAAAAACAGTGAAGGAGCCACAATAATAAACTACAAGAGAGCAATTCTAAACAATGGTATAAACACGTGGGCCAACTCCTCAAAGAAGGCATATGGGAACGAGCCACCGAGCCGGAAACTACCGCTCGAGGACCATGCGACCGATGAAGACCCCCAAACAATGCTTGAGGTAATCACGGTGACAGAAAAACTCAAGAACAACAAAACGCGAAGGGTGGACAATCTTCCATGCGAATTAATTAAGTATGGAGGAGAGCAACTACATAAAGCACTATACAAGATAATTTGCCTGATATATGATAGAGAAGAAATGCCAGAGCAATGAAGGATATGCTTAATTCATAAAAAAGAAACCCCCTGAACTGCAAAAACTACATTATGAAACTCAGCCTACAAAGTATACCAGAGACTATCTCAACATACAGGGATGATAAGTGGGGAATACAAATATGCCTTCTATATCTCTTATTTTAGAGGGATTGTTTGACCATTGTTTGTCTTTCTCCACTGCGACTACTACAAATCTATTGTGCTTCACCTTTCTTCTATTGTTCTCGCAGGAATTCCACTTTTCCGACGAAGTTGTCCCTGAGAGACTTGCTTCTCAGTTCCAAGTTCGTTAGATTAACGTTCCCCAGGGTGGCAAACGTTTTCTGTCCAAGTGCTAGGCATATGCACAGTGTGTATTCGTCTCAATGTCCGTTTAAGTAGTCTGCAGGCAGTGTCTGTTTCATCTATTTTACTTAGGTGATATTTAACCGGACAGTGTCCCGTTAAAATGGCTACAACAATTCTTATTTCTTGAGAGGCTTAGGATTTGTGTTGTTCCTAGTGCCGAGTAGGTAATGAATATTTTGGGTTACCTGCGCCGTAGACTGTCTCCAATTGGCTTGCATTTTCTCTTCCTCTCACTTTTGGATCAGTTGCCTGTAGTAGTCTCTTGTGAGTCCACATGTTGGCTCTGATTCCATAAAGGGCTCCTCAGCCCCGCTTTTGGCGAGGACGTTCGTGACTTCGTTTTGCTGAATGCCTGTGAATGCGTGTCCAGGTACTCACATCAGAGTGAGTCTGTTCCCTTTCTTTAGTTGCTTCAGGGTTTTTTAGAGTTCACTTTTGAGTCATAGCCATAGACTTATAGGCTGTCTGGAAGAAAACAGAGTTGCACAACTTGATTCACCTTTCTAGGCAGATTTGTGCGCATCTCTCAGTAACCATGATTTCTGCTTTTAGGATATAAGCGTCCGGTCCGTTGCTGGCGATTCTTCATATCCTATGCTATATATGCTAAATCCGATAGCTTCTACAGTCTTTGATGCGTCTGTGTTCTAGATTATTGATTGCTGTTCCTTAACTTGTATGAGTACGACTGTTACTCCGGCGTCACTAGAAAATGCTCATAGAAATCGAATTCAACTGGCATAGAGTCCATGGGATATAGCAGATATTTCTTTCCTGCCTGCGACAAGACCTTCGTGCACATAAAGGTGAATAGGCACCTGACGTCCTAGCCCTAGTCTGATTGCACTGAGCTCTGCCCCGCCTTATTGATGAATGTCACCTTTGCCTCATTCCATTTCTTTGGTATGTATGCCAGCCGATAGCTGGGCTTAAATATCACTACTATGCATAGGGCATCCTTAGCAACCCTATTTAATTTGAGTGGTCCTTCGAAAGTACCTTATGTAGCCTTGCTGTTGGGGATATATCATCAATCCCTTCACAGTCCCTGCAGGTTTTTCGCGTAGACTTTCTCAGTTCGGTGTTGTATTCGGTCAGTGCCGTCTTGTAGGCATTCCAATCACCTATCCTTTTGGCACTGTTGCAGGCTTTCTGTACTGTATGCAGTCGTCCAGGCTCTTGTTTCACCAAGAAACATTTCGAGAGAGAACCTGTTTTTTTTAGTGAACAGTTGGTCTCTGGGGCATGTATCAAAATACCCTTGAGATGAGGCGTTGCCGCTTCTAGCTCGTCCATTGTCATTATAGTGTGGTTGAAACTTTCGGTTTCTGATCCGAGGGATTTTTTGTAAAGGTCTGAGTCAGTTTTCCTTGTTTTTATACACTTGAAAACGTATCACTTTTGTCGAAAACAATCTTTTGGTGATCCGATAGTGATGGCTCTTCGGATACTGCTATAGTCAGATCAAGAACCTCCTTTCTTATTGCATTTATAAAGGTGAGTTTATTTCTCCTATTAATAACTTCAACGTTATTAGTACATTTGTATTCAGGGGGTACCTTACCTCGATTGTTGTCGTCCGTGCTGCCCCACATGGGGCGCGTTGGCATCGCAGCACAGTGCTTGTTACCCTTCCTACGCCACACAATGAGGCGTCTTGTTTCCTCTGGTGGGGGATGGTTTTCATTACCTGGAAAGTAAGCCGAGGCCATGAAATGCCTCTTGCCCACCTTCATTGCAATTTCAATTCCATGGCTACCACTGCCTAGTCTCCCGTAGTGAATTCTGGAACATGTACAAATTGTATGTCTTTTCTTAGCATTAGGGCTGCTCTTGGTTTGGGACAGTTATTGTGGTAGAGCAACGTAAGACGTCGGTTGGTGGGCCTTTTATCTGGTCCCTGTGGAGCCAGAGCTCCTGCAAAGAGCATCCTCTTCTCTTTTGAAGCTCCAGCCAAAGGCACTATATGCCGCATTTGAATAATGAGGGTTGATTTGGTTAAACCTTATTACCGTTTTCTTGTTGTGGTCCTTAGGCCTTACGCTTTTTGCGGCGTTCAGGTCTTTTTGACGTGACCTCCCTTGTTTTTGCCGCCTCTTCACCAGTGTGGATTCTTTCGGCACCTTCAATGAATGGGTTTCTTTCTCCGACGAGTCAGGGGAAGATTCGGGCTATTGAGCCCCGTGTGTCTTCCCTCGCTTTCTCTCAGAGTTACCTGCCCAAAACCATAGTTGACCCTTTCGCCGTTAGCTTTGATTTTGTCAGCCGACCCTGAGTCCACTGACAAAGTTACCTCCAACTTTGGGCCTATCGAATTTTTCCGTAGAACCTCTACGTCGAGGTAATAAGGTCATTCACTCCGTCCTCTGAACTTTAGCGCTTGTGGCCTGTAGGAGTGCTGCCATCAGAACTCTGACGCTATTTGGTTTCGAGTTATATAGGTGTTCATAAGGCTGTAATCTCTTTTCACTGACCTCTTCTATCGATATATCAGTGCTGACAACCAGGTAGAGCTGGAAGCACCCGTGCCCTGTCAGTGCTGGGTGGTCCGGTGGTCTCACCGTATCTCCGATTGGTCCACTCTCGGACATTCGGCACGAGCAGCCTCGCCCACTGTCCTCTAGTTGTTTCCTGCCTCCATGTCTGCTACACTCGTGGTCGTCTCTATTACCTACTCCTTTGCGTCCTTGGCCGGTGTACCTCTTCGCCGTATGTCATATACCGTTGATACCGTCTTCCTTTCAGTTGACCGAGGCAATGACTTTGGCCGTGGCCGTGGAGACTGTTTTGGACGCGCAGCTAATCCTGACCTCTACTCCATTATCCCATCCATACTGCGACTTGGTTAACCGCTAGTTGTACGTTGCGTTCTTCATTCCGATTGCTTCCGACGACTACGAAGTAGTCGGGAAACACCACTTTCTCGATATCTGGTGAGAGGTTCAGTTTTAGGACCCCGTCGTACATGATGTTCCAGAGTAGGGGTACTAAGACTGAATCCTGTATGATTCCTCTCGTCATTTGGTGCTGGACGTCTGCATGGTACGGTGCTCTGTGCGTAGCGTCGCTTTAGAACTAAATGTCGCCCGAAGACGATGACTAAAAAAAAACCAAAAATAACACATGCATACATATTTTATTAGTTATATAAATTAAAAAATTCAAAACTCACATTCACATAGTAGTTAATATGCATATGAAAATAAAATACCATTACTAGCTACTTCAGTTTTCCCACCACTCTTGCTCGCAGTTCTCTGTTTTTCGTGCAGAGTGTATCAAAGTAATCCGATACACCCTTAGGCAGAACTGCCAAAACTGTGCGATTAACTGAGGAAACTGCGCAGTTTATCGGTGCAAAAGTATAAACCTTTCCACACGTCGCAGACCTGCACAAAAGCGTGCGTGAACTGCGCAATTTCCTCAGTTTATCGCTCAGACATGACGTCACGTGTGATAAACTAAGCAGTTGAACTGAGCATGTATGGGCCCCTTTGCGCTTGTCTGTTCAAGTATTTCCCATGATCGAGAAAAATCGTTCCACGTATGCATTTTTTATAGGTATCGATAGAATCTTACCAACAAGTTTTGGTAGTTGAGTAAAAATATCTCAGGAAATTGTTTACAAATCGAGCAGAAATCATCATATCATTTCTAATTCTAGATTTACGTATTTTGCAGCATCTTAAAAATCTTAGTATTTGAGTTTGTGTTCAAGATTAAAGTATTAAAAATAATTTTAATATTTGAATGGGTTGTTTTCAAAATTAAAAATCGGTCACAAACGTTTGTTTTTCATAGGTTATTTTTCAGAGATAACATTGTGTCATGCAATTCGGAACTTATTACTGATTAATTTTCAAGCTGTAAAATATGCTGATTCATAAGTCCCATTAAATGATGCACAAAGTGAAAATAACTTTCGACTAAAGATAAACTTTATCGTTTCGAATCTCGTCTTTATTGACGAATTTCCAATTGAATTTGTGCGTACACCCAGTTGTACAAAATAAACTCTATCGCTGATCAGGCGTTAACCATTTGTTCCAGAGTTTTATGTTGAGATCTTGTTCTCACGAGTCGAATAATATTGTCATAAAATCAAAGCTATCTTTTAGTTTCTTAATTCTTTTAGAGCTAATAGAAAATTTAGCATAAATTTTTAATACAATACCTAGTTGTCAACAACGAGAGACGAATGCTTTACATTACATTACTTTGCAAAATGTTTGGATTTACGTCGGTTAATTTCTTGTATACAGATTTATTCTTGTCGTAATTAACAGGTGCATTATCTGCATGATAAGAACTTATAATAGATAAGTCAAGATTACATTGTTAAAGAGAATTCAATAATCTTGTAGCAATTCCTTTTTCGTCTGGATCTTCATAAAAGTCGATAAATCTATTAATGAATTCCTTTTTCTAAATAGAAACATTGAATTACAATTGGGAATACTTTTTTGTTGTCCTTGTCGGATGCTTACTTCGCCAAAGAAAACGGAATTGCCGTTACTGTTTCTTGAAAAACTACTTTAATAGACTTATGTTTTCATTTCACAATTGCATCATCCTTTGTTCTTCTATTATAATAATTTTTTCAATTGTAGAAATGAGATATAATAACGAATTGATTTTCATTCCGCAGTCAATGCGGCAATAACTGTGATTATTTTTTCAGCCGTAGTAAATTTATGATGATTCTATGATTGCTACTTTTGCATCATCAGGTGAATTTGTTTTCAGAAGAAACGACTTTATTCATTGAATTTGCTTAGTACATTTTACTGCAGTGGATTAAAATTAATTTTTACCGATTTTGAATTTGAATTTAATATTGCACAATAGCCAGTAATTTTATCAATTTTCATTTAATTCATTTACAATATTCATATCTTCCTAACCATTTATCTTAGAATGTACATTCATAATCTAAGTGTATCTTTGTTTAGTTGTTTATGAAGTGCCTGATTGTTCTACAACTATATAGCACGCTGCACACGGGTAGCACCAGCACCAGCACCAGCACGCGGCGGTCTTTACACGCCACAATCTCAATATACTTTTTTATATATTCAATCTTACTTACACAACCCGGAGAAATAATAATTAAGCCCTAAGATAACTCACTGAAACCCGCAGTCTTCAGGTCAAACCCGGAGAGGTGAAGTCCATCTGTGCGCTACCCTCTTGCAGCTTAGGTAGTTCCCCAGCACGCGAAGCCGTCTCTTCGCCGTCATATACCGTCTTTCTTTCAGTAGGTTAGCTGGTATGACCGAGACAATGACTTCAGCCGCACCCTTGGAGACCGTCCTGTACGCGCCTCTAATCCTGAGCGCCCTGAGTGCTTGTTGCGTTTTGGCTTGCCGTTCCTTTGGCCCAGAAGGGCGTCAAATATAGTAGCCGGGCGCGAAGTACTGTTGCTAGCAGTCTAGCTGGCTTCTGCGAGGCCTTCGACTTTGACTGTTTAACCCAGGAGCAGAATGGTCCTGCACCTGTCCGTTCCAAGTCTTTTGGTGGACAGTAGGGCGGTGACCTCCAGTCCGTTGTACCGCATCTATCCTGCGACTTGGTTAACGTGCTTCAGCACTTCTACGACGACAGCAAACTCGTCGGAAAACGCCAACGTCTCGATCCTTGGTTAGAGTTTCAGTCTCAGGATCCGTCGTAAAAAAATTTCCAGCGCAGCGGTTGTAGTACCTTTAGCATCTCCTTCTCGTTCTTTCATTTTCTGTGATCGTCGGTGTCGGTGGCGTCCGGTGGTATGTCGTGGCTTTTGCGCATTCCCACCGCAGGCTACCATCGCGTCCGGTCCTTCGAGGCTTTGTTCCAATTCTCCTTATAATAATCTTGTAGGGGCACCCACAAGTCGACCTCCACTTCTTCACACAGACGGCACTGGTAGTGTTTTAGGCTCCGCTGGATGGTGGCTCGGTACTCCTTCCTCCCGTCTCTTTATTGTGCCAGGAGCTCGGAAGTTGGTCGACCTGCCGCTCTCGCCCGCAGTGCTTCCCTGCGTGCTATGTTGATACTCCTTCTTGCCATCGCCACCACATCGCACCATCAGTAGGGCGGATGTATTTGTCCAGCCGCCGCTTTAGCTGGCATCGTGAGGTCGCAGGCCTCCTGCTTTTTGGCAATAAGTTTATCTGCCACATCCTCCGCTCCGCTGCTTATCTGGAGGTTTGGCTCATATATATATATATATATATATATATATATATATATATATATATATATATATATAACTGCATTTATTCGGTATTAAATATGAGACTCATGGCTATAATAGTAGTGAATAATCCACCGCTACATAGTTATCTTAATTGGAGTTTGAGACAATCAGACTGTAATGTTTGAATCTATACTGCATTTTTTACGATATCATCCGTAAAAATCCTACTGTCAACATGAATGACGCTACTACATAAAATCTCCGCACTAAGCGCGTTTAATCTTTTTTTTTTGGCTTCACCCAATCTTACTTGATTAATAATCTAAACTTTTCTGAAAGTATAATAAGAACTCAAGTAATAAACCCGAGTTAAGATTTCTGTCCGACCCGAGCTTCTTTCCAAATCTGTCAGTAATTTATTCAGTGCAGTCGCCAACCATCTTGAATATAGTTTCCACTTTTCAGGTAAAGAATCCAGGCGTAAATTAACACTGAGGGGGCTGGGTATAAATTGAATTTTCTGCGGGGCAGGCGAAGTGATAATAAATCTGACCGAATGTTGCTACGTCGACGTGTTGCATAAAATTTTAATTTATAACCGCTATACGACAACGTGCATCGAGGAGCGCGTTATTTATAGGGCAATAAATCCAGACGTGGATCCATTAATGGAAGCCAACGTTGGTAAATAGTCAGTGGGGGAGGACAATGGTATATCTTTATTAATAGCGGTGCTGATACATTTTTATTCATAACTGGAGATTGTTCGGTAAAAGTCGTGTCAGACTACTGAAAATAAACAGGCACCTCTACTAACAAATGCACCATCATTCAATTTGCAACATATATTCTGAATATATTATTTAGTTACGTTGAATTAACTCAAATCTGAGTTATGATATAATGAATGTTTTTGATTTACAGTGGCTCATTTAAAATCCACCAAAAAATCAATTTATGTATTATAGGTTTGAAAACTTCTAACATACATTCTAAATATATTCTAAACATCCTGTGTGGTTTTAGTTAGATTCTATTTATTTGTACTAGAGTTACAGTATGTGAAACAATATAGTCTATAAAGGCGTCCCTTGAACATTTGAATATTTCAAACGGAATTCGATTTCGCTGATGATAAAACACGATCAATTCAATATCTCTCCACATACAGTTACCAGGCAATGTGTAGTCGAGATTGTTCGATAAAGTATGCATTATTTACCCTTTAACAACCGATTGGTACGCAAATGAAGGAAGTAGAGACAATTAATCGCACGCACACGATGAAAACTTAATTGGTATTTTAATGGAATTCGCTTCAGGTTAACTTCCTTGAAAGTTCTATTATTAATCGAATAATTAACTATTTAAAAGCAGTTAGCGACGATGTGTAAGAGTATAGGGTTAATGTTGATTGAATTTAATCAAATTTAAATTGCGAGCATGCTCTGAAACTTGTGAATTAATTGTATTGTCAAATTGTCACAAAACGGTTTTTAAATTCACTGCCCCGAGAGTATTCTTCATATCACGCACGAGCAACATGCCGGAAGTATCGAAAGATGTGAAGGCGCGTTTACGGACTGTGGTGCAGGTGATGAAGATTAGTTTCCACCTGGGATATTTGCCCTTCCTGTTATACCTTGGATGGACGCACGGACCGGATAAAGGAAATCCACCGTTTTCGCTAACAAATTTTCTCTGGTTTTATTGATTAATAAATATAATGCTTGTGTATTGTAGTGATAATTGCTGAGATATTTCATGTAACTATAATGTGACAAATAAAAATATATTTAAAAACTGTACTGTCAATATGTTTGTGGCTATAATGAACCTATTTACATATTTTATAATAATAGTTTACTGATGGCATATAAATTATATAACAACCTACTGAAAATTAAATTTTCATCATGCAATAAATTCCCCATTATTAACATTTCATAGTTCATCAAAGTTTAGCATAAATTCTGAATATAAACACGCAAATACAACATCACGCTGTCGCTAGTAATGGCGGGCCCATGTCAGGAAAAGTTTCGCAGCATGGAAACTGTTAGGTAACAGTTAAGGGATTCCATAATGGAGGGAATGCGATGCCATCGCCATGTCCACGGTGATTCTTCCCCCACAAATTATCTATGACTATGCGGGAAAGTTTGCCATTGTCCGCATTAATTATCAACCGCTGCTAAATTAAATGTTTGATTTTGTAATCAATTGATCATTCTGCAAACAGTTAGTTCGGTGGCAAACTGGGCAGCTGCAATTTCATGATTTGAATATATTAAATGTTATCGTGTGCGGGTATGTCATTATTATAAACTAATTGTAATCAATGAACATTAGAGAATTTTTAGACCTTGGAGAGCTCTTAGACGTCTTATATATCTTATAGAGCACTTAGCGAGCCCTTAGCGAGCTCTTAGACGTGAACATAGAACTCTTACAGCCAGTTTCTCCAATGAATTTTAACTTATTAAGATAGATCTTATTAATAAAACGGTCATAAATTGTTACAGCAAACATAAATCGATCTTATAAACATCTTACTTTGGAAGATATCGTGAAGCTGATCTTAAGATTCGGATGCAGTTTTCAAGTGACAAGTGGTGCCATGGTCTCAATTTTATTTTAGTTTTAAACTGATATATTTTGAGATACCAATGGCAAAATCGAGCCTGTAGCGCGAGCGCCAAATGAAGAAGGGTAAGAAAAAGAGAAAAAGATTCAGATTATAACCTAAATGTCAATGTATATCTATAGAAAATAGCAAATATATATTGCTAAAAATTCTTATTACATATAAGTTACAGATATTGCTATCCAATTGTCCCCCTTTTATCATTACACTCGAGGCTATCAGAGCCTATCCGAAAAGCGTACCCAATTTACGTACCATTTCCCTGTAATTGTAAGTTTACAAAGAAATATAAATATAATATATTCTAGGGGAAATTGAAGACAGTTTGAATTATCTTATTTATAGTTCCGGTAGAGATTCTTATTCATTAATAAAATAATACCAACATTTAAATTTATAAAGTTGCATTTCAGTTAATTTAATTTATAAATTAAGTAGCTTTAGGTCCTCGCATTAGTTTTATTTTCCACAATATCATGCGTTGCCAATAAATTTCACTCTTCTGGAGTGAAATTCGCGCTTTTCGACATAATAATATAGTGTCGGTATCGATAACATATATGCCGGGTAGAAGGAACAAGCCAGAAAGTCCACTGAGCTATTAACTGCACTCGGGTAGCTCCGTAAGTCGTAGAGTGGGGTTTTACCTAAATACTGTTGTTGTTGTTGGTACCGTTGGTAAAAGCAACATTTCCATGAGCAATAATATTTGTATAATAATATTTGTTTGGAGACTCAAAATGAAAGTTTAAGTCGTAGTTATAAATAAGACGAGCTTATAAAAGCAACCTTTATTAGGTATAACTTTTGCACACATACACAACACCAAAAATAAACTAATCCAATTCAACAAAATATATAGTAAAATAAAATCAACAGACTAGAACCATACAGCTCCTCAGACTATTCCAACTATTCCCTATATACCCTCACCAACTTCCTATTCCACGTCATTGCCTTTTCCATCATGTCTTTCCCATTCACTCACCTTTTCACCACTCACTATGCTTTCATTCCCTCCCATTTGTTGGCTAGGTGCCACAACGAGTCATTCTCCTTACTATGCAATATACTAGTGTTGTATACATGCCCCATCCACACTTTCCTTCCTCTCTCTTCCGAACCACATCTCGCTCTTGCCATACATAGTTTATCCTGCCTGCGTCTTTCTCCTTCCTTCCCTGGGTTTCGTCCGAACTTTTAACTCCACATAGCCAGGGAACTCTCAGTCAACACTCAATGTTCCTCATTCACTTCCTGACCTAAATTCCTAGACTTCCCATTCCTCTCAGATTTTCATTCAACCACACCTCAAATATACCCACTCTTTACATACACCTCTTTTCTCCATCCGCTCTCTGACCCATTGCTACATCTCATTCACACCTCCCACACCAACTCCTGCAATCATTCCCCGAACTTCACTACTCTGCCAGGAGGACTCTTACCATATGCTAATCCGATTCATTTCCTGAAGGAACAAGAACATAGGCGTTGACCTTTTGAGTCCTAGCACACTCTTCAGACCCCAGCGTTTCATATATGTTCCAATCTGGCAATCCCCACACTTACTTATAACAATATTAGCTTCACACACGTATCCCAGATCTTACACGCTAGGTTACCATCCCACCACCTGTCCCATTTTCTCTTCTTTATCCCCCAGGGTATTCTCGCATTTGCTTGCATCCACTCTAAATACTTCTTAAACACACCTCTACAGTCAAACCAAAAGCCTGAATACGCAAAAGAATTCTCTCTCATTCATTATTCTCTTCCATTTGAATTCTCCCGCTGTACCCATCCTACCCTTATTTCTAAACATCATCTATTTGCCTTTTTCCATATTCACTACGAACCCCCGACTCTCAAGATTCATTCCCATTCTTTCAAACCGCTTTTTTTTCATATCTTCCACTTTCTTATCCATAAGTACTGCATCATCCACATGTTATAACATTCATACATTCATGGGTTTTACCACCACCTCTCCCGCTTGTCCTATCCACCTTCTCCAACTCACTTATGTATGAATTGAATAGGAGAGGGCTTGAAGGGCACCTCTGCCCGCGTTCATAATAATTTCTACATTCGCTCTCGCGTTTGCCCAAGACACTTTATACATCCTTCTCACCCATTCTACTACTACTCCCTCTTCCATCTCGAACCTTGTTTTTTGCTGACTGGGGTGCTCCCCCCATTACCTATTCCTCATTCAGGAGCTCTGTATCTTCAATAAAGTACAGAAGTCTCAAGAATGGGCAGGCTCGGGGCTCTTTTAGTTTCATTCGCGTTGAACCAAAGAGCTTTTTCCTGCATGCGTTGAAAAATATGCAGTGTCCTGTAAGACACAATTCACACATAGGAGGCGAAGAGGCGAAGGCGCGGCGAGAGGCACGACGTTTTCACGCCCCCTCTATATAAACAAATGGTTTGGTTCTTCGGTGACGAAGCGCAGGCATTTGCCTCGTGTCTCTCGCCGTGCCGTCATCGCGTCTTGGTCTCGCCTGAGACACGGTAACTGCGAGGCGAGAGACACAACTCTTCCACGCCGCCTCTATGTAAACATATGATGCAAAGTCCACCCCTTCACTGCATATGGACATCACAATCGCCTGTGCGACGTCGTGCCTGAACCTTGCCTACACCGCGCCTGCGCCCGACGCCGCTTATGTGTGAATTGCACCTTAGACGTTCTATGACATTTCTTAATTGGTTCCGATTTAGTTTTTGGATTTCTTTGGTCGCCTCTTTACGTGGAGCCTTATTGTACGTACCCGAGTGTATCATTCCTGGTTGGGCTTCCCAATATCGACGGTGGCAGTTTCTTTGCTTTCTCAAGCTATTCTTTGTGGCCTTATATGGCATACCGCAGGTTGGTTCGGGGCTAATTAATTTAGTTCGCTTGCCTCTTTAGGCAATTTGTCCGCTTTTCCGTTGCCTTTGATTCCCTGATGTCCCGGTGCCTATGCTACTGTTACTTTGTTTCTGGCTCCCAGTATCATCAGGTCTTCAATGTATTCTATAACAACTCTAGAGTTATTCACGATGGAGTCTAGAGCTCTTAGCACTGCCTGACTGTCTCTCACAATATTGATTTCTTTCTTACTGTAGTTTCTTTCCAATAAAGTTTTAACGCAACATTGAATTGCGATCATTTCTGCTTGTAACACGGAGGTATGCTCGCCCAGCTGAAGACTTGTGTCTCCTGCCAAGACGTTCTCTTACACTCCTACTCATGTTTCTTTGTTTGTTGCCATTGCCCAAGTTATTCCTGGGCAGGCCATGATTTGCACTTTGCCTAGTATTTTTTTGCTGACTCCGTCTGAGGCTTTGTGCCACCATATTGTTGGTGCGTAAGTCATAATCGGGCCCATAACTCGAGTGTAGAGCCAATATATCAATTTTGTTGTTAGTCCCTAGGGTTTTCCGATCATTCTCCGGTAAGCCTAGAACGCTTTCACGGCTTTGTTCGTAATTTGTCATATGTGCATTGAGTTTTGAGTCAAGTGTTACACCTAGATATTTGTATACGATTTGTAGTTCTCTGCCGAACAGCATCGGTATTTTTCTAGTTTCTTCTACGTGTAAATGGCACTAAAGTGTTTCTTTCGGGGTTAACCGTGAGGCCCTCTCCAACACACTACCATTCCACGTGTTTGAGTGCTCCTTACAGACGTTCTGTCTTCAATTTATCAATTTATCGACCGCGAGTATTGCTACGTCGTCGGCGTAGCCTTGCACATAGCATGTTTTATGGTCTAGTTGCTCTAACAGATCGTCTATAACTAGGCACCACGGAGGAGGTGACAGTACGCCACCTTGCGGGCAACCTCTGCCTATCGATACTTGGCTATTTCATTTAACGATGCTTTTATCCTCCGCCCACTTAGCATTTAGCCGATCCACTCGACCACGATAGGCTCTATACCTCTAGCCTGTGTGGCTCTTGTAATGGATTCAAACGAGTTATTGTCAAAAGCGCCGTCTATAGCCAGTTACACTGCAAGAGCAGTTTGCTTGTTCTTGATTGATTTTTCCGCTCTTGTGGTTATTTCGTGCACTGCGGTTTCGCATGGCTTTCCTGATTGATGAGCATACTGGTGTCTGTGTAGTAGTTTCAATACCATTGCTCCGTCGCTGATGTGCCTATCAATCAGTTTTTCAATTGTTTTCACTAGGAACGAGGTCAGAATGATGGGCCTGTAGTATTTCGCCAGTTGGTATGTTTCTGGTTTTGGTATAAATACCATACTAACCTTTGCCCACTTATTCGGTATGTGCCCCAGGGCTATGCTCGCCCTGATAATGGTGCACAGTGCAGATTTTAATTCTCACACATACCTGTTGGCCTGCGGGATTTTGTGTTCCTACTACCCGGCATATATGCCGAGCGATCTCATATCCGCCACCTAAGGGCGCACGCTATGGGGTTTACAGATTTCCCTCAAAGGGTCTACATGTGCTTCCCGAAGAGTACCTTTAAGTATTCTAGGGATTTGCCCACTTTGTTCACTAGGCTTGCAGTATCTTCTATTTTGTTGATCTGTATGCTCCACTCTGGGATTTCCAAACTTCTTTTTTCCTGATGCAGCACTCTTCAAATTCATATCTGCTTATCTCAAAATCACTCCTGCATGCTTTCCCACGTCTCTACTTCCGAACCACCTGCCTCCATAGCTTCTTATGCATGACACATTCCAAGCCCATTCATTCTATTTTACTTTTTTTGTCTTACTGTTATCACGATGTTTAATTTATCTCGTCGATTTATTACATTTCTGAACAATTCCCTTCCTCAACATTTTCTACAGAGACGCTCTAAATTGGGAAATAGTCCGACACGCATTCTTCTTCAACTTTAACATGTTCTATTAACAACCTCCATTTATCTTTCAGTACTATTGTCTATTGCTGAATTACATCCGCCTCCTATATAAGTATAATCGCCTTCTCAATCAGTCCCTGTCATCCCATTATAGATTGAAAGATTCTCTTGCTATACCCATTCGAACCATCTTCTTCCCTCGGCGTTCACCACTTTCTTCATCTTTATTTAACGTTCCACTATTTGTAGCTCCAGACCTCACATTCTAGTCTTCCCCTGCTACCAAGCAACAGGGTTAATTGAATTGCCTTTGGCCTGCTGATGCTCTCACTTAATTCCATAGCAGAGTTTTTCCTTTTCTTCTCTCATTTTTATTGCCTGCTTTTGCAGGCAGTGGGGTTTTCATATCAGGGCATAGCTGATGAACGTCATTTTCCTTCAACCTTGCAAATCTAATGACGTTATCATATCAGGCCATAGCTGGTAAACGTCATTTTGCTTCAACCTTGTAAAATCTAGTGAATTTTTCAAGTCAGGATATTTTGCCACAACCATGAGCCGTGAACGTCATCTTCATTCAACATTGCAATATCTAATGGAGTTTTTATATCAGGCATAGCTGATTCTGCTTCAACCTTACAAAATCTAGAGGGGTTTTCATATCAGGGAATAGGTGGTGAACGTCATTTTCCTTCAACCTTGTAATCTCAATCTCTAGTGGGTTTTTCATATCAGAGCATAGCTGACGAACGTCAATTTGCTTCAACCTTGCATATTCTAGTGGGGGTTTCATGACAGGCCTTAGCTGGTGAACGTCATTTTTCTAAAATCTTGCACAGTCCAGTGGGCTTTTCATGCCAGGGCATAGCTAATGAACGTCTTCTTGCTTCAACCTTGCATTATCTATTGGGTTTGCATATCAGAGCATAGACGGTGAACGTCATTTTGCTTTAACCTAGCAAAATATAGTAGGGTTATCATATCAGGGCATAGCTGCTGAACATCATTCCGCTTCAACCTTGCAAAATCTAGAGGGGTTTTCATATCAGGGAATAGTTGGTGATCGTGATTTTGCTTCAACCTAGCAAAATATAGTAGGGTTTTCATATCAGGGCATAGTTGCTGAATATTATTTCGTTCCACCTTGTAAAATCTAGTGGGATTTTCATATCAGGGTATAGCTGGTGAACGTCATTTTTCTTCAAACTTACATAATCCACTGGGGCGACGAGGCTACCGCTTTCTCTCA